>MU968363.1:19721510-20321510 GCA_034641835.2 Pinus albicaulis
ATTTTGCCCTTTGGTATCTGTGCCTGCAAGATCTTCTGTCCATTGAACCAACAATTAACCGTTCAACCAACAATCAACTGGACTAAGTTGATTAGGTACGAGTCAACTTAGACTAATTTCAAAACTATGCTTTGCACTATCCCATATTTATCACACTAATGCTACACAACATTGTGCATTTGCACCCAACTCTCAATAATTCTTTTCCAAGAAAAATCTATAATAAGAAAATTATTTTACTATATTGTTAAGAGAATATTTTCTAAGTTGTTGATATGTTATTTCTATTGTTTTGTGAGCTGGTTGCATAACATATTCCCATGAGCCTATGCCCAGGGTTTCATGGTCAGAAATATGTAAGTTTATACTCATGTGAACCAAATTTTTGCCAAGAATTTGATAGCATAGACAGTTATTTGATTTGAGCAATGAATATTCCATAGGCAAAATGTTGAGCAATGGAACCTTGAGGCAAAAATCCGCAAAGAATCCTCTAGATTCCCTAGAGGCCCATATTTAACAATTTCAAAACATAGTCAACTTTATATTCAAATTTCATGATTTTTCGCAAGGAATGCGTAGCCAGTTTTGTCATTTGACCAACCAATTTTCAAGCTATCGCCATATTTGGAGGCATATTGATGTTTTGGCCACTTTGATTATTTTTGTTTTGACAAAAGGATGGATGTATGTTCCAAGTGTTCGTGATATTTGTATGTTGCAATAGGACAATGAGATTTGAACCTTTGTAGGAAATTCTTGTATGTTGCAATAGGACATTGAGATTTGAACCTTTGCAGGAAATTCATCATTTTAGTCGTTGCACAAAATTCGAGATGATGCAGTGATGAAAGCGGGCCATGTTGACACTTTGACAAAAAGTGATTGTGTTTACAGCCATTAGTATCAAAATTTCGAGACGATCGTGATGATGATGATGAATATGACTTGAATCTGAATTTTGAGACGATCGTGATGATGATGTGTATGACTTGAATCTCATCAGCGGATTCAAGAACACCATTTATGCCACTTATGTGTGAAAATCCATTTATGCCACTTTTGTGAGAGATCATTCATTTTTCAAGTTGAAAGAGAACATTTTGTGAATGAGAGTTTTTTTATTGGAGCACGTCTCTTGAGAAAAAGAGAGCAAGAGACATGTCACTCTAGATAAGGGTTTAGAGAGAGACATCATATCACTCTTTAGAGAGACATGTCATTCAAACTATTGATATTACTTTCAACCAGTTGATTGGTATCATGCCATATGCACTCGGAAGTCACACGGGACTAGTTAAACTCAATCTCTCTCATAATACATTTCAAGGTCCAATTTCATAGTCGTTGGGTGAATTCAGTCTTGCACAAAGTCGAGATGATGCAGTGATGAAAATGGGCCATGTTGACACTTTGATAGAAAGTGGTTGTGTTTACAGCCATTAGTATCATAATTTCATAGAAAGTGGTTGTGTTTACAGCCATTAGTATCAGAATTTCATAGAAAGTGGTTGTGTTTACAGCCATTAGCATCAGAATTTCAAGACAATGGTTGTGTTCACAGCCATTAGTATCAGAATTTCATAGAAAGTGGTTGTGTTTACAACCATTAAAATCAGGATTTCGAGACGATCTCACTGATGATGAGTATGACTTGAATCTGATCAGCGTATTCAAGAAGACCAATTATGCCACATATGTGTGAAAATCCATTTATGCCATTTTTGTGAGAGATCATTCATTTTTCATGTTGACAGATCACATTTTGTGAATGAGAATTTTTTAATGGAGAACGTCTCTTGAGCAAGAGACATGTCACTCTAGATAAGAGACATGTCATTCAAACTATTGATAGTACTTATTTTCAACTAGTTGATTGGTATCATGCCATATGCACTCGGAAGCCACACAAGACTAGTTAAACTCAATCTCTCTCATAATACATTTCAAGGTCCAATTTTCATATTCGTTGGGTGAATTCAAAAAATTGTAGGATAGATCTCAAAAACTTAGACATGCTTCATCCTCTGAGCCTTTCTTTCAACAATTTAAGGATCCCCAGAGAAGGGATTTTTGTGATTTTAAATGCTTCACTCTCTAAGCCTTTCTTTCAAGAATTTTAGGGGAAAATGCCCAATATAAGGATTTTTGTGAATGTTACTTTCAATTCATTTATGGGGAATCCTGGCCTTTGTGGACAACAAATATGCTTTGCCTCTGTGTCCCCCTACTACTACTTTGAAAGAAATAAATCAATCAGTTCTAAAATGTGATTGTACCAATTGAAGGTGGCAGCACCTTTTTATATGTTGTTTACTCTCTGGATTCTTCTGGAGTCTAGTTACCTGACTAAATTTTAAGTTTCCCAAGAGCTTTCTCACTACAATTTGGACCACCAGTGATTTTATATGAAGATCTTGTAAAAGCAACTCAAGGATTCAACGAGGCAAACTTGATAAAGAGTTGGGAATTTTGGATCAGTCTATAAAGGAATTTACACAATGGCACAGATGTCGCGGTCAAGGTTCTCAAGTTGCAAAATGAAGAAACTTACAAGAGTTTCAAAACATAATGCAATGTGGTTAGGAGAATTAGGCACCAAAATGTTATTAGAGTTACAAGTTGCTCAACCCCTCACTTCAAAGCTTTGGTCCTCCAACTAATGTCAAATGGAAGCTTGGAAAATCAATTGTATCCCGCTGGAGAGTAGAGTGCTAAGATAAATGTGTATGCATTGAACTTAAGCCAGAGTACAGATATGCATAGATAGCACATATCACAAAATATCTTCATCACTATTGTTTTGTTCAAGTGGTGCATTATGATATAAAGCCCAGCAATATCGAAAAAGTTTTGTTCAAGTGGTGCATTCTGATATAAAGCCCAGCAATATCATTTTCGATAGCAATATGACAACACATTTATCTGATTTTGGCATTGCACAATTAAATTGTCTGTCAAGACTCGATGGACTCAATCACTTCCACACTTTGTCTAAAAGGATCCATTGGCTATGTTGCCCTAGGTTTGGAACTTCACAAAATTGAGCAAAACAGATTATATAAGTATTGCTAAGTTGCCTCAATCAAAATTTGATGACTAGTTGGCCTGAATACAGAATATGGATTTGGCAAAACTGTGTCAACAAAGGGTGATGTTTGTAGAGGGGACGGAACCTACCTAAGAGGGTGACCATGGCTTTTTACCGATAAAAATGGGGGAAGTGACGGATAGCAACCTGTTGAGGGATGAAAATATTGACGCACTAGAGCAATATGAGATACTCAAAACTGTGTGAATAAACTCGTGGCATTGGGATTGGGATGCACAAGAGAATCACCTGAAGAACGACAAACTATGGTAGAGGTTGCATTTGTATTAGAAATGATCAAAAAACTCTTTGTTGGAGTCACCGGGGTCTACAAATCGCCATCAGATTTATCATTTTACTGGACGTAATACCTTAAAAAATGATGTGACAGATTTTATGTTAACGATAGTCAACAAGGTAAAGACATACAGATCCTTTTAACTATTTCATGTTGTACCAAGTTTATAGCAAGAGACATCACAACATATGTAGAATGAATATAGTTAGTTGAGCTCTTCCTTACATCCATTCCAAACAATACCACCGTTAAGCTTTTCCTATCAACATAGGAATTCATGTTGTAGCTACATATTTATATTTTGGGACATGCCAAAGAGATGTTTCCTATATTTTGGTTTAAACTTGGAAGTAACAAACTATGTTAAACTAAATAATCATTTATTGAATCAAGTTTTATTGTCTAAACTATTTAAACCTAATCGTGTTCTATGGTAAAGTGCAACCCTTTTGGCCTACTAAACTAAAAATTGGGTCCTAAATTTGCACCAACATTCTCAGACCTACTAGTGAAATGAGTGAAGTACAAATGTTTGTGTTGTAAGGTATGCTCAACGACTGGATGTAGTATAAAGGAACAACCATACATTAGTAACATTACACATTAATTGCACCAATCAATAGATTTCACAATGTAGAAAACACCAGAGCACCCAAATTTACCAAAAACTAAGAAAACTCGATGAGTATATTTATAGAGAGCAAGGTTTCCTTTGAAAGAATGGCAGATTCACAGCCCTGGATCCCTAAATCCCCTGCAATGTATCGACACGCAAACAACTAAACAACAAATTTAGTTGTTTCTCGGCACAGACAGAGCTTTATCTGTAACTGACTAATACCAAACTAGCACAAACTTAAGCTCACCACCATTGAGGGGGGGTTATCATGCGCTCAGAATCAGGCATTAATGGTACAATTGTCTCTAAGTCATGGAGGCCTGTAAAACGTAATGAATTATCGTGCTTTGAATCGAGGGGCATTAATGGCACAATGAGACCTGATATGCCACCTGATGGAGGCACTTGCATGCTCAGAACAAGTGGCATGATGGAGGGCATTAATGGCAATGAGAACTGGTATCCCAGCTAATGGAGGAACTTGCCTGTCTCTGGATTTAATGGCACTGCTAACTGAACATGCAACATGGAGGGCATTAAAGGCAATGAGAGTTGGTATCCCGCTTGATGGAGACACCCACCCAGTCTCTAAATTTAATGAACATGTGCCGTGGTGTAGGCACCCTACAGTCTGTAGGTTTTTGCGAGGGATCAGTACAACATCACACAATATTTCTATCATCTAACACCAATCAATGGTGCAAAACACCACACAATGGAACAGGAGGGGAGATATCACAAAGAATGCCTTACTGAGTAAAGATTTCAATAAATTAAAAACAAAGAAAAAAAAATTAAAAATTAAAAAATTAAAAAATAAAAAAAAATAAAAAAAATCTTCGATACAGCTAATAGACAAGGAGTGACACAACTAAAGCTGGCAGGAGATCAATATTAACCAAGCCACCAAAACTGGTGGTTTTCAAAGCATTTCCTACTTAATACCTCCATATAGTTTAATCATTTTTATGATGTCTGACAACCCAGAAAATATGTTTTTAATGATGTCTGACAACAACAGCAATACTAGTGCCCATCTTAAGAGCATGTCTTCATTTGAATGCTCCTCTCAATAATTCTATAATAACCATCTTATAAAGATATCCTCATATGACTGAACTTCACTTCAAGTAATTTATTATCTATGTTCACTTTTCTTAATTGTTGAAGAACGTGGGATATTTCAAACATGGAATGTACTTTCAAACTATGTTCAGCACAAAAATGGCCTACAAGTTCACATGCTTCATAGAACACAAGTCTTTTGACATCAAAATTGCTCAAGCTAAACACAAATGCAGATCATATCCCTACTAGGTAAAAAACTATAGGCCTTAAAGAAACCCATCTCGGTACAACCAACTGAGATTATATGCAGATATAAAAAGATTTCAAAGCAAGGAAACCCATCTTGGTACAGCCAACTGAGATTATATGCAGATATAAAAAGATTTCAAAGCATAACCAAATAAGTTATAGGCAAAGAGTAAGACAACTGAGCTAGCTAATAAAAACACAAAAAACACTAGAGCATTAAAAGTATTTCCACCTCAACACCTCCAAGTAGTTGAATCAAGTTTTTGCACAAACATATAACTCTCAGACCAACTTTCAGTTTAGATTAAAATTTGCTCATGTAAATGTAAAAAAAAATACAAAGCAAAGCAGTCCAAAACTTTTATAATATAACCCAGTCACTGCCCCCCTCCCAATGTCCATCAGGGCTCATTTCAGGAAGAGAGAGGGGAAGGCATCACTTGATCTAAGATTGCTTTTTGCATTCCTGAGACAAGGAGCTCGTTTCTTTAATTGATCACAGAAACTCCTTCACGCAGCTGCATCTGCTGCTTTCTGTTTCTTGGGAATTCTATAGCCACCTACAACACAAGCATGATCTCTTTCAAAAGGTTCTAATGTCACCTGCTCAAATGACTTAAATTTCTCCTTTTGCAACTTCTTAACTTCTTGAGCAAACACTGCCTCCGCTGGCACAATAGAGTCAATGCAATTTGCCTGCATTAAAGAGTGAAAATAAAAAAATGAGGAACAGAAACATGATTTCCAAATTTTCTTCAGAAGTATGAGAAATGTCTAACATATGTACCTTGATAGATAATACAAAATGGCCACCATTTTTCAAAAAATAATAGCCATTTAATGCCACAATGCGTGCCTGTATCCCACCAAACAAGAGTAGAGTAAAAAAAAACATCAAACAAGAAAAATATAAGGGTCTAGCATCTGTTGCTAAGCATTCAGTAACAGAACCTAGCAATACATCCTTTAAAGCCTAAAGAGATCAAATTAGTCTAAAAAAATTGCAATTTGATGAAAAATAGGGCACCTTCATATGAAAGGTCGTACATGCAACTATTAATAGCATAAACATGCATCTCAGGTACAACCTAATCTAGAGATCACCATTTGATTAAAACATAACCACGAAGATCATAAAGGAGGAGAATTAAAGTACAACACTGCACCATGCAAAAGTAATTTAGTCCTCATCAGTAAAGTCAACCCAGCAAAACTAAAAAAAGTACAAAATAAAATTGAATTATACAAGAGAAAGGTAAAACCTTCCAAGAACAAAGATAAATCATAAAGAGAGAGCCCTCTCTGGATGCAGATTGGCTAGATTCTGCATCTAAAAGGTTGGTTTGTGGTTACCTCGGGTATAATTTCCTCTTACACAACTTCTAGGAAAACCTGAGTGATAACACAGCCATTAGTATCAGAATTTCATAGAAAGTGGTTGTGTTTACAGCCATTAGCATCAAAATTTTGAGACAATGGTTGTGTTCATAGCCATTAGTATCAGAATTTCATAGAAAGTGGTTGTGTTTACAGCCATTAAAATCAGGATTTCGAGACGATCTCACTGATGATGAGTATGACTTGAATCTGATCAGCATATTCAAGAAGACCAATTATGCCACATATGTGTGAAAATCCATTTATGCCATTTTTGTGAGAGATCATTCATTTTTCATGTTGAAAGATCACATTTTGTGAATGACAGTTTTTTAATGGAGAACGTCTCTTGAGCAAGAGACATGTCACTCTAGATAAGAGACATGTCATTCAAACTATTGATAGTACTTACTTTCCACCACTTGATTGGTATCATGCCATATGCACTCGGAAGCCACACGGGACTAGTTAAACTCAATCTCTCTCATAATACATTTCAAGGTCCAATTTTCATATTCGTTGGGTGAATTCAAAAAATTGTAGGATAGATCTCAAAAACTTAGACATGCTTCACCCTCTGAGCCTTTCTTTCAACAATTTAAGGATCCCCAAAGAAGGGATTTTTGTGATTTTAAATGCTTCACTCTGAGCCTTTCTTTCAAGAATTTTAGGGGAAAATGCCCAATCTAAGGATTTTTGTGAATGTTACTTTCAATTCATT
Source organism: Pinus albicaulis (assembly GCA_034641835.2). Lineage (NCBI taxonomy): Eukaryota > Viridiplantae > Streptophyta > Pinopsida > Pinales > Pinaceae > Pinus > Pinus albicaulis. The sequence goes on from MU968363.1 coordinate 19,728,934, forward strand.
TATGGGGAATCCTAGCCTTTGTGGACAGCAAATATGCTTTGCCTCTGTGTCCCCCTACTACTACTTTGAAAGAAAGAAATCAATCAGTTCTAAAATGTGATTGTACCAATTGAAGGTGGCAGCACCTTTTTATATGTTGTTTACTCTCTGGATTCTTCTGGAGTCCGGTTACCTAACTAAATTTTAAGTTTCCCAAGAGCTTTCTCACTACAATTTGGACCACCAGTGATTTTATATGAAGATCTTGTAAAAGAAACTCAAGGATTCAACGAGGCAAAGTTGATAAAGAGTTGGGAGTTTTGGATCAGTCTATAAAGGAATTTACACAATGGCACAGATGTCGCGGTCAAGGTTCTCAAGTTACAAAATGAAGAAACTTACAAGAGTTTCAAAACAGAATGCAATGTGGTTAGGAGAATTAGGCACCAAAATCTTATTAGAGTTACAAGTTGCTCAACCCCTCACTTCAAAGCTTTGGTGCTCCAACTAATGTCAAATGGAAGCTTGGAAAATTTTGCTCAAGAGAATAAAATTGAATTATACAAGAGAAAGGCATACTTAAAACATCATGCCACACAAAAGTAAGGCTGAACAGCCATCTTAACAGTTTCCCAACATACATTACATTGTACAATGTAAGCAGTAGACAGAATAGATTCAACCTACAAATAATCAGCTAAAACCTCACGCGTTTGAACCTCGAATGGCATCATCCATAATGTCCTGAAGGGGAATCCGAGTATATCTCATCCTTCGCATGAATACTATTGCTATTAAAAACCAACCAAATAACCACATGACAAGTTTATCTAATCCATTGATAACCATTTTTCTATACACATGCTAGTCTGGTGCAATGTTGAACCATTTTTCTATACACAAGCTAGTCTGGTGCAATGTTGAAGACTACAATCCATATCAGAATTACTACAAATAATCAGCTAATACCTCAAGCGTCAGAAACTCGAATGGCATCATCCATAATGTCCTGAAGGGGAATCCGAGCATACCTCATCCTTCGCTTGAATACTATTGCTATTAAAAATCAACCAAATAACCACATAACAAATCTAATCCACTGGTAAGAATTTTTCCATACACAAGATAGTAATGTTGCAATGTTGAAGACAAGATCCATATCATAATTATTAATCCACATCTGAATATCAGCAAGGACAACTAAAAGCTACTACTTCACAACAATACAAAATAATGCAAATCTCTTGTTAAAAGAAAGAACAAAATAACCATGCACAACAAACTCAATCACAGTCCTAAATATCATAATTTGTTAAAGCACCTACTGATCATAATGCAATGCATAACATTGTATAATATATATATATATATATATATATATATATAAACCAAAAACTTGGAGAGAACTTAAGTATAGCACTGCACCATAGAAAAGTAACACATTTCTATTAATAAAGGCAGTCTAGTACTTTTTAAGAGAGTAGCACAGAAAAGCAAGTCTTACCCAAAACATAATACTATAGAATATAACAGTATAACTGAAACAACACCCCACATAACATAAGAGCTAAAACCCTCAAGCATCAAAAGCTCGAATGGCATCATCCATTAAGTCTTGAAGGGGAATCCGTCGACCTTCTAGCTAGTGGATGGTGGGCATAAAACAAGAAGACTGCCACCATATACATACACTCTCTGCAGTCAATCACATATCAAGTTTTTCGGATCTCTCTAAGTAAGAAGGGCGGATAACCTGAAGAAGATTAATTGAAATTCATGACAAAGAGTGGACTATTCTGCGGATAAATGAATATGAGGTGTTCTGTTCATATAAGTGAGAACAATCAAGTCTGGAATATAAGATGGAGTAGACTGAAAGAAAATTTTCTGGGTTTAAATGCGGATTACAGGAACCAATGTGAGTAGAATGAATCTATGATTGAATGCAGAATCCAAACTACTTCACAGGGATCATTGTGGGCTGAAGACAGAGAAACATGCAGGTAGAATGAATCTGCATTTGAATGCGGAATCCAAATTACTTGAAAGGAATCAATTCGGGCTCAAGATAGAGAAATGTGCGAAGCATTACATCATGATTTCATATGAATTAAATACATAATTTACAGAGGATAATTGTCAGATAGATTTTAGATTAATGCTCATTAAAATAAGGAATCAGCCCAATCTATGGAACCTTTACTAAGTATATTTAAAGTAGCAGACATCCAAAAACCTCTTTATGCCTAGTTTTTTTAATCCCTAAATAGATAGATCCAAGACCTACTTGAAACTTCCAGATTCTCACTTAAGTAAAACAAAAATACGAACTGAGAAAACCCAAGCAGGACAATTCTCCACAGAGGAGAATCTGTAGCATCGACTGCTTAGTCTCAATTATTTTTATTTTTACTTAAGTTTAAAAGACCAACATTTGGCCGGCATCTGAGGTGGGCATATCCATCCATCTCCTGGATCTCAATAGGGCATATCATACAGAAGCTACTGCTATTAGCATTATAAGATCTAGTATAGTTAAACTTTGTGCCCAACTGCTGTGAGAACTTCACACTTGATCAGACATTCACAACTGAGCAAGCAATATTAAAATGCAGTAGAAAGAACACACAGCATCGATGAAGATAGTTTTATTTGTTGAAGAGATACCAAATGTGAGTGGGCAAGGAATGTACCAGCTCTTGCAAAGCACTCAATGTACATATGAAAATTTGGGAACAATATGCCCCCCTTACTCATGCATCTCTTGCAAAGAATAAAGGGTTGACGTGCACTTCTATGCCCATCTCCAAAAATCTCCCAACCAAATTTTCACCTGCGGCATCTTAACAAAAGCAAATAGCTTGTAGGAGCTACTAAAGATGAGCATTTCTATAACATCATCCTCATCGCTTGGCATGCTAGCTATGGCACTACGTGAGCTAGCATTTAGTGCCAGCCTATTAATGAAGGCACAACTGAAGGCAGAGAATAAATAAATGATGGAGGAAAATCTCACAGGAAGAATGATGGTGCGCGCCATATGGTGGCGTGTTGACTGCAATAATAATAAGATGAACTTGGTCCAGGCCTCCGGTAAACTAGCTACTTTGTGGGAGTAGTAATACCACCAGTAGGATTAGTAATACCCCCGGTTGGAGAGCTGACATTGTACACTAGAGTGGTAGTAGTTGGAGTGGTTGGAGTGGTGCTAAATGAAGGAGGAGGTGGAGCAGTACCAATACCAACCATGGCAGGAGGAGGTGGTGCAGTACTAATTGTCGCAGGAGGAGGAGTACTGATAGTTCTGCAAATCATTCACACCCAAGGTATCAGTAAAGATCAAAATTTGTGAAATTTGTGCAGCGAAAATACATGAGAAAAAAGAAGAAATAAAGGGTTGTAACCAGCTTTTCAAGTTTCTTGTTATCAATGCATACCTACGTACACGAAGTGTATGTGCGACTCCCATAACACCTTGACCACTTAGACCCAACGTATAACTTCTTATACGATAGAAGAGAACAGTACAAGTAATAACGAGAACAACTATCGATGCAATTAAACAAGCATACACATACTTTTTTCACAAGGCTTGGAAAACTCAAGTTTAAATTTTACTACTTAAGAATCTTCAATTTGTTGTTGCAGAATCAGATCAGAAAAGTGCAAACAAGCTGACCGGTGCGAAGAAAAATGCTTGGCACCAAGAAATTAAAATGACCAAAAAGTTACATTAGAGGATAAAATGCCATTAGATATCTACGGGTCCAAACATTACCATGCTAAGACTACAATTTAGTAAGAGACTAGACAATATGCATCCTTCCTTTATCACCTTTAGAACTCACAAAACCAACTACAGAGCATTTGAACAAGCTTTGCTAATCATATTAGGAAAGGCAAAAATTTTCTTCAAAGGAAGCCAATATCAAACTTCAAATAAATTAGTATTTTCATATGATTTCATATGAATTAAATACTTAATTTACAGAGGATAATTGTCAGATAGATTTTAGATTAATGCTCATTAAAATAAGGAATCAGCCCAATCTATGGAACCTTTACTAAGTATATTTAAGAAGTAGAGACGTCAAAAACCTCTTTATGCCGAGGTTTTTAATCCTGACTAGCTTCACTATCAGACCTATAAAACTGATCATAAACTTAAGTAAAACAAAAAATATTATTTGAAAACAGCAGGAATAATTCTCCTGAGGGAGAATACGTGACATTAATTTTGTAGTCTCAGTATTTTTATTTTTTACTTAAATTTAAAAGATCAACATTTGGTGGCAGCATACGAGGTGGGCATATCCATCCATCTCTTGGATCTCAATAGGGCATATCATACAGAAGCTACTGCTATTAGCATTATAAGATCTAGTATAGTTAAACTTTGTGCCCAACTACTGTGAGAACTTCACACTTGTTCAGACATTCACAACTGAGCAAGAAATATTAAAATGCAGTAGAAAGAACACACAGTATCGATGAAGATAGTTTTATTTGTTGAAGAGATACCAAATGTGAGTGGGAAAGGAATGTACCAACTCTTGCAAAGCACTCAATGTACATATGAAAATTTGGGAACAATATGCCCCCCTTACTCATGCATCTCTTGCAAAGAATAAAGGGTTGACCTGCACTTCTATGCCCATCTCCAAAAATCTCCCAACCAAATTTTCACCTGCGGCCTCTTAACAAAAGCAAATAGCTTGTAGGAGCTACTAAAGATGAGAATTTCTATAACATCATCCTCATCACTTGGCATGCTAGCTATGGCACTAGTAAACAGACAGAGCTAGCATTTTAAGTACTTAGCCTAGTATTACAGCCACCACTAGAGACAAGAGGAATAATATAAATGATGAAGGCAGATCCTGGAAGAATGATGGTGCACTGCCATATGGTGGCGTGGTATTGTATGTAGATGAACTTGGTCCCAGGCCTCCAGTAATGCCCCCCACTGTGGGAGTAGTAATACCACCAGTAGGATTAGTAATACCCCCGGTTGGAGAGCTGACATTGTACACTGGAGTGGTAGTAGTTGGAGTGGTTGGAGTGGTGCTAAATGAAGGAGGAGGTGGAGCAGTACCAATACCAACCATGGCAATAGGAGGTGGTGTAGTACTAATTGTCGCAGAAGGAGGAGTACTGATAGTGCTGCAAATCATTCACACCCAAGGTATCAGTAAAGATCAAAACTTTAAACTGAGGGCTGTACAACCCAATACATGAGAAAAAGAAAAAGAAGAAATAAAGGGTTGTAAACAAGCTTTTCAAGTTTACTGTTTATCCAATACATACCTCGTGCACGAGTAACGCGAGGAAGGCAAACTCTTATGTTGTGGTAAAGCTTGGTAGCCTGGTAACTAGGCCAGTATCACAGCACAACATCAACGTAAATTTGGGGTGAATGCCCTTCCAAAAACCTGCAACTTAATAAACATAAGGTCAAGCTTGGTAGCTTGGTAACCAGTTTAGTATCACAGCACAATGCCCTTCCAAAACCCTGCAACGTAGTAAATCTGGGGCGAACGCCCTTCCAAAACCCTGCAAGTTAGTAAATCGGGGGCGAATACAACACAAAACCATCCAAACGAGTAAATCGACAGGCGAATTTATCATTTCAGGTTTTATCCGCCATTATTTTTTGGGGCTAAAATATAATAATTAATTATTTTTAAAATAATTTTGGGGCTAATTATACAAAACTATACAAAATTTTTTTATATAAAAAATTCGTCCCTCCAAAATCTAAAACCCCTTAAATTTTGTCCTTGGGCTAAAATTCGCCCCTAAAATTATCCCTGGTATTGTCAACTGGGTATGTCAACCTGAGAAGGTCTGTTTATTCCAAAGACAACCACGCACTAGATATGCTCAATTACAAAAGCAAAAATAATTTTGTAGTAAAAGTCACACAATTATTAATCATACAAATCTAATCATTCACACCCTGTTTTAACAAAGCTAAAGTCTATTTATGTTATAGTAGAAGCAATTCCTTTATTCCAGTATTTTAAGAATCCTAATGAAAGCAAATTCCTCTGCAGGAAAGGAAACCAATCAACCATAACAGGGAACACGACCCTATTCCTTCAAATAGGAACTTCAGCACCTGCTGCCTGACACTAATCACTCTGTAGAAAAGATAAAATTAAGAGAATAGGACCCTATTCCCATGAACATGAACCTTCAGCACCTGTCTCCTGTTCTAATCACACTGCAGGGAAAGGAAAGTCAATCAATGGAAACAGGACCCTATTCCTTTAAATAGGAATCTTCAGCACCTGCTTTCCAGCATCAATCATACATTCAAACAGATAGCAGAAAGAGATCTCTTAACTTCTTCAAGAACGAATGTACCAAACTCATGCAACGTTAAAGGAAACATAATTCTTATTGAATCACAGGGCTATGCAACTGATGTTTCAGCAACAGAACTTAACTAAGGTGCAAATATCATAAAGAAAATTAACAAACCACAGGAACAGTCGGGTGAATCTTGTGAGGAAGTCGGGCCCTTTCCTTCTCAAAAGATTCCCCAGGGAAAGAATTAAATTGAAGTGCTCAAAAGGAACCTTTATTCATCTGTCAAAAAGGAATGATACATTACAGTGGAGTCTAGCTCCTTTTCCCTCAAAAACAATGTTCTCCTGTAGTTTCTAACTCTCCCTCTAATGATGATGTCTCCTCTTTTTAAAGAGGAGACATCTATTACACTTACATCAAAGCAAATCTATCTTTTTCCAAATCTGTTCTTCTTTCTTAAAACAGGGCTATTCTATTCTTCCATAGAAAGATATTGTTACAACAGATGTAGAAAAAGGACTGTATTCAAGATAATCCATGTAACCAGTTCCTTGTTCATCTTCATCTTGTTGCCATTATCACAAAAATACTCTTGGAGCATAAATCTAATTAGTGGCAGATTTACGTGCCATGGCTTGTTTCGACAACCAGTAAAAGTTTCGACGTGACAGGTGTTGTTGGCGAACACATAAAATATACGATATTTTAGACTTATGTTAGCAACAATCTGCCTTCGATTAATGATGAAATATAAGAGTAATATGGAATTATATGTAAACAGATTAAATATATATTAAAGAGGAGGATTTCATATACCTTTGGGTCAAGTGAATGAAAATGATGATGGAACCCTTTTTAAATATATTTATAAAGGGTAAGGTGGTGTCAAAATGTATGGTAAAAATGGTACATTTTGAGGTCCTAATGATTATGACTTTGAAATAATCTACAAAAAGAAAGCAATATTTATTCGAGATGCACTCTCAGAGAAAGAATGAAGAGGTGGAAGCATTGCTTTGTGCCATTTATTATCAGCAGATTGGATAACTATGACAAAGATGAATGGAAGGAAAAATATGTATGGACACTCATTCAAAACAGTAGAATCTAGTATCGATACATTTAGTTGGAAAAATGATTCCTTATGGTACAAATATTGCTTATATCTTTGTAGAATTCTCAACTAAAATAAAATATCCTATTAGAATTACACACTTCTCCTTTAGGAGGACACTCAGAATTTTAAAAACTTACCACAGGGTGAAGAAAGAATTTTTTTGGGATGGCCTTAAATCTGATATTCAAAAGTTTGTGGCGGAATGTTTGGTTTTCTAGAAAAATAAAGTTGAGACAATTAAGACCTCGGGTCTTCTACAACCTTTATCCATTCCAAGTCAACGGTGGGAGGAGATTTCAATGGATTTTATCATAGGTTTACCTAAGTCCGAAGGAAAGAGTGTCATCATGGTGGTAGTTGATAGACTTACCAAGTATGCACACTTTTGTGCATTATCTCATCCATTTAAAGCAAGTACGGTTGCTACTACATTTATGGACAGAATTCAAAAGCTACATGGAAGCCCAAGGGTTATTGTGAGCGACAGAGATCCCATTTTTATTGGAAATTTTTGGACGGAGTTATTTTCTTGTTTGGGTACTCAATTAGCTCATAGCTCATCTTATCATCCTCAATCTGATGGTCAATTTGAGATAGTAAATAAATGTTTGGAAGGATATCTTCGTTGTTTTGTATCTGATAAACAAACACAATGGGTCAAGTGGTTACCTCTCGCTGAATGGTGATATAACACTTCCTTCCATACTGCAGCAAAAATGACCCCATTTATGGCACTTTATGGATATCATCCACCATCCATCACATCATATTTAAGGGAAAATTTGAAGGTTCAAGCAGTGGAAGATCACATTGAGCATCAACAAGAAGTTCTCCAACTCTTAAAGGATAACCTGAATTTGGCACAAAATCGAATGAAACAACAGGCAGATCAACATCGCAGCGAGAGAAGTTTTGATAGAGGAGATTGGGTATTTTTACGGCTACAACCATATAAACAAATGTCCCTCAAACAAGCTAAGAAGGATAATAAATTATCGCCAAAGTACTATGGTCCTTACAAGGTGTTACAAAAGATTGGTACTATGGCATACAAATTGGAGCTTCCTGCTTCTTCACAAGTGCATCCAGTTTTCCATGTTTCATGCTTAAAGAAGGTTATAAGTGAAAATATTCCAGTTCAAACAATATTGCCAGAACTTGATGAGGAAGGAAAAATCATATTGGAACCTAAAGCGATCACGGAAACAAGAACTCGACAGCTACGGAATCGATCAATTTCAGAGTATCTCATCAAGTGGAAGAACTTACCCACTGAAGATTCTACATGGGAGGATGAGAATTTTATACAAAAGCACCCAGAGCTACTCAAGTGTTGAGGACAACACTTTTGTGAAGGAGAGGGGCATGTTAGGTCCCTATATTACTAGTATAGCTCCTTATTGTTATTAGTGTAACCCCCTTATTGTTATTATTGTACCCTTGTAACCCCCATTTTGTTATTATTGTGCCCTTAAATTACTATTGTTAGGTCGGCTAGGATTACATTGTGGCCCACTAGGATTACATTATGGCCCCATGGACTCCTATATATAGAAAGGAGGTTTTCTAAATTGTATCATCGAAGAATTTTTCATTCATGTAATGTATTGGAGGTTGCCCCCTCGAAGTGGCTTATTTCTAAGGCATTGATATCTCTTTTCTTCGATTTTTGGAGTTGGTTTCACAACAGTGGTCGACCATATCCGGCCTAGTGGAAAGGGTATTCACTGTAATGGCAAGTTTTACTGGGTGTTTCTGCCTCCCAATCCTAAGAATCCCATCCCTAATCTCATGGTAGCCTTCAATATTGCCGACGGGCTTTGGAAAGAAATCCTTATGCTAATCAGATGCAGAAGGCTTAGTCCTGAAAATTTAGGGGAATACAAGTGGTGCTACTGGAACAGAAAGTCATGACTGTGTTCGGATATGGAAGTTGAATGAAGCATATGTATGGTGTGATGTAAAAAAGAATCGTTTGGCAAAATGCATCATTCCACTATTTGATTCAGTAGCAGTTAATAGTAGTGGGTTGATAATGGTAATGGATTGGGAAATGAATATATCAATATATGACTGGAAGGGGAAATCGATAGTCTGGCGAATGAGATTCGTTGGGCCTCACATGTCCCAACGACTAATTCGAGTATCGATATCAACCTTCGAATCTAACAACTTATGGTGGCCTTCACCGTGATTTATATACTCATCCATTATTTAGGAAATTTTAGATGGTTGTTTTTTATTTTTCATGGTTGTTTTTGTATTTTTCATAGTTGTAATAGAAATCAGTCTTTACATTGTTTTCCTGTACACACAGTGTCACAATGTTTCCTCTCAAACAGATTGGTATTAGAACAGATTTTAGAAGACTATTAGCATTTCTTTTTGCAGTCTTTGAGATTGCTAGCAGTAGCTGCATGTGGCAACAAGTACCATAGTTTGATGGTATTTTCTACTTGTAAGAAATATATGAGACATCCAAGTGTGAAGATGATGATAATGAATTTGTGAGTTTTGCTATATTTTTCTGAGGATGTGGTAAAAGAAAGAAAATGGTGTGATGACATGGATGAAGAAATCCAAACAATTGAGAAAAATGAGACGTGCAGAGATAGTAAACCTTATAGCATAAAAAGGAGTTATTGGTGTGAGGTGAGTTTATAAAATCAGGAATGATGTATAATGCATACTTGAAAGGAACAAAGCAGAAGGCCCAAGGGTGTAAACGACAATATGGAAGAGAATATAATCAAAGGAAGACACATATGTTGAACAACCCTTGGATTTTGAAATTCTAGGAATTGGAAAAAAAACGTATAAGTTAAGAAAAGCATTGTATGGGTTCAAGCAGGTGCCCAAGGCTTGGTATAACTGCATTGGCTCATACTTATGAGCGATGGTTTTAGGCGCTCATACCTATTGAGCAATGGTTTTAGTAGTAGCAGCAAGCCAACACTTTACATCAAAGTTATCAATGAAGGTGAAATTCTAAGTATTTTCATGTATATTGATGATCTTATTTTTACAAGAACTATCAAGAAGAAAGTAGATTAGCAATGGAGAAAGAATTTTCAATAATGAAAATGGGTTTATTGAGATATTTTTTTGGTTTTGAAGTTAAACAAAAAAATGAAAATATCTTCATATATCTAACCATGTATGCATGGATATCTTGAAGAGATTTAGGATGTTGAATAGCAAGCCAACACCAGCAACAATAGATTTGGAGCTAACCAAAGATAATTTTTGTAGCAATATAGATCCAAATTTTTAAAGAAGTTTGGTTGGAAGTCCTATGTAACAACAACAAAAATTGATAACATGTATGCACTCGGTCTAATCTCTAGGGTTATGGAGACACCAATGCAAGCCAAAAAGAAATTTTTAAGGTAGGCGAATGGCACCAAAAGCCATGAAATCATGTCATGTTACTCTGCACTGAGATCCTCCTTTTGGCCATCAATATCCATGTTATTTTGTTCCGTTGGTTGTGTCATGGCTTCATTTTCCTGGGGCTCCTCTTTTGCCTTTCTTTTGGTATTATTTCCTCCCTTCTACAGAGTTGTTTGATTTTCCTTACCTGGAGATGTAGTTAGCTCCACGGGGGTTTCTTCTTCCTCCGTTGGTATGTCATATCTATTTTCATTATTGTTGGCTCAAGGGGTCGTGACCCAGGTTCGGAGTTCAAGGTTTGCCAACAAACCCCTATACTATTCGCCCTTTCAGCAATGACCTACTTGCGCAGGTCAAAGTCTCACCCGAAGTAGTAAGGGTGGGTGCTGGAACCTGGTTTCCCCACCCTGAGAAAGGATAGGTAAGGCAAGCAGAGCTACGTCCTACCTCGAGATGTTCAGATATTCCCGAGCAGGACTTATAGGTCTCTTTTCGCATCCACGTGCACAAGGTCAATTATACTATGGTGCTCAATAATCATATACTTCTAAGATAGTAGCTCAGTATTGCATAAAACAGAACAAAACAGATCTAGATGCAGTAAAAACACTTACACAAAACTTTCATAGCTGAATACAGAATACGCATAATACATAAATTACCAATAATTCACATAAACAGTACACATAGATTCAGTTCTCAAACGGCCTTTCTTATTCATCAATTCATCAATTCCCTCTTACAATACCCGTCCCAGCCTGCGCACATGGCAGCAGGGTCCGCACACAGTAGGACTCTGAAACTCCACTCACACAACCAGTAGGAATCCTTCCCCAAAAACCCAAACAGATTTACTAAACCACCATTCGCATCAATAGATCTTCATTGCTACCTTATAATTCAAAATGTTTCTCTATTTATAACAATCTAGCCTAAACTTTCCTATGGTCCGCAAACCGTGGTTTTCGGACCCCAGGTTTACCCTTTGACCCATTACAATGCTTTCGGGACTTTGACCCACCCCAAAACCCTTGCGCTAGACTAATGATAATAAAAAATATACAAAATCGAACCAGTTTCGTAGCTCGTAGGAGACCCTGTTCCAACAATCCCCCAACACAATCTTGTGACTCGTCTTGAGTCACTGTGGTGGTGCGGTCTCTATTTGCGCACGTAAGGTAGTAAGGGTTGCGATCAGCAGAGGTAACACTTCTTGACTTTGGGCAGCAGCACTCTGTGCAAGGTCTACAAGCTTCTGGGAGGTCGGTCCTTCAGTTGTCGCGGTGACACTCTCAAGGGTCTGAGTAAGTCGCTTGGTCGCGCCATCAATATCCTGCGAAAGTTGGAGGGTTGTGGCAACCCAAGGTTTCAGACGTTCCGCCATGATGCGATGTTTACACTGGAGTTTCTCAATCTCATCCTGGAGATCATTGTTGGTCTTTAATCATGTCAAGCGCTGTGCAGGTACCAAGGTGGGTAGTGTGGCGTTGACCTGCTCGAAAGCTTCTTCCTTCTACCATAAGTCCTGATTGATTTCATGAAGGACCAGATCACACTGGACCTTATTCTAGAGTTGCATGGCTGACTCCAGAAGCTGGGCACCCTGGGAAATCTGCCCTGAAATAACATTTGTCATGTCGGTTACTAGGGCAGCGTGCTAGGCGTGGACTTCCGGAGGCGTTTCTGGCTGCAGTTTGGCCTGTAAGTCAGTGATTTGTTGTTCTAGCTGTGTCTTGACGATGTGTATTTCCATCCTAGATGCTTTGAGTGCCGCAACCAATTTTTCCACTTTAACTCGAGGCGTGTCCGCGACCGGGATCTCGTCTATAACCTCTGTACAGAGCCGGTGGATCACTATTTCGAGCTCCGCCTGCTATGACATGGCAAGGATAAAATCAACAGCCTTATACGTGATGGTGTGCTCATCTATACCAAGCTGTTGGTGTACTTGCTGGGCACGATGGAAAATCTCCTGGAAGATAGCATTATGGAGGCCCTATAAGGCTTCGTGGGGTAGCTTATCCAGGTCCAACTGGGTTCCTGTGTTTCCTGGAAGCTGAGTTCCTACCAGGGCAGTGCTAGGTATAGTCTAGAGACGACTTTCCTCCGTGAATAGCACCGAACTGCTATCGACCGAAGGGGTCCGTGCCTGGCCAACGCTGGTCAGTAGCGTATCGATTTTTATCTGGAGGGTGCGGAGCTCGGCCTGGAGAGTGTCGAGCACAACATTTTACTGCTCCCCAATGGATGCCCACTTGTCTTCTATAGCCATGGTGACTGCGTTCGTGATTTTCTCAAGGTCATCGTCAGTCAGTGTGATCGTCGCATCATATTGTGCGCGGTGGGCGCGCTGTTTCTTTTAGGATCCTAGTGCCGGTTCACCTAACCGCTTCGTACCGGAGGGAGGGGTGGTATCTCTATCAGACCCTACCTAGGCTTTAGCCACGGTGGTCTGTGGCGGCTGTGTATCCCTGTTCCTAGCTATGTCCAAGGCCATCTAGCTAGGCTCTGCAGTCTACCCATGGGTATCTGTGAGGCCTTTTTTCCAGGCAGGGGGCCATAGCGTGATCATCAGGTCAATATCTTCATCTTCTACCATATAGGGGAGTGTTGTCCATGTCTTATTGTTGAGGATACGGATTTGAATATGGTGCATGGTAACTTGGAACGCGACAACACTCTTGTATTTTTCATATATCGTCGGGGATAGTCGGGGTCGGGAATTTATGGCAGCTGCCACACTGCTTTGGAAGAGGATCCAAAAAACTTTGTTATCCTCGATACGTTGCATATCCTTAGGGTCCCATAAGTGAGCATACTGAGATCCTTCACGCATCCTAGGAGGAAGTTCAGGGAGGACCGAATCCTCGGGGGTGTCCCAGGTAACCAACGTGATTAGGAGTAATAACCATGAATAAAAGAAGGACGTCTCTTGCTCCTGGGATTCGTGGACATTAGCCAGAAATCCATCGCATAAGTATTGAGCCCAATTGAAAGAGACGCCATTTGCACACCGGCCAACCAACTGAATCACATAGGCAGGGACAGTTGCAACTTGGCACTTCCTCATTAGCTTGCAGGCTAAGATCCTAGTACCCATCTGTGTAGCCAGGTCATTGATAGTCTGGATCACAAACGTAGCGATAGCTGCTTCGTACTTTTTGCCTAACTGCTCTAGAGGGTGCAACCCTTGCATAGGAAGGCCTGTAATCTTGTGGATCAACGCAACATCAATAGGGACCCTGTCTCGAATCCATAAGCAGCCATCATGAATGAGGGTGAGCAACTGGCAAGCCAATCGATCTGTGACATTGTAATGGCCAAAATGGGGCATCCAGAGAAGATTCAAAAGTTCTGACCTGGCCAAGCCGCATACCCAGTGCTAGGGCACCACCGTGACTCCATCATTTCCATGGATTATATCAAAGTATAATGTGGGGGCAAATTCAGGGAGGGTTTCAAAGTCTGCCAAGTCGTGATCATCAAACTTGACCTAGTGGAGTCACCCGCAAGGATCACTGATGACAGGGACTTCTCCCGAAGTTATGGGGTTTGCAGATAGGTGACCACGGCATCCAAGTTTTTTGGCATTCATGTACACAGCCTATGTGGGCAAACGAAGGGAGGTAACCAATCGATCGGGTTAGCAGGCAGAGCACCCTCCTGTGCATCTTGATCTAGAGGTGATGCTGGCGGAGACCTAGCGTGCCTTGGAGAATTCCTAGGTTCCCGATAGCCCACCTCGCCACTTTCGGAGCTTTTCCTGAACCTTATGCCTTTCCTTTTCCTTTCCTTGTGACCGGTGTAGAGGGAACTTCTTCTAGTTCAGACTCAACCTCCAATATTTCTTCAACATCAGGCTCCGTTGGGGCCGATGGTTCAGTAGGGTTAGTGGGCGACATCCTTGCACGAAAAATGAATCCCAGCCCTTGGTGACTACTATCAGACAGATTAGGTTGACCATACATGAGAGGGATAGTGTGGATATTAAAAACCTGATTTCTCAAGTGTTTCCAAGAGACGAATGATGAGGGAAAGTTGTGCAAGTGAAACGACACCTCTGGCTGAACTATCCTGCTCTTTTTATAGTACCCCCAAATGTGCAATGGTGAGGTAAACTTTATCTGAGGCGGGTCCCCCAAGAAACTGTAAAAAATCCCCACAATTCATTCCATTAAATGCCCAGAGGTCACTCCTTCCAACGGTAACTTTTGCTTTTTACCAATGGGTATTGTTCCAATGGCTAGTTTTCGTATCACCAGTAGGCTTGACCCATTTGTCATGCTAGGGTCACCCGCCTGCATCAGTTGCATGTCCCCCCCCCCCAACACAGGCTTTCTTCCTAGGCAACTCATGACCCATGACAAAGAGAACCTTATCGTCTGTGTAAGTGAGGTTTTAAGGGGGGCTGTAGGCAGAGCGTATTGTCCTAACCGCAGCTGTTTTTTTGTTGTAGAGGTGGCCGGATGTATGAAAGTTCTACTTCCTAAACTTATGGCTGGTGTAGAGTGCATTTTAATGCTACTTGCTCATGGATCAGCCTGACCCTTTCCCGGGGTTGGCCCACGGTAGCCGCCTATTCCTGGTCCCATCAGGGTCCTTACCTTTGAGGATACGCAACGGAATTTTTTTGTGATTTGAAGACAATGCAGCGTAGAGACGTCATGTAACCGGTTCTGCCAAGTATCTATTTCCTCATCGGGATCAGATAAGCATTTAGTATCCCCTTCCCTGCACAGTATTTCATCCCTTGTTGGGTTGTTCGCGTCTTGCGTAGTCAGCTTATAGATATAGTCCACATCTTCCTCCTTGAGTACTAGTTCCGTGTAGCGTTTACCTTCCGCAGGGTCTAATGGTATGATTACCCTTGTGCCATTTTTTTCGAACACCGTGCTTATTTTTTTCAAGTTAATGATACCGCCCATGTTGATGGCCCAATCCAATCCCAATAGCGCAGCGTAGGAGTTCGCTCCTCAATGATTTGAATGACTTCAAAGTCAGCTCAGACCTTTACTCCTATGATATCTATCATAATCCCTGATAACCTTCCCAACAGTATGATCTTTTGTTGATTAGCCATGCGTAGCTGGATAGTGGACCATTCCAACTTTGGTTCACCCATTCGTTGCCAGGTTTGTTTAGGTAATACATTGGCGTCTGATCCGAGGTCTAAGATAACCCGATCCATCTCGTAATTGCCGATCTGGGCCGTCAACTGCATCTCCCGCCCTGTGCGTTTCTGATACCTGTACAGTTTGTGCACATCCTTAATATCAGGGGACACAGCGGAGCACGTTGCGTAGCTATCTATTAAAGCCTGCAGATTTTTCACTGCCCTTTGGTTTCGCAACAATTTCATACATGCCTGTAGGAAGGGTTTGACCTCCTCGGCTGCCTTAAGACCCTCAAGGAGTAGGGATGTAGATGCCTCGGTCCCAAGGAATTCCATTCAAGCTTCCATAAACGTTTTCCTTGCTTTGTCTAGGTCCAGCCCTTCTTGTTTGCTAACTGCTTTGCGGATCAGCGTTCCAGTTTTGACCTTCTCCTCAATCCCTCTAGTAGCCAATCTGTTGCGCGTAACAACATTTATGCTTGGGACCTTACCCCTCAGCTCAGTCTTAACCCTCTACACCTTCTGTGTAGGTGGGAGCTGCTTCTCCTGTATTTTTGCTATCAATACTGGAAAATCTTCAAGCATATGGTCCAATTGTCTGCAATACCTGCAGGACTGTCTTGTAGGGTTTGGGCAATCCTTCACAAAGTGCCCGGTGTCTCCACAGTTATAGCAGATCAATTGGCCCTGGCCCCGACCTGCGCTTCCACTTCGGCCTCCTTCTCTACTTCCAGAGGGGGAGCCATTCATGCCCGTGGGGGTTTTTGGAGAGGCGAGGTCTGATTGTACCTTATACAAGTTTCCCCCAACAATTCTGCTCATCATGCCTTACTGATCGACAGAACCGGCACCAGTGTTGCTTCTGTTCGGGAACGTTGGTGCCCAGATGAGGGCAGCAGTTGGTATCCTATAGCCCAAATATGCGGCCATCCTTGCACCAGGATGTAGGTCCACTTGGGCCCCGTCGTCCTGGGCTGGGTCCCTCGCTTGATCCTGGGAGCCTTGGGCATAGGTCCTTCGTATGCCTTGATACTTGACATTGTAGGCACCATAGTTCTGCACCTACTTCCCTTCCTCATTCCTGTCGTAGGTCCTGAATCTCCATGTGCATTGCCCTGAGCTGCGCCTAGATTTGTTGTACTCCTAACGAAGCATCTATCCTGGGAGTAGCTTCTAGTTTCATAGCGGCTTCCAAAGCTTTGTCTTGTGAGTCAAAATTCTAGTGATTCATAGGTACGCGTAGGTGAGGGAGTAGCATAGAGATGAACCATTCCATATGCTATCTATTGTCATACTTAAATTCTCCTTCTCAGATAGCTTTCTTTAGGCATTGATCAGCTTCCCACACAGACTCAATTGTTCCTTGCTTGAAATCTTTCACGTCTGCTACGATCTGAGAGTAGGACTTAGGTTTTTGGAATTGTTGTTTTAGGGCGTCCTTAATATCTTGAATGGATGCGCTCCCATTTTGAGATAGGTACCGCATATACCAGTCTAGCGCTCTCTCCTCGAAGGCCAGGGACAGTTGTGCCCTTTTCATAGTATCACTCACCACACCTTGTGTCATCCATACCGAGTCTACAACAAACCAAAAACAGTTCATGTTCTCATCTCTCGTACCTTTAAAGATAGGTAATTTCAAGTGTGCTGCCATGTCTCCTTTCAACGGTGTTCCAGGCAAGGTTTTATCCTTACACAGTTCTGACGGTGGTGTAGCTAGCGGGCTTTGCGCAACTACTCCTTTCCACGGGCTATAGACATATTTATCCTCTTCTTGATTGGTTCGATGGCATTTACCGCTTCGTGTCGTACCCTCGTTCAGATTGGAATTCATTCACTCGAACCTGCTCTTCTTCTTTGTCAGGCTTCCAGTATTGTCTTGTCATTACACGATCCCTTTCTCAAAATGCTTCAGGTCCCGACAACAGAACCATTTGTTGGCTCGAGGGGTCTTGACCCAGGTTCGGAGTTCAAGGTTTGCCAACAAACCCCTATACTACTGGCCCTTTCGGTAGTGACCTACTTGCGCAGGTCAAAGTCTCACCTGAAGTAGTAAGGGTGGGTGCTGGAACTAGGTTTCCACACCCTGAGAAAGGATAGGTAAGGCAAGCAGAGTTGCGTCCTGCCTCGAGATGTCCAGAACTTCCCGAGCAGGACTTATAGGTCTCTTTTCGCATTCACGTGCGCAAGGTCAATTATACTATGGTGCTCAATAATCATATACTTCTAAGACAGTAGCTCAGTATTGCATAAAATAGAACAAAATAGATCTAGATGCAGTAAAAACACTTACACAGAAATTTCGTAGCTGAATACAGAATACACATAATTCAGTAATTACCAATTATTCACATAAACAATACACATAGATTCAGTTCTCAAATGGCCTTTCTTATTCATCAATTCCCTCTTACAATACTCGTCCCATCCTGCGCACACAGCAACAGGGTCCGCACACAGCAGGACTCTGAATCTCCGCGCACATAGCCAGCAGGAGTCCTTCCCCAAAAACCCAAACAGATTTACTAAGCCAC
Organism: Pinus albicaulis; assembly: GCA_034641835.2. Classification (NCBI taxonomy): domain Eukaryota; kingdom Viridiplantae; phylum Streptophyta; class Pinopsida; order Pinales; family Pinaceae; genus Pinus; species Pinus albicaulis. The sequence goes on from MU968363.1 coordinate 19,747,385, forward strand.
CACATTTAAAATTAGTTTTATTAAATAATTAGTTTAAATCTATATTATAACAATTCTCTTTTTGCTCTAAAAGAGGTTTGCATATCAAGACATATGATCCCTCTTGGCTATTGGTAGATGCATAGTTAACATTGATCTAGGCCATCTTAATTTCCCTCTTTAAATAAACTACATTCCACATGAATACCATGGATCAATACCATGGGTTGTTTTTATAGTTTATTATTATTTTATTTTATTATTTTTATTTTTTATTGTATTTTGACCTAGTTAAAATGTTCCTTTTACTCTAAAAGAGGTTTGCATATCAAGACATATGTTCCCTCTTGGATTTTGGTAGATAGAGAGTTAAGATTGATCTCGACCATCTTAATTTCCATCTTTAAGTAAACTACATTCCACATGAATACTATGGGTCAATAACATGGGTTGTTTTTATAGTTTATTATTATTTTTATTTTTTATTGTATTTTGACCTAGTTAAAATGTTCATTACATTATGTCAATCTTTCTATTTAATTTACTTTTATTTTTATTAGTTGTAACAAGAATAATATAGAACAAGAAAAACTATGTATATTTCGATGTATGAAAAGTTAGATATATTTTATTAAGTAAAATTTTAAAATAATAATGATTATAAACATTTAAAAATAGTTTTATTAACTAATTAGTTTAGATCTATATTATAACAATTCTCTTTTTACTCTAAAAGAGGTTTGCATATCAAGACATATGATCCCTCTTGGCTCTTGGTAGATGCAAAGTTAACATTGATCTAGGCCATCTTAATTTCCCTCTTTAAATAAACTACATTCCACATGAATACCATGGGTCAATACCATGGGTTGTTTTTATAGTTTATTATTATTTTATTTTATTATTTTTATGTTTTATTGTATTTTCACCTAGTTAAAATGTTCATTACATTATGTCAATCTTTCTATTTAATTTACTTTTATTTTTATTTTTGTGTAATTTGACATAGTCAAAATGTTAAATTGAGGTTAAAATCTAACAAATTTTTAATAACAACATTTTATTTTTATGTTTTATTGTATTTTGACCTAGTTAAAATGTTCATTACATTATGTCAATCTTTTTATTTAATTTACTTTTATTTTTATTTTTGTGTAATTTGACATAGTCAAAATGTTAAATTGAGGTTAAAATCTAACAAATTTTTAATAACAACATTTTAACTTAAAAGTCGACAAAACTTAAATTCAATCTACTTTATTAAAAATTTAAAAAACTAACACTATAAAAAACATATAGAAAATTATTTACCTGTGGATTTAATGGCCTAAAAAGTTTTTTTTTTTTCTTGAATGTTTTCTTAAATATATACCTGTTTGATTCACATATTAATTTTTTTCTATTTAAAATAAAATTATAATTTTTTTAAAATTTCTTAAATTTTTGATAATATGAAATGTATCATAGAATAAAAATTTTGATATTTATGATATATTAATAATTATTAAAATTTATGATATATAAATAATTATTAAATTTTATCAACAATATAATTTATATAATTTAAAAAACCTTTATTTTATCAGTAATACAAAACCATAATATTTTAAATAAATAAATATAGTTAAAAATAATGCTAGGAAAAAAACCAAGACCGCTTAACAAATCACAAATTGTTATTTTAAATAAATAACTTTGTCTCTCTTATATTCACTTGAGGTTTGCCAGAGGTTCACGAAAACACCTAGGGACACCAAGGCTGTTGAAGGCAGGAGGCCGTGTTTAAGTCGATAGAGCGTGACAGTGGAAGTAGGTTCGTGTATGAGTTCGTGTAAAGGAATCTGAGGGATGAAAGACAGAAAAGAGACTCAACAAGGCTAGTCAGCAGCCTGTTGTTGTTGTTGCAAGCTTCGATCAGTGAAGCCCCTGCGTAAAATTGGTATCAGAGCCAGAAAGGTTATCTGATTCAAGAAAGGTTAGTAATCAAGATACAAATACTCTTTATTTGAAGAATGGACTCTTTCAGAAAATCTATTTCTTTCCGAGAATTAGATGAAAAAGAAAAATCTAAAGAAAATCCCCTTCGGGATATGTTTGCTACTGCATCAAGTAGATTTTTGAATTCATCTGAATTAGTTTATGAAGAAACTGAGCCATCTGCAAGATGGAAGCTCCCAAGTATATCCGCCTCAGAAGTCTATTCAAATGTATCAGCTTTTCATCTAGTAGTCACCACTAGAATGTCTATAAAGGAGTCTATCAGTTCTATTCAAGAAAACTCGGACTGTGTCCCGTCTATTCCTCTTCTTGACCCAAAACAACTTCAGGCAGAAGCAAGGAAATTAAAAACACAGTATTTGCATTTGGGATGCATCAGAGTAGGAATCAGTGCTTTAACACATCAAGGGCTAGACACTTATGTCCTAGCTACTGTGAGAGATTTAAATCACAATAAATACACTGATTCTATCATTGGAGGAATTGTAGCCCCATTGTCAAATGGTCCTGTGTGGTTTGATTGTTATCCAAACTTTTCAGTCTATGTATTTGATGAAACCATAGATAAAATTCTACATCTTCAAATACAAACTTCAAGATTTGATATGTTGAAAAAGAGAAATAATATAGCCATCCAGACCAGAGGTTGTTTTAGGCATACAAACAGCCTCTATCCAGCTGTCCTCCATACACCCAGCAGAGATTCAAAAACAAGTGTGGTTGTTCTAACCAATTAAAAAAGTCAAAAGGTAGAACACCAAGCAATCAAGTGGGAAGATCTAAACTTCCCAGAACACTGGGTCATTCCAAATCCAAAGCCCATCTCTAAAAAATGTATTACTTCTGCCAACAACCGTGAAGATCAATCCTCTGTTGTTCTGTCTTTGCCTAGAAGGTCAACCATTGACAGACGTAGGATTGAAGAAGCCTGCAAAAATTCTCCCTTAGATCCACAAATTGTAGATACGGCTTGCTCAAGTTTAGTTCCAAGTTCTTGTAAACATATTTCTTTATTTGAATTTGCCCAACTTGTAAATTTTAATTCCATTGAAGTCTCTTGTCCAGAATGCAAAACCTTGGTCAATCTCAGCAACCTTGCCTATTTGGTCATTCATGAAAATCATCATACCAGGACAGGTGAAGCCCCAGCTTCCACTTCTGTTAATCCTTGTCCTAATCCTAAATGCTCTGACATTCCTTTTCCTCATGAATCAAACCATGTGTTAATGATTCATGAACTACCATCTCTGGAAAATGAAGATCCAAGACTGACTGAGATGTTCAGCAAGATGAGACCACCTAATATGCCTAAATTTAGTCTCGGTTATCTTGAGTAGATGAATGATCTAATCCCTGAATCTAGATTCAAGGATCTACCAGCTGACTGTAAAAAACCTCCAGTCATGGAAATGCACAAGTTTTTCACTATTATGGATGGATGTAAAAAGCATAAAGTACAAACCCATTGGATGAAAGAAATGTTAATGACTGATGCTACTACATCTTCCTCTCAGCATTCCTGGTCCGCTTTAGATGGTAGTAGAATTGAGACTGCTGCTAATTTCCCTCCTTACAAAGGAATCATCCTAGGAGAAGCTCATAACACTGCAAAGGCCATTCCTTTGGTGTTAAAGGATGATAATGCTCTTGGAATTGATGGTAGAATTTAGAAGGTCAGTAAACAACTAAACTGGTCAAATACTGCTATAATAGGGCTTGAAAGAAATATTGCCAAGACTGTCTTTGTTAAGGAACAGTTTGACAAGTTACAAGTCTCTGTGAATGATGTAAATAGTGCCTTAAATAATGTACAATTTGATGCTTCTTTAATAAAGTCCTATTCTAGAGAATCTTTGAACAAGATAGAAGAAGTAGAAAGTAGAGTTATAAGTGAAGCATATTCTACTAGAGGTCTTATATCTGATTTGTCCAATAATTTTGACAAGTTAAATCCTTCTAAGACAGACAAACCAATTCCAGCCTCTTTCTTGCACAAAAGACATGTACATATTCAGAACCCTGTCAATCCCATTGACAAGTTTCCCCATTTATTTCCAAAAGAAGTCGGACAGTCTTCCCAGAAGAGTCTAGATGAAAAAGTCACCCTTTCCTCTTTATTCAAAGAATCTGACAAAGAGCCTAAAACTCAAGTCCTCCCAGTCTATGAACCCCTAGAGAGTCAATTTACTAGATATTCTGCTCCCGACCTTAGTGGGATGGGTAAACTTCCAGAATCTCATGGGTTTTATCCGGACTGCCATAAAGAGTGGAATATTGATAATTTCAGTATGGGGAAAATCAGACAAATGATTGACCTAATGATGACTGAGTACAAACTCATGTGTGTCAGAGGAAAATCTGAATTTGAGGCATGCAAAAATCTTATTCAATGCTTCACTGGAACTTTGGCAAGATGGTGGGAAGTTGAGACATCTCCAGCCCTGATTAAAAAGATGGAAGAAGAAATTTTGAAAGATGAAAATGGAGATATTATTTTCCATCCTGACAGCACACCTACAAATAATATGATTGGAGTTGTAACCTCCATGATCATTGAGCATTGGAAGGGATATTATAAATATGTCTCTAAGACACATTACTACAAATCATTAGATATTCATCTGAAAACTCACAAGCATGAAAATTTAAACCAACTCACATGCTGGTTATGAGGTAAACCTGGCCACACTGCAAACAGATGTCCTAATGGATATGAATCAAAGAAAAATAGAGGCAAGAAATCTCAGCCTCCTAATAAAGGCAAGACAATAGTAAACTTTGAAGATAAATGCAGCAAGTGTGGATCCCCACACCATAAGGCAGAAAATTGTCCATGCCTCGTAATTCAACAGATTTATGATTATTCTTATGATTCATGTAGTGAATATTCCTCTTCCAATTCTTCTGTTGAAGAATTACAAGCTCATTTACATTGTTCTTGTTCAGATTCTGAAAATTGTAAATGTGGACGTTCTACTGATGAATCTGACTCTTCATCTGATATCTCTCTCGCAGAAGATTTTAGTTCCAAACTAAAAGTTCTTATGGCACAAGAAGATGAATATGAACTAAAGATCTTTGCACAAATTCGTGCAATGGAAGAAGGAGATCTAAAAAAATAAATTACTTGAGACATTTATGTCACAAGTATCATCTACAAGCAAAAGTACCAACAAGAAGCCACTCTTTCTTGAAGCTTCTTATGAACACAACACAAAGGCCTACCAATGGGATCAGCTGCAGAACAAATTTCGTTCACTCACTTTGGGGGAGGTGAGTCGAGAAATCCACATGCTTAAATCTGAAATTTCTATTCTAAAATCCCAAGTTGCAAAGTTAGAAAAAGGAAAACAGGAAATGGCACAACCTGTTTCAGGCCACTACACAAATTACACCCTGCACAGTGCACCATTCAAAGAATCTAATGTTGAAATTCTTGAAGGAAAACAAGATCCTACAATGGGATTCAGAGAGACGCGTGTTCTAGCAATAGAATATCAGTAGCATCATGTCCAAATAAATGTTTGCATTAAAGGAGAAATTTTTCTCTCACAGCACTCCTAGATTCTGGTGCATATGTAAATATTTTCAATAAAAAAGCCATCCCTTCCAAATATTGGATTTCAGCCTCCAGAAAAATAATAGGGTTAGGAGAAAAAACCCTACAGTATGAAGTTCCTAAAGCTGTTTTTTGTTTTGACACTCATTGCATAAAATTGAAGTTTGCAGTAGGAGACATTCCTGTTGATTGTATTTTAGGAAATGTTTTCCTAACAGCAGTAGAACCACATGGCTCCATCAGATTGAAAAATAACAGAGTTGGATATTTCATAACTGTACCAACTTTAGATGGAAAATCTAAAAGAATTGATATGCCCTATATTTCAAATCCTAGGGTATCCACTATGGTGCAGGCTATGCAGGAACTCAAGAAGGCTGAAACAAAACTTACAAATCTTAAGGACCTTAAATCCACCATTCATATAGGGGAACAGCTAAAAACCCCCGAAATTCAGAGAAAAATCTCTGAGTTGAAAACAATTACAGAAACAGAATGCTGTTCAGAGGAACCAAATGCCTTTTGGCACAGAAAACGGCATTATGTTGAGCTACCCTATAAATTTGAGTATACAGGCAAACCCTGTAAATCCAAAGAAATTCCTATGAATAAGGAATATAGGGACTTATGTGAAAAGGAAATAAATCAAATGTTAAGCAGAAAAATGATCAGAGAATCCAATAGCCCATGGAATTGCTATGGATTCTATGTGAATAAAAGATCAGAACAAATCAGAGGAATTCCAAGACTTGTGATAAATTATAAGCCTCTGAATTCAGTTCTTGCCGATGATACTTACCCAATTCCACACAAAGGAGATCTATTGGGTAGAATATATAGTGAAAAAATATTTTCAAAGTTTGATCTAAAGTCTGGTTTCTGGCAGGTTGCAGTTGCAGAAAAAGATAAGTTCAAAACTACCTTTAGTATTCCAGCTGGACACTATGAATGGAATGTCATGCCATTTGGTCTCAAGCATGCTCCCTCAAAGTTTCAGAAGGTTATGGATTCAATATTCAAACCTTATGCATATTGGTTGCTTGTTTATATAGATGACATTCTTATTTTTTCAAAAAATATCCAGGACCACTTTAAACACATAAATATCTTTATAAATTTGGTCAAACAAAATGGTTTGGTGTTGAGTAAAAAGAAGATTGAAATATTCTAGACCTCAATAAAAATTTTGGGACACACAATCCAGAATGGCCAGATTGCTTTACAGAGCCATGCTATGGAATTTGAAAATAAATTCCCTGATATCATCCTTGATAAAACTTAGCTTCAAAGGTTTTTAGGATGTCTGAGTTATGTCGGGAATTTCTATAAGGATTGCACATCAGATAGATCTCTGTTAAATCAGAGATTAAGAAAAAATCCTTCACCTTGGACAAAAAATCATACAGCAGCTGTCAAAAAAATTAAAGCCAAGGTAAAAACTCTGCCAATTCTATATGTTGCTGATGAAAATTCTTTTAAAATTGTTGAAACAGATGCCAGCGACATTGGTTGGGGAGGTGTACTGAAACAGAAGAAGGATAAGAAAGACAAGATAGAGCAGGTAGTTCAATTTTCTTCCGGAACTTGGAGTACTACAGAGAAAAACTATTCTGTCATTGAAAGAGAAGTAAAGGCTGCCTGGAACTATATTGACAAGTTTGCAATACATCTTGTCAATAAAAAAAAAAAATTAAGAACTGATGCATCAGCATTAAGAAAGGTCCTTGCAAAGAAAATTAAAGAGCCCGGTGAAGCCAAATTTTCCAGATGGCAAGCACTCTTTGCAAACTTTGACTTTGATGTTGAACATACCAAAGGGGTGGATAATCACTTGCCAGATTTCTTAAGCCAGGAATTCATCTAGCAACAAGAACAAGAAGAAGAAGAAGTAATGGTGATAGTAATAGAATGGGATCAAAGTCACGAAAGAGAAATTCTAAGGACCATTCCAGAAGACAAAAACTGATCTGAGTATAGAGATGAGTGGAAGCCTACTTGGCAACTCAGAAATAATATTATGAAAGAAAAAAGGAACGTCTTACTCAGTGACAAATTTCCAAAATAGGGAAATAAATCGGCACGTTGAAGCCATCTGGAGTCTTTAAGGTAACGCAGATGTTGATGATGGACCAAAGCCTGGAAATATTAGAAGGGTGTTGTGGTAAAGAAGTTGGTTACACCTGAACTCAACCTGCGTGTCAACCGGACCAACATATCTCCAGTGGTTTCAGGAAAACTTGCATGGAAAAGCAACAATGGGAGAGTCAGTGACTGATGAACAAATAGCTGCTTTCATATATATATTTAAAGATGGTAGCGCATAAAAAGCAACCACATTGAAAATAAATTTGTATTTTAAACTTTTTAAGTTTGTTTTATGATATTTTGACAGAGATTGGTTGGAAATATAGATTCAAATTTATGAAATTTTTATAATTTAAGTTTTTTTTTTTGTTTTTTTTAAAGCTAAATTTATTTATGTATATAAAAATATATTATAAATCATTATAAATTTACAATTTTAACAATAATTATATAATTAACTTCTACCTATAAATAATGTAGATTGTTCTCACCAATTTACCTCAAAATAGTTAAGTGGGCAAAAGGAAATACTGAAATTCCACGATAAAATGTTGGCATTCTTACCATGAAATAAAGAAATCTTGTTCTTTTGGAAATTGTTATTAGTGACAAAATCGAAGTGATAGACTGCCTATGTACAGTCTCTCTTGGAAGAGAAGCCATAAAGCTATCACCAGCGGGGCCACCAAATTTATCTAGTAACCTCATTCTACTTCTCGTTAATCTTGAAATAAAGAGAAGACGTAAATTGATCTCGAGTGACTTGATTTTACTTCTGAACCGATATATCTTATATCTTTTTCCTTTTTAGTTAGAGTGAATTTATATATATCTTCTTCCTCTTCAGTTCCAAGATTCTAGACTGGAATTTTTCGATGAGAGCCATACCAAAGCAAGCACTAGCCTGCCAGTGTTTTAGATTTTCTAGAATTAAGAGAAAGTCTTTAAAGAAAGATCTACACATAAATGTTTATTATCATTTCCTACTTAAATGAAGCCGCCACTAGTGATTCCAGATAGCTGCTATCCATAACCAGATACCAAATATCAGAAACAATAATATCATTGCACATGTAATGCAAATATATACAATTTTACTATCAAGCATTGATAAATGGCAAGTGTTATGTCAACTAGAAACATTGATAAAAAGGAACGTGTTCAATATAGGCTCCTTCAAATCAAGGGTTAAAAGCTAAAAGATAAGGCTTGAGGTTTTGAAGAGAATGAACCCCTTTTGATCTCCAAAGTTTTAAACTTTAGAAATTACAGTGCAACATTTCAAACCCTGAGCAACTACCTCAACCAACAAGAATAATCGATAGAAATTTGTACAGAATATGTGCGGTAATAGTATAATATGTGCGAAAATAGTATAATAGAGAAGTATTATGTTATAAGTTGTGTAAGGTGTTATAAGCCTCTGTAAACTATTATTCCAACCCATCCTATTTACACATTTCATTGCTTATTCTCCTCTAGGTCAGTGTACCCTAAAATATGAAACACAGAACCAGTGCAAGATTTACACATTTCATTGCTTATTCTCCTCTAGGTTAGTGTACCCTGAAAGATGAAACACAGAACCAATGCAAGATCCAGCATCCCTTCATACCTCCATGCCCCAAATCATTCTCACAGGAATAATATGACTAAAGCAATCGAAAACTCAAAGAGGAGGATAATTTTTTTGTTAGCATTTGACAGAGTTCCACCCAACAATATAGTAACAACTGGATATTGTGATTATCTTAATGAACAGTAAATATCAATTATAGTTAAAACCTTAGCTTATCAGTCTCAGCAATGCAGAGCAACATATCGACGAAAATCAATTATAGTTGAAACCTTAGCTTCTCAGTCTCAGCAATGCATAGCAACATATCGACGAAGTCTTCAACAGGAGGTGGTTGATCTCTGTGTCTTTTTGAGTGATCTGCATCTGCGTCAGAGATCATTTAAATTACAGGATGTATAGTATTTCATAGCAAGGTAGAAGACATTAGTAATTTTTAGTGAGTTAGTTAATTAGTTAGGTTGAAGGAGGCATTAGATCTAATTGTCTAAAACATTTCAATCATCTAAAATTTCATCCAATGGCCCAAACAAAGACAGAGTGACAGCTAGAAAAGTTGTTTTCAAATAATGACGCCTTACGGGGTAATTAAAATAATGTTTGTTGTATTGTAATTTTTTTTAATAATAGAATTATAAACAAATTTTGTAGAGGGAAATCACAATATACATATCATGTTCAAATAAATTTAAACAATAATGATTCATTTTCCAAAATTCTTTCAGTAATAATCACATGAAACAGAAAATTACTATGGATCACAGAAGCCTAAATTCAAATAATGATTCATATTAGCAATCAAATTTTCGAACATATAATTAGAAATAATAATATATATATATATATGTGTGTGTGTGTGTGTGTGTGTGTGTGTGTGTGCGCTAATAGATAAAAACTGAACTGAATAGAAGTTGCAACTCATAGGTGAGTATTGCACCTAGAGAGATGTGCAGAACCTCCACAGAGAGAGATTGGCACTTTCTCGAGGCAAAAAATCCGCGCCCAAATAAAAATCAATGTGAGTCACCAAATTGGCACGGGTATGGCCTGCACAAACACGCCAATCGCATGTTTCAGTGCGCTAGCGCGGGTATGGCCCTAACAATTGTGCCAATTGAGCGTTTCGGCACACCTGTCAGCAGAAAAATCGCGCCAACCCTCTTCTGCTCAGAGATCAACCAAACATCCGAGACCTGAGAGCACGAAGCTCCTGTGAGCACAACGCTCCTGTGTACATTGTAGCCATGAAGGCTTTGCAGCCACTAGGGCTCTCTATAAACAAATCAGGCTCACCCGATCTGAGCTCTGATACCAAGATAAAAACTGAACTGAATATAAGTTGCAACTCACAGGGGAGTACTGCACCTGGAGACTGCACTCAAACAGAGAGTACACACTCTACATTCATTAATGGAATGATACAACTATAAGTACATCACAAAGAATCAGGGAGTTGTAAACAAACTCCTATATCCTAGGAACTAATCCTAACTTAAGGATCTATGTTACAACAATGTAACCATTTCTCCACTAATATACAAATAATATTAATTATTTCCAACTCTCCCTCTTAATGGAGAAAGGATTACCCTGAATTTCTAACATCCCTCTAAACAATTCAAACTTTATTCTCCCAAGAGGCTTAGTAAAAATATCTGCCATGTTGTCACAAGATTTACAATATTCAACAAACATTTCCTTTGACTGAAGTTTTTCTCGAACAAAATGGAACTGAGTATCGATGTGCTTGGTGTTTTTGTGAAATACTGGATTGTATGCTAGCTTGATAGTGCTCTAGTTGTCACTTTTAATGGTAGTTTCTTCTTTCTGTTCTTCTCCTGCATCATTGAGAAGTCTTCTCAACCAGATAGCTTCACATGTGGCTGCACACAATGCTTGGTACTCAACTTCAGCTGAAGATAAAGCTACAGTACTTTGCATTTTGTTGCTCCATGCTATGACCCCGGATCCAATGCTGAATGGATAACCTGTGATAGATCTTCGGTCATCCAGGTTACCTGCCCAATCAGAATCTGAAAAACCTGCTAAAGTAACATCATATGTGTCATTGTATAAAATACCATAATTACTAGTACCACAAAGATACCTCAACACGCTCTTTGTTGCAGTCCAATGACTTTCGAGAGGTTTATACATGAACTAGCTCAACACACTAATAGAGTATGCCAAATCTGGTCTAGTTGTAGTAAAATATATCAGACTACCAACTAGCTATCTATACTTAGTGGCATCCACCTCCTTAGTGCCATCGTCACTGCACAACTTCAAATTCTGCCGCAATGGTGTTGCTGCTAACTTACACTGCTCCATTCTGAATCTTTCTAGCAGACTTCTGGCATACTTCCCTTGAGTAAGAAAATTGTATCCAGAATCTCTCCATACTTCCAGGCCCAAACAATAATGGAGATTTCTGAGATCTTTCATTTCAAATACTTGCAACATCTGCCATTTGATTTCTTTGATCAGATTATCTGCATTCTTTGTTATAATCATATCATCCACATACAAAGAAATCAAAATAATTTGCCTTTGTTTATTATACTTGGTATACAGATTTGGATCATCCAAGCTCCTATGAAAACCATGATGTATGAAGAATGAATCGATCTTCTCATACCACGACCTGGGTGCTTGTTTTAAACCATATAATGCCTTTTTCAATCTACAAACAAGATGTTCCTGCCCCTTTTTAACAAACCCTTCAGGCTGAACTAAATAAATCTCTTCTTTCAAATCACCATTCAGAAATGCAGACTTAACATCTAACTGGTGTAGCTTCCACTTATATTTTGTAGCTAAAGATATTACCATTCTAATGGTATTTAATTCTGCTACAAGAGCAAAGGTTTCATCGAAATCTATTCCCTCTTGTTGTGAATAACCCTTTGCTACCAGACTAGCTTTAAGCTTTTCTATACTCCCATCTGCATTCATTTTAGGTTTATACAACCACTTAAAACCTATGGGTGTTTTTCCTTCAGGTAATTCAACTAAATCCCAAGTATGGTTTCTAGTAATTGATTCAATTTATTCATTCATTGCAGCCCTCCATGCATCAAATTGACTTGCTTCTTTATAATTTATGGGTTCTACAATGTTTAAAATACTTGTCATTAAAGCATAGTCTTTCAATCTGGCTGGTAATTGAGTCCTCCTACTTGATCTCCTAGGTAGGGGACGTACCTCAAATCTGTCTGCTTCAGACTTGTATAGGCTTGCATTATTGGCTACATCACCTGTTTCTTCTTCTTCTTTTTGCTCCTGCTCTTGATCATCCCTGCTGATTTCTTCCATCAATAATGGAATGTGCCAATCATTATCATTGTCATCCTTTCCTTCCTCAAGCTGTTCATGAAATACTACATCTCGACTTACAAATATTTTATGAGTAACTGGATTAAATAACTTATATGCTTTAAACTCAGTGCCATATCCTACAAAGATACATTTCATGGCTTTAGGATCTAACTTCTTTCTATCCACCTTGGGTATATGGGAAAAATATTTTGACCCAAATACTCTTAAATGACTCACTGTCGGTTTGAATCCATATAATGCTTCAAAAGGGGTTTTGAAGCCAAGACATTTAGTAGGACTCCTATTCTTTAAATAAACAGTAGTGTTAATGGCTTCCGCCCAAAAACGATTTGATAGACCCTTACCTTGAAGCATACTCCTTACGCACTCCACAAGAGTTATGTTCTTTCGTTCTGCCACTCCATTCTGCTGTGGTGTATGAGGCATTGTAAATTGTTGAAAAATCCCATGATATCTGAAAAAATTCATGAACTCTCCAAACCTGTATTCTCCCCCTTGATCCGAGTGGAGAATTTTTATGCATTTTCCTGTCTGCTTCTCTACCATAGTTTTAAATTCTTTAAAACACTGAAAGTTCTGACTCTTTTTACTCAAAAAATATATCCAAGATAATCTATTACAATCATCAGTAAATAGAAGAAAATAATATGCACCACCTAGTGACCTGGTCTGCATAGGTCTACATGTGTCTGTATGCACTAGCTCTAGAATATCTCTTTCTTTTCTATTAACATGAAAAGGAAATTCTTCTCTATGCATTTTCCCTAATGCACATCCATCGCAATCTAACTGAACACTATGAAAAACAGGGATTCCATCGACCATACCTTTTCTCGGAAGTAACATGAGCTCTTGCAAATTAAGGTGACCGAATCTCTGGTGCCAGAGTTCTTTGGATGTCAATCCTGTTGCAACCATGGCTTGCTGTGGCATGCTTTGCACATCTAGTCTGTACAGGCTCCCCACACGCACCCCTAATGCAATAGTTTCCATCTTGCTATCTTTTATGACATAATGGGTCTTGAAGAATTCAACTAGCATATCCTGATCAGTTATCATAGATACAGAGATCAAGTTTTTCCTAATCCCGGGTACATACAATACATTATTAAGATGCTTAATGTCACCGCTAGGTAACTTTATCGAAATATCACCGTACCCTTGGATCTCATATCCTCTGTCATCTCCTAAATAAATTTTATATCCATATGAAGTTTCTTCAAGAAATTCAAACCATTCTTTCTTACCTTTCATATGTGAGGATGCGCCAGAATCGACATACCATATGTCGTCCTCATCTTCCTTAGATGTTGAAAGAGCACAATCAACTATAAATAGTCGAAGTTCATGACTATGGTCTTCATCTTCATCAACAAAGTATCCTTTGTGCTTTCTCTGCTTATTCCTTGCTTCGTCTATCTGCCTCTTATAACAGTCCCTAATATGGTGGCCAATTTTCCCACAGTAAAAACATTTCTTGTTTGAAAAATTGTTTGCAGACGTACCTCTAAATGGTATCTTTTGAAACGTGCTACCTCCTCTCTGTTGCTGTTGTTGCTGTTGTGGCTGTTGTTGCTGCAGTGGCTTCTTCCCTCTAAATTTTCGCCTCTTCGCCATCAGAGCAAGATCATCACTTTGCAGTTTTAAATTCTGTCGCCGCTCCTATTCTTGTAGCAAGATTCATGTCAATTCTTCAAATGTAGGGGGTTTCTCCCTCGCTGCCAATCCTGTGATGAACATTTGATATTCATCCTTCATTCCGTTCAATGTAATTGTGACTAGATTGGAATCAGACACCTTCTCTCTGATGTCTCCCAATCTATCCTTCAATTCTTTAACCCTCGCAATGAATCCAGCAGCAGATTCATGCTCCTCCATCCTCATCGCAAACAACTTGCCTTTGTGAGACAAGATGCGATTTGTATTTTGTGTCTGGTATAAATTCTTGATCATCGTCCAAATCTCAGTGGATGATTTGCCATCTATAATATGTGGGATAATATTTTCCTTAACGGACATCTTCAATATAACTTTTGCTTTATTTTCCCTTTTATTCCAATCTTGTATAAGTGCAGTTGTTCCTATTACAATATTTGGTTTCTGCTCATCTCCTGTGACAATTGACCATGCATTTTCTCCCTCAGGCAATATCTGTAGCTTGAATTTCCAATTGGTGAAATTGGACCCATCGAGTTTGATAGACTTGTTGAGATATGTTTCTATGGTATTAGTCATACAGGATTGATCTGATTCCAGACCCTCCGATGATTCTAACCAGTTGAATAATTACAAGCTACACTAACAGAAAATTCAATACATACCAGATCCTGATCACCGATCTGCTACCAATCTGGTCTGATCTTGTGACTGTAACTCAAATCCACCACCACCAGGTGAATCGCATGCGTTGAACCTCCAGAAAATATGTCTGCAACTCTGATCTTCCACCACCAGGCAAATTCGATCTACCACCACCGGGCAAATCCACAACTTCAATCTGCCACCACTGGGCAACTTCGATCTACCACCACCAGGGAAATTCAATCTACCACCACCAGGAAAATCCGATCTACCACCACCGGGTAAATCCACAACTTTGGTCTGCCACCACCGGGGAACTTCGATCTGCCACCACCGGGCAACTTCGATCTGCCACCACCGGGAAAATCTGATCTACCACCACCGATTAAATCCACAACTTCGGTTTGCCACCACCGGGCAACTCCGATCTGCCACCACTGGGCAACTTCGATCTGCCACCACTGGGCAAATCCGATCTACCACCACCGGGTAAATCTGATGTGCAGAACCTCCACAGAGAGAGATTGGTGCTTTCCCAAGGCAAAAAATCCGCACCCAAATAAAAATCAATGTGAGTCACCAAATTGGCACGGGTATGGCCTGCACAAACACGCCAATCGCGTGTTTCAGTGCACTAGCGCGGGTATGGCCCTAACAATCGTGCTAATTGAGCGTTTCGGCACACCTGTCAGCGGAAAAATCACACCAACCCTCTTCTGCTCAGAGATCAACCAAACATCCGAGACCTGAGAGCACAAAGCTCCTGTGAGCACAACGCTCCTGTGTACACCGTAGCCATGAAGGCTTTGTAGCCACTAGGGCTCTCTATAAACAAATCAGGCTCACCCGATCTGAGCTCTGATACCAAGATAAAAACTGAACTGAACTGAATATAAGTTGAAACTCACAGGTGAGTACTGCACCTGGAAACTGCACTCAAACGGAGAGTACACACTCTACATTCATTAATGGAATGATACAACTATAAGTACATCACAAAGAATCAGGGAGTTGTAAACAAACTCCTATTTCCCAGGAACTAATCCTAACTTAAGTAGCTACGTTACAACAATGTAACCATTTCTCCATTAATATACAAATAATATTAATTATTTCCAACTCTAATTAAGATCCATTTTACTATATAAATGAAAATAATGATTCATATTAGTAACCATTGTATTTTTGAAGGCCTTCATACTTAAATTTAATATATATATATATATATATAATAGAAATCAACCCCCCTCTTAGCCCAAGGACTAGAGTGAGGTTGCCAATATATATATAGATATATATATTCCAAGAAAAGAAAACAACCTCCCTCTTAGCCCAAGGGCTAGAGTGAGGGTACTTGTATATATATATATATATATTCTGATAAAAGAAATAAACCTCCCTCTTAGCCCAAGGGTTATAGTGAGGTTATCGGTACCATGCTAGCCTACAAGTATACTCACTTAAGGGTGACCAAGGCACGAAGCCATTACAAAAACATTTGTCCATCATGTCATTAGTGGGGATTTGAACTTGGGTGGGGAAGACAATAACCCTTCTTCTCAAGCACCCAAGATAACCCCAATTGACAAAAAAAAATTGGGCATTGGCGAAGGAAGAAAGTCTACCTCCCTCTCATCTTGAACACAAGAGAGAGGTTCATGGTAGGTTGATGCTACTATGTCAGCCCTATGTGTAGACTCACTTAAGAGATCAAAATAATTACTCTATTACTTTAACTTGGGCGGGGAGGATAACAATTATCCTGTCCAACCAACCAAAAATTAAATTATAAAATCTTTCAAAGAAAAAATACGAAAGGCATATACATGTAACTATATGTATTTTTATAGTTTTAATTAAAAATGAATAAAAATATTTTTGTATACAGAAATGTGAAATTTATATAAATATAAATAATATTATTAAGAATCAACATAGATCTACCTTAATACATCAAAATCCATCTTAATATCTACCAAGCTTGGAGAGGTATTGAATACGTATTGAATCTCTCTAGGTGTTTGGCAGATCCATAATTAAGACAAATCTATGTTGCTTATAAATAAAATTCTTATACACTATAATTTTAATAAAATAAATATATTTTTTGAGAGTGTAAACTTATGTGATCCATATCTAATTTAATCATAAATCTTCCAAGAAATCACATAATCAATTGAGAAGTCGACGAACTACTTTAGAACTACTAAGTGTAGTTCATCATAGGAGAATGATGATTGGGCTGATCAAAATCATGAGTATATATAAGGCAGAGATATGCAATGGTCAATGAGATAAACGTTTATAAATTTTGATAAAATATTAAGAAAGTATTAAAAAACCTATTTATTACCTAATATATTTAACTAAAAAATATTTTAATAAATAAAATAATAATAATAAATAAATGATAAATAATAAATTTATTAACGATTCAAACAATTACCTTTTCTAACAAAATATGATAGAAACAATATTTTAATAATAAAATTAATAAATAATACATAATAATAAATAATAGAAAATCAAAGAAACTAATGAGTAAAATGTTTATAAATTTTTAACAAAATGATAAGAAAATATTAATAAATATGATGATGATGATGACTTTTATCGTCTGTTAAGACCAAAGCAGTTTATCGAACCTTAAAAGAGGAGAAAGAATCTAAGTTTGATTCCTCAAAATCTTGTTTCTATGGTCAAAGAGAAGGGAAATAAGTGTTCCAAGATCATTATAGGTGGGTTGGCTTAATAGGTCAATAAGATTGGAAGTGTGGAAGATAGTAGGGAATTGAGAGTGAATGTGAGTAAGAGCCGGGAAATCTAAAAGGAAGTGATTTTCATCTTCCACCTTCTTAGAATCACAGATATGACATATTCTATCATTCCAAGGGGTCTTCGGAATAGACCACTCCTTGGTCTGGAGCTCATGGGAATTAGTTATTATCTTAGCGATATTCATTTTTTTCTTATTGTTGGACAACACACAAAGATAATTATGATTATCAAGGGTGGGGTTGATCACTTCCTTATAGTATCTTAGTGATCCAGGTGGATATTTTTGGTCACCTGCCTATTCCACTTGGGGCCCCACCATTGTTTCTTTCAATTTTTCAGTTTCCTTAGTTATAGCACAGTTTACTATTTTTAGCAGTTTTTCGGGTCCTGAACTTTCGGAGCCGTTTTGAGGCCCTAAAGGATGTATTTGTAGTCCTCGGATAGATATTTCTAACAATTTATCATGTGCGTCAAACAGAGATAGTTTGCCAAATTTACGACCCTGGGAAATTTATGTACCAATTAGCCCGACAGGGCCCATATTCTGGTGTTTCATCTCCTAGGGTTAGGTTCTTGGATGTTTAGGGTTTTCCATTGTTTCTCAATAATATATAGGCCTTTGAGCCTCATTGTAACATAGATTTCAAAGGCATGTAGCCACCACATATCTTCTCAGAGATAAGCTACCAGCGCCCCAACTAGTTTATTTCCATTATGTCTGTAAACAAATTTCAATTCTTTGATATTAATGAAATGAAGTGTTATTTCCGCTGCATTTTTATATTTATGGTTATATGTGTATTATGTTGCATTCATGCATAAATCCGGATCACTTAGCTTCCTTTTACCCTCCATCTCCTGATTCTCCCATGACTTTTCCTTAAACTTGGAAGTAATAGTATTTTTGATATTATCTTTGCTTCTCATACTGAGCTCCTCCTTAATTCCCCAATGGTTGAGTCAGGACTGGGCATCCTTATGCCACCCACGCTTGAAGGGGAAGTGATGCAGGGGCATTAGATTCTAGCCAGCAATGTGAAAGCTTGTTCACATGTTGTGGCTAGCTGAGTTAAAATTCATCACTGATTGGTGAAATTCAAATTTTAATGAGGATTAAATTCCTCAAACAAATTAATATTATTATTTTTGTAATAAATTAGGACAATATTAAGAGATAAGTAGTTTTAATAGATGCTAAATTGTTGAACATATCTAGCAGTAGTTGATAGATTCTAGGAGGATATTGGGCAAGTAATATTTTCCCTCAATTTAGGAAATTCGATCCTAATTGAGAAGATTTCTGTTGTGTAATAAAATTATAAATTGTAATATCTGTAATGGAGAAATTGGGAGTGGCCAAGAGGAATTGTTTGTGAGGATTTGATTTAATAAAGATTGCAGAGTTTCTGAATTATTGTTTATTCTAGCAATCCCCGGAGGATTCCACCTTCGTGAATTTATTGGATTTTTACATGTTGTGGAAAGATCAATTATAATGGTTCTGCATAGGAAGTCAAAAGGGCTTAAGGGTTTTATTTTGTTAATTCAGACAGAGACTCTGTTCATTTAAATATTTTGTACTCTGTTCACAAGGCAATGGTTTTAATCGGAATTCTTTGTGGAAATCGATTGAAATTATGTATGATTGCTGGGTTATAAAGGAAGAATTGTGATGAACACATTTTATAAGTCTTTGATTAAACTGCTGCGTATTTTATGAAGAGAAGCTCCATAAATTCAATACATTTTCAACCTTTTAGATATACAAATAAAATGGGTTCTATATCAGATTATTGACTGGGTTCAATTCATATGAATCGATATAAATTCTGGAAAATAACACCATTAACAGTGTTGAACCGTAGAACTCTTAGAATTGAAAGATAATTTGCTATCAACGTTGATCCAAGTGCAGAAAGCATCATTCATTTAGAAGGATGTCATTTGAATCCAACGTTGTTGTTTGAATTATACAGTGAAGTAATTCTAGCTTCAAATGAATTGAAATCAATCCAAAGCTTGACGCAGAAGAGAGGTGTGCTTTGGAAGGGCAATGGGATTCTAATAGAATCGAATCAAATTTCTGTTGAAACTGATGTTCAAAGCAATCAGAAACTGGAAGTTTAGAAAAGCGGTTTTGAATGATAAACCACCAGTATCGCGTGCCTTTGGAGCTGAGGAACGGTTTTGTGAAAACGCACGCGATCCAATTAAATGTCAACACGTCATCAGCCCAAAACTGCCTATTTCGCGTAGCGTTGGAATGTTAACTCTTTGTGATAAATTCAACGTGATTTGTATGAGATCCGTTCGATCTGGAAGGTAGAAAATCCGAGGGTAATCGCCATTCAAGTTGCATGGACGTTATTTGAGGTACAGCAGCGTCGATTTCAATAGTAATCGTTCAAATTTGAAAG
Source organism: Pinus albicaulis (assembly GCA_034641835.2). Taxonomy (NCBI): domain Eukaryota; kingdom Viridiplantae; phylum Streptophyta; class Pinopsida; order Pinales; family Pinaceae; genus Pinus; species Pinus albicaulis. The sequence continues at coordinate 19,767,417 of MU968363.1, forward strand.
TTGTTTGTTAAATATTGAATATGTGGGGTCATATGAAATAAACATAACATAATCTCTTGTTCATAAGAGTTAATGTGGTTACGTTCAAGCTTAAGGCTTGATATAAGTGTAAAGGGTTAGAACATAAATATTTTAACATTATGTTGACCTTTATTCTTATGATCAAGGGTTATATATCCAAAGGATTTTAAGGGTAATTCTAATGGGAGGAGCTCATTTATATAATGATTTTTTTTTTTTTAAGTTACTATGATTTCATTTAATCAAATTTTAAAAATTTGATGAATGAAAATGAGTATGAAGAATTGAATCCGACTCCTCCGAAGTTAGAAACCATTGTGAGTAAATTTGAAAGGCTCTCCTTAACACCGGCACCATCACCGCCATCATTAGTGGTATTAGAGCCAACTTCAAAGCATTTGCCAGAGATTGAGCAGACTTCCTAGAGTCAGAAGAAGAAATCCAGCATGGCTGTCCGAATTGGCAGAGGTGCTGCTGGTAGGAGAAGAGGTAGGCGAGTTGCTAATGCAAAGGTACTAGAGACCATGCAGCAGATCCAAGCCAGATTGGAAGCAATTGAAGTAGGGCAACCAAGGGATCCTAAAGATGTCAGTGAACCTGAAGCTGAAGAAGAAGAAGGAGGATATGTCGAGCTTACTCCTGAGATGAGATTCTTTAAGAAAGTTTTAGCATCTACATCCAAGCCTAGACTTGAAGTATCAGCTTTTGCAGGAGGATTGAATCCAGAAGAGTTGATAGACTGGATCAATGAGATGAATAAATGCTTTGATTATGAAGATATGGCTGAAGACAAGAGAGTCAAATTTGCAGTCACAAGATTAAAGGTACATGCAGCACTTTGGTGGGATGGAGTGCAAGCAGAGAGAAGGAGAGCTAGCAAACAACCAATCAAAATTTGGAGCAGAATGGTGGCCAAACTTAAAGGTAAATTCTTGCCTAGTGATTATCAGCTTACATTGTTTAGACAAAGACTAATGACTGTGAAAGAGTACACAGAAGAACTCTACAAAGTGAGCATAAGAGCTGGACAGATCCAGGACACAGCAGAGAAGATTTCCAGGTATGTGAATGGTCTCAGATTAGATATCCAAGATGAAATCAGTATTTGGTCTCCTAAGTCAGTTGAAGAGGCTTATAAAATGGCCTTGAAAGCTGAAGAGAAACTGCTGAGAAATCAGTCTGCCAAAGGAAGAGGTAATTTCCGAGGAAAGGGAAGTCAAGGTGGTAGAGGGAGATCTACAGCACCAAAGGATGGAGCTAACAGCAGCTCACCTCAGCATGCACACACAGATGGTGATGCAAGTGGCAGAAGAAATTCCCATAGAGGAAGAGGAGGCAAAAGCAGAGGAAGAGAGGTAAGATGTTACCGATGTAACAAATTGGGACATAGAGCCTTTGAGTGCCCAGAGAAAGAGAATGTGGGTACAAGTCAGATAAATGCAATTATTTCTCAGACTGAAGAAGCAGCAAAATTTCCTTAAGCAGAAAGAGAAATTGTGCCAAAGAAGGGAGAATCTTTGGTTGTTAACAAAGTTTTGCTGAAGCAAGCAAAGGAAGTTGCTGAACCAACACAGAGGAAAACTTTGTTCAGGAGTGTATGAAAATTTCAAGGGAAATTTTGTCAATTAGTCATTGATAGTGGAAGCACAGACAATCTGGTTTCTACAGAGGTGATAGAAAAGTTAAAGTTGAAAACAAGGGAACATCTAACACCCTACAAGGTGTCATGGCTTCAAAAGGGCCATCACCTGATTGTAAAAGAACAGTGTGATATAGAGTTACAGATGGGCAGCTACAAAGATAAGGTAATGTGTGATGTGATGCCTATGGATGTATGTCATATACTGCTGGGTAGACCTTGGCAGTATGACAGAGGAGCAGTACATGATGGTAAGAGAAACACTTACAAATTTTTCAAGGATGGTGTGTATCAAACATTGTTGCCAATGGAAGAAGGAGAAGCATCAAGCAAAAAGTCTGATCCAAAGGCTTTATTGCTGAGTGGGAAAGAATACTTGCAGCAGATTGAAGAAGAAGAGGTAAATTTTGCTTTAGTTTGCAAACCTAAAGTAGTACTTACTTCTACAAAAATCCCTGATTTGCCAATTGAAATTCAAGAAATGTTGGACAATTATTGTGATATAATTGTGGATGATTTGCCTAATGAGTTACCACCTGTAAGAAAAATTATCCATCAGATAGATTTGATTCCAGGATCAAATCTGCCAAACAAAGCAGCTTATAGAATGACTCCAGCAGAAAATGAAGAAATCAGAAAGCAAGTGCAGGAATTGGTTGACAAAGGTTTGGTTCGAGAAAGTTTGAGTCCTTGTGCAGTACCTACAGTGCTGAGCCTGAAGAAGTATGGAGGCTGTAGAATGTGCACTGATTCAAGAGCAATCAACAAGATAACAATCAGGTATAGATTTCCTTTGCCCAGAATTGAAGATTTAATGGGCTTTTTGAGTGGAGTGAGATATTTCTCAAAACTTGATTTGAAAAGTGGGTATCATCAGATTAGGATAAGGGAAGGTGATGAATGGAAAATAGCCTTTTGAGACAAATGAGGGATTGTATGAATGGATGGTAATGCCTTTTGGCTTATCAAATGCACCCATTACTTTTATGAGGCTCATGAATGAAGTGTTAAGAGAATTTATTGGTAAATTTGCAATAGTATATCTGGATGACATACTAATTTATAGCAAAACAAAAGAAGAACATTTAAGGCATCTTAACTATGTCTTGAAGAAATTACATCAAGAGAAGTTGATGATAAATCTAAAGAAGTGTTCATTCATGAAAGAAGAGCTGGTGTATCTAGGTTTTGTTTTTTTTGCTGAAGGATTAAAGATGGATCCAGAAAAGTTCAGAGCAATTGTGGAGTGGCCTTCACCAAAAAGTGTCTTTGAGGTAAGAAGTTTCCATGGACTTGCTAGTTTTTACAGGAAATTCATAAGGAATTTTAGCAAGATTAATGCACCTATCATTGAAACTATAAAGAAAGACAAACAGCCATTCAAGTGGACTGCTGAAGCTGAAAATAATTTTCGGTTTTTAAAACAGAAAATAACAGATAAACCTATATTAGTGTTGCCTGATTTTACTAAAACATTTCAAGTAAAGTGTGATGCCAGTGGGAAAGCTATTGGAGTTGTCTTAAGTCAAGAAGATAGGCATGTAGCATATTTCAGTGAGAAGCTGAATGACACAAGGATAAAATACTCTTCTTATGACAAAGAGTTTTATGAAATAGTACAATCATTGAAGAAGTGGAGACATTATTTAATGTCTAAAGAATTTGTACTATACTCAGATAATCATGCTTTACAATACATTATGCAGCAGCCTAAGTTAAATAAAAAACATGCTAAATGGGTTGAATATCTTCAAAGTTTCAACTTTGTTTTAAAACACATAAGTGGCCAAGCAAACAAGGTAGTTGATGCCTTGAGTAGGAAGAACATTCTTGTCCAAGAAAGTCAGATTGAAGTGGTAGGTTTTGATTTTCTTAAAGAATTGTATAAAACAGATTTGGATTTCAAGGAAGCATTTGAAGCATGTTTGAATCCTGTTTTGATAGATAGAAGTCAGTGGTTGGATTATTTCTTGCAAGAGGGTTTGTTGTTCAAGAGAAATCAATTGTGTATACCAAATTGTTCCATGAGAGAAAATCTCATCGGAGAGAAGCATAGTGGTGGACTTGTTGGACATTTTGGTACTGATAAAACTTATGAGCAACTGAGTCATTTTTATTATTGGCCAAAAATGAGATCTGAAGTGGAAAAATATGTGAAGAATTGTAAAATTTGTCAGTATGCTAAAGGAAGAAGCCAGAATGCAGGTTTGTACATTCCATTGCCTATTCCAGACAGACCTTGGGATATGGTAAGTATGGATTTTGTTTTAGGATTGCCTAAGACACAGAGAGGGAATGATACAATTTTTGTTGTTGTTGACATATTTTCAAAGATGGCACATTTTATTCCATTTTATAAAACCAATGATGCTACTCATGTTGCTAATTTGTTTTTCAAAGAAATTGTTAGATTACATGGGTTGCCTAAAAGCATTGTTTCTGATAGAGATACCAAGTTTGTTGGTCATTTTTGGAGGACATTGTGGAAGAATCTCGGTACTAATCTGAGTTTCAGCTCAGCCTATCATCCTTAGACTGATGGGCAGACTGAGGTAGTAAACAGAAGTTTAGGTAATCTTTTGAGAAGTCTTGCAAGAGAACATCCTAAGCAGTGGGATCATATCTTACCACAGGAAGAACATGCATACAATGATTCACCAAATAGAAGTACAGGACAGAGTCCATTCCATATTGTTTATGGGATGCACCCAAGAGGAGTTTCTGAATTGAGAAATTTGGGAAAGGCAGAAATGAGAAGTGCTGAAGGTGAAGAATTTGCTTCAGAGATTCAAGCAATTCATGAGCAGGTGAAGCAGCAGTTACAAGACAACAGTATCAAGTACAAAATCAGAGAAGATTTGAGCAGAAGAGAAGTTCAATTTGAAGTTGGTGATTTAGTTTTGGCTCACTTGAGGAAAGACAGATTTCCAAAAAGAGAGTATAACAAACTAAATTTTAAAAATATAGGACCATGCAAAATCCTGAGAAAATTTTCTGCTAATGCCTATGAAATTGAATTGCCATCTGATATTGGAATATCTCCAATATTTAATGTTTCAGATTTGTATAGGTATGAAGATGGTGGCACAGATGAAAGACCAGAAGACAAAGAGCAGATTGATTGGGTAAAACAGTTACCTACAGCACAGCCATTACAGCTAGAGATGATCTTAGACAAAAAGGTGTTTAAGAGAACCAGAGGACAAGAGTATTTCCAGTACTTGATTAAATGGAAAAATCAGCCAATTGAAGATGCTACATGGATGACAGAAGCTATGTTGCAGAAACTGGGCAGTTCTATGAAGGAGCTCATGGACAGGAGCCCATGAAGAATTTTTTCCTCGGGAATCTGATGCAGGGGCATTAGATTCTAGCCAGCAATGTGAAATCTTGTTCACATGTTGTGGCTAGCTGAGTTAAAATTCATTCACTGATGGGTGAAAGTCAAATTTTAATGAGAGGATTAAATTCCTCAAACAAATTAATATTATTATTTTTGTAATAAATTAGGAGAATATTTAGAGATAAGTAGTTTTAATAGATGCTAAATTGTTGAGCATATCTAGCAGTAGTTGATAGATTCTAGGAGGATATTGGGCAAGTAAGATTTTCCCTCAATTTAGGAAATCGATCCTAATTGAGAAGATTTCTGTTGTGTAGTAAAATTATAAATTGTAATCTCTGTAATGGAGAAATTGGGAGTGGCCGAGAGGAATTATTTGTGAGGATTTGATTTAATAAAGATTGCAGAGTTTCTGAATTATTGTTTATTCTGGCAATCCCCGGAGGATTCCACCTTCATGAATTTATTGGATTTTTATATGCTGTGGAAAGATCAATTATAGTGGTTCTGCATAGGAAGTCAAAAGGGCTAAAGGGTTTTATTTTGTTAATTCAAACAGAGTCTCTGTTCATTTAAATATTTTGTGCTCTATTCACAAGGCCATGGTTTTAATCAGAATTCTTTGTGGAAATCGATTGAAATTATGTATGATTGCTGGGTTATAAAGGAAGAATTGTGATGAACACATTTTATAAGTCTTTGATTAAATTGTTGTGTATTTTATGAAGAGGAGCTCCATAAATTCAATACGTTTTCAACCTTTTAGATAGACAAAGCAAATGGGTTCGATATCAGATGATTGACTGGGTTCAATTCATATGAATCGATATAAATTCTGGCAAATAACACCAATAACAACGTTGAACCGTAGAACTCTTAGCATTGAAAGATAATTTGCTATCAACGTTGATCCAAGTGCATAAAGAATCATTCGTTTAGAAGGATGTCAGTTGAATCCAATGTTGTTGTTTGAATTATACAATGAAGTAATTCTGGCTTCAAATGAATTGAAATCAATCCAAAGCTTGACGCAGAAGAGAGGTGTGCTTTGGAAGGGTGATGGGATTCTAATAGAATCAAATCAAATTTCTGTTGAAACCGACGTTTAAAGCAATTAGAAACTGGAAGTTTAGAAAAGCAGTTTTGAATGATAAACCATCAGTTTCGCGTGCCTTTGGAGCTGAGGAACGGTTTTGTGAAAATGCACGCGATCCAATTAAATGTCAACACGTCATCAACCCAAAACTTCCTATTTCGCGTAGCGTTGGAATGTTAACTCTTTGTGATAAATTCAACGCGATTTGTATGAGATCCGTTCGATCTGGAAGGTAGAAAATATGAGGGTAATCGCTAGTCAAGTTGCATGGACGTTATTTGAGGTACGGCAGCGTCGATTTCAATAGTAATCGTTCAAAGTTGAAAGATGTTTGTTAAATATTGAATATGTGGGGTCATATGAAATCAACGTAACATAATCTCTTGTTCATAAGAGTTAATGTGGTTACGTTCAAGCTTAAGGCTCAATATAAGTGTAAAGGGTTAGAACATAAATATTTTAACATTATGTTGACCTTTATTCTTATGATCAAGGGTTATATATCCAAAGGATTTTGAGGGTAATTCTAATGGGAGGAGCTCATTTATATAATGATTTTTTTTTTTAAAGTTATTATGATTTCATTTAATCAAATTTTAAAAATTTGATGAATGAAAATGAGTATGAAGAATTGAATCCGACTCCTCCGGAGTTTGAAACCATTGTGAGTAAATTTGAAAGGCTCTCCTTCACGCCGGCACCATCACCGCCATTAGGAAGGTGAGGGTTTTGATTTTAATTAACAAAATAATAATAAAAATAATCATTTTTAAAATTTTAAATAATTCTAACTATAATATTTTCTAACAAACTAATACAAACAGAAACAATGATTTAATCAAATACAAAATTAATTAAAAATAAAAAAACATCTAACCATAAACCTAGTTAAAAATTAGTTTAAACCTTGGGTTTAAATGTGATTTTCTAGAAGATTTCTTATTAAACTAAATATATATTCATTATACATATTTAATTATAAACAAGTTGTTTGGATACTTGTTGCGAGCTCCTATAATTGAGTATGAGGGACTCGATGTTATAACATAACATTACATTTAAAAATAATAAAATAATGCTAAACATTAACAAATTTAAAAGTAGTAATAACAAAGAAATTTAATGTATGTTGTCTTGGTAGATCCAAAGTTAAGATGGATCTATTAAAAAAACCAAAATTTACTTTTCAATATGAAGGAGATATGTAATTGGAGTGGTCTATAAGTGAGACTTTTGGAGTTTCAAGTGGATTTTTGGCTAGAATATAGTGAAAAAAATTGTGGTCAAATATGGGCTTGTGTTGTTTAAACTGGTTTTTTTACTGAATATTTGGCCATAATCAAGTGAAAAATTTTGTGGTCAAGTCTTGATGTGTGTTGTTTAAGCCGGTTTTTTGAGTGAATATATGGATTCAACACCCTAAAAAACCCTTGGGGCACTTTCATCCGTCAAACTTGTGATTTCAATGAATCCCTGCAGGATTGATTTCAATGAATCCTCAATGAATCCCTGCATGATTCTAAATAAAAACTTGTGATTTCAATGAATCCCTGCAGGATTCTAAATAAATTAGATCTGAAAATAAACCAAAAAACTTTTCAAAAAATGTAATTTATTCACTACTTAATATGGAGTTTGACAAATCACATGTAAAAATAATATTATTTATATATCAATGGTGTGTAATTCATTCTATACATGTAATATTTAAAACAAAATATATTAATTAAAAAAAATAAAAATAAAAATAAAAAGATATTTTAGTGCCAACTACAAATAAAATATTTCAATGTCCATATTAAATATCATAGTTTTGTATATAAAGAAAAATAAAATTATTTAAATTAAAAAAATTCTTATATTTTTACTTTGTATACTTTATTTAATTTTTATTGTGGAGTTGATATATAAAATTTAAAAAATATTGATTAAAAAAAATAATAATAATAAAAAAAAAATGTGGATTATAAATAAATAATTCAATATGCATATTGAAGAAAAGTGTTAACATCCAATATATATGGAGAGAAAGAAAGAGTCGAAGAATTCTTATTAATTTCTAATTCAAGACATGAGGGAGATTTGTAATTCTTTCAATTTAACACGAGGTTGATATGTAACGCTTTTAAAAAATATTAATAACAAAAATAATTCAATGTATGTAATTATAGAGAGAGATTATAGTTTACAATATATGTTTTATACTTTTGAATATGAGGTGACATGTATTAAGATTTAAATTTGGAGAATTTGAATTATAAATAGCATATATCAATATCTTCGAGGGTTGTCGAGTCCCCATCGTTAAAGCACCTCTGTTATAGAGAGGTTGCGGGTTCAATCCTCTCGACACTCTCGGGGTTAGGCTCTATGGTTGAGCTGGAAGGAAGTGATCATTTCGAGTAGATCTACCTAGTACAATTATTCCCTAGACATAGTTTCCACCGATCTTATGGGGTTGTGAACCACAAAAAAAATATATATATATATCTCTCAATGTCAACTACGTGTGTATCGTATAAAACAAGTGAAAATAAATCTATAAATAAAAGAGAATTAGAATCACTTTTTCATTATCAATTTGAATTAAATATCTATTTTCTTGAGCTAAAGATCTAAGGATTTTAATACCCCTTATTCTTGATTAGTTTCAGTGGAAGTGATCCCACCCTAGCTAATCCCTTGTCTAGTTTTAGTGGAGGTGATCCCACCCTAGCTAGACACCCTTTTTCTCTCTGTCTTCTACAACTTAGTATTCTTTGATAAGTCTAGTTTGATATGGCACACAGGGACATGGTTCATTGCATGGTAATTCGTTTGGTCAAGGTAGGCTCCGGCTAAGCATAGTGAGGGTCACTTTTGAGGTTTGTTTGGCCCTAAAGATTCAACTAAAGAAGCGAGGATCTGCGGAGGAATACTCTGAGACACCACAGTGATTCTAGGGCCACGAGATAGTAATTGTGGCAGCATACATCCTTGAGGGTTTGTTTGTTCAAAACATAGACGGAAGCATCTAACTTAGGAAGCAGCACCCATTCATTCAGATATGTTTCGTGATATCACTAGGATGAACTTAGCGGTGAAGTTTAGTCTGGACAAAGGCGTATGTTGTAGTGAAATTGAGGCATCATCCTTTGTGTCTGCAGCACATTACAAGATTTATATATGGTTGAGCAAAAGGCATAGTTTGCGGTGCCCTAACCCGTACTTCAAGCAATAAGGGTGAATTTTTGTCATACCATAAGTATTAACAACGATTAATCGTATCAATGTGAGGATCTTCATATGCAGAAATTTGGAGCAAGGGTAATAAAACAAATATACGGTAGTTAGACATTAGTCTAGTAACTGCAGTATTAAGCTAGTTAAAATTATAAGATTGGATTATTGAATCTTGACATTGTACTCGAGATATACTAGTATTTTTGTGAGAGGAGTCGATTTATTGTTTTGTGGGAAGTTAGCCTTAACTTCTATGGTTTTTTTTAAGAATCATATTACTGTAAACAATATACAACAACGCTATCAAAACTATATTATGCATCATCGGTTGAATCTATTGTTCATTGGTTTCCCTAGTTTATTGAATATTGGTTGGAGAATTATATTGTTGTTGAAGATCTTTATATTTGTGCATTACATAGATTGATGCCCATTGTTACATGAATGAATAAGCATGTTCTATTATTGAATTATTGGAAACCCTAGACAAACAGAGAAACCTTAGGAAAAAAGTCCCCTTAAGTTATTATAGTGGTATCAAAGTTATGCATCCTGGAAGCTTGTGAGCATATGAGCTTGTATGCTTCTTGAAGATACAAGTAAAATTTCAATCAGAAATAAAATAATTATATGCAGTACAACCATGTGGGTAGTGCAAGGGAAACAACAAATATCCCAAATACAACAACAAATGATGCAACTCATTACCCAAGCATTCAGAAATCTAAACAACATTTGCAATAATATTGCTAATGTGGGTAACAGGACTGGTGTTGAAGGGATAAATAGCCACAATCTTGGCTCTTTTGAACAATCTAACTCAAGGGAAACCAATGGAAGTAATCATAGGCCCCAGCTACTTCATTTTTTGGAAAATCAAGTGACAACAAACCAAGGAGAAACAAAACAAAATGAATTTACATAATATTTCCGAGAATATGCAATTAGGAGAAGATGTTCGAGAGCACATGACATTCAATTAATCCAGTGATATTAAGTATAGGAACAAGCCCAAGGTACAACAGAATCAAGATCTAATGCACAAAATGGGGAATTTATCTATTCCCTCCTTCGATGGATTAACCGAACTTTTAGCAAGGGCTTGGGTGCGAAAATTGGACACATATTTCTGACTTAATCCCATGCAGGAAATAGATGTTGGAATTACAATTATCGTTATACCAAAACCCATAGGTGTTAGTAACTAGATGCATTGCTAGAGTTAATGGATCCTTGAGAGGCGGTTAAGCACATGTCATGAAACACATGGGGAGCACTAGACTTTCTAAAGCCTAACAATCTCCCCCCAAGCATGAGTTAGGGGTATTTTGAACTCAAGACCTTTGGCTCTGATACCAAAACCTGCAAGTGTTCTTAAATGGATGTATCAGCAGAGTTAATGGACCCTCGAGAGGCAGTTAATCCCACGTCGTGAAACACACAGGGAGTTTCAGATTCTCCAATACCCAACAACAACAGATGCTATGAAAATTTTCCACATTACATCTAGAAGGGGAGGCACATGAATGGTGGTACCATGGGTTGGTCATCTTGGGTCATTCCAACATAACCTCTTATGCGGTATTCATCCAAATATTGATAGACGTTTCGATCAGAAGGATCTAAATATACATTTTAGAGAGTTGGCACAACTCAAATAAACTGGAACTTAAAAAATTTACATCACAGAATTAGAATGAACAGTAGTCATGGTGACAGACATATTGAAACAAAGATTAGTCATGCTCTCCATAGAATGCCTAGCTAAAGCATTGCATGGGTGGATCAAGGGTTTCAAACTAACCACATTGTAGGAGTCTATCACAAATACATGAGATATGGAAGGTGCCATGCCATAAGTGAAAACTCTAGCCACTCCTCAAATCCCTCCAAAAGACAAGGATTGGAGGACATCTCAAAAAGTTGAAACCAAAAAGGACTATTTGGATGAAGAAACTTGAAGCAAGTTGAGAAGAAATAATCTATGTTTCACTTGCAAAGAGCCATGGGAACCTAGCCATCAATGTTTGGGAAAGGGAAAGATTCACTAAATTGAAGTATTACATGATAGTGACAACGAAGATGATATGAAACTAGCACCAAACAAGGGACCTAACAATTCTGAAGTAACACCATCTCTGGAAGAGGAAAAGGGAGACAAGAAGCCACATCCAAAAATTTAAGGAGGTACTATGACCACCCTCTAAGGATTCCCTAAATATCACACCTTCAAAATCGAAGGTGTCATACAAAAACAATGAATCATAGCACTGATTGATGTTGGAGCAACATACAACTTCATTGAAGCATCCACGGTGGTAAGGAGAGGAATCCCTAACTAGGATTTTGAAGGTTTCTAAGTGATGATATTTTATTGGTATAATATGACATGCACATAAGTAGTTCCATGTTTGAGCATCACAATAGATAATTATACCTTATTGATGATTTTATGTGATAAAATTGACTGATAATAATTTGGTGTTGGGAGTATAATGGTTATACTAGCTAGGAATATTCGTAATGAAGTACCAAGCGATGGAAATGGAATTTTGAGACCCAAATGGTAACAAGGTAGTATTAAGAGGTCTGACGAATTGCAACCCCCGAGTTGTAACAACCAAGAAAATGGAGGTCATGCCTAAGCATGATGAGGTAAATTGAATGGAAACTCGTAGAAGTATAAGCCTCAAATAATCAAGTAGAAACTTACAAGCTTATGAGTTGTAATGAAAAAAATACGTTGGACCTAATATATGCATGCTCATGAGAGATTGGAGAGCCCATCTATTAGTAGAGTACTCTTAAAAAAAAAATCATGCTAATTGATGGATGGTCTCATCCATTATGACAGGCATAGGTTAGAAGATAGGATCATTTTCTTTGAAGGCTAGATATATTTTGTCCCAAAATATACACTCAGGGAAAATATCATTAGAACTACACATGATAGATCGGTTCAAGTCACGCTTGAGTCTCACCCTTAAACGAGCGATTGCACCAACATGGAACAGACATTTGGGAAAAACAAGTCAAAGACTAATGATAAAGACCCCAAAGGAAATATGATCGCAACAACAAATTCTCCTGAAGTTGATGGAAGTCTTATAAAATGGAAGAATACAAGACATACTGGCTCTCATAAGCACCTTAGAAGGCATGGAAAAAGGTATGTGGCAACATAGATAAATAAGGAAAATGCTAGGTTTTATTTGCACCAATTTTCTTTTTTTTTATAAGAACCATTGGTCTTAGAGTTTGGTAGCATAAGTTGTTGATTTTCCAGGAGGGATTCATATCCTTGAACTATGTACCAAATTCTATTATGGGATTATTATTGCACTCAATGCCTACAATGATGCTATAGTCCACTGTGTTGCAGAATATATTGGGATGAAAAATTTTATGAAAAAAGGAAATCTAGTCCGTAAAAGTAAAATATTTTTAAGTCAGAAATACGTCATGATCGTATTGTGGATTTCCAAATCATTCTTACCATGTTCATGTGACTGAAAGTATGCAAAGAGAGGTATTTTCATCTTTGATGGGTCCTTCACTTATGCAAGGATGAATTTATTAAAAGAAGGAGACAATACTTTAAAAAATGGCAGTGGGTCATCTTCAAATGATGTGGAGACAACATCAAAATAGAGGTAGTTTGTGGGAACTATTGTGAGCAGCAAAGGGATCAACTTTCTACAACTTATTTTTATAAATATAGAAGGTTGATCCTATAATATAAGAAGAAGCTTCAGTTATAGCTCGTAGTTGTACTTTATTAATATATAATTTGTAAAGTGAAAGAAACATCCATTGCATGATGACATCTTCAACCAATAGTGTTTGGCTACAAGAAGTAAAATGGGGTGTTGGTATGGTTGAAATGGCAGTTGTGAGAATTCAAGGAAGTTTTTCATTATTGAAGGTTGAAGAGAAAATTATGTAGCACACAGGCATGGCATTGCTTGGGGGCAAGCAATGTTGAGAATGGGGTTGTAATGTCCTCTATGGATTAATTTCCAAGGGAAGATGGAATATCTTATCCAATCCCATAGGTTATAGTTGTGATAAAGGGGAAACCCCATTATACAATGTTTTGGGGCAACATTGGGTAAATCTTGGGGTAGCTAGGGAAAAAATCCCCAATTGGGGGTTACATATAAACCCCTCACATTTGATTGAGGAGGAAACATCATGCATAAATATATAAATTAAGAAGAGATGGAATCACTTTTTCATTATCAATTTGGCTCTAATATCTCTATTTTCTTGATATGAGGGTTTTAAGATCCATTCTTATTGATTAGTTTGGGTGGATGTGAACCCACCTATCTAATCCCATGTCTATTTTAGTGGAGGTAATCCCACCCCATCTAAAAACCCTTTTTTAATGTGCCTTCTACGCCTTAGTATTCTTGGAAAACTCTGGTCTGATTTGGAACATAGGGATGTGGTTCGTTGCATGGCAATTTATTTGGTCAAGATAAGCTCCGACCAAGCACAAAAAAGTTCACTTCTGAGGTTTTTTTGGCCCTAAAGATTCTAGTAAAGAAGTGAGGATCTGCGAAGGACTCTCTTAAAGCACCACAGTGATTCTAGAGTAGTGAGATAGTAATTATGGCAGCAAAGATCCTTGAGGATCTATCTTGTTAGAGCATGGATGGAAGCATATAACTTAGTTAGTGACACCCATTTTTATTCATACCTGGTTTGTGACAGTGTTGGGCCGAACTTGGTAGTGAAGGTTAGTCTGGACAAAGGCATGTATTGTAGCGAAATTGAGGCAACATCCTCCATGCCTCCAAAAAATTAGAAGATTTATTTATAACTGAGTGAAAGGCATACTCCGTGGTTCCCTAACTTGTACTCATATAAATCTTCTTGGTCGCCAATATAACACCAGGATATATCCAACAGCTTGCAAGTCAGATATACCAGATCTTATGATTCAGCAAGAGTCGAGACCCCTCGGGAAAGGGGGAGCCTACTCCTTGAGACAAGATCATAGCAAGCCACATACTCAATGAGATTTGAACTGCGGTCTTTTGGGTTTCACCCAAGGAAACTTTCCGTCAAACCACACATCACTGTATCTGTCATACCACAAGTATTAAGAATGACTAATCAAATCAGCGTGAGGATATTCATAGGTGGAAATTCAGAGTATGGGTAACACAACAGATAAACATTAGTTAGACATTAGTGTAGTAACCATAGTATTAAGCTAGTTATAGTTAGAATATCGGGTTATTGAATCTTGACATCGCACTCAAAGTATACTGGGAATTTTGTGAGGGGAATTGATTTATTGTTTTATCGGCACTCATACCTAAATTATGTGGTTTTTTTGTATAATCATATTATTGTCAACAATATACAATAGTGTTGTAGAAACTATAATGTGCATTATTAGTTGAATCTATTGTTCATTGGGTGTCCTATTTTATCAACGATTGGTTGGGGAATTATATTACTCTTGAAGATCTTTATATTTGTGCATTACATAGGTGGATTCCCACTATTACATGAATGAACAAATGCGTTTTGTTTTTGTATTATTGGAAACCATAGACCAACATAGAAACCCTAGGGGAAAAAATCCGTTGGGATATTACACATGTGATTTAACGACAATGAGTGATTGCTTTTATTAAGATAAAGAAAGTACTTTTCTTTTCTTGAGACGAATTTTGGTATCACCTATTTCAAAAGCATAACAACTAAAGGAACCTAATAGTGTAGCATAGTCTTTCCTATGTTGTTGTTATTTCCTTATCTAAATTAATTCTATTATAGTCTTTACTTCAAATTAAACTTCTTTGGATTCACATGCACATAGAAGCACTATCCTATTTTGAATTTCTATGTTTTGAGAATGCTTCCTTTCAATGACTTTATTGAAATGTCTTATTATTCATTCACATGCATCTATAATGTACCCAACCACCTCTAGGTTGGGTCACACTACCATAAACCTACTCTAAACAACATAATTTCAAGTTTTCTCTTGTAACTTGCTCATAATTACAATTTTTCTACCATATTATATTTATGCCCTGCATATAAGAAAGCATGTAGGCCTAGAATTCTAGTCAAGGAGACAATTGGAACTGTCAGCTACTCGACAAGTAAATTAGAAAATAAAAGGTTTCCAATTTAGAGTGAATGTATAACGAACGGAAAAATCCAACCCCATTTCCACAAGCCATTACTCCACGATGCGCCTTCATCTTAAATTCTCTGCTAACTGCATTCTTTGGTGGCTGCAATTAACACGGATTTTTATAAAAAAAAATTAAGCCCCTTAAATTTTGTGGATTGTCAGACCATAGTGTGGACAAATTTTGCGGAAAAAATGAATTCGGTTTTGATAATATAGTGGAGATCGACCTGACACATGGCATGTTTTTATTTGTTTTTTTCAGATGAAAATGCTCAAGCACCCATCATTCAGGTTTCCTCCTCAGAAGGGCCTCCCATGGGAATGTTTTTACAGCCATGTTCCCATCCCTCAAACAAAACACCATCTCACCACCTAAAGGAAATACAGTCAGTCTAATTTCTGCAAAAGAAGCTAATAATTTTCGGTCTTTGTCTTATTTGGCGGAAAAGGTTTTACTTCCGTAGGAAAAGCATAGGAGAAAGTGTAAGATGTGACAAGGAGTTTTCGGATGGGTATTGGGCCTAGATATGAGCATGGATCAAGTATGAACTATGTCTCAATGGAGGTTAATTGGAAATTTTAGGAACAAATGGGTCCATAAGTGGGGACTACGGAATTGGGTTGAGAAGAATTGGTCCCGCAACCTTGCATATAAACTACAAGTACGCCTTCTTATAAAAATTTGGTTGTGTGCATAGTTCAACAGCAAAGCAGATGCCACTTTTTTCCGAGGGAAGAAATATTTTTGGGGCATGCCAAGCCTGGTCCTTCAAAATTGGAACATGTTCTTTGACCCCATATCTTAACCATTTGTCACATAACATATCTAGACATTTTTGTCAAGTTTACCCTACTTTTTGTGGACTATAGACATCATGGAATGAGCAGCGAGTGTTTTTGGGAAATTCGTATTCTTTAAGGAGGCGGATGGGGGGGGTGTTCCACCAAAGGGTCGCTAAGGTTCTCATCAAGATCAACATTAGCAAAGGCCCAATTTTAGAATTGGAAGTGGACTGGGGTGGACATGTTTTCAACCAGCCTATAGACTACCGACTAGTCTTGTTTCATTGTATGTGGTGCCAAGAGGTGGAGCACTTGAGGCAGAATTTCCCATTCTACATGCGACAATTGAGAACAGCAGGGATGGAAATCAAAATTTTCTTACCTGATGTAAGCTTGATTAGATAGGAGTTGACGACTATCAAACTTAGCGACTAGAAGAGGGATCAATCAGTGAATTAATGTGGTCTGGTAACTGATCTGGATCGTTGGAGGAATGAGACCAAGGAAAGTGACAAAATAATAAGAACTAAAATTTCCCAACAAGTCACCCATCCTAGTACTATTGATCTATAGATGAAAATTGCTTGAGGTTTGTGAAATTTTGCAAGTGTTTCAATTAGGGTATTAAGTCCCTCTTGTCAAATTGTTAAACATGTTAACATGAAATTTAAATTGATTTTTTGCAGAAAAACATAAGACAATATCACCACAACATTAAACACATGACAACAATTGATGAAGGATTTCACCCCTCCTGGGCTACGTCTCCTAGTCCAAGTTCCAATGGTTGGGCCTCTTTAATTATGCTAAAAAATGGCATTTTCATACAATTGAAGTGATACAATGGTTGTACGGATAGCTCCAATGGCTTCATAGCACTCAAAAACCCTTGTCTAGCCTCTTTCTACTCCCAAAAAGGACAAAAAATGAAGAAGTTATGACCTTCCCAAGTTTTGCTGCTAGTTGACCCACATATTGCCCAAGTTCGGCCAACTTTCCTACAATTTCGCCCCATTTTTCGCTAACGGAGAAACAAATCGGTGCAATTTCGGCACCATTTGTGGGACCATTAATTTGTGTAATGCATCCTAAAATATGAATTTTTAATTAATATATGGTGGGCCAAATATTTAATTAAAAAGCAGGGCCATTAACATTTAAATACAATTTTTGAACAATATGAATTAAGTAACAATGTTTGATGCAATGGTTGGGTGTTGGTCTTGCAAGTGGGAGGTCGTGTGTTCAAACTCTACGGAGGTGCATTTGACTTGTAAAAAAAATTTAGTGGCCATCAAGGTGCCATGGGGCAGCCTCTAGCTGGGGCACGTGGCAGCCTCCGGTTGGTCCACATCATCAACCAAAAATTGACCAATTAGAATTCGCCCAATCAGCGCCAATCATATCTTGACACTTGTCACGTGGAGATTGGCCCATATACTATAGTCATTTTTCCAAATCAGAAAGCCCAGTTAGCATGCCACGTCAGCAGTACAGACTGCTAACTAAGCAGCCCTGCACAAAATTTTGCCAGAATTTACCTATTTGACAAATCGATCAGGACTCGTTTATGGGAGCATATAGTTTCGGTTTCACACGAAATGAATTGCACCAGATTCAGAATGACGAGATATACGCAAGAACATAGATTTCATTCCATTCTGAGAACTTTGAATTTTGAGCATAAATTTAATACACTGGATCAACTACTTTGGCCTAAGCGCACTTAATTGCAATGTTCTCATCCAATCTGATACATTAATGTTTGCATGATCCAAATTTTTTAAGAGATGCAACTTCATGAGTGACAAAGGAGTATGTCACAATTTTTTAGATAAATATTGTAGAAAAAACGTTATAAAAAAATTGAGAATAATGCATAATGCATAAAAGAAATATAGGCATTATAAAGATAACTCTAGATGTGGCAAATGCACAAGAGAGGTATTTTAGAAAAGCAATAAAAATGAACTCGAATATTTATTGATTTGATAAATCCCATGAGACTAAATGATTTGATCCAAGTGAATTCTCATGTTTATAATTTTTACAGGTGTCTTTCCACAGAGAGTTATCCCCTTTTACATTTCAAAATACCATGAGTAAATACCATGGTTTACAAAATCCATGGGTGAATACCATGGGAAAATATAATAAATTACAACACCATGGGTAAATATAATAAATTATGATACCATGGGTAAATACCATGGTTTACGAAATCCATGGGTGAATACCATGGGAAAATATAATAAACTACAACGCCATGGGTAAACATAATAAATTATGAGTTGGCTGTCAGCACAGCAATAATGGAAACGATCCTCCGCATGCGGTCACGATCTCCAATTATCATGACACCATCTTTTGATACGACGCCTATTCAAGGCATACTGCCATCAGTTTTTATGCTATTATGCATTAAACACTCGCACATTCCTTCCCTTCGAAACAGTGTAGGCGGTCATCACAGTGATGATAGGGGTTGGACGTCGCGGTAGTTTAGTTCAGTTGAAAAATTATAGATCAAGTGGAGCGGGTTTTGGTATGTCATGTCTATCTTCTTCAGTTTAAAATCTGGTTATTCTTCGCAACATGCAATGGATTTCTCAAAGGAGATGGAACTCTGTTCGTTTATATTCCTGCCTTTGTGTAGTTTTCATAATGATGCTGAGGTAGAACCCTGCTTCAGAAGTCCCCCTGCCTGTAACCTCCTTAATTCCCTATCTCATTGTCTCATGCTCCGGGTTTTTAAGGCGTTAAATGTCGGATTCCTTGGCCACTCTTGTAATTCTTCATCATATCGACGCATGATTTTTGATGATTGTTATGGGTGGATAGTTTGTGTCACGCAATGTTTTAGAAGTCAGGGTTTTCTTTGTTTTCTGAATAGATTCTTTGCCTTTACATATCATCATAATCATGTCCAGTTTCACAGTATGGGGTTTGTATTTGGGAACATAGACCTTGTTGTTTTACATGTCACTCGAAAGGCTTTTGCAAATTTCCATTCTTATCTCCTGGGTATGAACAATGGTATTCAGTTACTTCTGCTTTTGTCTCTGTTCTTCACTGGGATCTTTGGCTTTTCATCCAAGTGGGTTGGATTTTTTTATTTTGTCAACACGCAGCTGGCTGATACTTCTGTGGCGAATATTTTTGTTTCTCTTCCTCATCAGTATACTCTGTTTCTTTATTTGTATTCAACAGGATTTTCTGGTACAAATATGACAAAACCCAAAACGTCAGCTCGCAAACAGAGGGCTAAGGTTGACAAAACCAATGTCTCTCCACGACCTAGCAAGAGAGGTCAGAAAACTAACGAACAAGTTGTCGAAAATTTGGTCAACACCTACACAGCTAATACCCCTCAGCAAATTCGCCAAAACATCCAGGGATGGGAGAAGCAGAGTTCTGATGACGAGGTAGACATTCAACATCAGCAAGCCATAATGGATTTCTTAACTGACCCGGGTAGTACTAGGGGAAGGGTCTCCCTTTTTTAGCAATCTGTTAAAATGTACTGGAAGTTTAAATGTGTTCTTGCCAAAGCTCTGATGAGTATGAAAGAACAGGAAGCTCATACTTCAATCCTCTTTGACCTTAATCACATCAAACAGGACATGAGTTCAATGACAAAGACTCAAATGCAGCAGAATGCCAGAATTGGACGAATTGAGGAGCAGTTGCGAGCAATGTAGTATGTGGAGATGCCCGGGTCCTCTGCCAAAGACCCAGCATCAATGGATTCTTCAGATGGATAGGAACTTTTCAGTTTTCTAGTTTTTTTGTATGATTTTTGTCAATAGAACTTCTAGTTGTTGCTTCATCTGTAAATATTATGGACATAGTCGAGTAGTAATAGCAGCTACTGATAGACTGAAACAGTACCGATTTTGGTTGGCTTTTAACTTTTTAAGATGGCCAACAGACCTGGTTTCCTTCGGGCAGGTTGAGGCACCAACTTATTGTTGTATTTATTTAGCAACTTGCTCTAAATAATAGAAAAAGTCAGGTCCTACAGAATTTACAAAAAAAAAAAAAAATTATGATACCATGGGTAAATACCATGCTTTACAAAATCCATAGGTGAGTATCATAATTATGATGGTAAAATTGAAATCATCATGCGATTAGATTCATAATTTAATATTATGATTTATTTTATTTATTATCATGCATTATTCAAGGTTTTAACAGCCATTTTTAGAAAATAATTATTAATCGAGGTAATTATTTTCCACCTGGATCAATCCTCCCCCCTTAAGAAGCAGTCTCCATTGTGTAAAGTTCCTTCGGAGAATCCTTTGTTGAATAGGAACATTATTTGGGTTTGTGGATGACCCAAAACCAAGTGTTGGTGAAGACAAGGGTTTTGTGTGGTTGGCCCATAACCGTGGGTTTGTGGATGACTCTTAACCGTGATGAACGGAGATCCGAGAATAGAGATACCATGTAATTCTTGTGGACCAATTGTGATGCTAACAATGTGAAGCCTATTAAATGGACTTCAGTGGAAAAGGTTTTGGGTGGTTTACCCATAACCACGATGAACTAAGATCCGAAGATAGAGATACCCTGTAATGATTGTGGGCCAACTGTGATGTTGACAGTGTGTAGCCTAGTAAATGGACTTCGGTGTCAAGGGTTTTGTGTGGTTGACCCATAACCATGCTGAGATAGTTCTCTTTTTTAGCTGCTTGAGATCTGGTGGCTTATCTTTGTAAATTCCCACCATCAAATGAGATGTTGTAAAGGTTTCCATCATCTCTCTCATTTTTCGTGTAAATGATTTCTCGAGAAATAGTTTGACAGGATCTCCTACTCTGCCATTTTTCTTTTCGTCTTCCATGTGCGGTAGTCCTGAAAAATTTGCAGTATTTTAAGTCCCAGCTCCTTATGCCCTGACCTCATTTGGGACACACGCAGAAAAATAGAAAAGAGTAGACTGCTCTAATACCACTGATTTGGATCGTTTGAGGAATGAAACCAAGGAAAGTGATGAAATAATAAAAACTAAACATTCCCAGCAAGTCACCCATCCCAGTACTACTCTGGCTCGAGTACACTTAATTGCAATGTTCTCATCAAATCTAATACATTAATGTTGGCATGATCCAATTTGTTTAAGAGATGCAACTTCATGAGTGACAAAGTAGTATGTCATAATGTGTGAAATAAATATTACAGAAAAACATTATAAAAATAATTGAGAATAGGGCACAATGCCTAAAATAAATATTGACATTATAAAGATAACTCAGAATATGGCACATGCGTGAGAGAGGTATTTCAGAAAAGAAATAAAAAGAACTCAAATATTTGTTGAATTGATGATATCCCATGACACTACATTATGAGAAAAAACAAAAACATGCTTTGCTCCAAGTGAATTCTCATATTTCTATTTTTTATGGGTTCCTTTCCATCGAGAGTTATCCCCTTTTACATTTCAAAATACCATGGTTAACAAAATCCATGGGTGAATACCACTAGTGAGTATCATAATTACAATGGTAAAATTGAAATCATCGTGCCATTATATTCTCACTTTGATATTATGATTTATTTATTTTATTATCATGCATTATCCATGGCTTTAAAAAAAAAAAATTAGACTCTTTAGAGGATTCTAAGGTAACTCCGCCACTGAGTAATTCACCTAAGTGTTCATTGGGACTAGAAGGTTCTTCGGCTATTACTATAGCTCCTACTTTAGTTGAAATAGAAGCAGTGACTTCTAGGGGGGTGTTTTCGTCTGGCCTAGTAACTCAATCAACTGACTTACCACCACAGACGAGGAACTATTTTTCTTCGAGACTTTATCCAAGGCATTTTCCCCTCCTTCTAGGTTTTTTCATGGGATTTATTCTCACCTTAAACACCCTTGTGTCATGGAAACCTTCGATGCCATAATCTACTTTAAGGTCGAATGGGGGGTCGGAAGAGGGACTCTTATACAAACACCTCAGTAGTGGTCCTCTTCCCAGCCACTTCACATTTTCCCTTGTATTTGGATGGATCTCTAGCGTTTAAAATAGAAGTCTTGTACTTTATTTCTTCCTTGGGTCTCTATTAGTCATTGTCGAGAGAAGACCCAGTCTTTTTCCCCCACTTCAACAGTTGGGCCTTTATTTATGTCAGTTCAACTGGTTTGTGCCCCACATGGTAATTTAAATCTTCCTTTGAAATAACTCACTAACTTGACCCTTCTTAGTCGATTTGAAAAATATTTTTCCTCCCCAGTGTTAGATCTTATCCTCAAGCCTCGAACATCTAGTCATCCTTGTCAACCTATCTTGGGAAATTCTCAGGAACTGGAACATTTTTTTGAAGGGGAAGTAATGGGAGGATAGGGACATGCATAGGGGATAGGTTGAGAGATCCACACTACATGAACTAGATTTTATCAGGGGAAGGATTGTATTTAAGGATAAAGGGGGTGTTGGAGGGTTAGGATGTGATTTTAGATTTGGGAGGGGAGGTGGAAGTGGGAGGTTTGTAGGTATCGGTAAAGTTAATCACTTTTATTTTCAGGCTCTTCGAATTTTTAAGCCTAATGGGGGTTGTACATGATGTTGATATTATTATTGAACCTTCATGGGGCATGAGGGAACCCCAAAAAAAAGTACCTCAATAACCTAATTTTAACAACTAGGTTGGATCTTGTTATGCTTTAGGAGATTATGAACTATGGTGATAATTTGGAATCCTTTCTTTCTTCTTCTTTAGTTTAGTGGAATTTATGTTCTCAGGATGTTCAAGGCAGGTCGGGCGGTCTCCTATTGGCGTGGGTACCAGGAGCACTAACTCACAACACATAATGCACTCAAGTAATTTTATTCCTAGAGGGCTATGCCCATTAGGATCAATGAGATTTTTCCTTGATTTATGGACCATATGAGAACTGACGCATTTTTTGGGAACATGTTTGTGTTTCGGGGTTACTCACAACCCCCTTCTACAAATTTGTAGGGAGAGACTTAAATTTTATCTCTATAATAGGGAAAGATGGGAGGAGATTTGAGGGAAGACTCATTGGATCACTTCTTCAACAACCTGTTCGAGGACTCAAGACTGGTTGATGTCGAGCTACTCCTAATAAGGTCAACTTGGAAAAATAAGCGGGTTATACATGAAGGAATATCTAAGAGATTGGACTGATTCCTGGTGGTAGAGAAAATGTTGACATCTTTCGATCATTACCGGAGTAGGATCGAGGAACCTTCAATGGGCCTTTCAGAAAATTCCCCTATCTAACTTCAGCCATAGAACTCGAGGAAAGAAAATATCACATTTCAAGTTCAACTTACATTGGTTGGAAGAAAACAAATTCACAAAACCGGTATACTCTACATGGACCCATCGACTCGGTTGGTCATCAATCAATGATGTGATAATTTCTAAGTTCCCTTCATCTCCTCAAACAAGAAGTGAAAAATTGGGACACGCGAGAAAAGGAGAGACAACATTAGGAGTTTAAATCCTTAGAATATGAAATCTTAGCTTTGAGTACGTGTCACCACTCAAAAAAACTCTCAGAATAAGAGTCCTTAAAACTAAGGTAGTTGATGATTTTAAAGGAAATATTACTAGATGCTAAGGAGGCGATGTGGAGGATCATAATTTTATGAAACCACCTCACAAAACAGAACAAAATATAGATCAACGACTTGAAAAATAGCCTCTTCAAGGGGGGAAACCTCCTTTACATCATATAAATGATCAATTCTTGGATCATACAAATGACAAGACCTCCTTGGTATATATAGGAGTCTAAGGGATCACATTATAATCAAAGCCTACATAACAATAATAATGTAAGGGCACAACAATAACAATAGTGGGCTTCTATGGGGCACAACAGTAACAATTGGGGGCTACACTAGTATTATAGGAACCTAACATGCCCCTGTCTTTCAAAAAAATGTTGTCCTCAACGCTTGAGTAGTTTTAGATGCTTCTATATAAAATTCTCATCCTCCCATGTGGAATATTCAATGGGTAATTTCTTCCACTTAATGAGATACTATGAAATTGATCGATTTCGTAGCTATCCGGTTCTTGTTTTCCATGACAGCTTTAGGCTCCAATATTATTTTTCCTTATTTGTCAAGTTCTAGCAATACTGTTTAAACTGTGATCTTGTCACCAATAACCTTCTGTAAGCATGAAACATGGGAAACTGGGTGTACTTAGCAAGATGCAAGAAACTCGAATTTGTATGCCATAGTACCAATCTTTTGCAACACTTTGTAAGGGCCATAATACTTCGGAGATCATTTATTATCCTTCTTAGATTTCCTGAGGGACATTTGTTTGTATGGTTGTAGCTGTAAAAATATCCAATCGCCTACATCAAAACTTCTTTCATTGTGATGTTGATTTTCCTATTGTTTCATTTGATTATCTGTCAAAGTGAGGTTATCCTTTAAGAGTTGGAGAACTTTTTGTTGGTGCTCGATGTGATCTGAAACTGCTTGAGCCTTAGAATTTTCTGTTAAAGATGATGTGATGGATAGTGGATGATATCCATAAAGTTCCATAAATGGGGTAATTTTAGCTGCAGTATGGAAGGAAGTGTTATACCACCATTCAGCCAAAGGTAACCACTTGACCCTTTTTTTTGTTTATCAGATACAAAGAAAAGAAGATATCCTTCCAAAAATGTGTTCACTATATCAGTTTTCTCGTCAGATTGAGGATGATAAGATGAGTTATGAGTTGATTGAGTACCAAGAAAAGAAAATAATTTCGTCCAAAAAATTCCAGTGAAAATGGGATCTTTGTCACTTACAGTAATCTTTGCGTTTTTGTGTAACATTTGAATTGTTTCCATCAATGTAGTAGAAATTGTATTGGCTTTGAAAGGATGAGATAAAGCACAAAAGTGTGAATATTTGGTAATTCTATAAACTACCACCATGACGAAACTCTTTCCTTCATAGTTGGGTAAACCTGTGATAAAATCCAATGAGACCTCCTCCCAACATTGACTTGGAATGGCTAAAGGTTGTTGGTAGTATGAATCCTTTGTCGAAGTGTACGAAAAAGGACCACTTTAGCTACGCATAACTAATAGCCCTAACAACAAAAGTGGCTGCCAATATCTTCAGATCTGCGGTTAGTTAGCCATAAAAGAGCTGCAAAAAACCAGATCTATGCATGGAAAGACATTAAGCAGAAGAAGTAAGGGTTTGCTCCATATACCAATAGACAAGACAAGAACAATTTTTGAAAGAATTTTTATATTAATGGGGCACCTGGGAGGAAAACAAGAAGGTGTATCCAATTCTCCTCAGTGGGAAGGGTTCTTGGAAGTCCTCAGCACTTCAGATCTAAGATTTCTCTCTCTTGTTGGTGTAGAAGACTCACACAAAGAATGGAACTCAAAGGGAGCTCACACAGCAAATGGCAGAAAATGGTGACCAAGTGTATAGATCCAGAGTGATCTAATAGGCAACAAAAGGTGAAGAATGGTAGGAAAAACCCTCCTATTGATAACAAAATATTGGGTCATTCTAGATCTTGGTGCATGGGTTAACCAGATCTAGATCCACTTTTTATGGAATATTTTATTATATTTGTTGAAGGGAAAAGGTATTTGACTTGGGTCAAATCCCTTAATTTGTCAAAAATAAATAAATAAATGATTTATTTATCTTTTTAAGGAAGCGATTAGAAGATAATCAAATAAATAATGATTTATTTAATTATTTAAGGAGGTGGTTGAAAGATAATTAAATAAATAGTGATTTATTTAATTATTTGTGGGTGATTTGGTCATATTTAACGAGGAATATCATCTAAATAAGGTTTAAATGATTATTCCTAGAAAATAATAAGATAAATAAAGGTTTATCTAATTAATTTCTTTGATTTTGGGTTAAACATGACTGGGAATAATAATTAAATTATGGTTTAATTAATTATTCCATGAGGAAAATCAAACAAATATGGTTTTGTTTAATATTTCCTTTTGGGGTTTCCTGTTTTAACATAGTGAAAGCAGTTTTACTTAGGGTAAAACTGGTCTTACATGGTGTACTTGGGTCCATCTAATGATAATAGGTTAGATGACCAAAAAATGGTGTAACAGTTGTAACAGACTCGGGGTCTTAATTGGAAAACCAAACATTGTGCCACAAACTTCTGAATATTAGATTTAAGGCCATCCCAAAAAAATTCCTTCTTGACCCTGTGGTAAGTTTTGAGTTCCCTCCTAAGGGGGAGGTGTGCAATTCCAAAAGAATATTTTGTTTGAGTTGGGAATTCTTACAAATATCTAGGCGATCTTTGTACCATAATGAATAATTTTTCCGGATAAATGTATTAGATGTACTAGGATAGTTTTGTAGCTTTTGAATGAGTGTCCACACCTCTTTTTAATTCTTCTATTCATCCATTTATTCAGTGATCTAATTAGTTTGGATAATAGAAATGGCATGGAGAAATGCTTCCACATCCTCATCCTTTCTCGAGAGTGCATCTGCAACATTATTTTGCTTCCCATTTTAGTAGATGATTTCAAAGTCATAACCCAACATATTTGTGACCCATTTTTCTGCTCTTTTGAAGATAGTATTTGTTCCAAAAAGTATTTAAGACTATTTTGATATGTTTTTACCTTGAAGTGTCTTCCCATTAGGTAAGGTCACCATTGCTTTAGTGCATGTAGTATTGCCAACATTTCCTTCTCATAAATAGGTTTCAGTAAATAATTTCCCTTGACTGGACGACTTTCAAAAGCAATGGGTCTTCCTTCTTGCATTAAAACAACACCAATTCCATTTCCTACGGCATCACATTCCACAATAAATGTTTTTGTGAAGTCTGGTGTAGCTAAGGCTGGTGCTTGGCACATTACCTATTTAAGATGTTCAAAGGCCTTGGTTGCTTCCGAAGTCCAAGAAAATGAATCTTTATCCAGTAATATTATTAGAGGCACCGTTATTCTCCCATAATTCTTAACAAGCTTGCGATAATACCTTGTCAACTTGAGAAATCCTCAAATATGTTTTAGGGTTGTGGGGATTTTCCATTCCTTAATGGTTTTAATTTTGTTAGGGTCTACCTTAACACCCTCATGAGATATAATATGACCCAAATATTCCACCTCTTGTACTCAAAGAAACATTTGGAGGTTTTTTCATATAATTGTTTCTCCTACAATAGCTTGAGCTCCATGTCAACATGTTGAACACGATCCTTCTAAGACTTGTTGTAGATTAGTAGATCATAAAAAAATATTAACACAAATTTTCTAAGGGTTTGAAAATGGAATTCATCTTACCTTGCAATGTGGAGGGTGCATTAGTAAGGCCAAAAGGCATGACCAAAAATTCATAATGACCTTCATGAGATTTGAATGTTTTTTTTGGAATGTCTTTAGTCTTCATTCTAATTTGATGATATCTTGAATGAAAATCCAACCTGGTGAAGTAAATTGCTCCATGTAATTCATCTAACAATTCATTAGTGATAGGAATGGGAAATTTATCTTTAATAGTGAGCTTATTGAGCCCCTATAATCCGAACACATGTGCCATGATCCATCCTTCTTGTGCACCAATACTACTAGAGCAGAGAAAGAACTTTGACTAGGTTGAATTATACCGACCTCTATAATTTCCACAACCATACATTCAATTTCACTCTCTTGGGCATAGGTATATTTTTCAGGCTTCATTTTTGGAGGAACATTTCCTAGAATCAAGTGAATAGCATGATCATAATCACGAATGGATGGGAGGCCTTTGGGAGTCTCAAATGCCCTAGAATAATTTTCCAAGGGTTTTCGGAGATATGGAGAAATAGATGATTTCGATGTTTGAACCTCTAGTGAGCATAATTCTTCAATTATGCCTCATTGATCTTTCTTCAAAATATTTTTCATGCCATTAGTGCTTATTATCTTCCCTATTTTCCCTGTGATATGTAGAAATTAATATGTTGATTCTAAACTACTCATGAAATTTACTAAATCACAAGACTAGAATCTACTCAACTAATCTACGGAAGCAAATTCATGATCGAGGGCACAAATAATTAGCATGCATCAAGTTTCAACACACATACATAGATATTTATCTAGGGGAAAGCAACTGCTCAAAAACCCTTACTATATGTATTGCATTAATCAAATAATCTGTATGAATACAATATGCTCTAATCAACTTTGAGCTCAACCGACACTTGTATATTCTATCCTATGCATGGCTAACTAAACCTGGCCAATACTTAGCCAAAATTTCAAGCCTCCAAGTTCCTATTTCCTTGTGTTGTTCCCTTGGGAAATTGCCCCTATTTTTTAGGAATTTATCACTAAGGAATTGCGAAATTACCATAGGTCAATTCGCTGACTACATGCACCACCTATACAACTTGGATTAGTTTACAACTGATAGTCACAGGGGCTTCAGTCAATAAATCTCTAACATATCATGTGTGATCATAGCATATTAAAAAATACCCATAATTTGATTACATATTGGAAAATGCCTCTAAAAATAACATTATTTAACCCCCTACCGATATAAACCCAATACACCTTCCAAATTTAAAAAGCCCCTACTTTCACTATATATTGTAGGTATCCATTTTTTCATTACCATTTTTTATACCCCTTTATATTTTTTTATTAACTTTGAGCTCCATTTTTTATACTTGCCAATATAAAAACCCTTTACCCCTATATATCCCCCAATATATTATGTCTTTTTTTCCTCATTATATATCCCCCAATATGAACCCACGTGTTATGGTATTGCTGCCATAGTGAAGACCTCGTGCTGATAGTACACTCACCTTGAACTCTAATCTCAACTGGGTAACTCGAATTATCTGCATGCATTAGTTATTTTTGGTTGATTGATCAGTTAATTTGATGACCACTGAGTGTGATTGAAGTTACACTACACAACTTGACCCTGCACTAGTTTCTCCAATAGTTGGAACTAGTTTAACTAAGAATAACTCAACTTAATTGAATTATATTGCTAAAAATTAGCAATCACTCATGTAAAAATAACCTCAAGTATATCCAACTCGAATTTACTAAGTTAAATGAGTGACAAAATCCATGTAAACTTTATTAAATACCTCTATTATATCCTAAAGTTGAAAAACCAACTCGGCGGAATGTAACTAAGTTTGGAGGTATGC
The DNA here is from genome assembly GCA_034641835.2 of Pinus albicaulis. Lineage (NCBI taxonomy): Eukaryota > Viridiplantae > Streptophyta > Pinopsida > Pinales > Pinaceae > Pinus > Pinus albicaulis. The sequence continues at coordinate 19,796,848 of MU968363.1, forward strand.
CAACTAGTATGGCGAAGACTTCTAGATACGGCGAGGTCGAAAAATTGGCGAAGAACCTCATTAAACCACCATGCAAAATTATATGGCGGAGTCGGGGCTCCAACCCTTGACCTCCTGCCTACAAACTGCGCGTCTCTACCGTCTCCTATGCCGGGTGTTCCTTACACTCTATGTTCTCGACATACATTTAAATATTAACTTCCGACCCGTTGGTGGTTGGAGGGGGCTAGCCTCTTAGGCCAGCCTCCTCCCCACGTGACCAACTCCGACGACCAGGTGTCAAGCCAAACAATCATGCGGAAATTAATCAGGATCAATTATAGTTTAAACTATGGATTAATGACATTACGACGTCATTAGCGCGTCAAGCGCGGATTATTTTAAACCAGGTTTATCCGCCCACTAATACAGGATTAGCGCTAATTAATACAACGCTTAGACTGGTGGAATTTTCAGAGGAAACGCTAATTTTGGTGGGATTGCCAATTTTAGAAATTTAACTGGTAGTTTCTCTAGTTTTGGAGGAGAAATTAGGGCAAAAGCAGGTTTGGTCATAAATCACTCAATTTTCATCCAAACTGAGCTCAGTAAAAGTCATTCCTGGCTAATTTTCATGATAGGAACTCAATGAAGTAGGTTGTAGAGGCCGAAAAGGTGATTTACAAGTGTTTTAGTACATTTGAATATTTTTTAAGACTAGGGCCAACAGGTGTTGGGGTCATTGCTAGAGCATCCAAAGTCCAAATAAAGCAAAAAAATAGTCATTTTTGGGAGATTACGATGTTTTAAACTCATTGGAAGATGTTCCAAGAGTTTATAAAGCCTGTAACAACAATTTGAGCACAATTGAAGCTAATACAAAGGTCACACTATGAAGTTGTACCAAGGAGATGTAGCCCAGGAGTCATGAACTCCTTTATCAAAATTATCTGTGTTAAGCTCTGTTACATGTGCTTGTTGTGTTTACTATTGCTTATGTTCTGTCATTTAAAATTATGATTTTTAAGCTTATGACAAACTCATAATTTCACTAAGTACATTGTTTTCCAATCACATGCTCTTAAACAAACTCATGAAGGATAAGTAAAACAATGCAAAGAAAAGTTTATATCTAAAATGAAACTAGCACAACATTAACTAGCAAGTAATTTTAGATCAATTTGGTATCAGAGCACAAGGTTGCTTGCTTGTTTTACTTGAAGAGTTTTTAATAGTGAAAATTTACTGATGCTTACAAGATTGAGATTGCAGAGAGGAAAAGGGAAGTTATTGATAGCTAGTCCAAAAGTTAGGACAAGAAGGAAAAAGGCTGAGATAGCATCATCCTTACCCAAAGGACCACTCAAGGAAACACTTGAAGCACAAGAGGAATTAATTGCACAAGAGGCTAAAGTGGTTTAAGAGATACAAGTTGCAAAGATAAAGCTTGAATCAACAGCCAAAATGTCAAGCCATGAAGGAGATCATGAACATTCTGAAGAAGAGGATGTCAAGAAGGAGTTCAAAGAAATTCAAAGGATGGTGAAACTTATGTATGAAGATTTTATGGCAAAGGAAACTGGAGAATGTTCAAAACACCCTCATAGAGAAGAATCTTCAAACAATAAAAAGGAGGAAGAGAGGAGCTCAAAATTCAGTGGTGGAAAACCACCTCCTTCTCCACCATCATCATCATCATCATCATAATCCTCATCAATATCTTCATCTTCCAAATACACTACAAAAAATCATACCCATACTCATTCCAATATCCCAAAAGGTAAGACTCTGTTACTCAAGTTGGACATCAAATTTGAACTTCCTACATATAATGGAGAATTTAATGTTGAAAACCTAGATAACTGGATTCGTCAATTAGAAGTTTACTGTAGAATTCAAAATATCCAAGAAGACTTTATTAAAATCCAATTGGCTTCATTAAGGCTAGAAAGAGCATCATTAGTTTGGTGGGAGGTAAAGACACGAGGAAATGCGCATCCATGGTAAGGTTTCCATTACTTAGGTCAAATTCATTTCTTCCATTAAAAGGAAATTCTATCAATTAGCCTATATGCAGAAAGAAATAATGAGTTGGAAAGACTTTAGACAACTTAAAGGTCAATGTGTCCAAGAGTATACACAAGAGTTTAGGAAAAGGGATTTATTATTTGGAGTAGACTTAAACTCACAAGAAACACTCTTGAAATATATAGGAGGTCTACATTCCTACTTAAACACAGTATTCTCATGTTTAACCCAAATAACTTAGATGAAGTATGTGTGCAAGCCACACATCTTGAAGCAAGGGGTAAAAAAATTTCTTAAGAGGGTATTAAGAAGAAGCCATTCAAGGGTAAGGGAAAAGAGAAAGGAGGAAAATGGAAGGGAAATAAGAAGTGTGAAGCAAGAAGGGGAGAAAATAACATGCAAACATTGCTCCAAAGAGGGGCATTGTGAAGCTCATTGTTGGAAACTACATCCCGAACTAAGACCAAAGAAACCAAATAACAAAGGGAAACAAAAGACGACTGCCACCACACAAAAATATCTTGGATTTGATTCAGGAGATGAAACCAAGATAATTGCCATGGTTAACAAAGGAAAGGAAGCGATTGCAAGTTCTAGTACCTCAAGCAGTCACAATAACACTTCAAATGAGGATACAAGGATAGAATTATTCCATGTTAGAGTAATTTCTAATCATACAAATATTGATGCCTTATTTGATACAGGGTCATAAGAAAACTTGATTTCATAAGACTTAGTTAAAAAACTGAACCTTGAAACTGTACCTCATCATAAGCCATACCCTTTGGGTTGGATATTTAACAATGAAATTTACAGGTGACAAGGAAATGTATTTTCAGATTTGCTATTACTACAAACTTTGTTGATGAAGTTGAGTTAGATGTTATACCACTTGATATTTCAGGGATTTTCTAGGGTAGTCCATATTTGTATGACAAGAAAGCGATATTCTATTGTCATGAGAAGAAATATCATTTGATCAAATATGGAGTGGAGTATATTGTGAGAGATCATCGCAAGAAACTAAATATCTCTTTAGTTAATGCAGGGAAAATGAAGAGGCTAGTAAATGCAAGTAAAAATTTTGTGCTTCTTATGATCAAGAAAAAAGAAGATGTTAACTATGAATATTTTGAAGGATGTGATGAAAAATTGAAATATGATTTATTTGATGTGGTAAGTCAGCATGGTGAGATGTTTCAAGAACCAAAATGGTTTCCACCCAAGAGGGAAATTTAACATGAGATTCAGCTGCAGCAGGATGTTCCACTTTCGAATATTGGTATGTATCACATGTAAATCATGGAAAGTTTGGAAATCAAGAATAAAATCCAATAGTTTTTTAATAAAGGTATCATACGCCCATCTACTTCGCCATGTGGTTCTCCAATAGTTTTGGTTCGAAAGAAGGATGGGACTTGGCACATGTGTATCGATTTCTGTGCACTGAACAAAATCACTATAAAGAATCGCTACCCACTTCCACGCATTGATGATTTTCATGATCAGTTAAAGCATGAAAATTATTTCACTAAGTTAGATTTGAAAATTGGTTATCGTCAAGTTAGGATAGCTGAAGAAGACATTTGGAAAATTTCTTTCAAGACTAGACAAGGATTGTATAAGTGGTTAGTTATTCCATTTGGCTTAACAAATGCACCAGCTACTTTTATGAGAGTGATGAATGGTGTGCTTAGACCATTTCTAGATGAATTTGTCATTTTTTACTTATATGACATACTCATATTCAAAAAATCAAGAGAAGAACATGTCATGCATGTGAACAAGGTACTTGATGTTTTGAGAAAAGAGCAATTGTTTCTTAAGATGTCAAAGTGCGAATTTGGTAAGACTTCATTGGTATGTTTGGGACACATAGTTGGAGGAGGTGAATTTAAGATTGATCCTTCCAAAGTTTAGGTCATTTTCAATTGGCCCAAGCCCAATATAGTTACCGTGGTAAGAAGCTTTTTAGGGGCAACACAGTATTGGAGGAAATTTATTGCTAATTTTACTTCCATTGCAGCATAGTTACATGCATTGACAAGTATAAAGAAAGTATTCCATTGGGGAGATTTGCAGCAGAAATAATTTGATGATTTAAAGCAAAAGATAAGTTTGGCACCGATACTAGCAATTCCAGATCTAACACAGCCATTTGAGATCCAAACAGATGCAAGTGATTATGTTATGGGAGCAGTGCTCATGCAACATGGTAAGCCTATCTCATTTCATTATGAAAATTTTAATGGAGTTGTGACTAAATATCCTACATATGATAAATATTTATATGCATTGGTACAAAGTGTAAAGAAATGGAACCATTACTTGATGGGAAAAGAGACCATTATCCATACCGACCATCAACCATTGCAGTATTTACAATCACAGTCCAAATTGCAGCAATCAAGACATTTCAGGTGGATGGGTTTTCTACAACAATTTCACTTGGTCATCAGGTACAAGAAAGGAATCTACAATAAGGTAGCTGATATGCTCTCTAGGCCTATTGTAAATTCAGCTATCATTCTCAAGCACAATTCTATTATGCATTAAAGTTACATTGAACAGTATGTGAATGATAGTGATTTTCAAGATGTGTATGAGAACTTGACTAGAGGAAACCAAAGTGAAGAGTTAGATTATCATGTGCATAATAGTTTGTTGTATCACTTGGGCAAGTTATGTATACCACTCAAAGAAAGAAATAGTATCATAAGGGAGGCACACACATCATTGATTGCAGGACATTTCGGTGTAGGCAAGATAGTAGCGCATCTATAAAGGTATTTTTATTGGCCACACATGAATGAAAGTGTTTCTCATTTTATTAGAGGATGTTCTTTATATGCAACAAGTAAGCCTAGCAATAGGAAGCTTGGTTTGTACACACCACTTCCAATTCCTTCTCATCCTTGGGAGAGCATCTCAATGGATTTTGTAGGAGGCCTTCCTATGTCAAGGAAAGGTCATGATTATTTGTATGTTGTGGTAGATAGGTTCAGAAAAATGTGTATTTTGATGGCATGTAAGAAAAATATTACAGCTGAAAAAATCGCTAATCTTTTCTTTCAAAATGTATGGATCCATTTTGGTCTTCCTACTTCTATTGTAAGTGATAGAGATTATCGATTTGTTGGGAATTTTTGGTCAAAATTATGGGACATGATGGATACAGAGTTGAAGAAGAGTACATCATTTCATCCACAAACAAATGGTCAAACAGAGGTGTTAAATAGGATTTTAATTCATCTTCTAAGAGGCTATTGCAACAAGCATCCCAAGTTGTGGGATGAACAATTACACTACATGCAACATGCATACAACCGGGCAAAACATTCTTCCACAAATACATCGCCATTTGAGGCATGTTTTGGTTACTTTCCAAGATCACCATTGGACTTTATCTTTGAGAAATATGTTGCTATAGATGGACATAGTGACATAGATAAAGAAAGAAAGTTCATTGAGAAAATTCAATTGGAACATCACACAATGCAAGAGCAACTTGAGAAGAGTCAAAGAAGCTACAAGGCAAGGCATGACAAACATCGAGATGATCATAAATTCCAATTTGGAGATGAAATTTGTGTTGTCTCTCTAAAATTTCGAAGAGTTGTTATCTATGTTTAAAGAAATATCAGAAGTAACTATAAAACACTTTTGGAGATTAGGATCTAGCCTTCCTAATGCTCAGAGAGGGCTCTCTCTTAATGATTTAAATTTGTTGTTTTAATTGATTTTAGGCTAGTTATGTATGCTTAATTTGGTTTGATTTTGATTTGTTGGTGGAATTATTGATTTAGATGGATAGGTGCATGTCTATTTTACATTGGGCTATGGAGTCAATATATCAAGAAAATAGAACATAATCAAGTTCTAAAGGAAGTGTTACAGGCCAAGGTAGCTGAGAAAATCAAATATTTAAAGGCTGAATGGTGAAGTGGTTTTCAATTTGGATCAAGGAGCAGTTAAGGATTCCTTAAACTGGATAATGAAGGGAGTTGAAAGAGGTCAATCGGGATTGGAGAGAAATTAAGGATCCTCTAAACCAGATATCAGAAGAAAACATATAAATGTTTAACATTTCAAAACAGAGTGTATTTAAACAAATTCTGAAATAAAATTCCTATTATAACATTAAGATTTAGAAAGCATGCATGTTTATGGAATACTTAAGAATATAAACATGAACAATTGAAAATAATTCACTGAAGTGGCTCAACACATGAATCCTGTAAAGCAATGCCTTTATTACTTGTCTTGTCTGTTAACTTGGAAATGGTACAATAAACCCTCAGGTAGTAGATCAATTCAACTATAGAAATATTCAGGAATCCACCCTCACTACTTCGACTTGATGAAGTATTTATACAAAACTTAATACAAAATATTATTTTAACTAATCAGGATTTATTCAAGGGAAATAAAATATCTTCATGTAAGAAGATAGAGACACCTATTAACTAACTGCAAGTTGTCCCTGTTTATTTGATTTATTGTTTGCTTCTTTGATATTTGTTGCCTTATCTCTCACGATGGATGTATCTTTTACACTTGTTGGCTTTCACGTTGCTTGTCATCTGACTTTCTTTTAACTATGTCTTTCATTTGTATTCATCTTTAATCTGTCTTTGATTTTTTACCTATTTTTACCTTTACTTGAATGCTCTGTTTAGTTTTTACCTGTCACAGTAAATCACACCATTTTTCCCAGGCTTATTCATCTGGAATTTTGATTTTTACCATCCTCCTGTAAATCTCATCAGCCTCAGTATACTTGGAAAATGTAGGCTTGTTTACAAAAAGGTGATTTATCTCATGCTGTAGGTAAAAGTAGTTCTCTAAACTCTGAAGGAGCACTTTGCCTGTAGGAACTCCTTTCATTGATGAATTATTGGAAGTATCTTTACCTACTTTCCTAATCTTTTTATCATAGTCTTCATGCCTCATTATTTTATCATTGATTTTAATGGATTAGGCAGACCTTTCCACCTCAAAACATCAAATTTGTTCATGAATCTGTCCACTGCCAATTCCATTGTTTGGCATTTGTCTTCAAGTTGTATCATCAGATTTCTCTTGGAAATCACTTTCTTCACTTCTAAAATTTTCTCTGTTTTGTCTGTTATGCCAATTTCTTCTAATTCCTGCTTGCTTTTAGAGTTTATGAGTTTTATTATCTCAATTGCTTCTTCTGGCTTCTTTCCAAGCGCTTCTTTGAATTATTAGATTGCCTCACTAGCTTCCTTTATCAATTCTTTCTCCTCAAATATAACTTGGATAGAAGGCCAAATATCATTAACAGAGTTAATGATATTGGCCCACAGTTGTTTCTTTTCTTGGGCTAGTTGCTCTTTCAACGTCAATTCCTTTTCTAACTTATGAATTCTATCAGTTAATCTGTTGGATTTCTGTGTTTCAGCTTTATACATTGCCTGAGCCAATTTCTTTTCATCTTCTAGGCTTTTTACTTGTTCTTTAAGCCTATTGATCTCAGTAGTTTGTATTGACATATCCTTCATTGCTTTAATCAATTTACCTGCCTCATCATTGGGATGGGATGATGTTGTTTCTGGTGTAGTATCTGGTGTGGTTGCTGGAACTTATGTTGTCACTGGAACTGTTGTAGTAGTTGGGACTGCTATGGGTAATGAAGCTGATGTAGAAGCTATAGGAATGGCAGTAATAGGAACTACTTCCATGTTAGCTTGCTTTTCCTGCACTAATTTGTCCATTTCATTTTCCATCTCTTTCAATGAGCTGTCAACTAAATGATGAGATTCATCATTTCATCTTTCTGATTTTCATTTTCCAAAATTTCTTTAGTTTTTGGATGCTCCATTGTAAGTAACTTCAGTTGTTTCTTCAATGCAGCTATGTCTGCATTCTTCTTCTTGATAAAATCTTATGTTGCTTTGATATTCTTTGGATCATATCCAACCTCCATGATCAATTCTTCAAGTGATTTTATTCTGTTATCCTTTGCCTATGAAGAAGCTTTCTCTAGCTTTAGTTGTGTTCTGATATTTTCTAGAGAATTATACAGTTTTTGGACACTTAAAGACTTGTTTTTCATAGTGGAATAGATCATTTCTCCAGCTTGTTTATGAAACTCAATCTGATCTATGGGATACATATCTTTAGCAAGAACTTCGAAGGCTATTTTCTTGTAATATGCTGATAATTTTGGAGCCTGCATTGTTGGCTATAAAAATGTCATTGGTATATTTCTAGTCTTGTAGTCAAATGTTGATAGTAACCTATTTTGGTCATTAGGTGTTTGTTTCCAATACTGAGCATAAGTTACAGCTTTCAATGCTTCATTTTTTATTTTGATTTCTTTATATTTCTCCATTATATCTTTCTCTTTATCCACTAGTTTGCTTGATGATGAAACCTTTGCACTATGTTGTTTCTGAATGATTTGTGCACTGGAGGTTGATAGTGGTTGTGTTTATTCTGAAATGGTTGGAGGTGAATTATCTCTGAAAACTATATCTATATCAATGATGTCCATTGTATCAACTATTTCAATTGTCTCTATCGTTGGATTCAGTTTTTCCCTTTTTTTGTACATTAACTTGAATTTGGTATCAGAAGTAGTCTTTGCAGAATAAGAGCCTTCCTCTCTTGCCCTCTTTGAATTTATGTTCTGTGGGGCTGGAGTAAGTAGGATGGAACTATTATCAACCTGCTTATCCACCTCTTGTAAAGTATTTTCCAATCACTCTGACTGGTTGGAATACTTTTCAACTTCAGGTTTGGACTCATGAACAAAAGGTGTCAATTTGAATTTGACTCTTAACTTACTTATGACTCCCAAAGGATCATACTGCCATTTGAAAATGCTACTGAATTTGAAATCATGTAAACACTTATCTGCTTGCTAACCAAAATTCCTATTATTGCAAATAACAGGCCCTAACTGGTTCTTAATCTTAAACTGAGTTTTCTTCTTTGGTGAAAGGAAATTAACTTCATCTGAATTTAGGATTTGTATGACGTATTCCAATGAAAATAACCTCATTGGGAGGTATTTGGGAAGCTTGTATGGAGTGATTTGGCTTCCATACGCCCTAATTTTTGTATGATTCTAGTATAAATACCAGTCTCTTGTTCTACTTTGATCTGACAACTGCAACACTTTCTTTGTCTCTTCATTGACTCTAGGTTGAATGCTACTGCTTAGCATATTAACAATTGGATAAACAAATGAATCAATGAAGTCTTTATAGCTAAATTCTGTGGAATCCTTTCTGATCAAGGATGTCCAGAAGACAACAGATTGGGGATTACCCTCTATGTCTAGTTTTTGGAGGCTAACTGCAAACCTTTCTGATTGGAAATATAAGAACAAATGGAACAAAACTGAGGAATATTTAAATACTCCTTCCTCTGGTAACTTGATCAGTTTCTCATGGATTGTATCTGATAAGTATTGGGAAAAGTTCAAGGTTGAAGCAGGAGGTTGACCTGGGCAGAATATGGACAGAAAACCTAGGATAGATGCATCTACATATTCATCAGTAAAATACCCTAAAATCCATGACGTCATTGTGACAATTTGTTTGGTTCTCTCTGAAAATATGGAAGCTGAGTAAAAAGGATTACTTTTTTGGGTTTCAACTAATGTAGGAAGGAAGGTCTGGAATATTTGGAAGGTCTAGAATATTTGGAATCTTTTTGGGAAGTCTAGCTTCAGGTAGAGTTCAGTGAGGATTTCAATGGATAATGGGACTTCATTAGGCTTTAGTTGGATCTGTAACATCTGATTTATAAATTGTGTAGTGATTGTGAATAAAATCTCTTGGCTTGGGGTTACTAGAGCTCTTTCATTGGGAAAATAATTGATATGGAAGAGTCTGATGATTTCTAGAAACTGAAAGGTCTGTGGGAAGATGTACCTAGGTAGGTTTGAGTCCCAGAGGTGGATATCATCAGCCTGGTCTATGAATTTATCATGGCTCCGGCAGTGGATCTCTAGAAGGTTGAAATCAGTGATTGTATCACTAATTTTGCAGTCTTTATTAGCAAGAGGTGTGTGGTAAACATCTACCATAGGTAGTTGCAAAGGGTTAACAGATATTATGCTCTGGGAGGCCATTGATTCGTTTATTTTATCAATTTATTACTTTCTTTGCTTAATTTAATAGCCTCAGGTGGCTCAAGATTACCTAGAAAAGGTCGAATTTGGTCTTTGGAAGGGGTTCTAGCCGCAACAGGGGTTTTCTTGGTCTACAAAGCCTTAACTCTGAGTCTGCAATGGTTCTAGAAGAAATAAGCTTCAATTCTAGTCTAGAATGGCTTCAAAATGGGTCGGCAACGACTTCTTTTTCGCAATTTTCAAAAGAAATGGTGAAAAAATGTTTTTAGGACAGTCTTTATTGCTTTTAACTGAAGGTAGTTAATCGTATGGCGCAGAGGTTTAATTTTCAAATAGTATCTAGTTTTATTGCAATGGGAGGAAATGTATTAGTGGTTATCGCATCACAAAAAGAAATATAGTGGTTTTTAGGATGGGGGGTGCAATGGAATGTGGGACTGCCGTGTGGAAAATAGGTGGGGGTGCGAAACCACCCATTTCGTACCCCCCCCCCCATGACTTTAAACATTGGATTGTCGATGGCGCGAAAATGCTTATTGGGCGTAGGATTTGATGAAGGCGATCGGACGAATGGAAGAACAGGGGGTTTTGATAGGTGGGACCGGGGAATATGTTATACGGGGTTATGTAAAGTGAGTCAGGATTATTATAATGGTGGTCAGGTAAAATAAAAATAAAATAGGCTATAAAATAAAAATGGGGTCGAGGATATATATGCAGGATTTTTAGAAATACACCAAGAATAGGTGTTAAAAGGGTATCAGGGAGGGGTCGTTGAAGTGGGGCCCAATAAATTTTAAACAGTTAAAACTATGTAAAATGTGGGTTTTTCATGTTTTTAATGGAAAAGGGGAATTGGTAAAGGGGAAGTTAATTTTCAAAGGAAAAAATGGATTTTTAACTAGGGATAGGGGTTTTAGGAAGGGGAAAAGAGTTAGAATAAGGGGAAAGGAGTATTTTACAAGGGGAAATGACTTCCAAGAGTGGAAGTAGTGCTTTAGTAAGGGGAAGGGGATTTAGGAGGATAGTAGTGATATGAGATGAACCAATTGATGCTTTTCATTACTTGTGAAAGTAATCTACCTACCCTTTATTTACCCTAACATTTTTTTACTTCATTCATTGGGTGCATTTGAGCTTGCTGACCCTTTTATTTTCTTTTGATAAGCAAATCAACCTGCTTCTAACCTTATAACTTCCAATGGCGCAGATTAAAATGATGAACTCATTTTTATTCTCTACCTAACTAATGATCTGCCAAGATTAAATGGTTTGGGCAGATCTTTATTCACTAACTATCATTACATGAAATTTAAAAGCATGAATGAATCAAGATTAAACTATATGATCATCATGAATTGTGGCATTTTTGACAAGATGCACACAATTTTTATTCGCATAAAGTAAACTAAGAGTAGTGGCATTTGAATGTGCAACACTTTCAGGATCTATTTTTGTTTCTTTTTGTGGGGTTCATACTTTATATTATTTTTTGATCTTCTTTTCTTTTGGTCCTTTGATTTTTCTTTTAGGACTTACCCTTTTTTCATTTTTTAATATGGGAAAACATTTGCAGAAAACAAAGGTATGTACAATATTACAAGACTAAACATAGCCAATTCAAAAATTATGATACCTATTATTATAGGACCCTAACAGTTTGGTTGTACATAAGCAAAGAAATATTGCAAGGGGAAGGTAAAAAGCTCAAACAAATCCATCATGGTCCATTTAAAATTCTGGAAAAGATTGGTACAAATGCATTCAAGCTATATTTGCCTCCTTATATGCAAATTTATTTTGTCGTTAATGTTGAGAATTTGAGATTGTTTGAGCCTCCTTTGATTGATGATAAATCAAAGCATGTTCAGTTGCCATCAATAGATGATTTATCACTAGAATATATTGATAAACTTCAGCAAGATCTCATTCTTGACAGAAGAATCAAAACTTCACGAAGAGGGGATGTTGAATACCTTAGAGTTGGACTCAAAAGTCAAAGGTTGGAGATTGGAAAAGTGAGAGAGTTGTACCCTCACTTGCTGAAAAATTGATAATATATTTTGGGGTCCAAAAGGTTTCTAGTGGGGAAGGAATGATCTAAAGCTCAAGTTTTAGCTAAAAATTTAAAGTGCTCGAAATTGCTTCAAACCTGAACGACCGGATAGAGTTCTTCACCGGGATTCCGGCACAACTATTTTCATCAAAATCTGAGTTTGTATGGCTGATTTATCGTCTATTGTTCATTTTCCAAAACAGGCAAAAAAATGAGTAGAACAGGTACAATGCTGATGTGGCAGGTACATTCAGAAGTTGCAGAAATATCCTTCAGAAATAGCCAATGACATTGTGCCAAGTGGCACCACCAGATTCGCCGATGATGATGATCCGGATTTATGCAAGAATGCAACAGAATACACATATAACCACAAATACAAAGATGCAACAGAAACAACACTTCATTTCATTAATATCAAAGAACTGAAATTTGCTTACAGACAGAATGGAAATAAACTAGCTAGGGTGATGGTAGTGAATCTCTGAGAAGAGACATGGTGGCTACAGACCTCTGAACTGTGTTACAATGAGGCTTGAGGGCCTATTTATTATTGAGAAAAAAATGGAGAACTCTAAAATTCCAAAAACCTAACCCTAGGAGATGAAGCGCCAAAACTATGGGCCCTATTTGGGTAAATTGGTGTTTCAACTTCCCGGGGACATAACTTCGACATACGATCTCCGTTTGACGTGTATGATACATCGTTAGAAAGATCTATCCAAGGACTATAATTGTTGTCGTGAATATTGATTCTAGAATAGAATCATATTCACTGGACAAACGATGCCAAAAAAACATCGTTTACGGCCTCAAAACGGCTCCGGAAGTTTAGGACCCGAAAACTGCTAAAAATAGTAATTTGTGCCGAAACTGAAAAATTGAAAGAGACAATGGTGGGGCCCCAAGTGGAATAGGCGGGTGGCCACCAATATCCACTTGGATCATTCCTCCCCCCATAGGAAGCAATGGTCCCCATTGCGTTGAGTTCCTCCATGAGATGAGGAACCTGTTGAACTTGGTCCCTAGTGAACCACTTGCCTTGGTGCAGGAGTTGGCCAGCTTTGACAACCCGATACAGTTGGATCTTTTGTTGGCGAGTGTTCTTGATCTGCATGTCCATGATACAATTTGTGGTGGCCTGTTCCATGCAATCTGGGTTTAACTCTTTTGGTGTGAGTTCTTCTGTAATTTCAGAGGTGTCCAGTAGAGGTGGGAAGTAGGGACGAAGGCGGTCTACATTGAACACTGGGTGCAGACCAAGGAATGGTGGAATACTGAGCTCGAAGGCATTGTTCCCTACAACCTTAGTGATGGTGTATGGCCCATATCAGAGCAGGCGAAGCTTGCGGTGGGGTCCACTGAGGCGCTCCTTCTGCAAATGTAGCCACACATTGTCGCCCACCTGGAAGTTGTGTGGCACCCGATGTTGATCATTTCGTTGCTTGTACTTAGAATTGGCTCTATCCAATATGTCATGAACCTGTTATCAGATGTGCTGAATGCGCTCGATGAAGTTGTTCACTTTGCCAGCTTCAGACTGGACATGAGCCAAATCATCCGGAGTAGCCGCAAATGGCATGGATACGTCAATGGGACATAGTAGCTAGAATCCCAAGCCCACCTAAAAGGGGCTATGGCCGGTTGAGATGTCGAGAGCCTGGTCATAACTGTGTTGTACATAGGGGAGGATCTCATCCCATGTGCATGGATGCTTTTAATTGTACATGCGCAGAATGTGTACAATCATCCTGTTGACGACCTTTGTTTGGCCATCACTTTGGGGATGGAAATTTGTTGACTTGGTGAGCTTGGTGTCCAACATTGACTAGAGGATGGACCAAAATGTGTTGAGGAACCTGTTGTCACGATCTGATATGATAGACTGTGGGATCCCAAAGTGAACCCACACTCGTTCAAAGAAGAGTTTAGCAGCGGCTTCTGTTGTGATATTCTTCTTGCAAACTGCCATAGTGGCCATCTTCGAGAATCTGTCGACGACCACGAAAACACAGTCATTTCCATGCTTAGTAGAAGGAATGCCTGACATGTAATCCATGGAGATGGATTCCCAAGGTCGACTAGGGATAGGTAGTGGAGTATAGAGCCCTTACTTCTTGATGGTCGGCTTGGAAATGGCGCAAGCAGTGTAGGATCTGATGTACTTCCTGACATCCTGTCGAAGGTTTGGCCAACATAAATACTTCTGCAGTACTGCCACTATTTTCTCGACCCAAAAATGCCCAGCGACTCGATTGTACTGTGCTTCTCATATCATCTTGGCACGCTCGCTTGAAGGAACACAAATGTGTCCTAGGTGACATAACAATGCATCTTGGAGGTGAAAATTTGGAACTTGCATACCCCCCAAGAGTGCCTTGTATGTGTGGCTGAATTCTAGATCGCTCTTGTAGAGAAGCAGCCAATCAGAAGTCTCGTGCCCACAAGAGTTGAGAACTATGGTTATGGCCACGATCGGTGGTCGGCTGAGGCAGTCGGAAACATTATTGGTGCTACCCTTCTTGTACTTGATGTTCAAATGAAATTTTTGCAGATATGTGGGCCACTTTTGATGGCGATCGTTCTGCAACTTCCCTTGTTTCTGTATGAACTACAGGGTTTGGTGGTCTGTGTGGATGATTGTTTCCTTCCCCAAAATGTAATGCTTCCATTGTCGACAAGCCTACACAATGGAATACATTTCTTTATCATAAGTGGGATACCTGCAAACTGTCAGACAATGTCTCACTGTGATATGCCATTGGATGCCCCTGTTGAGTAAGAACTGCCCCAATAGCATAGTCAGAGGCATCTGTCTCGATCTCAAATGGTTGTTGCAAATCTGGTAATGTGAGAATGGGGGCAGAACAAAGGCGATGTTTCAATTCTACGAATGCCTTCTGTTAAGATTCCTACCAAAAGAATTTTTCTTTTTCTCCTCCTTTGGTGACTTGACTCAAGGGCTAAGTGATATGAGAGAATCCCAACACGAACCTGCAGTAGAAATTAGCAAGACCCAAAAAGTTGTGAAGCTCTGTTAGAGTGTTTGGGGCTGGCCAATCCTGAATGACTTAGATCTTGGTTGGATCCACATGCACCCCCCTTTCATCAATAATATATCCCAGATATTGAACCTGGGTCATGCCAAAAGTGCACTTCTCCAAATTGGCACACAACTTGTGTTGCCGTAGTGTTTGGAGGACTTCTCGGATGTGGTGAAGGTGCTCTTCCAAAGTCTGGTGAAGATCAGAATGTCATCCAAGTACACCACTAGAAATGAGTTGGTGAATGGACGCAAGATGTCATCCATCAACCTCATGAAGCTTGTGGGAGCATTCGTCGACCTGAAAGGCATGACGAACCATTTGAAAAGGCCCTCCTTGGCTTTGAAGGCAGTCTTCCACACATCAGAGGGTTCGATTGGTACCTGGTGATACCCAGACTTCAAGTCAATCTTGCTGAAATATTTTTCCCCTTTGAGTTGATCCAGAAGGTCATCAATCTATGGTATTGGGTACCTATTCCGGATAGTGATCTTTTTCAGCGCCCGATAGTCAATACAGAGTCTCCAAGTCCCATCCTTCTTCTATACCAACATGATCGGGCTCCCACAGGGCGATGAACTTGGCCAGATGTGACCTTTCTGCAGCAGCTCCTGAATATGCCTCTTGATTTCATCATTCTCCATAACATAGCACATATAGATTGGTCCATTGGGTAGCAACGCACCTAGGGTCAGGTCAATGGGGTACTTGACCTGACAGTGTAGAGGCACCCCTGTGGGTGAGGTGAAGATGTCCCTGTACTCCTCCACAACCTTGTCCATTTGTTTTTTTCGTGCAGAGGAGCCATGTCTGGAGGTCGTGGCCACAATATTCTTCTTGCCCTAGGGGCGTATCATCAAGAAAAAAAAATTCTTGGTTTGGGAAATGAGCTTACTACATTGTTTTGTAGTAACCAAAGAGATAGTGGGAGGCGGTGGTACCTCTGGTATCCTGTACAACTTATTTCCCAAAGTAACAATAACAGCACAAGGTCGGGACTCATACACAGTATGTCGCTTCCACAAGTATGGTTGGCCTAATAATACATTAGAGACATCAATAGGAGCAATGTCACACAATACCTCATCCGTGAAGGGCTTGATGCTATAGGGAAGGCAGCACTGCTGGCTAATGCGAAGATCCCGTCCTTGGTGAAGCCACCCAATGGTGTATGGTTGTGGGTGCGATGTGGTCAGCAAGCCCAACCGCTTCACGACATATGCTGAAATGAGGTTCTTTTGGCTCCCATTGTCAACAATGAACTATATCAGGGAACCCTTTACCCACATCTGGGAGTGGAAGAGACGCTCTTCCTCCTCTGGATCTTCTAGCTCCTCCTTCTATATCTTCATAGTGGAAACAGTGGCGTTGGGCTCCGCATCAATAATCTGCTTCCCTTTGTCATTCCCCTTGTCAGGTTCTGATTCAGAGTCAGAGCATGCATCTGATTCAGAAGCCCTCATCTCGGCCACCAGCGACTGCTTGGCCCAACACTCACTTGTGTTGTGAGTGGAGCTCTTATGGAACTCAAACCCCTTTCCCATGTCCTTCTTTGGCTTCATGGTGTTGTGCTTTGCTTATGGGTTTGGCAGGTTGTCTTGGGCCGCCATGCCTTGGCTTTGTCCTTTGGTTTGTGGTTTGGGGGCACCTTTCCCTTGCTTTTGATTTGCAGATCCAAAGTCTCGCTTCTTCTATTTGAATTTATGCTCAATCTTGGCAGCATACCGGTATGTCGTACCAAGTGAGGAGATGTCGAGGAACTCCATTTCCTCCTGAATGTATCTATGCAGACAACCACGATACTTTAGCACCAAATGTTTCTATGAATCTTTGATACACAACTTTGTGCGCAGGGTATGAAACAGATTCGTCAGCTCATGCACATCTTGATCCCTTTTTTGCCGCAGCGTGGTCCATTGTATGTACTTGTCCTCATAGCTCCCCACGGGATAGTATTGTTCCTTGATGGCATCTCAGAAAGAATTCCAAGTGGGTACGGCTGAGAACATAGAGGGTTCTATCTCGTCCTTTTTCTCAGAGTAGGTTTCCCACCAGTCCTTGACATGGGGGGTCACTTTGAGGAGTGCAAAAATAATCTTCTCCCAATCGGAAAAGTCATGAACCAATAAATATCCTTCTAATAGATTCAACCATCTATCTACGGAAATCTGCATCTATTTGACCCTCAAATATGGGAATGTCAAA
The DNA here is from genome assembly GCA_034641835.2 of Pinus albicaulis. NCBI lineage: Eukaryota > Viridiplantae > Streptophyta > Pinopsida > Pinales > Pinaceae > Pinus > Pinus albicaulis. The sequence continues at coordinate 19,814,267 of MU968363.1, forward strand.
GTTTACTTGTACCTTAAAGGGAGTCGCGCCTCCAGAGTGGCTATTGGATGCAGATGCGCCGCCGGTGGGCAATCGTTGAAGGATTTGGGCAAAGTTATCCATCATCGCGTTCCTTTGTTTTTTAAGGGCCTCCTCGAGCAATATTTTGATAGGATCTCTTGCTCCCTCATCTTTATTTTCGTCCCCCATGGGCGTCCGTCGAGTTTTGCGAGGCTGATCTTGCAAAGGTTCCACCAGATTGAGCCCTAACTCCTTATACCTCGACCTTGTTGGGGACATGCAAATAAGGATCAAGAAAAAGCAGACCCCTCTGATACCACTGATCCGGATTTATGCAGGAATGCAACAAAATACACATATAACCACAAATACAAAGATGCATCGGAAATAACACTTCATTTCATTAATATCATAGAACTGAAATTTGCTTATAGACAGAATGGAAATAAACTAGCTAGGGTGTTGGTAGCGAATCTCTGAGAAGAGATGTTGCGGCTACAGACCTCTAAACTATGTTACAATGAGGCTTGAGGGCCTATTATTATTGAGAAACAATGGAGAACTCTAAATGTCCAAAAATATAACCCTAGGAGATAAAGCGCCAAAACTATGGGCCCCGTTTGGGTAAATTGTTGTTTCAACTTCCCAACGACGTAACTTCGGCATAAGATCTCCATTTGACGTGTATGATACATCGTTAGAAATATATATTCGATGACTACAACTTTTGCCACAAACATTGATTTTGAAACAAAATCATATTAGCCAGACAAAAAATGCCCAAAAAACGTCGTTTAGGGCCTCAAAACAGCTCCAGAAGTTCAGGACCCGAAAAAATGCTAAAAATAGTAAGTTGTGCCGAAACTAAAAAACTGAAAGAGACAATGTTGGGGCCCCAAGTGGAATAGGCAAGTGGCCACCAATATCCACCTGGATCAGATGACTAGGAAGTGAATTTTTTTTATTCCCAAGTCTAAGTGGAATTTTATTAGATTGGCATTTTTTATATGGTGGCCAATGGGGAAGGGCCACGTGGCATGCCACGTACACCCCCCCCCCATGGCAGGACAGGTTGGAAGGTCGAATTATCATATTAAGGTTGGAACGTTGGGTTATAATTGACATATATATATATATATTACATATATATCTTTCAAATATATATTATATCCTAAAGTTGAAAAACCCACTCGGCGGAATGTAACTAAGTTTGGAGGTATGCCAACTAGTACGGTGAAGGCTTCTAGATATGGCGAGGTCAAAAAATTGGCATAGCACCTCATTAAACCACCGTGAAAAATTATATGGCGAAGTCGGGGCTCGAACACTTGACCTCCCACCTACAAACCGTGCGTCTCTACCATCTCCTCTGTTGGGTGTTCCTCACACTCTATGTTCTCAGCATACATTTAAACACTAACTTCCGACCCGTTGGGGATTGGAGGGGGCCAGCCCCCTCCCCATGTGACCGACTCCGGTGACCAGGTGCCAAGACAAACAATCTGATGGAAATTAATCAGGATTAATTAATGTTTAAAAAGTGGATTAATGACATTAAGACATCATTAGCACATAAAGCGCAGATTATTTTAAACCAAGTTTATCTACGCACTAATATAGGATTAAAGTTTATTAATACAATGCTTATACTAGTGGAATTTTTGGAGGCAGTGCTAATTTTGGTGAGATTTCCAATTTTAGAAATTTAACAGGCAGTTTCTCCAATTTTGGAGGAGAAATTGCGGCAAAAGCAGTTTTGGTCATAACTCACTCAATTTTCGACCAAATTGAGCTCAGCAAAAGTCATTCCTAGCTAATTTTCATGCTAGGAACTCAATGAAGTAGGCTGCAGAGGAAGAAAAGGTGATCTACAGTTGTTTTAGTACATTTGAATATTTTTTAAGGCCAGGGCCAACAGGTGTTGGGGTCATTTCCAGAGCATCCAGAGTCCAAATACAACAAAAAAAATTTCATTTTTGGGAGATTATGATGTTATAAACTCATTGGAATAGGTTCCAAGAGGTTATGAATCTTGTAAAAATAATTTGAGCACACTTTGAGCTAATACAAAGGTCACACTACGAAGTTGGACCAAGGAGATGTAGCCCAGGAGGGGTGAACTCCTTTATCAAAATTCTCTGTGTTAAGCTTTGTTATATGTGCTTGTTGTGTTTACTATTGCTTCTATTCTGTCATTTAAAATTATGATTTTTAAGCTTATGAAAAACTCATAATTTCACTAAGTACATTATTTTCCAATCACATGCTCTTAAACAAACTCATGAAGGATAAGTAAAACAATGCCCAGAAAAGTTTATATCTGAAATGAAACTAGCACAACATTAACTAGCAAGTAATTTTAGATCACCATGCAACGAACAGGGGCTGCTATCGCCCCCCCGTGACCCCCTCATTACGCCCCATGCAACGAACAGGGGGGGCTATCACCTCCTGTGACCACCCCGCTGCGCCCGACGCAATGAATAGGGGGGGATATCGCCCCCCTGTGACCCCCTCGTGCATGCAACTATTCATGGAAAGAATATAACACATACCCAACACTAAGACGATCAATTATCCTCTATAATCCCCTTCACGCCAGTAGTCGTGACATTTCAGCCGTGTCGATGCTTTGAAAGGGAAGATCACAAAGAAGCCAAAGATGGTTCTTGAATTTGCATGTGGCCTTCTAGCGTTTGACTACAACACTTTCCTTCAGTCCCATGGCAGGATCATCCTGCACACACCAAAGTGCCACCATAGCAACTTTTCTCACTCCTTCCTCCTCTGACATTCCATCCACCAAACAATGATACACAATTTCTATGAATTTTTCATCTTCGCGAAGATAAAAATCTTCCACAATTTAGAAGAATGGAAAAGGTTGGTTAAGCACTCCTAACCACCCCAACTTCTTACAACCCCACAATTATTTGTGAAAAATATGTATGGCCTCAATCTAACCCACTCAAACCTACCAATAAAAGGAAATTCACTTACTTGGTTCATAATTGTACCTATTCAAAACATTAAATACTTGTCTAAACACAAGTAACTCACCCACCACAATCCCAAACAATAGTGAGTGTACATGGAAAAAAAGGCCAAAAATTGAAAAAATAATGAAAAAGGCCATTTTATTGTTGTTATTGGGTCGTTACCTATCTATAAATCATCTTTGTTCTCGATACTCTTCATCGATGAAGAATTATTTAATATTTTTTAATAGATTTACAAATTAAATTATAAAAACATAATATTTAAGTGTTTTTTTTTTTTTTTGGAGAAAAATCGAACTTTTTATTAAGTCAATAAAAAAATTACATCATTATATGCTTAAATCATTCGTGAGACTGTGATTTCACATAAAGAAATACACGACACCACTGAGTAATAACCACAACAATACTGAAAGGAATTGTGTTACTCAGGAAACCATAAAAAAAAACCAATAAAAACATAGTTGGGCCTCCCCATATATAAAGGAGAAAACAACCCCCACATAATTACTGTTTATACAAAAATGTTTCCAAAATGTCCACAAAAATAATAGTACCAGTGATCACAAATAAATGAAACTGTGTCCATCTAATAGATCTACATCAAGTAATTAAAATAGCAAAATGTAGAAACCAGAACCCTGGGAAAAAGAAACCACATATCATATGTTGTAAGACGATTGTTCTGACACATAGAGCCTCCCTTCCTCAAATTATGTTATTCTCCATGAGACCAAATCCTTTTGCAGACCATCCTTATAAAGGAGATCCGTCTCTATGTTCCGCTCCCTGTATATGTGGCAAACAGATATAGTATCAAAACCCAATTTAATATGTAAAAATTTTTCAATAATTGGAATAAAAATGTGATTTTGACATCTCTAAATCTCATTAAACTAGTTTATAACATTTAAGGTGTCACCAAATATTTGCATTGTATTAATCCCTATTTCCCGAATCCAGCATAATAATAGTTTCAAAGATTGGATTTCTACAAAATTGTTTGATCTTGCACCAAGGCCAACTGAATCTTTTAGAAATATGTGGTCATTTAAGTGTAACACCAACCTCGCCTCACATATGTTCTGTGCATGTGACGCACCATCAAAATATGCCCAAGGAATGTGTGGATTGATCTATTCCTCTATAATGATCTGAGGGGATTGGTTTGTTATTGGAAGAGTAAGTAATGAAAAAAATGAAGCACACTCAACTAAAATTAGGGAAGGAGACAAGGGAGAGTCCCTGAAGATTCCTTTATTCGTTGCCAACCATATACCCCAAGTGATTATCGAAGGTACATTTCTCATATTTCCATCATGAGAAGAGCTCCACCAATTTTTCCAAGCTTCCATGATAGTTGGCCCATTACAGTCCTTCCTAATCCCCAAAAGTCTCAAAGTAGCCTCCCAAATTTTAATAATAAAAGGACAGTTGAAGAACACATGGAAAAATTATTCTTCTGAGTTTTTTCATCAAATAAACCATCCTGGCCCACATTTGTTTCTTTTCTGTAGGTTTTCCCATGTGGTCACTTTATTCTTGAGAAGATACCAAAAAAACAACATTGTCTTTGTTGGGCACTTCAGTTTCCAAAGTGGTTTCCACCACCAAGACTGCACCCCCTGAAACCTCCTACCTATATGTTATATATAACCATATATTGGAGAGTATTAGCCAGTCGGTGCATGTACCTAGCAGAGTGCATCGGGGCGATCCCTTAACGTGACATTTGAGCGATGCAATTCTTTGATATAGGTCTGTCAAACACCTCCCTATTGAGGTTGTAGGTGGAGATCTTTGACTGATTTCCAGCCCTGGTGCCAGAGCGTTGATAATTCTGATTCTGCTATCTGATCGAGGAAGATAATAACTTGATTTTTGAGGGTTTCAGTAAGCTCCCTTGGCAGAACAAACATTTTGCTGCAACCCACTCATGATTCATATACCTACCCTGATTTTTTCTCCATTCCCAACATGCTATGCTAGAGAATCTTCAATAATTCCAAAATATTCCACAATTTACTTCCATATTGTAGATGTGAATGTTGGTTTCTTGTTTATCCTGCACATCCACTCATCAATGGGGTCAGGGTCAATATATTTCCTTTTAACCACAACAGTATAAATATTTTCCGTTGATAACATGCCACACCCTGATTTTACTGCAAGAGAAGATGAAAAAATAGGGAGATCCTTGATTCCCTAGCTCCCCCAAGCCTTTGGGAGGGTTATTTTTCCCTTGCTACCCATGGAAGGACCACTTCCTCCTTTGATACAACCCATAAAAAATGACCACACAGTTTCCTGATCTGGGACAAAATTATTTTAGGAATACAAGTAAGGGAAATCCAATAAACCAGTATGGAAATTAGAATTGATTTAATTAGCACCAGTCTACCAACCCTCGAAATCTACTTGAAACTCCATTGTTTAATGTTCTTTTCAATTTTGGTCAGCAGCCAATAACAATCGTGTTTTATGTAGTTGTATGGCTTAAGGTGGAATCCCAAACACTTGAAATTGTCCATCATAGGCTTTGCTTCATAAGAGAGAACCGAAATCACTCTGTTTATTTTAGCCATCGAGAACCCCTCATGAACAATTGAGGATTTCTGCTCATTGATACACGTCCCAGTGGCTTTGAGGAAAAGGTCAAGAGAAAGTTTCACCTACTGGATTTCGCCTCTAGATCTGTCACTGAATAGAAGGATTTCATCAACAAACAAGAGATGGGTAATGAACATATTGATAGCTACTTCAATCCCTTTAATCTCTCCTCTTCGTTTGGAAGCAAGGATCAACTGACTAAGCCCTTTGGCAGTCAATAAAAACAAAACCGGAGATAGAGGACAACCCTGTCTAAGCCCTCTCTAACCATGGAAAAAAGGGGAAGCTACACCATTGATAAGGACAAAAAAACTAAAATTTGTGATACATCCCATGACCCAACTGATGAAAATAATACCAAACCATGTATGAGTTAGCACGAAGCGCAGGTATAACCAACTTATTTTGTCATAGGCCTTCGAGAGATAAATTTTTACAATTAGACCTTTTCTTTTACTACTCTTGATGATATGCATGGATTCCCAAGTAACCTGAATGGCTTCATGGATCTGTCTGCCATTCAGGAACCCAAATTTCTCTCTTGACATATTTTTGGAAATAATTGGTTTCAAATGGATGGCTATGATCTTACCAATTATTTTATAGAGACAATTGCAGAGACATATGGGTCTGAAATCCTCAAAGTTTTTTGGATCATTAATTTTAGGGATAAGATCCTGAAAAGTTGAATTGAAAAGCTTATAAACATATCCTCTAATTCTGGATTCCTCCACCACCCCATTGATCTCATCCCTTATATGCTCAAAGAAATATTGGAATAATTCAACCATCCACCCATCCGGGCCCCGACTCTTGTCTTTCTGCATTTTTTTAAGAACTCCTTCAACTTCTCCTTTTGAAACATGAGCCATAAGCATTTCATTTTCTTCCTCTTTCGCATATCTAGGGAACAATTGGGCCACGTGGATAAATTTTTCTATTGTAGCTTCTTCTGGGGCTCTGAACATCCCTTTAAAGTGGTCTCTCCCTAGGGTCGCAAGCTCATCAAAATATTTAATAGTTCCCCCATCTACCTGTTGCATTTCCCAGGTATTATTAATATTCTTCTTGCCTTTAGAATAGTTTTGAAATAATTTCAAGTTTTCATCCCCAGTTGCTAGCCAAATAGCTCTGATTTTAAACCTCCACTGCTCTTCTATGTAATTCATGATCTTTCTTTTTGAGAATTCCAGTTTTTTTATCCTCTCCTTTCTTTCTTTTGTCTCGTATCCACCCCCCTCCGGGCTTTCCAATATTTCAAGGGATTCCTCAATGATTTTTAGCTGAGCTTCCTCACCAGTGCTTTTTTCTTATTCCCAAGAGATTGTTGCATGCTTCATCCTTTTGAGGTTTTCATTAAAAGGCTGAGCTAAAGATTGACCCTGAACAAAGTTCAGTGGCCTCCACGTGAATTTAAATAATTCATTGAAACAATTATCTTTGAGCCAAGCAAGATCAAAATTAAAAGGATATCGAGGCTTCCTACTAGTCCTTTTAAGCTACAAAATGATAGGAAAATGGTTTGAATCACCACCAGATCCAACCCATTGCCTAAATAATTTTAATTGGTTAATTAAGTCTTCCATAATCAAGAAACGATCTAGTCTCTTAGCCACCCTATCTTCATGCAATTGCCTTTTCCTCCAGGTGGGACTGGATTTAATCAAACTCACATCGATAAGATTTCCCAACATCAATTTGTTTACAAAATAATCTGCCAGGGGATCGACTTGAGATAAAGGCCCCCAAGTCTCAGACATGCCTAGAGAGAAATTGAAGTCCACTACCACCACCAAATTATGGGTCTTCATGAAATATTTAGAGAATAATTAGTTCAAAAAAGAAACCCTGTCATGACACAAATCATAAATTTTGAGAAGGGATAGGTTCATGCATAGTTGTGAAGAATAAATCTCAACCCCCAACACCAAATCCGAACCCCAAGAGTTTAGAAGGTTAATATTACTATCTTTAAACCCTAAATCAATGCCCCCTAATCTTCCATTTACATCAGAGGTCACAAATGACCATCCCGATATCAATTTACACAAATAGACCATCATAATCTCTCCATTTCCAAGGATGTCTTGTAACATGATAACATCAGGACAATATTTTTTGAATAACTCTCTAAGGGCTAGCTTCTTGCGGGTGTTAGCAAACCCTCTGCAGTTGAAGGAAAGAACAATAATTTGGAAACCACCTCAAGGGTATGAGCTGCTCTAGGTGCCCCTTTTAGAGAGATTTTCTTCCCATCATCTATGTCTAGTTTAGCTTTCAACTGAGCTTTTGATAAATTATATTTCCTACCTCTTGTCTTACGATGAAAAAAAATGGCTCTTAAGAGCTCCCTAGCCCTCCAAAGGAAGATAAAGGGAATAATTTATTATCCCTAGGACACATATTATAGTGGGGACCCAAGGAAGAAGAAGCAGGGATAAAGAAACTATCAGAGCCAGGTGGGGATGACGCAGACAAGCTGAGAACCGGGATGGAATTAATGATGTTGTCCAAGGCTACAAATAAATTACAACAAGGTGAATCTTCAGACATCAATGGCTTGGAGGGACCAGGCTTCGGGAAAACATGTAATAAATATTGCAGAGAAGCTGATAAACAAGATAGGGGAGGAAAAGAAATACCCGCATACTTGGGACAAGGACCGATGAATTCGACTTTATCCTGAGCCTCCAATTATTGAGAATTTTTTAGTAATTCTTATATCCCTTGTAGAAGAATATGATCTTCTTCAACCTCCATAAGATCTGGGACCCCCTCCCTATGTTCCCCAATCTCCACTGCTTGTGCATTATCTACCTCCTTTGCGGAATACTTGTCTTCATTCCTAGGTTCACCCATTTGTCGCCTTCTCCTACAAAATCCCAAGGGGAAATCACACGAAAAATGCCCATGCTTATGGCATCGATGGAAATGGAAGGGAAACTCCTCATAGTATATTATCTGGTAATATGAATACCCTTGAAGCTAGAGATTAATTTTTTCCATTGAACCATCTCTTGGGTCCAATTTTACCAGACTTTGGGCCACAATTCTACTCTTGGTTTCCACGAAATACATGTCAGCTTCAAGAAATGTTCCCAGCTCGTCACCAATATCCCTAAGAACTTCCTCCATCCAAAGCTATGAAGGAAGTGCTAGAAGCCAAACCCATACCGGTATCTCCTCCAATTTCTCCCTCTGCACATCGAAAAGGGGAGTCCATTTCTTGAAGAAAATTGAAAAAAATCCCTAAACACTAGTTCCGCTCAAGTACCCTTTCCAGCATCTCCCCTTTGTTAAATCTAACCATGAACCACTCCCTTGTCAAGGTGATCACCCTTACCTAGATTTCCAAAGCCCCTCTCCATGCCTTAGCAATCCATTCTAAAATGTACTTTACCGAATAGTGCTCTTTATCTCTTCCAACCAAAATTAATTATGAGGCTTCCATAACCTTATCAAGCTGAATGTCGACCCCGAGGATGAGATTTTGGCATTCCACTTTTTTTTAATGACTCTCCCCTTTTCTCTCTTCGAGCCTGTAGTCTGACTGGTCCTTCCCTCAACAAATACCAAATTGTCCTTCCCTTCCTGTGCATGGTCCAGATTCTCAAAAATCTGCCCTAACCACTCCTCCATTGGCACAGTCTGAAAGAATAACTTCCCAAGATCTACTGACTTCCCCTCCACTTCTGGCCCAAGGTTTAGATACCCCACCACCGCCTCCAAAGGGTCGAAACCCTGAGCTTCCCCATGCTCAAAACCCAGTAGTTATTGAGTAATGCCACACACACTTTCCTTCTCAAGGTTCCCTGATAGATCATAAAAATCTCATGTCTTCAACAACCATTTTTCTTAGTCTAATTCTTGCCCTGGCGATATTGCATGGATTTTCTGGGTTTCGATTACCTCAACCTCCCTCTGCCTTGGAGCTAATTTCCATGCAAGGGTTTTGTTAACCCTTTGGGCTGATCCCAAGTCTTTGAACCATGATTTTGTTACCAGGCAGGACTTAAGACCTTTGTTCCCCCATAGTCCACTGCTTCTTACAATATCTTCAAGGCCTCCCATGAAATTAACAGACTCAGGGTTAAAGGAAGGCATTTTTGGACTTATCGGAGTCTCCACCGACACCCCAACCACATGGTCGGCTGGTTCCCGCGAGGTCGCATGACCTTCCAGAATACTATTGTTAGTAACCCAACACTCCACAGTTGAGATGTTGGGTTTCCCTATCTCCAGGAACCTTAAACCGCCTCCTGAGTTCCATTCTAACCCCGATACCCCCATTTTTCCAATTGGAGAACAAACTGGAAGTTTTACCTTGTCTAAATTCTGCTGAGTAGGCTCTAAACCCAAAATTGATAGGATATCCTTAGGTTTGGGCTGCAGGTCAACACAATCCCTCGGGTTGACCATTTCTGCTGCTTGGTGGTGAAATAAAACAAGGTAACCACTCCTGCAGCTGTTATCCCCTGGTAAAAGCACATGCAAACAGAAAAACTAATCGAGAAAATAGACCGCGAGTGTATCCTTCCCCTAGAGCTTCGCGTGATAGCTTCCAACGATTTTCTTATAGTGAATGTGCATCAACTTGCTGCCATGTACGCGGTCCAGGTGTTGACTGAGGCCTGCCATCGGATGCCATCCATGCACCTAGGGTCTTCCATCGTTTGAACCATTGCACACATTCCCAGAAGCCCTAATCGCCATCCTATGACCTCAATAGATAGCAATACATAGTTATGTTAATTCTATATCTATGTTGTAAATGAAGGTTTACAATAAATCTAAAATGTTCAAATGACTAAACGAATTTTCTAATGGTCAATGCCACAAAAAAATACAAATTTATCAAAATCTATAGTAATAAAAATTAAATTTTAGTGTGTATAGGAATTTAATGATGTTGTCAATTGTGTTTATCTCTAATGATTACCAAGAATGATCATTATCCTTTTTCTCAAAGTTCAATTCTCACAAGGAATATGTTGAAATCATATTAAATATATTGCTATAATCACTTCAAACTTATTATTGAATAGCTTTAAACCTTAAAAACTATATTCTTTATCAAGTTCAATTTTCATAAGTGATATGTTAAATTCATATTAAATATATTAATATAATGCTTCAAATCTTGTTATTGAATTGGTTTAAATTTTAATCTTTATCTACCAGTTAAAAATAAGATTGTTAATTACTTGTGAAAAAAAAAATCAATGATATAAAAACAACACTCTTTTTTATAAAACATTTATTTAAAAATAAAATAAAAACTCTTAAATAAAATATAAATTCATATTAAGTATATTAATATAATGACTTCCAATCTTATTATTGAATTGGTTTAAATTTTAAAAACTATATTATCTTTATCTACGAGTTGAGAATAAGATTGTTAATTACTCGTGAAAATAAAAAAACACTACATAAATTAGATAATTCATTTAGTCCCCTCACCGCCTCCTTTTGAAGGGCATAGTGCCCCAAGTCATGGAATAGTATGTTGGTTATCTATGATGTTTGAAAATCCTTACGGAGCGCGTGTGGACCTTCCAAGCCACGACTTTTCAATTTGTTTCGTTGAATGTATTGAATTGCACAACACCGTAAGGAAATAACTGCAGCAACATTATCATCATGAAAATGCTCTTCCATGTATTCGAAGCATAAATTTTGGCCACTCCATAATTATATTATATATAACTAAAACATTAAATCAATTAATTGAAGATAATCGTTGAGAGATTTGGATAGCTCTAAAATCATTCCTACTTTTTCTTCATGAACAAATCATGAAGTGGTGGTTATTAGCGTCTTTCTCCCTTTTTATTATTTTTTCGTGAAGGTGAAGCAAAATTTTAGGTATTTACATGTTTCTAAAATGACCATCTATATTAAAAGTGAAGGTCCAATGTCTAATCATTATTATTAAAAAGGGTGGACTTTATGAAGTTTTTTTTTTTTTTTTTTAAATTAATATAGATTTATACATCAAAGTTGTTTCATGAGGGGAGGGTTGTCTTTGCCTTTTTCATTGTTTGTACATTAAAAAAAAAAGCATGTATTGAGTTTTTTTTTTTTTTTTTCAACTCGTCATTTGTCCTTATTTTAGCATTATACATATTGAATACTTTTTTACAGTAACTGTCATGTTCCTTTACAATCTCTACATCACATAATTTCTTGTCACTTAAGTTTGATGTAGTCATACTTTTTTCTTTTATTCTTTTTCTTTTTTTTTCAGTATGAACAAAACGTTGTTTTTCAGAAACAGTTCAACATTCATTTCAATAGTCCATTACAATATTTTCCAATTACAGTATAAACGAAAGCTGCAATTTTGTATACGTTCAGTCTCTAAATCTGGTCGCCTTATATCAAACTTGTAATATTCCTCTCTATTACAAACAGTCAATTTTCAGTGAAGCTGTATCCAAATTGCAATACAGAGGATCATCAGGTAAACAGAAACCTTCAAAAATACATCTATGTTGGCTCGAGGGGTCCTGACCCAGGTTCGGAGCTCAAGGTTTGCCAACAAACCCCTATACGACTGGCTCTTTCGGCAATGACCTACTTGCGCAGGTCAAAGTCTCACCCGAAGTAGTATGGGTGGGTGCTGGAACCAGATTTCCGTACCCTGAGAAAGGATAAGTAAGGCAAGCAGAGATGCGTTTGGCCCTGTGATACCCAGATCACCTTATTCTGCGCAGGGCCAAGTAGGTCTCTATTCGCATCCACGTGCCCTAGATCTATAATTATATGCTTTTATGACAGTAGCACAGCATTGCATAAACAGAATAGAATAGATCCAGATACAGAAAACACACTTACATAGATCTTCGCAGCTTAAATACAGAAAACGTACAATGCAGTAATTACCAATGATTCACACAAATAGTACTCACAGATTCAGTTCTCTATCAACCTTTCTTATTCATCAATTCATCAATTCCTTCTTACAGTTCCCTTCCTAGCCTGCGCACACAGTAGCAGGGTCCGCTCACAGCTGGACTTGGATCTCCGCGCACACGGCCAGCAGGAGTCCTTTCCCCAAAAACCCAAACAGATAACTTAAACCGCAATTCACATCAATAGCTCTTCCTTTTTCTACCTTACAATACAAAATGTTCCTCTATTTATAATAATCTAGCCTAGACTTTCCTATGATCAGCAAACCATGGTTTTCAGACCCCTGGTTTACCCTTTTACCCATTACAATGCTTTTGGGGCTTTGACCCACCCCAAAACCCCTGCGCTAGACTAAATTTAACCAAAAGTATTCAAAATGGACCAGTTTCACAGCTTGTAGGAGACCCTGTTCCAACAGTCCCCCAACACAATCTTGTGACTCGTCCCGAGTCACTACGGTGGTGTGGCCTTGATTTACACACGGAAGGTATCAAGAGCGCGGGAGAGCGAAGGGAGCACTTCCTGACTCTGGACAGCAGCTCGTTGTGCAATGTCGACAAGTGTCAGGGAGGCAGGGCCGTCTGGAGCAGCGGTAAAATGTTCTAACATCCGGTGGAGGCGCATAATGGCGATATGAGCATCCTGGGAGATCTGGAGGGCGGTGTTGCCCCATGGTTTCAACCGTTTCCTGAAAACATGCTTGGCGCGGCAAAGATTCGCAATCGTGTCAATGATGGCTAGACGCTACGCAGAAACGCTGGAGGGCAAGGGAGCTCTGATCTGATCGAGAGTAGCTTCTGCCTGCCGTAAGTCTTCCTGTATATGTTGAAGAATAGGATGGTACTGGACTGTTGTCCAGAGCTGCGTAGCTGCGTTGACCAATTGCATGCCCCACGTAAGCTGCTCCTGAATAATATTTGTTGCTTCTGTGACCAATGCAACCCGCTGTGCACGAACTTCCGGAGGTATTTCACACTGCTGTCGCGCTGTCCGGTCACGGTGGCGAACCTCTTACACACCGTGGTGTATAATCCTTATAGCGCTTCGTGGAATAGCTGCGCCAAATCTATTTGTATGTCCGTAGTGGTTGGAGTATGATCGTTAACTAGGACAGTGCGAGGGAGCGAACAAATATGGCTTCTACTGATCGGTAATCTAGGAATGCGGAGAAGTCGCAACATATCCCTATATCTCATCGTTCCTTCCTGGCACAGGACTAGTTGTGACCTGATTGTGACACTGCTGGTGGGGGACCATGATAATAGCGTACCCTCCTCTGTTGTATCATCCAAGGCCATCCAGCTGGGTCTCGCGGTCGTCCCCGAGGTGCGAAGGTCGGGCACTCCTATCGCACGGCTATGGTGCCTCTCTATGCAGGGTTCATAGGAAATTCCCTCTGTAGGAGACCAACAACCAATCGTTTGATCAAACTCAGCATCCCCAGGCCCTCTCAATATGATGTCTGTGGGTGCTGAATAGCCAGGGACAGAAGCATTCGGCGGGTGAGGGACCGCCATAGCAACAGAAGGACAGGTGTCCCAGAAAATGTCAATGATCCCAGTAAGCCAGTCGGCGGATAACACGGGCATGGTGTAGAGACAATATGTAGCCTCTTGCAAAGTTATCCTGCTATCTGCACACTATCCAGAGCTATCTAATGGTGGAATAACCCATACGTGAAACTTACCATCAATCGTTCGAGTCAAACTTACCATAAATAGCCGCATTGATGGCCTGTCATCCATTTTGCGTAACTGTAAGGTTCCTTTCCTATCAAAGTGGGGTGGGCTGACGGTCGTTATTCGTACCTAAGGAATTTCCCACGAATCGTCAGACCTTGGATGACGCCTGCGTGTCGTTCGCGTACCCCGAATTAAGGTTGATGCTAGGTGTTTCATAACACGGTTCAAGTACCAGTTCAGCAATTTGGCCACCAAAATTCTCGATTGGTGCGCTTCTCCCTTGGTCGGGACGTCCCTGTTCGGTAGGGCTGCGTCAAGCGTCTTCGTGCCATCTGCCACCTAAAGTGTTCGCAACTTCTCCTAATTGCGCGTGGGTTGGTGCAATTTTGTAGTCGAACGTAAGCCTAGGTCATTGGTAACCTGGTGAGCCTGTTCAGGCAGAGTCCCATCGCACCCTTGAATTTCGCATGTCAGCAAGTATCCGCATGGGTCTACTGACATTGAGGCCCATCTGTCAACGGTGATCCCCAAGTGTAGGATCATCCTACTCTGACACTTCTCCCAAGTGAGGGATACTGGCCCTTGCGTATCCCACCAATGCATAGGTGCTCCGCACAGGGTTAGAAGTAGTGCCCCTAGCCTGCGTTCCTTGGGAATTTTGGCTTCAACCAACTTCATAATATTACCTGCGTCATCCCGGTAGGGCAGGTCTCTTACCTTGGTAGAGATGCGGCAGAAATTCCTGGTGATTCGAAGACATCGTAGCGCTGAAACCTCATGCAACCTTCCTTGCCAATTTTCCAGTTCCTCATCAGAGTCGAAGAAACATTCACTGTCATTTTCCTAGCAGAGTACGCCTTCGGCCGTATGGTTAACCCGATCTTCGTCCCGCGCAGTCAATTTGTAAATTTGATCTATTTCCTCCTCCTCGTAGGCTGGCTCTATATACCGCGCACCTTCTGCTGGATCTAGTGGTACTATTATGCATGTACCGTTGTTCTCAAACACCATGCTGCGCTTTTTGAGATTGATGACACCCCCCATGTCTATAGCCCAGTCCAGTTCCAGGAGTGTGGGGTAGGGATCCGCATCTTCCACAATTTCTATTACTTCAAAGTCAGCTAGAACCCTTACCCCTGCGATATCGACCATGAATTTTGGTAGCCTACCCAGAGGAACAATTTTTTGTTGATTTTCCATTCACAGCTGGATGGTGGACCATTCTAATTTAGGCTCTACCATTTGTTGCCATCTCTGCTCTGGTAATACGTTTGCATCTGATCCAAGATCTAAGATAACTTGATCCATCTCGTAATCACCAATCTGCGCAGTCAACCACATTTCTCTTCCGGTGTGTTTCTTATAGTTGTATAGTTTGAGTACATCCTTGGTCCCAGGAATCAAATTGGGTTGAGCTATGCAGGTATTCATTAATTCTTTGAGGTTCTCTACGGCCTACGGGTTTCGTAGTAGCTTCAGACATGCCTACAGGAAGGGCTCAACCCCCTCCCCTATCTTCTTCGACAGCTGCGTGGGGGCTACTAGTGATTCCTATTCGTTGAAGTTCACTCCTTCTCGAGAGGCAAGCTCCTCCTTCTCTCCCTAGGTGACCATCCCGCTGCGCGTCATGAATTTTACACTCAGATCTATATTTCTTAGCTCGGTTTTAACTCTTTGCACATTCTGCGTAGGGTGGGATATTTTTCCTGCATCTTGGCTATTAAAATTGGGCAATCCTCCACCACATGGTCCAACTGCCTACAATACTTGCATGATGGCCTGGTGGGATTTGGGCATTCTCTGGCGAAGTGTCCTATATCTCCGCAGTTATAATAGACTAGCTGCCCACGTCCTCATCCTACACTTCCTCCCTGACCTCCTCTGCCCCGGGCTGGGGATCTCCAAGGTGCGCAGACAGTCTTGGCGACACAGGGTCTGATTGTACCCTATACAAGTTCCCACGATCTATCGTCAAGTCATAAGTATGACAATTCTTCTCATCGTGTTCTACCGATCGACAGAACCTGCACCATTGTTGCTTCAGTTCTGGGACATACGCACCGAGCCGAGGGCAATGGTTTGTATCATGCAGTCCTGCTACACGACAGTCATCACACCACAGCGTAGGTCCGCTCGAGCCTGGTCGTGATAGGATGGGTTACCCACTTGCTCCTGGGCGTACCGGACTAGGTCCTCCCACCTGCATGTAATCTGCCAGTAGAGGACACTGATCCTTCATGTGGCCAGATACCCGACATCGTATGCACCATAGATTTGCGCGGCCATCCTTTCCTCGCTCCTTTCGCAGGTTCTAAATTTCCATATGCATAGCCCCCAGCTATTCCTGAATTTGCTGTACCCCTACCGAACCATCCTCTCTAGGTGCAACTTCTAGTTTCATAGCGACTTCCACAGATTTTTCCTGCGATTCAAAGGTTTGGTGACTCATTGGTGTGCACAGGTGAGGTAACAACATAGCAATGAACCATTCTGTATGTTGCCTATCGTCATACTCGAATCCTTCTTCCCTGATTTCTCTCTTCAATCGTTGATCAGCCTCCCACACTGACTTAGACGCACCTTGTTTGAATTCCTTTACTTCTGCTACTAGATGAGAGTAAGATTTTGGCTTTCGGAACTATTGTTTCAGAGCGTCTTTGATATCTTGAATAGATGCACTCCCATTCTGGGCAATGTATCTCATATACCAGTCCAGTGCTCTATCCTCGAATTCCAAGGACATATGCGCCCGCTTCATCGTATCATTTGCCACATTCTGCGCAGTCTAAACGGTGTCCGCAACAAACCAAAATTGGTCCATATCTTCAACCCCTACCCTCTTGAAGGTAGGTAATTGCAGGTGCGCAGCCATATCACTGTTTGGCGGGGTCTGTGGTATGGGAGAGTTCCTACCTTTGTGTTGCCTGGGCGGCGGTGTAGCCGGGAGATCTTGCGTAGTTGGTTCTTGCAACGGATTATAGGTGCATCTCCCCCCGTAAAGGTTGGTTCGATAGTATTTACCACTGCGTGTCGCGCTTCCGTCTAGATCCGAGGTCATTCTGTTGGTATGACTACACAGAAAGCTCTTTTCACACAATAATATCTTAATCAGCAACGGTAATGTCCTCAAAAATTTTCCCTAGAACCCTTTAAAGATTCGTCGTTCGGCCTCAGAGTATGAGACAAAATGATCAATGGAAAATTCTGTCACAAATCCTCCTACCACATTGTCCACCCAGTGATCGACCGTGCGTGTGATAGTATTATCAGTCCTCTCCAATTGTTGAATCAGCTCTGGGGTCCACTGAGTGACTTGCTCGTCCTTCCAGCACTTCTGGAACTCTAAGAGTCTGGCCAGCCACTCTTGAAGCTCGATCACAAATGTCACAAAGAATATTTCATAGCTTTCTGTCAGAATGTACCTATTTTTCCACCTTTCTGTCGTTAAATTTTCGCTATGATTTTATTTTACTGCAAATTCCTGGATCTGCTTTTCGAACCAGTCTTAAATTTCCTTTCTTTCAGGCTTCCAATATTCTCTTGTCATTACATGATCCCTTTCTCAAGATTCTCTAGGTCCCAGCAACGGAACCATTTTTTGGCTCGAGGGGTCCTGACCCAGGTTCGGAGCTCAAGGTTTGCCAACAAACCCCTATACTACTGGCCCTTTCGGCAATGACCTACTTGCGCAGGTCAAAGTCTCACCCGAAGTAGTATGGGTGGGTGCTGGAACCGTGCTCGCACCCCAGCGATAGGCGTGCGCGCAGCCGCGTTTGGCCCCCGTGATACCCAGATCACCTTATTCTCGCGCGTGCTGCGCAGGTCTCCATTCATCCACACGCGCCAGATCTACAATTACATGCTTTTACGTTTGTAGCACAACATTGCACAAACAATAATAATGTATCCAATACACAGAAACACACTTACACACAGATATATACACAGATATTCGCAACTTAAATACAAAAAACATACAATGCAGTAATTATCAATTATTCACACAAAGAGTACTCACAGATTCAGTTCTCTATCAACCTTTCTTATTCATCAATTCATCAATTCCTTCTTACAGTTCCCTTCCCAGCCTGCGCACACAATAGCAGGGTCCGCACACATCTGGACTTGGATCTCCGCGCACACAGCCAGCAGGAGTCCTTTCCCCAAAAACCCAAACAGATAACTTAAACCACAATTCACATCAATAGCTCTTCCTTTTTCTACCTTACAATACAAAATGTTCCTCTATTTATAATAATCTAGCCTAGACTTTCATATGGTCCACAAACCATGGTTTTCGGACCCTTGGTTTACCCTTTTACCCATTACAATGCTTTCAGGGCTTTGACCCACCCCAAAACCCCTGCGCTAGACTAAATTTAACCAAAAGTATTCAAAATGGACCAGTTTCGCAGCTTGTAGGAGACCCTGTTCCAACAATCTCAAAAATACGCATATAGAAAGAGGATAAACATGCTCGCTTATTGTTCCAACATTCTTATATTTTCCTCCGACTCGCTTGATAGGTCCCTGTGGTTTAAAGTTGCCCATGAGTAGCCTGTCAATAGACACTATGTTGTTTTCTGCATTTCTGATAAGAGTTTGTGATCATCTCCCAACCAATAGCTCAAAAACACAGTTAAAACAAAAAGGGCCCAAAAACAATTTCCATTCCTTGCTTTGGAAATGGCTCCAAAAAGTTAGATCCAAGTTCCTCCTATCATTACCATGCTAGCATTATCTCCATGCTAGCATTATCAGGTATTCCCTATTTCAGATGATATTGATTTTTCCACTTGCTCTGCTTCCATTAGAATTGATTAACTCATAATGCATCTCCTCGAACAGTCCTTCCAATCCTTTCTTTGACAGTCTATCAGCTTCGTTGTTCTTTTCCCTGTATACATGAGTAAAGGAAATGGTAGAGAAGGATCTCTTCAGTGCGTGGATTCTTTCTATCCAATAGAATAGCTTTCCAGGGTTTAGAGTGGCCTTGTTATTCAAATGATCAATAAGGATTTTTGAATCCCCACAAACCCAGATCTTGTCCAGATATAACTGGCATGCAAACCATAAGAGTCCCCAAAGAGCAAGACATTCCGCTCTCATATTTGTGCCATTACCTCCATTCCAATATATCTTATATTGGCACGTTGGTGATATTATTAACCATGCACCGCATCCATAAATGGTTTGTTAACAGAAGCCCAATTTTTAAACTTTCCCAAGTGCTATAAATCTGATATGCCATTTTAGTAGGAGTGGATTGTTGTCCCTCAAATAACTTCCTATTTCTATTGCACCATATATACCAGTGAAACAACACAGGTATAACATGAAAATTCTTACCTTCGCATAACCACCAATTTGAGAAGTCTTCAGTTGTACAGTCTGCAGGTTGCTGGAAATTGAGGCCACCACATAGTATAGACAAAGTTTCTGAAGCGAAGGGGCATAAATGTTGAATTCTTAGTTGAAATGAGAGGGGGGGGGGGGGGGTGTCCGCCCAACCCATACACAGATCTTTAATAATTTTCCATCACTATTTAATAAACTTAATTTTATAAATAACCCTAGTATAAGAACAGACGCTGATATGTTGGCACAATATTAAATTAACGGACATCAAACTGATGAGCATCAGTATATTGCTGCAGACGCATAAGACATGGCGCACAACTCTTCGCTTTGAGATGTCAGTATAAGTGGAAACCCATAAAGTGAGAAAACCACATCTTATTATTGTTGTGATGCAAAGGCAAGCTCCAACTCCCTCTCACCACTGTTTTTCTGTAGGCACCAACCTACAGGAGGCTCCAACCTCAATTCTGCAAGCTACGACTTGCAAGGAAGCTCCAACTCCCTTCAATTTTCTGCAGGCACCAACCTACAGGAGGCTCGAACCTCAATTCTACAAGCTACAACTTGCAAGGAAGCTCCAACTCCCTCAATTTATCAAAAGAAATGTTTGCTGATTTACCTCAGATATCAACTTTGTTCTGTAGCATCTCTTTCTGCTCCTCTCTTCCTTATCTTCTCTGCCTCAATTTTCAAAACTCTGCATTCTCTATTCTCACTCTCTCTTCCTTTTTTTTATGCATATCAAGATGATATTATTTATAAATATTTCTTGATGACTGTTTGTTTTCCTCTAGGAATTTAAAATGGATAGTCATACCTCTTGGTCTTCTGCCTTCTCATTTCTTTTCAGCTCACTCAGAAAAATGTAACTGTAGGTGCTTATTTTAATATTACAGTGGGATTTAGTTTTCTTTCGGAGACTTGCCAAGGCATCACAAACAATAAAAATCAATTACAACATTTACATTCACATTTTCAGTTACACACTTCAATTTCACTCAGCTCCTTTTCTAGATTTTGGCTTTACTGGATTTGTCTTTTCTGCTGCTGTTGAGTGCCTGTTCTGTATACTTTGGTTCACCTATGTGTCTATTCATCTTTTCACTGTACTTGTGTGCACCAGCTACATATATAACTGTTTTTCAGGTTTTATTCTCAAAATTTACATATGAATCTGGGCGATGTCTATTCATTACCAATCTCTGTTCTCGAGCTACCTGCTTACATTATCTGTTCATATATGAGCTTAAACTTAATGGTCAATTTCAATTCATCCTTTTCCTTGTAAAATTTTTGCCGTTGTCTCTCTCTCTTTCGTTCTCTCATTCATCAACCTCACTCTCTTTTTCATTTTCTCTTTTATTCAGTTCCTTGTTCATTGCAGTTATATAACTGTTGTATGTACAACTGCCTTTTAATCAAACATAAAATAACTCTCAGCGTTTTTATAAAAACCTTTTTAACAACACAGATATATCAGTACTCACAATATTTATCATGAACCATCAACAATATAACCTTTGGTTTCGTATTTACAAGAAATGCTTTGACTCATTAAATACACATTCTGAATTTGCCGTTCTCATAAAAACAAATATCTGCTCCCCAATCAAAAGTTTTATAATCTTCTTAGTAAACCTTGGGTTTTATATTAACGAACAACCAACGCTAATCTCTGATAGATTTGGGCCCCATAGATCTATAAACCCTTCTGCTCTATTTTCCGATGTGCTTAATCGCAACTTGAATACCCCTGATGCGATGACTTACTGTTCACCTTATTTTTCCGATGTGATGTATTACTGTTCACTCAATTGTGTCGATGCGATGAATGGTTTGCTTTGATGCGGAACTCAAACATGTATAGATCATAGTTTATAATCCCATCGGGTCCAGTTTTTCATCGCAATCGCAATCTTTTAATATATTGCTCCGATGTTCTGCTTATGTCCGATGCAATGAACGGGTCTGGAACTCAAACACACATATGAATCATGACTTATTGATCCATCGGGTCCACATTTCAATTGGAACTCTTGTCAATATGTTCTGCTGCCAAAAAATTTCTCCAATGCGATTAACCACTGTGCCGATGTGATTAGGCTGGAACACAAACATATAAAATTACAGTCCATAACAGATCGGGTCCGCTTCTTTCATCGCAATTGCAATCTGTTGTTAACCTGTTCCGCTGTCAACTTTTCCGATGCGATTGGATGAGGGTCCCACAATATATTAACTCGAACAATAGAGCGCTACATATAAATGTATATGCTTTGGACCTTTATATATACGACGCAGCATATGTATCGCACTGCATATATATAGGCTTCCTCTTCCGCCTTAATGTAACCTTCAGTTGGGGTAATGATTCTCGGAATTTTCTGTAGAGGGATCCCACCTTATGGTACTTCGTATATAGTGCGCTGCGTATATATATATATATATATATATATGTGTGTGTGTGTGTGTGTGTGTGTGTGTGTGTGTATATATATAGATATATATATATATATATGTGTGTGTGTGTGTGTGTGTGTGTGTGTGTGTATATATATATACTTTGCTTTTTGAAAATGCTTAGTGTATCTTCCAGCTGGACTCTGCCTCTGCCTCTGCATCCATTGCTCGACCATTTCCTCTCAGCCTCTGCCTTCGCTGTGCCTCTGCTGCTCGACCTCAGCCTCTATTGCTCGTCCTCAGCCTCTATTGCTCGACCGTTTCATCTATTCCTCTGTATTCGCTGCCTCTGCCTCTGCCTCTCTTTTTACTGCCCTGTCTCTGTTCTTCTTATGCTCCCTGTAAATGTTACTTGTTGTCTTCTGCTGTTGTCCTTTGCCTGTCTCTACATCTGCTGCCTTCTTTGCCATCAATGAGAATATTTCCAACAGTCTCCCCCTTTGGCATTGATGGCAATATACTTTCTCTGTTTTCCTTTGAGGACCCTTTCTCCTGTTGCTTGCTCTTCCTCCCCCTTTGACATCAATGGCAAGGGGTTGCTCATCTCTTAGTGAAGATTCTATCCTTTATCAACATTTCTTGCATTTCCTCTCTCTGAGATCTTCTGACTTTGTACCCTGCTGCTCCAACCTTTGGATTAGATCTAAAATACTGACCCTTCAGTATTTTTCATTGATTCTTTTATGTTGGATGTATTCTTGCCATAATCCTTTTGATCCTGAGGACTTATTTCATGCTTCCCTTGCTGGCTGATCTCCTCCTGGAATGATATTTTCGTTTCTGTTCTCCCCCTGAAACTGTGCTTTTTCTTCATATCAGAGTGTAGCATCTATAGATACTACCCCTAGTCTATTTCTCAAATATTCAAATGGTTCTCTGGCAAGAGGTTTGGTAAATATATCTGTTGTCTGTTATTTTGTTGGTACATACTCCAGTTTTACTATCTTTTGAGCCACTTGTTCTCGGAGAAAATGATACTTGATTGGGATATGTTTAGTTTTTGAGTGAAGCACAGGATTTTTAGATATACGTATAGCACGTGTATTATCACATTTGATTGAGATAGGTTCATCAATGCTTACCTTCATGTCTTGGAGAGTTTGTTTCATCCACATG
Organism: Pinus albicaulis; assembly: GCA_034641835.2. NCBI lineage: Eukaryota > Viridiplantae > Streptophyta > Pinopsida > Pinales > Pinaceae > Pinus > Pinus albicaulis. The sequence continues at coordinate 19,837,413 of MU968363.1, forward strand.
ACTTGTGTATAACATGTTGTTGTTGCTATATATTCTGATTCTGTTGTAGACAGAGAGATAGATGTTTGTTTCTTGCTTAACCATGCCACCAGACTTTCTCCTAAATAGAATGCACCTCCACTTGTGCTTTTCCTGTCATCCACACAGGTGGCCCAATCTGCATCTGTGTATGCTGTCAAGTTGAAGCTTTTGCCTTTAGGATACCAAAGTCCATACTGTGTTGTTCCTTGTAGATATCTAAATATTCTTTTGACTACCAGAAGGTGGTTTTGTTTAGGTGTTGCTTGATATCTAGCCACTAGTCCTACTGCTAGCATGATGTCTGGTCTTGATGCTGTCAGATACAGCAAACTTCCTATCATGGATCTGTAGAGTTTTTGATCTATATCAGCAGATCCATCATCAACACACAGCTTGCATCCCGTGATCATGGGAGTTGACATAGGTTTGCAGTCCTCCATTTTGAAATTTTTCAACATTTCTTTTAAGTATTTTTCCTGTGAGATGAATGTGCTTGTGTTCTTCTCCTAAATTTGAAGTCCTAAGTAGAAACTAAGTTCTCCAATCATGGACATCTCAAACTCTGATTTCATCTCCTCAGCAAACCCTTTTGCTAGTTCATCTCTGTTGCTTCCAAACATAATGTCATCAACATATACTACAACAATCAAGAGTTCATTTTCATGGGTTTTTATGTATAGATTGTTGTCTACTCCACCTCTCTTAAAGCCTTGTTTTTGCAAATACTTATCTATTCTTGAGTACCAAGCACGAGGAGCCTGTTTCAGTCCATAAAGAGCCTTCTTCAGTCTGCACACATAGTTTTCTTTGTCTGTTAAAGAGAAACCTTCTGGTTGTTCCATATAGACTTCTTCTTCTAGATCTCCATTCAAAAAAGTAGATTTCACATCCATTTGATATACCTTGAAGTATTGGTAACATGCAAAGGCCAGAAACATTCTGATGGCTTCCATTCTGGCTACAGGGGAAAATGCTTCCTCATAATCAAGTCCTTCGATTTGTGAATATCCTTTGCAGACAAGTATGGCTTTATTCCTGATTACCTGTCCTTCCTCATTCATTTTATTTTTGAATACCCATTTTGAGCCTATGACATTTTTCTCAGTGGGTCTAGGAACTAGTTCCTAGGTATTGTTCTTCTCAATTTGGTCCAATTCTTCATTCATAGCATTCACCCAAGACTTGTCCTTGCTGGCTTCTTCAAATTTCTTTGGCTCTATTTGTGATAACATGGCTATGTATACCTCTTCTGTCTGTTCAGTTAGCTGCCTTCTTGTCTGGACCCCTTTTCTCTTGTCTCCTATGATCTGATCTTCAGGATGGTTCTTCTGAGTGTATCTAGAAGGGGCTTTAGAGCTCAGTTCAGCATCTTCTGTTGTATTGCTTGTTTCATCATCATCTTGATCTTCTTCTTCATGGTTGTCTGATGGACTGCTGCAGTCTGTACCTTTTGTATTGTTTGGAAGTTCTTCATCAAATCTCACGTCAATGCTTTCTACTATTTTTCGAAGAGTCTTGTTGTAACACCTGTACCCTTTAATTTTGGAAGCATATCCTAGAAAAATCCCTTCATCTGCTCTTGCATCAAATTTCCCAATATTTTCATCATTATTCTTTATGTAACACTTGCTTCCAAATATTCTAAAATGTTTGATTGAAGTCGGTTTCCCATGCCATAGTTCATAGGGAGTCTTGTCACTGCTTGGCCTTAAGTGATCTTTGTTAAGGATGTGCACGACTGTGTGTACAGCTTCTGCCCAGAAGGTTTGAGGAATATTACTCTCTTGCATCATGGCTCTGGCAATTTGTTGTACAGATCTATTTTGTCTCTATGCTACTCCATTCTGCTGAGGTGTCCCTGCAATAGTAAATTGTTGCTTTATCCCATGTTCATTGCATAGGTCAGCAAGGTCATAATCTATGAATTCACCTCCTTTGTCTGATCTGATGCATTTTAATTTGCATCCTGTTTGATTTTCTGCTAATGCTTTGAATATCTTAAATTTTTCCAGAGCTTCCGATTTATTCTTGAGGAATTCCACCCATGTCATTTTGGAGAAGTCATCGATTATCAACATGAAGTATGATTCTCCACTTGGAGTTTTAGTTCTTGCAGGTCCACACAGGTCCATGTGCACAAGCTGGAGCGGTCTTCTTGTTGATAACTCATCTTTGTCTTTGAATGACATGCGGGTCTGTTTGCCCAATTGACAAGATTTGCATATAGTATTAGAAGGCCTTTTTATTTTTGGCATGTCTCTGACAGCTTTCTTCTTGCTTAGTCTGATAATGTGATCGAAGCTGAGATGTCCGAACCTTTTATGCCATAACCATGACTCCTCTAGTTTGCTAAGATGACATGCTTCATCTTCCTCTTTCACAATGTAAACATTACTTTCTGTTCGAAATCCTTTGAGCAGAGTCTTACCTGTGGTACTTGATCCGACTTCACAATATTGTGCTCTAAAAAGAACTTCACAGCCTTTATCACACATTTGACTGACACTTAGCAAATTTTCTTTTAGCCCATCTACAAATAATACATCTTGGGCCTTTCCTCTGCCATTGTCTAGGCTGACTGAGCCTTTTCCTTTTATTTTTCCTGATTTATCATTGCCAAAAGTGACATTTCCATATTTCTCTTCATCAAGAGTTATAAACTTGCTTCTGTCTCCAGTCATGTGTTTTGAGCAGCCACTATCCAAATACCACTGGCTTTTCAAGTCTTGAGCAGTTAGAGCCAAGTCACATTTATTCACCTTCTTTATCCACTGGAAGCACCCTTTTGTTTGGTATCTTTTGTGAGGTGATGAACTACTTCTTCTAAGAGGAAATTTGGAAGGTATACGTCCAACTTGATTGCATACACAACATTTGATCATATTTTTTGCAGAATTGTGAGTATGAACAAAATTTATTTGATTCATAAACCTCCTTGAGGTGTTGAACATTCTACATTCAATGATCTTATGGCCAAATTCCTTACAATAAAAACAGTAACCGTAGAAACTATTTGCATACCTGATATAAGGTTGTCTTCTCCATTGGTTTGTTTGAGACAGTCTATTCACTGTTTGCATCTTTTGCTAGTTTGAATTACTCCTCCTTGCATGACAATATGCAGCAATGTGTCCCAGCTTGTGGCAGACATAACAGGTGGCATTCTTCATAGGAGGGAAGAATCTCCTTTGATGGCTTCCAAATTTGACATACTCAGGGGCATATGATCATTTTTCTGTTGTCTTAGTATTTATTGCATTCTTTGTTACTAGAGGTTTCTTCTGATCTCTGTCTTCCTCATTAAATGTTTCTTCTTTTGCGGGAATTGTTTGAGTTGCTTCATCATTCTTCTTTTATTTAACAAAAATAATCTCTCTGTTTTCCTTTTCTTTTCTTTTACTTGATTCTCCTTCATATCCTATTCCCGTTTTTATCACAGGAGATCTTTGAGCATCCAGAATTCCGTTCAACTTACTAGAGCTTGTTGTTTGAGAGTAATTTGTAGATACTTTCCTCTGAGAATTTTCTAATTTCTTCCTCAAAAATACAACTTCTTCCTCCAGCTTCTCTTGTTCTCGAGTTTTATCCTTGATTTGCTGAAGTAACATGTCTTCTATTTTCTTGGCTTCTTCAAGCTCTACCTTCAGCTGCATAAGGGCTTCTGAATTCTTCTCTTCTCTTACATACTTGAGGAGAATGTCCTTTTGTTTTCTGCATTTCAGTTTGAGTCTGTCAATCTCCTCCAGAGCACTTCTTAGCTCCCCCTCAAGGTCGACTTCACCTTCTTCTTCTTCATCTTCTAGCAGGAGTCCTTCAAGTTCTTCAATGGCCATCAGTAAAAATTCAGAGGCTCCTTCTTGACTTGAGGGTTCATCTGAATCTTCAGATGTGTTGCTGTCTTGTTGAGCATAGAAGGATTTTCTACTGAACTTATTTCCTTTCTGCCAGTTCTTTGATGCATTTTTCTCTGATTCTTGGGCCTGACTCCTTACTTTCTTGTGAGGACACTTAGCTGCATAGTTTCCAACTCTTCCACAGTTAAAACATTTGAAAGGAAGTTTACCTTTGTATTTACCTGAGCCTCTATCCAGTTTCTTGAAAAAATTTGCTTCTTCTTCATTCGAGCAAGAGCATATGTATTCCTCTTCTTCTTTATTCTTTTCTATTTTAAAGGTTGCCTCCCTCATACTTTGCTTCTTCTGCGGGAGCCTCATCTCATATGCTATTAGATTTCCAAGTAGATGGTTCATGGTCAAGGTCTCCCAATCAGTTGTTTCTTCTATTGCAGACACCTTGGGATTAAACCTGGATGGAAGAGATCTTAGAATATTTTTCACAATTATACTTTCTGGCATGGTTTCTCCAAGAGCTTTCACATTGTTAACAATTTCTGCAACTTTTAGAAAGAAGCTAGCAATGTCTTCATCATCATTCATTTTTAAGTTCTCAAACTGAACTCTATAGATTTGAAGTTTGGCAGTCTTTACCTTCTTGTCTCCCTCATGGATGTTCTCTAGAGTATCCCACATCTCTTTGGCAGTGTCTTTGTGCATTACTTTGATAAACTCTGCTTCACACAATCCATTTAAGATGGCATTCATGGCTTTTGCGTTAGCTACAAAATCTTGTTTGGTTTCTTTCTCTGAGTCAGTTGCCTTTGGGGCATATCCTAATTCCACAGCAGCCCAGACTTCTATTCCTAGAGACATTATGTATGTCCTCATTCTGATTTTCCAGAAAGCATAATTAGTACCAGTGAAGAAAGGGGCTTTATTGGTTGAGCTTCCTTCTTGACTAGCCATCTTGGAGGCCTAGGATCTCCTTTCAGTGGTTAAACTGGTATAAAAGGAACCCGCTCTGATACCAATTGTTGAATTCTTAGTTGAACTAAGAGGGGGGAGGGGGTGAATCAGTTCAACACATACATGAGCTTTTTAACAATTTTCCATCAGCTTATTTACAGCTTACTTTTATAAACAACCTTAGTATATGAATAGTATTAATATGTTGCAGCAAGTATTAAATTAACGTGACATCAAACTTATTATGAGAGCATCAGACATTAAGAAGATTTGATAAATCATCTCAGCACACAGGCAACACAGATAGAGACAACATATATAAGTGGAAACCCATAAAGGGAAAAAACCACATCTTATTATTGTTGTGATGCAAAGGCAAGCTCCAACTCCCTCTCACCATTGTTTTTCTACAGGCACCAACCTACAGGAGGCTCCAACCTCAATTCTGCAAGCTACAACTTGCAAGGAAGCTCCAAATCCCTTCGATTTTCTGCAAGCACCAACCTACAGGAGGCTCGAACCTCAATTCTACAAGCTACAACTTGTAAGGAAGCTCCAACTCCCTCAATTTATCAAAAGAAATGTTTGTTGATTTACCTCAGATATCAGCTCTGTTCTGTAGCATCTCTTTCTACTCCTCTCTTCCTTATCTTCTCTGCCTCAATTTTCAAAACTCTGCATTCTCTATTCTCACTCTCTATTCATTTTTTTTTATGCATATCAAGATGATATTATTTATAAAGATTTCTTGATGACTGTTTTTTTCCCTCTAGGAATTTAAAATGGATAGTCATACCTCTTGGTCTTCTGCCTTCTCATTTCTTTTCAGCTCACTCAGAAAAATGTAACTGTAGGTGCTTATTTTAATATTACAGTGGGATTTAGTTTTCTTCCGGAGACTTGCCAATGCATCACAAACAATAAAAATCAATTACAACATTTACATTCACATTTTCAATTACACGCTTCAATTTCACTCAGCTCCTTTTCTAGATTTTGGCTTTACTGGATTTGTCTTTTCTGCTGCTGTTGAGTGCCTGTTTTGTATACTTTGGTTCGCCTCTGTGTCTATTCATCTGTTCACTGTACTTGTGTGCACCAGCTACATATATAACTGTTTTTCAGGTTTTATTCTCAAAATTTACATATGAATCTGGGCGATGTCTGTTTATTACCAATCTCTGTTCTCGGGCTACCTGCTTACATTCTCTGTTCATATATGAGCTTAAACTTAATGGTCAATTTCAATTCATCCTTTTCCCTGTACAATTTTTGCTGCTGTCTCTCTCTCTTTCGTTCTCTCATTCATCAACCTCACTCTCTTTTTCGTTTTCTCTTTTATTCAGTTCCTTTTTCATTGCAATTATATAACTGTTGTATGTACAACTGCCTTTTAATCAAACATAAAATAACTCTCGGTTTTTAGAAAAACCTTTTTAACAACACGGATATATCAGTACTCACAATATTTATCATGAACCATCAACAATATAACCTTTGGTTTCGTATTTACAAGAAACACTTTGACTCATTAAATACACATTCCAAATTTGTCATTCTCATAAAAACAAATATCTGCTCCCCAATCAAAAGTTTTATAATCTTCTTAATAAACCTTGGGTTTTATATTAACGAACAATCAACGCTAATCTCTGATAGATTTGAGCCCCATAGGTCTATAAACCCTTCTGCTCTATTTTCCGATGCGCTTAATCACAACTTGAATACCCCCGATGCGATGACTTACTGTTCACCTTATTTTGCCGATGCGATGTATTACTGTTCACTCAATTGTGCCGATGCGATGAATGGTTTGCTTTGATGCGGAACTCAAACATGTATAGATCATAGTTTATAAGCCCATCGGTTCCAGTTCTTCATCGCAATCGCAATATTTTAATATATTGCTCTAATGTTCTGCTTCTATCCAATGCGATGAACGGGTCCGGAACTCAAACACACATATGAATCATGACTTATTGATCCATCGGGTCCGCATTTCAATCAGAACTCTTGTCAATATGTTCCGCTGCCAAAACTTTTCTCCGATGTGATTAACCATTGTGCCGATGCAAGTAGGCTGGAACTCAAACATATAAAATCATAGTCCATAACAGATCGGGTCCGCTTATTTCATCGCAATTGCAATCTGTTGTTAACCTGTTCCGCTGTCAACTTTTCCGATGCAATTGGATGAGGGTCCCACAATATATTAACTCGAACAATAGAGCGCTACATATAAATGTATATGCTTTGGACCTTTATATATAAGGCGTAGCATATGTATCGCATTGCATATATATAAGCTTCCTCTTCCGCCTTAATGTAACCTTCAGCTGGGGTAATGATTTTCCGAATTTTCTGTAGAGGGATCCCACCTTATGGTACTTCGTATATGGTGTGCTGCGCATATATATATATATATATATATATATATATATATATATATATATATATATATATATATATATATATATATATATAGATACTTGCTTTTTGAAAATGCTTAGGGTCTTTCCTGTACCTGACTTCTACCGCCCACACCCGCTCCTCTCGCTCGCTCATCGTCGACCAGCTTTCCGCTCGCCTTTCTCGTCGTGCCTCTGTTGCTCGACCTCAGCCTCTACTGCTCGACCGTTTCATCTCTTCATCTGTATTCGCTTCCTCTACCTATGCCTCTCTTTTTACTGCCCTGTCTCTATTCTTCTTATGCTCCCTATAAATGTTACCTACTATCTTCTGTTGCTGTCCTTTGCCTGTCTCTGCATCTGCTGCCTTATTTGCCATCAATGACAATATTTCCAACAATAAATATAAGAGATGTTGATTATCCTCTGCTTCTTTACCACATAGAGTGCACGTACTCGGCCCTTGCCAACCTTTCCGTTGTAGATTGTTCCAAGTCAAATTATTTTCTTTCTAGACTACTTGCCGCTCATAATTTTCTTTTTCTTACAAGTCTATAGTTTGAACTCATTTTTCTCATATTGTGGGAGCTTTAAGATGTATTTTCATGTTTTTTAATAGCATAGTCTAGCTTATAGACAAAATGGCCTTTTTATCAAGCATCTTTCCTAGTCAATTTGCCAAAATGTGTTTGAGATTTTAAAGAATTATAAGTTTAAGTTGATTAATTTGCAAAGTTCAAATGCCCCGGGTTTTTTAACGTGTTCAATCCATTTATGCATTTTTAAACAACAAGAAATAACAATCTCCCCATAAATTCTATTTCCTGATTCCAAGGAAAAAGACTTAGAGTGAGCCATTTTTAATTATGCGATTTAATTTTTTTTAATTACATTTTGTTTTCTATCTCATATTTATTTCCAATATAAGCAAAGCTATGTAGATGATTTAATATATTTATCTTATATTATCGCTATTACATTTTAAAAATTACTTTATTATATTAATGTTTTGATGTTCAAAAATAAAATGTCATTTTTTTCAAAGACTAAATAGAAATCACACTTCCCATTTGCATACTAAAATGATAGATTTAATACTACATAGTAGGTACATTTCATTTCCATCTCATTGAAATGTATTCTTCATTTCTGTTTTTTTTCCTTTGATGTTACAATTAAAATTTTGATCAAATTGAAATTTTGTTAGTGGCACTTAATTACGCGATAAAGCGTCCAACTCCGCTCAACTGCTATTTGTGCCATTATGTATTATTTTAAATCCTCCAAGACAACCTAAAGAGGGGTTCAGTCATGCCAGAATTCATTTTGATTCTTTGGTGATTTAGTATTAGAATTCATAGTGAGATAGATACTATGAAAACATTGTTAATAATGGCGGTGATATGCGGCACCACTCTTCCAATTGCTCCTCTTCCAAGTACGCATACCGGGTTTCTCAGGGAAAACTAGAAATATTTCTTTTCTTTTCTTTTTTCTCTCCTCTTTTCTTGTGGTGTATGCTTTACCTCTCCTCGACGAGCTAGCTGAATGGTATTGTTTCAGATTCCTAAGTCTGGTAGTTCTCATAAAAAAAAAATGAGATGTTTCTGTATATTTATTTCCTTGGGGTTTTCTGTGCTGGTGAGGGTTCTGTTTCCATACTAATCCCTTCCAGTTTGCTTACACCATTAAAGCTAACTGATTCCATAATTGGCATGTTGTCCTCATACGATTTTTCCATTTCCCTGTTCCAGATTCTCTGACTTTATACCCTATCAGTCTAAGTTTTTTTCTTCGATGTTTATGAGTGTTTAACAGTAATGAGCCACGAGCCTAAATTTTTTCTTCGATGTTTATGAAGTTTTTAACAGTAATGAGCTGCTAGCGCCTAGGGTTTGAGGGAAATTTCCCTCCTTTACCTCCGAAAATAGTTAGTGTGTATTGTCTTGATTCAGACGACATATTGACTCTCTATTTTAAGATTTGAGATTCGAGGGTTTATCTAAACTCATTGTGTAGCAACTCAGCTGGGTATATAATTTGTCCCAATTGAATTTCTACAGCTGTTTTCTCTTCTAGAACTGTCTCAAGAATTGGCTTTGTATTGTAGGTTCTCTTTTTTCTTGGAATTATATTAAGTAATTAGACCTCCATAGACCTTCGCCTACTTATGTATGACTATATTTTTTAACGGTGGAAATAACTTTCGGCACCATAGTCTCTTTTCACGATTTTTTTCAGTTACAATGTCTTCTGTTATGTTATGGTAAAAATGTATGAATTCTGTATAAAATTTTTTCCTATTAAAACGCAGTAACTCTTGAAATAATTTTTTGGTTTGCTAAAAAGGAAATTTGGGGCTTAGCCCAGGTTAATATGGTTCCCCCACCATCATGTTAACAATGGTTAGTTTATCGAAGACTTGCATTTACTTGTCTTTTATATCATTACCTATTATAAGTTGACATGGTCATTATCTCACCGTTATATGTTTCAAGTATTGATTTCTTGCCAATTTCCAGTGGAATAAATTTAGTTCTCTATTCTTCGTGAGTACAATTTTTACTTTATACAGTTCTCGTTTCTATCGTCCTGTAGAATTTAATGGATTGTTTCCAGGTTGTTATCTGTTTTTGTCTATGTTTTTGGGTTACCTGTATTTGCTTCACTACAAAACCATTTATCATCCTACTGATGGAGGGGGTACAGGTTTTGGATTTTGAAATAGGAAAAATCCCGTCGCGATCTTATGGAAGGTTAGGAGAATAAGAACCAAAGGCATTACTCACTTTCACAAATATGTAAAAGAAACATATTTTGTTACAGTTTGAGAAGGGATTCGAATATGATTAAGTATATTTCTTTCATTAATATTTTTTTTTTTTTTTTTTTTAAGATGTTGCAATGAATTAAATAGCCAACAATAATATGTAATGATATGTAAATTTCACAAAATTATTAAAATATTCTGATACATAATATACATAATATAAACCAGATTTTTTTCTTCTGAAAAAACACTGAATTTGAATTGAAAACTAACATTAACCCAACAAATAATCAATAAAACCACTTTTTACAGTTTTCATCAAGCACTTTCGAATTCTTTATTCCTTAGACAGTGCTCACTTTTAAGAAACAAATATGTTTTAAATATAAATATCAATTTAAATATAATAATATATTATCAAATAAAAATATTATAAATTAATAATACAATAAATAATATATTTCATTTTCTTAAATACAAATATTTAAATATTTTTAAATATATTTTAAAATTTTATTTTTCATATTTAATAAATACATGTTTTTTTTCAATCCATATATAAACAAATAATATTTTAATATTTTAATTTTATTCAAACATTTTACAACTTATGAAATATTATATATATATATATATATATATATATATATATATATATATATATATATATATAACCATTTTATATCATGTTTCACATGATGTTTAAGATTTATTTAAAATATATTAAATAAGGTATTATAAACAAAATATAAAACAAAATTTTATTTTAATTATAATTTAGATTTAAACATACTAATTTAAGAGACCACAAATCATATTTCAAAAATTATTCAATAATGATTCAAATCTCCTTAAAATAATTATTTGATAATTATTCTATTCTATCATGATCAGTTGGATTCATTTGGGTATTGGGGTTTGTAACATTCTATGCTCTTGTGAATATTAAAAACACATTGCTAAACACTCTTATAAATATAAATCCGAGCACCACATATTCCTTGATTAAGCCAAAACCCTTGCACCTGCACGGTTCCGTTCCATGTAGATCATCCACGAAGCCTTCCAAATTTGGATAATTTTAATAGTGAAGATGGTTACAAGTTAAGTCATTCTTGGAAGCCTCTCATTCAAATCCCTAATTTTTGACCGCATCCCCTCCCCTCAAATTAATTTCCTCTTTGGCTTCCCGTCCCCTCTCTCCAAGAATTTATTTCATTTCATTTTAGAAATTGAACTCCTTTGCTATGTACCTAATGCCAACAAGGATTTCCATTGTTATGAGACATGTATGTGAGTGTTACTTTCTTCTTACATTTAACCTCCTGTTACATTCTTTAGAAGATATATAGAAACTCAAATTTTGATTATACTTCATTATCCATATATTCTCTTCTTATCCACGGCTAACAAATATAGTTTTATTGAATTTAAGCCAAATGGGTAGGGTCAATGGTAGGGTTCAATTTTAATATCAGTGGACAAATGCAAGGTGTTTGTTTCATAATTGCTTTCTTAAAGTTTGAAATATCCCTGAATTGCTGAAAGTGAAAGTGTTGTGCTGCTTCATATCAAGTTTGGAATATCCCTGAATTGCTCACACCTTCAAATATACTACATCTTGTTACACTAAAAATTGTCATCCTGACATTCTGCTATGTGTATGAGCTCATTATTACTCATACTTCCTCCTTTGCAAGTCTAACATATCAGTTCCTCATGTCAAGCCTTGAAAATCAGAGAAAAGTTCCTAAAAATCTCCTTAACTCTGGTGTCGCACTTTCTCTATATCTTGCCTGCGGTCCCGCACCTAATGTTCATGTCTCCTGCGTACCTTGTTATAGCATCATTTTTCACCTTCATATGATTCATGATTGCTTTTATGGCTTTGGGCACCCATTCCTACAGACTTGAACAAAGTTCACTAAAAAACAGTGTTAAAATTCCCATACGCGGGTATGCCCAGACTTTTCCGCGTGTATACGCGAGTCCACATGTACTTTCCCGCGTATGCCATTAAAAATCATTAAAAAATATATAAAAAATCCCTATTTTCGAGTTGGGTTGATGGTTACTCTAGTAGTTCAACCACCCCAGCACGTGGCCAACTGTTTCCAACTGATTGAAACTACTTTGAGGGAGTATAAAAGCCCCTCATGTGTATGGCCTAAGAGAGAGAGAAATTTTATAGACATTATACTCTGTTGGAATCCTAGTTCAAGTCTGAATCCCCGTGCCTCCTGCACTTTCCCAGATTTATAACAGGAAACCCTTGTTTCCTGGAGATGTTCATCCATTTATATGTCATCTCGAGTGCACAAGTCTAGAAAGGATCTTAGCGAGGCAAGGGCGAGACGAATCCGGACGATGGTCTACTCGAAGATCGTGGAAGGATTCAGGTGATCTCTCCACTCTTTACTTTTGTACATGCTGTTCGTAATAATGAAGAACCATCTTGTTCCTGAACCTACGTGTTGATATTTATTGGTATATGTGAAAAGATTATCATTTAAGCATTTATTATGGTTTATATAATATTTCACATGGATTACACTAACATTTAGAAGAAGTATATGCTGTACAACTAGGCTTCCGTGCATATTCTTTCTTGTTTTCCAGGTTGAAGGAGGAAGAAGGGTTGCTGGGGGTTTGGACCCCGCGGGATCTACATCGAACGTAGGACTACGGGTGAGTTCTGCTATCGTTGTTATCTAGTTTTTTGCATTCAAGTATGGTTGTGTGTGAGTCCTTCTGAATAGCATGCCCTGATCTGTGGAGGTTTCGACCCAACAAACCTCTAGGGTGATTTTCCCCGAAACAGAATTGGCGACTCCGCTGGGGACCACATTTTTGTGATTCCCCTGTTGGGTGGTTTCAACTGTTTGATAGGTTTCCAACAATTTTTATCATTTTTTCTAGTCCAGTTAGTCTTCTTTCAGTCAGACTGAAGTCCTGGTTCTTTATCCAGGCTTGATCCTTTTATTTTTTCATTATTTGCTTTTGCATACGCGGTTTTTTCTGTGCACAGTCGCGTATACGCGGGTTTCCTTTGACATAGTCGCATATGCACGCCTGTTGTCAAACTGTTAAAGTGCGTATGCCTGGGGGAAAATTTTGAAATTTTGGTTTTTAGCTTTTCTGGTCTTGTCTGCCTGTGGTGACTTGTTTCTACAGAGTTTTTTAATCTCTAGACTGTGTTTAAAGTGTTTATATGTCTATTTCTCTCTCCTTTGTGTGAAGGCTCTCTCGGTTGGTGAAATTTTTGGTTGTTATGTTTGCAATTTTGGTTTGAGTACCAAGGTCTTGTCTTGAAGATTCTTGGCTGTTCTGCTTAATCAGAACAAAGAACTCCTGCTCATTTACTCTTTCCTTGTGTGTTGTTGCGCCTTTTGATTTTTTACCTATTTGGTGCGTTTGGTTTCCTTGATGTTCCGTAGACTAGTTTTGTTGCAATTTTCGAAGAGTCTCTTTTTGATTCTTTGAAGTTTTTTATTGCAAGTCTATACTATTGTACTGAGTTGATTTATTGAGTTTCTTGTCTTCCTTTTTGCTCGTATAAAGCCCCGCTGCGAGAGTGGCATGGTTGGCTTTGAGCATTTTGTTGAAGTTATACTTGAAATTCAGAGTTTGTTTGACTTAGTTACCGGATAGTTCAATTGGTCTTCTTGAAATCTCTTTTTTATAAACTAAAACTGGCATATAGGTTAGGAAATCCACTTTCCGTTGTATTTTGCATACTAGCCTCCATTTTGATCACTTGCCATAGGGTCGATCCCATCAAGTCATGAGTATTACACCCATTTCACTCGCCGATTTTTAAATCATGACTTGGTGGTAGAGCTTTCCTTTACATGGGCTTCCTAGTTAGTTCCTCGCTATCACTTGTTGCCCATGCTGTGTTTTATGTAGGCTCGGGAGTCCTCTTTAGTCCCGCGCCACGACTTATGTGTTGAAGCTTCATTCTTCTTTCTTCCTCACTATCATTTTTCCGGCTATTACCCTAGAGGCCCCCCGGTGTCGTTAAGTTGTAGAGTTGTATTATCGTATTGCATTCTGGCTACTTGTTTATCTCCGGTTTTTAGCCGTTTACTTGGACTCAATGTTTAACAATTTTTGACCGTTCATTCGTATAAGTTAACTATCCTATGCAATTTCAGCTATCGCATCTTGACACCCTTATACCCATGGATGGAATATGGGGAATATTTTTCCGAGTATCGCTACCAGCTTCGCCACCTTGCATTGAGCATAGGATCATTCCAATCCCAGGAACTAGTGCATCTGTTTCTTGATACTCGTTCTATCCATTGTACCATAGCATTATTTTATTCTTTTTTAGGCTTATTATATGAAAAAGACAAAAAAATCAAATATAACAAAAAAGAGCGGGAACGGGATGTAACTTCGTTATTTGATGGCAGTACAGTGTCATTTTTTCGCCCTTGAACAAAGCATATACACTTATATATCTTTCCTCCATTTGGAATGGTTTTAGTTTTGACCTAGGTTTAGCCTTTACCTTGTTTCACTTGTCAGTTCTCCCCCAGTTGGTTATCTCTTCCAATCATATGGAGAGTTTGTTCTGCCTCCTGCATAACAGACTTATACAGTGTCACTTTTACTGCCATGGTCATCACGAGTCATGATTTAAGGGAATTCTAACCGCAGCCACCACTCGCGTGTCTTTTGACTCATTACCTACCGGCCTTCCCGGCCCCGCGCATTCTGTTCTATCACACCGTATGTTTTGGTCCTTTTGCTCGTGTCGGTTTGAGAAGGTCTCCATTGACTTCTACCAAGTGTTTGTTCTTTATCGACTACGACACATTGCTCCAAGAGCAAACCCAGAGCCACACCGGCCCTATTTCCACTGATAGGTGACCTCGTGCTCGCATTCGATCATCATTATGGGTCTTCGACTCGTGGTTTCCCCCCCGGTTCACGGCCAAGACACATTATCACACTTGGGATTCGTGCGAAGACCGATTTCCATTTGACCCTACCTAAGGGATTTCTCGCTCCGTGTCACTCATTATTGGTTGGTTCGCAGGGTTTTTCTTCCGTGCGCCAGCTTCATCTGCATGTCGAAACGTACTTCGGTTGGCTCGCTACCTACTTCGTCTGAGTCCTTCCAAATATTGGCATGCGGGTTACACTCGTGTTGGACTAATGTGGGATGCCTTAATGCCTTCCTTCCAGCAGATATTTTCCCATCAAATCCGACTCATTTCTCTGGGAATAAGATCTAGAGTCTTTTTGTCAGTACCTTAGGGTTTGTAGTCATCAGTGGCAGAATCTTCGCTATCAAAAGTGGGGATTCATCATTGCCTCCTAATTGGTAGAATCTTCCAAGTGTTCGACTTCAACTCATTCATTCGCACTTGTTAGATTGTACTGGGGCACCTTGACACTCATTTTCATTATTGGTGGGTTGTCTCACGTTGGTTAACGGTATACATCATTGACCGGTAATCCAACGATTTCTCACATGGTCGACTTCAGCTCATTTATTCCCATTGTGTAGAATTGTGCCATAGTGATCGGTGAAGACCTCGGGTTGCATCAGCATTTCTCAGTTCACTTTTGGCAGTCCATTTCATTTCTGCTAGTGATGTCATTCACCCTTATATGTTGCAGTTCAGTACAGCAGCATCTTATATGTTTGCTCCCGAGTTGCGTGATTTTACCATGAGATCTACCCTTTATGATTTGGTACTTGGAGATTCAGTTACTTTATGATCAGACATCCAGTTTCAGCATCATTGATCAGCTTTCTATATGTGATACTTGGACATTGATTCAGACTTATATTTCCAGGCCATGCTTAGATGATTCATTGTGTACTTTCAGTTCAACTATACTTGTATACATTTTGGATCCATTCAGTACTTTCTATATGATGTATTTTTTACTGAGCATGGGTATTCCAGCCTCAGCATGAGTTGACTCTCTGTTTTCTTTCATTGGTTTTTGGCAGGCTGAAATCTGGTGAAGTCCTCTCTTGTCCTTGCGAAGTTCTTTCTATGTGCATAATACATTTCGGCCATCATGTACCCCTTCTGACCTCATATATTAGGGGGCATCTGTTATAACATCATTTTTCACCTTCATATGATTCATGATTGCTTTTATGGCTTTGGGCACCCATTCCTACAGACTTGGACAAAATTCACTAAAAAACAGTGTTAAATTCCCCATACGCAGTTATGCCCAGACTTTTCCGCGTGTATACGCGAGTCCACATGTACTTTCTCGCGTATGCCATTAAAATCATTAAAAAATATATAAAAAATCCCTATTTTCGGGCTGGGTTGATGGTTACTCTGGTAGTTCAACCACCCCAGCATGTGGCCAACTGTTTCCAACTGTTGAAACTACTTTGAGGGAGTATAAAGCCCCTCATGTGCATGGCCTAAGGGAGAGAGAAACGCACACCTTCGTTGAACCCCGCTCGTTCCAATCCCCGTGCCAACTACACTTTCCCGTATTTATTTTTTATATCAAACCCTGTTTCCGGAGATGTTCATCCATTTATATGCCATCTCGAGGTGCACAACGTGAAAGGATCTGGTGAGGCAAGGAAGTGATTTAAGTCCACGATTACCAAGATCGGAAAGGATTCATGATCTCTCCACTTTGCCTATTGTCAGAGCATGTTGTTCGATAATGAAGGGTTCCGTCTTTTGTTCTCGAACCTCCACAGCGATATCTATTTGTATATGTGAAAAGATTATCATTTAAGCATTTATTATGGTTTATATAATGTTTCACATGGATTACACTAATGTTTAGAAGAAGCATATGCTGTACAACTAGGTTTCCGTGCACGTTCTTTCTTGTTTTTAGGTTGAAGGAGGAAGAAAGGCTGCTGGGGGTTTGGACCCCGCGAGATCTACATCGAACGTAGGACTATGGGTGAGTCCTGCTATCGTTGTTATCTAGTTTTTGCATTCAAGCATAGTTGTGTGTGAGTCCTTCTGAATGGCATGCCCTGCTCTGTGGAGGTTTTGACCCAACAAACCTCTAAGGTGACTTTCCAAACAACTCTAACGCACTTTCTCCGGGGTGTTGCGGTGCGGCTTCGTAAAGATTAAAAAGGCAAGAACTCAAAAAATCTCATCAGTGAAATTTAAAGTTTTTCCAAAGAATTGCGATGAGGCAGAACCGCTCTTTGAGGTTCATGTATCCCTTTACCTTATGGAGCTAGCTAACCCTGATGTGAGGAGCTTAGTCCTTTTGAAGGAGGATTCTATCCCTTCATAGTTGGAAATCAAACTCTCCTCTTTTCCACTATAAAAAGAGGCATTGGGTAGCCTCAAGGGGAGTTCAAGCTTTAGATTATTTGAGGTTAAGTGCTATTGGGATTCAGACTCATATAACTGAGATTTTTGTGAGGAGAGATCACATACCTCTATTTGTCTCGGTTGGAGGAGTGCATAGCTTATCAGAGTAGAGAAGATTCCTACTTCAGACCCCGGGAAGGCCTCTTCAACATCAAGGCTAAGGTTGTAAGGTTTTCCTTCTTTTAAAGTTAATACAAATGAATTCATTTTTCTCAATAAGTTGTTAGTTAACTGTTTATTTCATGGATTCCTTGATCACTATGATAAGCATTATTTACGATGTTTACTATACAGATGCTATTTAATGTTTGCTTGTTTGTGACTGCGGGTTTACGAAGATAACTCCTTCAAGTGCACGAGGGACAACAATGACTTCGAACAAGCGCTGGACTTATGGTAAGTCTTTTACACCTCTATAGTGTTGTTTGTAAATCATATATGCTTAGAGAAAGATTATTTCATTTGGTTGTTTGTTGCTAGATTACCTTTTTGGTACTAGGGAGATCGGTCTTGTCTACAATTTTGATTAATCCACACAACAAATTGGTGACTCCACTGGGGAAGAAACTTGTTGTTTTTGGTTCTCTTTTATTTTGATTTGAGGAAAAGTTTTTCCTAGTTTTCGATTGATAGATATCTGTCTGGGTAGCTTAGGTTTTCTCTGTTTTTGAAAATTTTGAAATCTTTTATGTTTTTCTTTAGTTTTTCTAGGGACCTCACTTTGTCGTTTTTCACAGTGCGGGCAGTTTCGCACTTTCTTTAAGTAAACAGTGCGGGACCGCACCTGTTACTTCTCGATGCCTGCGGACCCTGTTAAAATTCTAAAAGACTCCAGATTTCTTTCTTTATTTTATCTTTATTTTGATTTAGATTTTTTAGTATCTGCCCATATTGGCGTTGTTTCTGTCAAAAAAAATTTGTGAATGAATTCCAGCAGTATCTGTGTTTTGATGATTTTCTAGAAGTTTTGCATTGTGGATTGCTTTTCATTTGGTCTCTGTAGTGATTCAAAGCATTGGCAGTTTGAAGTACCTCAGACTACATTGGTATTTTTTCCTTTTTGCTGAGTCTGACCTAATTTTGAAATCCATCCTTTATTGAGAAATAGATCTACTTATTTCTTTGCAAATCTTCGAAAAGAACTTTGTTATAGGTTTTGAATTTCATTTTTATAAAAAACATATCTGAGTGTTTTTTATTTATTTGTTATTCTGGACAAATAGATCCTTAGTTTACTGAACAACTAAGTAAAACATTCTTCAAAAATATTAAAGCTTTTATTCAATTATATTTTTAAAGTTTGTAGATCTCGAAATTAGTTTTATAGTTTTGAGTGCTTTTAAAAAATTTGCAGATTTCTTTTGAAGGAAAATTGTTTTTGTAGTTTCAAGTTTCTGAAAGTGAAAGGATTTTCTTGTGAGATTTGATAATTTGTCTCATTTTGAGTTATTGTTGAAAAGACAAAAATATTTTCTTCCAATTATTCTTTATGCTTAAAGAAAGATATATTTTTTTTAAAAGAATTGCATTCTCGAACTCTTTCTTTAGCTAGAATTTCATTGAAAGAAAACGATTTGATTATCATTTTTAGGTGCATTTTTAGCGTTTTTGGAAGTCGAGTCTTCACACCATCAAAGTTTCATTTCCATACCTATTGAATTAATAAACAACTCATAAAAGTAACGCTTAATTAAAATTCATCTAGCAATCTTTTTATTTTCTAGGGCTCTTATCACCAACATAGCTTAGGCTAGTATCTTGGAGTAGGGAGTAATTAACTCTCCAAGAAAGTAAAAACAAACAAGTAGATAAATGTTGCGATAGGAAATAAATCCAATTGTAATTGGTACAATATGGGAAACTTCTCTTAAAGAAGTCAATCATGAGATCATGTCCAAACCTTTGAAACAATCAATTCTGTTTCATTGGGGAAGATAGAAGATTTTGCGTGCATTACAAACGATAAACCTCAGACTAACCATTCTCGAGGAGCCTGTGGTCACTTTTCGGTAAACCTTGGATTAACAATGTCGAGGAACCTTCAAGGGGATTGAGCTTTGTTACTCTGCCCTTGCACGTGGGATCGGATCGTAGGCTTGTTCCCCAGTTGTATTTGTTACTATTGGTAACCTTAGTGTCCAAAAACTTAAGATTATTTCCTAAGGTGACGGTGAAGGAAAGATCTCACTTGTGCAGGCCGGACGTCGACTAGACTCACTTGGACTCTACAGGGAGTTCTCTTCACACGAGATGGTTTTGTGAAGAAACTTGTGCCAGTCTGTTTCATTAAGCAGGTTGTCGAGGTAACTGTTCCAACCGCCCTTTCTGTATTAAATTTCTACTAAGTTGGATTTCATCACCAACTAGTGTTTTTAGTACGGGAAGTTCACTGTTTGTGTGTGGTTTGAACTCTTAGATCTTTAAGCGTGTGATTCAGCTGTTTGTTTCTTTAGAGACTTTAGGTGTTTTTATTGAAATTTTTCTTTGTTTGCGTGTGATTAGTTAATATTTAATCGTGGCGGAATTGCCGAGACAATCCCGGAGACTTCAAGGGAAACCCCCTGAATATACACCAGGCCAACTTGAAGGGCTGCGTGCTCTAGTATCATCTAGTAGCGGTAGAATTAGATCAACAGAAGTTGGAACTTCATCTATAGTTGTTCATCATGATCATCAAACACCCACAATAGAACACATTCAAGAACCAATTTCAGTTTCGGAAGACACTGGTAGTATTTCTCCTTCTAGTGAATTAGCTGATGAACCTAAAATTTCTTAGCCTGAAACTGAACCTTCTGTTTTGGAAACATCCTCAGGATTTATTACACCAACTTCTAGCGATCTTGGTTCACCTAGGGTAAGAAATATTGTCATTGAAGATATTCCATCTTGCCTCATTTCTATTGAAGAACTTACTAGTCTAGACGAAGAGTTATCTCTTCCCGAATCCCCTTAGTCTTTAAATCTTAGGGAGTGTGAATCTATTTTCTACAACACTATTCGAACGGATGCTTGTTATCTATCTTTAACAAAAAATTTAGAGAATCCGGGTCTTGATTTTACTCCACCTCGAATTCCATTTCATCCTACACCCAGAGGTTACTATCCGTCATCTATTATAGCAGGAGAGTCATCCATATTTTCCTAGACACCAGAAGAATTTTTACACGGTGGTCCTTCTATTCCTTCGAGATATCAGGCTTTGTCTGGTACTTTCTCTGGAGCAGCTCCTCGACCGATTGAAAACGTTTTATCATCTGGTCTTAATGGAGTTAAAACTGAAACGTCGAACGCAGAGAAAATATTTATGATGTCTGGTAATATTCTGAATCCTCAACCTCAAGGCAGTCAGTTACCGCTTGGAGGACAATTTCAGGGAAATGAGTTACCACCTGGGGGGAAACCTCAGGGTAATCAGTTACCGCCTGGGAGGCAACCTTCAGGCAGTCAATTACCGCCAAGGGGGCAACCTCAAGGTAACTTTTTCCTAGGACAGACTGTGGAATCATATTATTTTGGAGGACAACCTCAAGGATAGTACATACCTCAAGGTTATCAACCTTCAGGACAGTACATACCACAAGGTCAACCCAAAACTCAATATGCTCCTCAAGGTCCTTATCAACCCCAGCTTCAGTACGCGCCTCAGGGTTATCAACCTCAAGGTCAGTACCCAATTCAAGGGTTCCAACATCCTTCTGGTCAATCATCAGTACAAGGAGCCAGAAATTTACCACTTACTTATCAACCCTACGTTCAACCAGGCTATGGTCCTTACGTTCAACCTTCTACGGGACAATACCCCAGAATGAATACGGTGTGGGATCCATCCCAATATCAACAACCTATGCAGCCTAATGTGCAGTTTCCTTCTCAACCTAGACATCCTTTGCTTTCTGGTCCAACCCAGCAACCTGTCCAGCCTACTATTCAAACTCCTGCACCTAGCTCTGTTCAGCAGTCTGGGCCTAGTACACCTCAGACTCCGCCTCAAACTACTGCAACGTCTGTTCAACCTATAACACCTGTTTCTAAAGTATCTGTAGCTCTGAGTTCTTCTATCCCTGCATCCGTGCAAATCCCTCAAATATTTGTACCCCAGTGAGGACCTTCAGTTCAGACTTCGGTCCAAATGCCTGTGGGACAAGCTGGTACAAGTACAGTGGTCACAATTCAACCGCAATTCACATATCAACCGTACCAGGGACAGCCTCAATTCGGTCCCATTTCACAAAATCCAAATTATCAGTATCAACCGTACCCTGTCTATACTTATCAACAGCCTCAACAACCCCAGTTTGGTCTGGTTAATCCTGGTTATCCGGGAGGTTACACAATTCCTAATGCAAATCTGATTCCCAGTTATCCTGGGTATCCTCCTCCTGGAACTGCTTTGGCTACTCAAGGTTTTCACGAACCTAACCATCAGTTACCATTTATAGAAACTTTGGATTTACCTGATTTGACGCGCCTTATGAATGATCCAATTTTCTATTATCCGTACTGGCCGCCAATGTCACATAAGTTGCCCAGTGATATACCAAAATTCGAAGGTAAGTCAGGAGAGGATCCATAAAATCACGTTATGACTTATCACCTCTGGTGTGCGTCTAATTCAATAATTGATGATTCAATTCGCTTACGTCTTTTCCAAAGAACTCTTATTGGTCTTGCCGCCAAATGGTAAATTGAGCTACCACGAGGCTCTTTTAATAATTTCAGTCAGTTAGCAACTGCCTTCTTGACTCATTTCCAGTTGCCTGTCAGATAAGACAATGGCACGGAACTATTAAATTCACTAAAGCAATCCACGTCCACATATATTTCTGATCATATTCATGAATGGAGACGTAGAAGGCGTTTGGTGAAAGTTTACATTCCGGATCAAATTTTGGCGGAATGGTTTGTTAAATCATTGTTGCCCAAAATCACTGAAGACGTAGCTAAGGCCGGAGTTGTTATTGAGGAGCAAGTGATTGCTCAAGCTCAGTACCTTGACCTCGTTTATACGCAGTCAGGTACTTTAAATGAAAAAATCCCCGATCTTCCAAAACAAGGTCAAATAGTTGCGGCTCCTTCAGGGTCTCATGCTGCTGATGGTATGATTGGTACAGTAAATACTAAAAGCAAGAAGAAATATTCAAAGAATTATTCTCCTATTATAACTTTACCTGATTCCCTGAAAGGAGAATCTTCCCCGGAAATTTCTGCCGACATTCATGTCGTAGAGACATCTACGGCCAAATCTAAATCCGGCGATAAAAAGAAAGGGAAGAATAAAAACAAAAAGAATTCAAAAGAAAAAACTGATAAAAATGAATCCAATGACGAAAAACACAAACCTCGCTATCCTTGTTACATTTGTGACGAGGATCATTTTACTAAGGAATGCCCACATCGAGCAGAGGTTGCAAAATTCGTTAAAGGTTCACAACAACCTGCTATCTTGAAGGATCCTTTTCTAACTCAAGCTAGTAATATGATTGGTTGTACCTCGAATGCCTCAGAAGAACCTATTTTTATGATGTCTCATGTCAGGACTGCGATGCAATCACAAGATTATGGTACTAAGAATCATGTTGATGGTAAAGAAGCAGAATCTTCTAGCGCAAACAAATCAACTACACCTCCTCCTATTTCTGGTCCGCTACAGATTGAGAAACCAAATCCAGAATTAATAATCAAACCGCCTGCTCAGAATTACAACATTGTTGAAGATTTAGCTATTTCCCCTTCAGCAATGTCGGCTTTGGAAGTGCTGCAGTCATGCCCAGCACAACGTAAATTACTTTTGTCTGCCATAGGAGCTGTCGATATTCAGGATTCAAACCTTATAATCTTCGATTTAGAGAATATTACACCTCGCCTACCTCACCAAATGGCTTTCCAAATTCCATTGTTAGTCAAAAACAGACCGATTTTTCGGACTCTAATTGATGAGGGAGCTTCAACGTGTATTATGTCGATCCAGTGTTGGAAATCGCTTAGTTCTCCTACACTCAATCATTCTCCGACGATTCTAAAGGATTTGGATGGCCGAGGTTTCCACCCTTTTGGAATTTTGCAGGATTTACCCATAGGGGTCGAAGGTAAAACCGTAAATCTAGATGTGGAAGTGGTTGATGCCCCTCTAGATTACAACCTTCTCCTGGGTCTTAGTTGGTCTTATGCTATGACTGTTGTTGTTTCTTCGGTCTTTTGACTTATAAAATTTCCACATCAAGGAAGGATCATTACAATAGATCAGTTAACTTATTTTTCTTCCGATCCACCCTCTACGGAAACAATCCAGCACGTTGGTAAAGTGGCTATCCCTTACAAGGATGTTGGAGTAGGTTTGATTAAAGATTCTGGTTTACTAGGAACTTTTTCCTTTCCTCCTCCTAACGTATCGCCTTCTATCGCAACTATTCATATGATTTCGTCAGATACTATTATGTTTGACGATCCTTGGGTCGTACCTTCTGACTCCGAGTTAGATTCATTTGATGGCATGATGCCTTTGAGTCCATTTGAAATTGCATGTCAGGTTGTACAGTCACTTTTCGAACCCTCTTCAACCGAAATTGATCCAATGAATGGGATCCATGAGGAATCAATTTCTATATCTAGTTCAGCCACAACAAAATTTTCTGATCTTGTTCATATTGATGAGCAGGTTCGTGAACTTTTGTCTGTTGACGATTTACCATGGGAAGATCTACACCACCGATGTTCGTTTTTACCTGAGCTGGATCATTTTAAAGATGATTTCGCTTATATTTTTACTGCTGAATATGTCAAAGAACCGCAGAATCCATTGCAAAATCCTAATTCTGAGTTAAATTTGGAAAATATCTCTCGAATGATTCCAATTGACATTTCAGTAAAGCCAGGAATAATTGAAAACATTCATATAGGTGCTTGCTGTACAGAAAATGAAATTCAAACTTATAAAGCCCTATTTCAAGAATTTTGTGATGTGTTTTCTTGGTCCCATTAGGGGAATTTTGAGGTCTAAAATGGGCCTCCTAAGGAAATTACAAAATAATAGTGGAAAAAATCAAATAAGATTTGATGACATCATCAAATTTTAGAGGGAAAAATGGAAAAACTATTTTTTCAACTCATATTTTCAACTTATCTCCCAAAGTTTTTACTCAAATTTCGAGCGGGAGTACTCGTTGGATGCGAAATTTAATTCCCCATCCAAGGAGTACCCATGTTGCATACTTTTGATGGGTCCTACTACATGAAAAATGAGAAATACATAAAAAAACGTGATTACAATCACGTTTTTTTATGTATTTCTCATTTTTCGTGTAGTAGAGTTCATCGAAAGTATGCAACATGGGTACTCCTTGGATGAGGAATTAAATTTTGCATCCAACGAGTACTCCCGCTCGAAATTTGAGAAAAAAATTTGGGAGATAAGTTGAAAATACGAGTTGAAAAAGTAGTTTTATTATTTTATTATTTTTTAATATTTTTACCCTTTTATTTAAAAAATGGTAAATCATCCCCCATGGTTGAAATCATCATCTTGAATCCTATTGGTTGTTATAAAGTTTATTTTTGTTGTACATTTTTCTTAGGAGGCCCATTTTAGACCTCAAAATTCCCCTAATTAGTACGAAGAAATGCCGGGAATCGATCCGTCAATTGTCGTACATGAAATCAAGACTTACCCGGATGCCAAACCTTTCCGTCAACGTCTACGTCAAATACATCCTAGAAAAGCTGCTGCTATCAAAGCCGAAGTTGAGAAATTACTTCGTGCAGGTTTCATTTATCCAATTCCTTTAACTGATTGGATATCGAATATTGTTCCTGTTACTAAAAAACAAGGAACGATACGAGTATGTATCGACTATAGGGATATTAATCGAGCTTGTCCTAAAGACAATTATCCAACCCCCTATATCGATCAAATAATTGATGATTGTGCTGGCAGTGAAATGTTTTCCTTTATGGATGGTTTTTCCGGTTATAATCAAATAAACATACTCCCTGCTGATTAGCCAAAAACAACTTTCATTTGTCCGTGGGGGACATTTTCTTATTGCAAACTACCCTTTGGATTGAAGAACGCTGGAGCAAATTTTCAAAGGGCTATATCTTACGCATTTCATGACATTAAGCACATTTTGCAGCCTTATCTCGATGATTTACCTGTTCATTCATCGCGTAGGGCCGACCATCTCACTCACTTACGAGCTATCTTTATGAGATGTGGGCATTATCAAATTAGGTTGAATCCACACAAATGTGTTTTCTGTGTAGAATCTGGTCGCTTACTAGGATTTTTTGTTACGAAAGCAGGCATTCACGTTGATCCATCGAAGGTCAAAGCTATTGTCAATTTACCTCCTCCTTCGACTTTGCACCAACTCCAAAGTTTGCAGGGGAAAGCAATTTTTTTACGTCGGTTCATTCCTAACTACGCCGAGCTAACAAAGGCTTTTACCCAGTTGCTGAAACAGAACATTCCATTCTTTTGGGATGAGATCGTTGATCGATCTTTTGATGCACTTAAACACGCGTTGACCCATGCACCGTTATTGCATCCTCCCAACTACAACTAGGACTACGTTTTGTACCTCGCCGCCTCTCATTCCACAATTGGAATGGTTTTAGTTTAGGAAGACGAATTCAACACTGAACATGTGATTTACTATCTTAGTCAAAATCTGCATCCGACTGAGATCAAATACACACGTGTGGAGAAATTGGCCTTGGCAGCTGTTCAAGTTGTCCAAAGATTTAGACACTACATCTTATTACGCAAAACCACAGTAATTTCTGACTGTAACCCTATGATGTACATTTTAACCAAACAATTTCTAGGGGGCAAGTATTCCAAATGGATAGTTATCCTACAGGAATTTGACTTGGAGTTTGAAAAATCCAAGGCAAAGAAATCTTTGGTTTTTTCCGAACTGATGAGTGATTTCCCTTCTACTGATACCGAAACTGTGGTGGAGGAGCCCATTGCGGACGAATCCTTGTTTCTTATCAGTACTATTGATCCATGGTATGGGGATATTATCGTTTATCTCCAAACCCAATCTTTTCGGCCTGAAATCTCACGATCTCAGCAACGGAAAATACGTTTCCAATCCCATCAATACAATATTATTGGTGATACACTCTATCGTCGTGGAGCGGATTATGTTTTCCGACGCTGTCTTACTCATGAAGAAGCTGAGAAAGTTTTAAATGACTGCCATTCTGGAGCATGTGGCGGTCATATGTCTGGGTATGCCACAGCCCAAAAGATATTGCGCGCTGGTTATTTCTGGCTGTCGTTATTCAAAGATTGTATCTATGCAGTCCGGAAATGCCACAATTGTCAACTCTTTGATCGTAAGATGTGTGCGCCACCCGCTCCTCTTCACCCTATAATTGTTGTCGGTCCTTTCGCAAAATGGGGTATTGACTTTATTACATGTAACCCTCACTCGGCCGAGGGGCATGCGTATATTATCTTAGCAGTATATTATCTTAGCAGTAGATTATTTTACTAAGTGGGCCGAGGCGATGCCTACATTTTCGGCAGACGGCAAGACTGCTGCAACTTTTGTATTCAATCACATAATTTCTAGGTTCGGTGTTCCTCAAGCCATTATTACAGATCATGGAAGTCATTTTCGGAATATCATGATGACTGAACTGACAGATCAACTTGGCCTGCGCCACGATAGTTCCACTCCGTATTATCCACAGGCTAATGGTCTGGTTGAAGCTATCAATAAATTTTTAGTCACTATGATCAGACGAATTATTGGTATTCATAAGTCGAATTGGCATTCCATTTTATTTTCAGCACTTTGGGCATATCAAACCTCAGTAAAAACATCAACTGGTTTCACTCCCTTTCAACTGGTTTACGGTTTGGAAGCTGTGTTGCGGATTGAATGCGAAATTTTGTCTTTGAAGTTAGTCATAGAATTACTCCCAGCTACGTCTAAAGAGGAGAAACGTTTTTTGTACTTGGCTCAATTAGATGAGAATCGACGAAATGCTACAATAGAAAACGAGGCTCATGTCAAATGAATAAAAGCTCGGTATGATAGAAGTGTTACCCCTCGAAATTTTTCAGAAGGAGACCTAGTCTTAGTTTATGATCAAGCCAACGATAAGTTAGGAGCTAGAAAATTCGTGCCTATGTGGCATGGTCCTTTCATTGTTAAGCGAAAGCTAGCAAAAGGGGCCTATGAACTGATATATTTTGACGGTGTCCCTTTAGATAAACCTAGAAATGGGCTTTATCTGAAGAGATATTATGCTTAAACTTGGTGTGGAGATTTTTTGTTAGAATAGATTTCTTTACTACTGGTGTGTCTTAGATTAGAAAAGCGTGCCTAGTTTAGAAGTGTGTTTTGTCACTATTGTTGCTTATCTGAGTTTTACTCTTGATATTGTAGATGTTGACGTCTCTTCAAACCTACATTGGTTTTGCTAATGGTGCTTGTCATAGTACACGAAACATTTCTTCCACAGCTTGGGTTATTTATTCACCCTATGACGAGTTAGTATCCATGCATGGGGTAAGCCTTGGTCAAATAACGAATAACATTGCAGAGTATAGTGCAGTGATTGAGTTATTATCTGAATCCATATCATTTGGAATTCAGAGTTTGATTGTTAGGTTGGATTTTGAACTTGTTGTATTACAGCTCAACAGGGTTTATGCCATTAGAAATCCAGTGTTATTACGGTTATTTTTAAGAGTTCATCTCTTGGAACGTGAATTTGATTACATTGAATATCAGCATATTCCAAGACTTTTAAATACATTAGTAGATGCAGTTGCTTCTAGTATGATAAATCGACATTTGCAATAATCAAAACATTAAATTAAACAACATTCATAACATGTACACAGATAGCCGATAAATAGTGATATATCATAGTATAAAAGTGTTTCAAAAATATACATCGTCTTCGATCATAGGTTGGAAACACCTTATGATTGGAAAAAATGGTAATACAAAAGGTCAAAAATATGATTCTATGACACGATCATCCTATCACTGGTGGTGATCACGATAAGAGACCACTGCCCGGGCCACCCTACATAGGAACCTCCTAAAAGGTCCTGGGACACCAATCACATATCTCTGTAATCTGAGTGGAATATCATCTATGTCTGTCTGTGGAATGTCTAGAGTCAGGCGCTCTAGGTGATGCTCTAAATCAGACAGGATCTATGTTGATTGGCCTGCTGGGGCTGGTGCGGCTGCAGTTGGTTGTCTCCTTTCATAAGGCTAGAGATGGGCTAGTCGCCGTGGGCCCACATCTGCATTTAAAACTTTTGGTTATTAATTTCAAGACGATTAAAATACAAAAAAAATTAGAACTTAGAAATTGTTGAAAATGATTTTACCTGATTCATCCCACTGTTCCCCTACTGGGAGATCCATCTCTCGGTCATCACGGAAATCTATACCGGCGTATGGAAAATCCTCTATAACAAAAAGTTGGTGTTCCAGCCAACGGAAATATGAAGAAGGAAATCGAACAACCTCGACGCCCTCAGCAACATGACGGGCCATCAATGCAACCCAACGAACCATCCTAGGTTCTCGAGGTCGTCCAACATTAACAGGAATGTTTTAAGGAGCTAACATGGGGATCCTCTATAGAGCAAAGGTGACTACAATGGATCCATATCCAAAGTTATTTAGCTTTCTATTATTTGCTCTGGTTAGTTGGCCTTTTACGTTGGCCAACACAGCTTCGCACTAGTTGAAAATGGTGCCTCGAAAACAGTCTACAGCAATGCGCATTTGGGAACCGGTAGCCACATGCAACGTTGCACTCCCACACAGTCTGGTGACAGTAAATGCAATAACTTTTAGCTCGGGACAGATGATATTTTTTATGTCAATCCGTTTGTCCCTGGGGTCTGCCTGATCATTACAGAACTCTTGTCGAAGACTAGCAACAGTCTGGCCACCTGGGCTAGTCCCAAACAGAGAAATTTATTCGCCCCTCTTGGAAAAACCAGTCAAAAAATAAATATCCTCCAACTCAATTTCGAGCTGGTGGCCACCAATAAAGAAACACTGGTCCTGTATGTTCCACCTGTTCACCAACCATGTTAGGAGGTCTACCTGTGCCCTCATGCCCTGAATGGCCCAGAATTTATACAAACTGCATGCTCTTAATGCCTACATTGTAGGCAAATGGAGCATTGTGGCGTCATCTACGTCTTCATGCTCACGTTCTCTCTAAATTAGCATCTTGTATCTCCTACAATGCATAAAAATATATATTATAACAGTCTAATTTGAAAAGTTTTGGGCGGCAATTAAGAAAATTTAATTTGAAATTTAATTGTGCGAGGTCCGCACTTTGTTCTCATACACAGTGCGTAGGAACGCACGGGCGCCATGAGACAAGTGCAGAACCACGACCTTTTTCTATGTAGGAAAAAGTCGGGGTCCACAGGGCCCGTGTGTTGCGCCTGTAGACCCCCGCGGGCGATTTTTTAAACATATTTTTCTCTTAAAAATGAAATCTAAAGCCTAAAAATGAAATGTAAATGGATGAAATGCAAGATTAGGAGGTCGTGGATTACCTGGAGCTGACGTTTCTCAATTTATTCGGACGGATTTTCCAGAATCTTCACAGGAACTTTTTTACCCAAAAGCTTTTACTTTTCACTCTGAACTCGAACGGTAAAAATGAAGATAAAAAAACCCTTTTTGTAAGTTTTTTCGAATAAATGAATTTTTAATTTGTTTATTTTTCACTTTAAAAAGGTTATTTTTGCAAGCATTTTTATTTATCTTAAACAGGTATGTGTAATGTTTCAAGTTTTTGTGCAGAAATTGGATTTTTCAAGAGAATTGATCGTTTTTCAACAAAGAGCATACTTTTATCACTTTTTCGGACTCTTTCAAAAATTTACGAAAAAGAAAAACATTGGAGTCCTCTTTTAAGCCCTTTTCAGACTCTCTAAACATGAAAATATTGCCGAGCACTTGATTATTCGAACTCGTTAAAATAAATGAATGATCATCCCTTCAGTATAAGTTTACCCCTTTTACGGACAGAAATGGACTATTAACGAAAAAGGTATACGTTGACTAATTACGGTCAATACAGTTCTCTCCCGCATTATTTTATCCTTTTTCGGGCTCGAGGGACTAAATTTACGAAAAATTACACCCACAGAGTTTTCTTAAGTTTTTCTTCTGACTCCCTAAAATTGAAAAACACCGAGTTTCTCCTATACTGGACTCGTTAAAATTTAACAATAAAGGACCTGTTCAATTTCAAAACAGGAACGAACCACTGCTTCTTAGGGTTTGAATCTTAAACTGAGTTGAACTCATCCGAAGGATGAGCTTATAAACAAGCAAATGTTATCCTCCTCAAGCTTGTCAAAAATAAAGAGGTACTTGCCAAAAATGGTGGCGGAAAAGAGAGGAAAATGGACTTGTTTGTTGTATTTTGATTTTTCGAAAATCCAGTTAACCACTCTTGAACACGACACTTTTGTTCACCTGGGTTGGGAAATCCTTTGCCTAATAGTTAATCAAACCATATTGAAAGTTTTCAGTCGGTTTCTAGGTATTAGCTTTGGGTCAATTTTCACCAAGCCTTCTACAGTGTCGTTATGTGTTCAAGAGGACAGTTCAAATAAACCATTCATCTGCAAAATATCTATCATCCATTTTAACCATGCCTGAGTCAGTTCTTGCCAATATATTTCTTCAAAACTTGATCTATGATTTCGTGTTGTAGGCTTGCCTACGACGGATCACTTTCTATCGACGACAACTCATTATCTAGGATGTTGATCTAGAAATCGTCAGTACCTTGAAATCGGCATGCCTCAATGGCAGGTTTCCCGCTTTTGACAACAGGTTACATAATTGATGTTGAGATTGCAACAAGATAATGAGCTTAGTGGAAAGAAGTCACCTTCACTAAGTGGGCCCGCAGGCTATTTTTGGCGCTATGTCTATTTTTAGACATATGGATCATGTTCTATGAGTTGCAGGATGCTATTTGTGGATGGTTGGTCAAGTCAGAAAAAATAGATGGACTTCTATTTTTAGACATACTGGGCGGAATCTATTTTTAGATTGCCAGTCTAAAAATAGATATGTCGAATATTATTAGCTTTTAATAATATTTGGACTATAAACATTATCTTATCCTCTTGGAGCACTTCAGTTTGATGCCTGGATGTGGCACATGCAGCTGACAGAAGGAATTACACTATTCCTAGGGTCTAAGTGGAGCTATTGCATGATGACTTCAGTTAGAACTCATGTGAGTGAGTTTGGTGGAGTTGATTGAGGAGTTGATGGAGTTGTGTTCAGTTTAACTCAGTTAAACATAGTTGAGCTAGTTGTATCTAGTCTAACTGATTGATACACTAGTGGAAGTGGTGTGAATTAATTAATAATTAGTTCACTAATTATTAACTCATAAATCAACTAAGAATACATCGATTAACCAGGTGCATAGACCGGTTTCGGTGGAGACCGGTGGAAGGTAGGTGAAAGAGCAAGTGTGACTATCCGGTTGACTATGCGGGTGCATGAGTTTGCACCACACATTGATGGAGATGCCAATGAGGATTGAGTAGTGCATACCAGGTGGATTCGAACTCAGACAGGGCCAATATTCATCAGGGATTGCGCAGTAGAGGCAGGCTTATAGGTGGTGAATATTGGAGCATGTGTTTTGCTAGATCTGAGCTTGTGTAGTGTGTAGCAATCGGAGATTATGCGAGAGCTTATTGAGAATATTTGTACAATGGTAACATTTACATGATCTCTTTTATATATTATACGGAATAGTTACATAGTTGGGGGTTTTCAGCTTTAATCTTTCCCATAAATACTGTGTTTATATGTGTGATTGTTTATGGTTTTAATGTGCGCATGCGATTGTTTATATTTCCGCAATTAATGATCAATGGTAGAAGAGATTATGTATTATATATGAAGCTCAAATAGTGTGTGATCAGGATAATCTCGGTGAATAATATAACATTTATTCAAAATTTCTACATGGTATCAGAGCGATATTGATCATTGGAGCAATTGCAAGACATTGAAGCGGTTGAGTTTTGTGTTGGTGGAATTCGAATTTGCAGCAATGTTTTCTTGGTGTCGAAGTTGAGATGTCTTTCAACAGATTGTGATTGGAGTATGCTCTTGAGGGCAGCTCGAATTATATTGCATGGAAGGACAGGATGGAGGCGGTGCTAGATGACAATGGGTTGAAGGAGTTCATAGATGCAGAAATTCCAAAGCCTACTTCTACTGATGCTGCCGTACTTAATGCATGGCAAAAGAAGACAGCAAAGTGTCGAAGGATTCTGTTGGAGGGCGTGAAGGATCACATAGTATCCAGCCTTCATGGTAAGGCTTCTCCATTCTTGATGTGGAAAGCCTTGATAGATTTATTCCAAAGCAAGAGCGACAGAGGAAGTTGGCGCTCAAGGATAAACTCAGAAACATAAAGATGGAGAAACGCGACAATATGTCCAAGTACCTCACGAAGTTCACCCAATGCAGGGATGAGCTGGGAAGTGTGGGGGTGACTACAGATGATGAGGACTTGGTGAGCTTGGCTCTCCTTGGGCTTCCGAAGAGTTGGCATTCCTATCAAGACTCTGTCAATGGTCGGGAGAAATTGCCAGGATGGGAGCGACTTTGGTCGGATCTTGTGCAAGAGGAGATAAGGCGAAGTACCAGGGATGGATCTTCATCAAGGAACTCTGATGAAGAGAACTGCGCTTTGGCTGCCAAAGCAAAGAAGGGGAAGAGCAAGAAAGCTTCTCATTCCGGTGCGAAAGGAAAGAAGCAGGACATGTCCAAGGTGAAGTGCTTTCACTGTCCCTAACACGGACATTGTGCCACAAATTGTCCACAGAAGAAGAAAAATAAGCAGGCTGCTGCATCTGCAGCTGGAGAGGCCTTAGCCTCGCAGTTTGAGCTGGATTTTTCACTGATCGCATGCATGGTCTCAAGTGTGATGGGTTCAGTGTGGTTTCTGGACAGTGGTGCGTCTTTTCACATGACAGGAGATCAAGATTTGTTTACTGATCTAGATGAGAAAGATCTTGGAGTGCACATCGAGATGGGCGATGATGGTAGATATAGTGTGACCGGTATCGGTACCATTTCCTTTGAGAGGGAGTCTGGTAAGCCCTTCGTATTGAAGGAAGTGATGCATGTTCCAGGATTGAAGAATAATCTTATCTCTGTGGCGATGTTAGAAGACAAGGGATATGATGTTGTCTTTAGTGAGGGAAAGGCTTTCATGCGCAATAAGGCAACTGGTTAGACCCGAAGGATAGGGTTTTGAGTTAAGAACCTTTATCAATTGCAGGTAGATGGTTGCGTAGCAATGGCAGGCAAGGCAGAAGGAGTGGTGAGCCGGGATGATGGTGAGTTGTGGCACCGGAGATTGGGCCACCTTCACCATGGAGCTTTGAAGATATTGCAGCAGATTTCTACTGGGCTTCCTAAGGGTACTCTTGTGCAGTCAGATCAGTGCAAGGGATGTACCTTGGTAAAATTTGTGAAAGCCACCTTTCACGAGAAGGATAGTCGTGCCACGACGATCCTTGAGAGAATTCACACAGACGTGTGTGGACCTTTCTCAGTAGCTTCGACAGCAAAGCACAGGTATTATGTGATCTTTGTTGATGATTTTTCTCATAAGTGTTGGATCTTCTTCATGCAGAAGAAGAGCGGGACATACTCAAAGTTTTGTGAGTTCAAGGCACTGGTTGAGAAAGAATCGGGGAATCAGGTGAAGTCTCTAAGGAGCGACAAAGGTGGTGAATTCATCTCTGGAGAATTCAAGGACTTTTGCAGCGCAGAAGGAATTCGAAGAGAGCTCATAGCACCTCATAACCCACAGCAGAACGGGGTTGCTGAGCGGAAGAACAGAACGATCGTGGGTGTTGCACGGGCGATGTTGCATGATCAAGGCCTTCCCATACACTTGTGGGCTGAGGCATGCAATACTGCAGTATATGTGCAGAACCATTGTCCTCACAAGATACTTGGGATGAGTACACCCGAGGAGGCGTTTTCTGGTAAGAAGCCTGATATTTCCCATTTGAGGATTTTTGGTTCACCTGTTTACATTCATGTGACGAAGGATGCCAGGAAGAAGCTGGAGCTGACCGCAAAGGTTGGGATATTTGTGGGGTACACTGATACGCCCCACAACTATCGTGTGTATTTTCCAGACAGTCGCAAGACTGTTGTGCGACGGGATATCAAATTTCAGGAGGAGAAAGCCATGAAGTGTTCGCTTGAGAGGGAGCCACACTTGCATGCATATGAGGAGCTATTAGTTCCTAAGGATGAGCCTCGGGATGTGGATCAGCCACAAGAGGAGGTTCATGGAGTGGAAGAGACCACTCATGCAGCGCCAACCATCAGAGGGCGGAAGCGCACTACAGAAGCTGAGCGACTGGCTCAAGATGCAGAGAAGGTTGTAGGAGCACCTACATCACAGCGCAGACAGAGATAGTCACCTGACCAGTATACTGGATACATAGCTCTTGTGAGAAAGTGTATTGTGACAGAGCCATCCTCTTTCGAGGAAGCTGTGGAGGACCCCGCATGGGTAGATGCCATGGTGGAAGAGTATGATTCGATTGTCAGAAACATTGCATGGGAGATTGTCCCGAGGCCGGAAGGGAAATCAGTGGTGGGTTCGAGATGGATCTACAAAGTGAAGCAGGCAGCTGACGGGAGTGTGGAGAAGTACAAGGCAAGATTTGTTGCCCGAGGCTTTTCACAGATAGAGGGGATCGATTATGAGGAGACCTTTGCACCTGTCGCAAGGTATTCTTCCATATGGACGATTCTTGCTCTCTCAGCGCAGATGGGGTGGCACATTCATCAGATGGATGTGAAGACTGCGTTCCTCAATGGAGTCATTGAGGAGGAGGTGTACATAGAGCAGCCCGAAGGTTTCGAGATATTCAGCAGCGAGTCGCATGTGTGCAGGCTCAAGAGAGCGCTGTATGGGTTGAAACAAGCACCTCGTGCTTGGTACACACGGATAGACAGTTATTTCACCGAACTTGGATTCTCCAAGAGTGAGGCGGATCCTAACCTATACCAGATTGTGGTGGAGGGTAAGTTGCTGATCATTGTACTTTATATAGATCATTTGATTTTGACAGGTGATGAGCTGTTGATACTCTCATGCAAGGAGGATCTTGCAAAAGAGTTTGAGATGAAGGACTTGGGCCTCCTTCATTATTTCCTGGGATTGGAAATTTGGCAGCGCAGTGGTGGACTGTTTGTTTTTCAGGGTAAGTATGCCCGGGAGATACTGGAGAAGTTCAACATGCATGGCTGCAAGCCTGTTGATACTCCTCTTCTTGGTGGTTGGAGGAAGGAGGATGCTACTTCAGCGGAGGTAGTGGATGCCACTGTTTATCGACAGTTGGTGGGGTCGGTTTTGTATCTGGTTAATACACGACCCGACATATGCTATGTTGTTAACCAGCTTTCATAAGCTATGGTTAAGCCAACTAAGCTCTTCTGGAAGGCAAGCAAGCATGTATTGAGATATCTCATAGGCACATCGGGATATGGATTATGGTACAGACAGGCGGATGAGGTGAAGTTGTGTGGCTTCACGGATGCAGATTGGGCAGGGAGCCCAAAGGACAGAAAGAGCACATCTGGAGGGATTTTCAGTATCGGGTCGACAACAGTTTCTTGGTACAGAAGGAAGCAGAGATCCGTGGCACTCAGTTCAGCAGAGGCCGAGTATACGGCAGCAAGTTTGGCTGCATGCAAGGCTATATGGATGACGAAGATCCTGGTTGGGTTGTTCGGTTCACACTTCGATCCTACTGTGATTTATTGTGATAATCAGAGTTGCATCAAGCTCTCGGTTAATCCAGTATTTCATGATAGATCTAAACACATTGACATCTGGTATCATCATATCAGAGATTGTGTGCAGCGGAAGGTCATGTTACTTTCATACATTCCTACGAAGGATCAGGATGCTGATATCTTGACGAAGGCGCTCACTAGGAGAAAATTCAAATACCACAGGGGCAGGATAGGGGTTGTAGATAATCCATATCTTGTTGAGAGCGAGTGTTGAGATTGCAACAAGATGATGAGCTTAGTGAAAAGAAGTCACCTTCACTAAGTGGGCCCGCAGGCTATTTTTGGCGCAAAGTCTATTTTTAGACATATGGATCTTGTACTATGAGTTGCAGGATGCTATTTGTGGATGGTTGGTCAAGTCGGAAAAAATAGATGGACTTCTATTTTTAGACATACTGGGCGGAATCTATTTTTAGATTGCCAGTCTAAAAATAGATATGTCGAATATTATTAGCTCTTAATAATATTTGGACTCTAAACATTATCTTATCCTCTTGGAGCGCTTCAGTTAAGTGCACAGATGTGGCACAGCAGCTGACAGAAGGAATTATGCTATTCTTGAGGGTTAAGTGGAGCTATTGCATGGAGACTTCAGTTAGAACTCATGTGACAGATTTTGGTGGAGTTGATTGAGGAAGTTAGTGGAGTTGTATTCAGTTTAACACAGTTAAACATAGTTGAGCTAGTTGTATCTAGTCTAACTGATTGATACACTAGTAAGAGTGGTGTGAATTAATTATTAATTAATTCACTAATTATTAACTCATAAATCAACTAAATAATACATCAGTTAACTTCAGTGCATGGACAGTTTTAGTGGAGACCAGTGGAGAGGTAGGTGAAAGAGCAAGTGTGACTATCAATTGTGACTATAATAGTGCATGAGTTTGCACCACACATTGATGGAGATGCCAATGAGGATTGCGCAGTGCATACCAGGTGGATTCGAACTCAGTCAGGGCCAATATTCATCAGGGATTGCGCAGTAGAGGCAGACTTACAGGTGGAGAAGATTGGAGCATGTGTTTTGCTAGATCTGAGCTTGTGTAGTGTGTAGCAATTGGAGATTGTACTGAGAGCTTGTGAGAATATTTGTACAATGATTGTTACATGATATCTATTATATAATATACAGATAGTTGGGGGTTTTCAGCTTTAAGCTTTCCCATAAATATTGTTTTTATATGTGTGATTGTTTATGGTTTTAATGTGCGCATGCGATTGTTTATATTTCCGCAATTAATTATCAATGGTAGAAGAGATTATGTATTATGAATGAAGCTAAAATAGTGTGTGATCAGGATAATATCGATGAATAATATAACAGTTATTCAAAATTTCTACAATTGACCTTTGATCGAATGATTCCGTGACATGTTCGACTTCAGCTCATTCATTCACATTTCATGGATTGTACTGGGTACTTTGAGGGCCATTGACATTACTGGTGGTTACTCTCACACTTGTTAACAGTTTACATCATTGACTGGTAATCAAGTGGTTTCTACCATGTTCGACTTTGACACATTCATTCACATGGATAGAATCTTACTAGTTCGAGATGTGGAAATCAAGACCCTGGATCTAGTTTCTACCATCAAGGCTGTGAGGAATTTTGTTATCATTTATACATTGGACTATTCATAAACAGATGGTTGCGTCCATATTGTGTCTACACATGTCTATACTGTGATATATTCAAAATCATTCCTGTATCAGAACAGTTTGAATCAGTTTCTAGATAGTTTTGATCTGAGTATGGGAATGCCTACCTCAACGATGATATGTATACATATATATTTTGCATTGAATTTTTTTACAGGATGATCCTTGAAGTGATAAAGTACTACACTCTTCATATATGACAGACTTCAGCTTCATCTATTCCAGACTTTGCACTTTAGGGGGCAATCTGTTACACTAAAAATTGTCGTCCTGACATTCTGCTATGTGTATGAGCTCATTATTACTCATACTTCCTCCTTTGCAAGTCTAACATATCAATTCCTCATGTCAAGCCTTGAAAATCAGAGAAAAGTTCCTAAAAATCTCCTTAACTCTGGTGTTGCACTTTCTCTATATCTTGCCTACGGTCCCGCACCTAATTTTCATGTCTTCTGCGTACCTGAACGCACTTTCTCCGTGTTATGGGTGCGGACCCCTGTAAATATTAAAAAGGCGCAAGTAAACTCAAAAAAGTTCACTTTCAGTAAATTCTAGAAGCCTCTAGAAAGAATCTTGCGGTGGCAGAACCGCTCTTTTGAGGTTCATGTATCCCTTACCTTATGGAGCTAACCCCTTGATGTGAGGAGCTTATCCCTTTGAAGGAGGATTCTATCCCTTCATAGTTGGAACTGAAACCTCCCCTTTTCCACTATAAAAAGAGGCATTGGGTAGCCTCAAGGGGAGTTCAAGCTTTAGATTATTTGAGGTTAAGTGTTGTTGGGATTCAGACTCATTTAACTGAGATATTTGTGAGGAGAGATCACATACCTCTATTTGTCTCGGTTGGAGGAGTGCATAGCTTATCAGAGTAGAGGAGATTCCTGCTTCGGACCCCGGGAAGGCCTGTTCAACATCAAGGCTAAGGTTGTAAGGTTTTCCTTCTTTTAAAGTCAATACAAATGAATTCATTTTTCTCAATACGCTGTTAGTTAACTCTTTATTTCATGGATTCCTTGATCACTATGATAAGCATGATTTACGATGTTTACTATACAGGTGCTATTTAATGTTTACTTTTTTATGACTGCAGGTTTACGAAGATAACTCCTTCAAGTGCACGAGGGACAACAATGACTTCGAACAAGCGCTGGACTTACGGTAAGTCTTTTACACCTCTATAGTGTTGTTTGTAAATCATATATGCTTAGAGAAAGATTAGTTCATTTGGCTATTTGTTGCTATATTACCTTTTTGGTACTAGGGAGATCAGTCTTGTCCGCAAGATTGATTAATCCGTACAACACATCTACCTCACTATCATAAGTCCAGTCTGCAAATTAACACCCACAGAGACGATGAGAGAGGAGACGAGAGTATGTATTATTAATGTAATTCGGTAATAATCCATTCTCAGGAATTCATGTGATTGAATTGGGTAAGATTTTTATTTTACGTTTCCATATTCAATTGGGCAAGGTTATGGTTTTTGCAGGGGGAGAATGAGAAGAATGATGACTCCAAAACAGTAATACTAAAGGTGTATATGCATTGTCAAGCTTGTGCCATGAAGATCGAAAGGGCTTTAAAGGTATATGAAGGTGATTTCTTTTTTCCTTTTTAGATCCTTCAAAAGAAATCATAACTATGTGGATTTTGTTTTCTTTTTTGAAGAAAGGTCTGCGATACTTGAAATTTTGTATTTGGAGCAGGGGTGGAAATAGTGATAGTTGATTTAAAGAACAATAATGTC
Organism: Pinus albicaulis; assembly: GCA_034641835.2. Lineage (NCBI taxonomy): Eukaryota > Viridiplantae > Streptophyta > Pinopsida > Pinales > Pinaceae > Pinus > Pinus albicaulis. The sequence continues at coordinate 19,877,062 of MU968363.1, forward strand.
ACAGTAAAGGGGAAGGTGGATCCTCAAAATATTTATGAATTAGTTGAGAAGAAATTATGGAAAAAGAAAACAAAAGTGGTGTACACTAGAGGCGAGAAGAAAGAGATCAGAAGAGCTCATCTGAAAAGAAAACATAGGACAACAACTGCTTCATTTCGTAGATTACAATTTTCTTATGACAATGGATTAACTTTTTTATCCAAACAATTCTCCAAACCTATAATTTCTTTTAAATAAAATAATTCATATTTATAAGTTAAGTTTTCAATTCAATCACATAACATATCACATATTTTTTTCCTCTATACTACTCTTTCCTATGTTATTTCTTTACAGCGTTTCCTTTGCAACATATGGTGAAATTGCTAGTTTACTAAAATTTAGATTTATTTTTCCATGAGGGTAAACCTAAAGCTTAACATGGTTTTTCTTTATTTTGGATTTTGAGCAAATTATTTTAAGCCACTAAGTTTACTTAAAGTTAACTTGAATAAAAACATTCTAACATGGGTAAGAGTGCCCAACATATTAATCAGTAAACAAAATCCCAACAAACATTAAATGACAAAAAAAATTATACAAATTTTCAATCATGCTAATGCAGATGCATGTTATAGCATACACTTTATGTTAAACCATTATAAATATCTGCAATTATTGGGGATGAGATGACCAAATCCATCATGGAATTAGAGAGGGTTAGGATTGTCAGTCAATGATCTCCCCTTTTACGTCTCAACTTCATGTGCCACATGCATGCCTTGGTCATTTGTCACATGTTTCCTACCTTTAAATTAACATTTTAAACAAAAAACAAACCAAAACAATGTTGTATTTGACCTAAGTCTTAATTTCCTCTACAAGATTTGATATAAGTTAAAATAATTCAAAATAAAAGGTTATTTAGCCAAATGTACCCAATTCAAAACAAAATAAGAGTTGTGATATTTCTCTATAATGTTTTTAAAATCCTTATTTAAGATTTGTGTTTGCACTAAGAACTTGTGGTTCTATTACAAGAAAATTTTGGAAATACCTTTTGAAATCTATGGGACTATGGCTTTTTAAGCTCTATTATGGTATCTACACAAATACCATGTTCTTTTATGGCCGACATTGGTGGTGTGACAATATTTTACATAAGTATTATGGTAAATTTTGCATTGGTGGTGTGATAGTATGTTACATGAACATATGGAGTCTACATAAATTTATTCTCCTTTATAATTGGATTTTTTGGCATGAAATATATTACATGCAACATACTAGAATCGACCATTTTCATTTCACTAATTTGAATTCAATGCATTTATCCTCCCCGTGTAGTATTATAAATTGGTAAGGTAATCGAGAGTGAAGAAAGAGGATGATAATAATTCCTACCGTGACCACTTGAAACTCAACTAGCATGTGGGGATCCATATGTTTCTTCTCAAAACCACCCTTTGTTTGAATAATATTGGTTTTCGTGTGCTGATCTATCTTCATCTCCATGTGACCATCAATGCAATTCTTGTAATAGGGAAAAATTTGGCCCACCCAAGTATAACCCTTTCACTATAAGATAATGTGATCCATTTGTATATTCAAGGGACAAGAAAATGGGTAAGTGTTAACGTGCTAGAATTTGGAAGCACCTATCACTTACAAATTTCATTATTTTGATGACATGATAAGTTGTATTTAACCATATTTCTTATAATTAATGTCACACTATTAATTTTACATAAATATCTTTGTTATTGTCTTTGACAAACTTTATACTTTCCATTGGACACTCAAAGCCTCTACAATTAGAAGGAACAAGAAAGGTGAGAGCATACAACCTTTTCTAATTCCACCTGTAGCCTTGAAGAAATTTGCAGGTTCGCCATTTACCAGGACCATGGAGTTGGCCAAGGTGACGTAGGTCATAATCCATATTGTCACTTCCAAGGAAAGGCCAATTTGCAGCAAAATCAGACGTAGGAAAATCCAATTTACTCGATCATACACTTTCACTAGATCTAACTTTAAGATCAACCTCAAAATTCTATTTATTTTCATACTATGTAAGCTATATTGGGTTGTTCCTATAATATCTAGTTTCTGGCAATAAAAAAGGAACTTCAAACATTCTCATGAAATTCCTTGGGACAAGTCACCTTTCAGTTTGTTTGCCATGATTTTAGCGTCAATGTTGTAGAGAAAATTACATAGCGAGACGGGATGGAACTCCAAAAACCAAGGTGGCTTCAATTTTTTGGGGATGAGGGCTATACACGTCACATTTATTGCTCTTGGAATCTTACCTGTAATTGGAATCTCCTATAAGACCCAAACTAGATCTGTTTCTATAAGATCAAAGAAGTCTAGGTAAAATTATATTATATAATGATCATGCCATGAGCTCTTATCTTTCTTGGCCTTGCACATGACTACTAATAATTTATTTTCTGTAATTGGTTCAATTAATCTCTGATTTCCTTCATCAACAAACGTCCTCAGGAAGTGTCAAATGAATTTCATCCACGCTTCAAGTCTCTTAACCTCTAGTTACTAAAAGAGATCATGAAATAATTGGTAGGCTCACTTGCTCAGATCCTCTTGAGTAGAGAATTTTGTACCATTTTTTCTAGCTAAGTCCCAAATCATGTTCACCACTTGTCGGTGTTCAATAAATTTGTGGAAGAATTGGGGCTTTCTATCACCTTGGGCCAACCACATCGCTCTGCTTCTGTGTTAGGTCCCTATAATACTAATATATCCCCCTATTTTTATTGTTGTGCCCATGTAGCCCCTATATTGTTACTGTTGTGCCCATATAATCCCACTATTATTATTGTTGTGCCTTTACATTATTATTGTTATGTAGGCTTTGATTATATTGTGACCCCTTAGACTCTTATATATACCAAGGAGGGCTTGTCATTTTTATCATCCAAGAATTGTTCATTTATATTATGTAAAGGAGGTTTCCCCCCTCAAAGAGGCTATTTTCAAGTTGTCGATCTATATTTTCTTCTGTTTTGTGAGATGGTTGCATAACATTTGCTATCAAAGCTTCTGATTCTAGGGTTTCGCTGCTTCAAACATGTCATCTTGGATTTTTCACTATAACACTTTTTTACGATGCTTGAGAAGCTAAAATTTCAACCACATGGAGCCAAAATATTGGTCAACTTTGTGTAGAAATTTCAGATTTTTTTTCTTTATATTTTCTGAGGTATGGTTCGAAGAAGTTAGAGTTTATGCATGCTCCATAATTTTGTCTCAAACATGTGACCTAGGGATAATCATCATAACTTTATTCTCAGGCATAATATTTGAATTCTATAAAAAGTGGATGAAATAGAACAAACTTTAGCTTCTCGTGTATCAATTTCAGGGCCAAAGGTTGAAACAATGACACATGGTATCCCATAAAACTTAGCTCTAGTGAACCAGTCCATAATTAGGTCATCATGGGAGATTTGACATTAATTTATATTGAAGAATCCAATCTTGGTATGACTTGTGGCATTGGAAAGAAGTGTTAACACATGACCAAATTTCTGACCTTGGGAGGCCAAAATTTAAGAGATACAACAATTTCAATATCAAGCTCCAAAAAGTAAGAAGAAAAATGTGCGTATTTTTTAAATTTTCATAAGTTTTGTTTGAAAAATAAGTCTGAAGTAATTCAAAGGGAATAATAAAGCATATATACCATTATTTGGTTCCAATATTCCTCGAAAAAAAAAATGGATACTCCCAGTAAGCAACTAGAAATCTCTACTATGACATATGAATAAGAGAAATAAATGCAACATGATATATCAAAATTATGCGACCAAGTGCAACAAATTTTTCTCTCACAAAGAGTAACCAAAAATGAAATGGAAGCTAAGATGGATGGTTTGAAGAAAGGTTTAAAAGTGGACATGAAAGGTTTAAATGATGGGTTAAAAGCATACATGGAAGGTTTAAAGGATGGATTAAAAGAAATCATGGAAGGTTTGAAGGAAGGTTTGACAAAGTTTCTATAAGAAATGCTTCCTAATGGCAAAAAGGTATTCCATGAAACTAATGATGAGAACAAAAGGAATGTTAATCATGAATTTAGAGACTCTAAATTTGGATTGAAGGCCAACCACATTCCAAATATTGATACGAGGAAGTTTTATGGAAAGGATAATGTAACATTGTTGTGAAACCAGCTCCAAAAATAGAGGAAGAGAGATACCAATGCCTTAGAAATAAGCCACTTCGAGGGGGAAACCTCCAATACATTACAAGAATGAAAAATTCTTGGATGATACAATTGACAAAACCTCCTTTCTATATATAGGGCCACAATGTAATCCTAGTGGGGCCATAATGTAATCTTAGCCGACCTAACAATAATAATGTAAGGGTACAATAATAACAATATGGGGGTTACAGGGGTACAATAATAACAATAAGGTGGTTACACTAACAACAATAAGGGACTATACTAGTAATATAGGGACCTAACATGCTCCTCTCGTTCAAAAAGGTGTTGTCCTCAACGCTTGAGTAGTTGCGGGTGCTTTTATATAAAATTCTCATCCTAACATGTAGAATATTCAGTGGGTAAGTTCTTCCATTTGATGAGATACTCTGAAATTGATCGATTTCGTAGCTGTCGATTTCTTGTTTCCGTGACTGCTTCAGGTTCTAGTATGGTTTTTCTTTCCTCATCAAGTTCTGGCAATATTGTTTGAACTAGAGTTTTGTCCCCTATAACCTTTTTTAAGCATGAAACATGGAAAACTGGATGCACTCGCGAAGAAGCAGGATGCTCCAATTTGTATTTCATAGTACCAATATTTTGCAACACCTTGTAAGGACCATAGTACTTTGGCGATAATTTATTGTCCTTCTTAGCTTGCTTGAGGGACATTGTTTGTATGTTTGTAGTCGTAAAAATACCCAGTCTCCCACATCAAAACGTCTCTCACTGCGATGTTGATCTGCCTGTTGTTTCATTCGATTTTGTGCCAAATTTAGGTTATCCTTTACAAGTTGGAGAACTTCTTGTTGATGCTCGATGTGATCCTCCACTGCTTGAACCCTAGAATTTTCCCTTAAAGAAGATGTGATGGACGGTGGATGATATTCATAAAGTGACATAAATGGGGTCATTTTTGCTACAGTATGGAAGGAAGTGTTATACCACCATTCAACGAGAGGTAACCACTTTACCCATTGTGCTTGCTTATCAGATACAAAACAACGAAGATATCCTTCCAAACATTTATTCACTATCTCTGTTTGACCATCGGATTGAGGATGATAAGATGAGCTATGAGCTAGTTGAGTACCTAAAAAAGAAAATAATTCCGTCTAAAATTTTCCTATAAAAATGGGATCTCTGTCACTTACAATAATCTTCGAGTTTCCATGTAGCTTTTGAATTGTTTCCATAAATGCCGTAGAAACTGTACTTGATTTAAATGGATGAGATAATGCACAAAAGTGTGCATACTTGGTAAGTCTATCAACTATCACCATGATGACACTCCTTCCTTCGGAATTAGGTAAACCTGTGATAAAATCCATTGAAATCTCCTCCCAATGTTGACTTGGAATGGATAAAGGTTGTAGAAGACTCGGAGCCTTAATTGTCTCAACTTTATTTTGTTGGCAAACAAAATATTCCACCACAAAATTTTGAATATCGGATTTAAGGCCATCCCAAAAAAATTATTTCTTCACCCTATGGTAAGTTTTTAAAAATCCCGAGTATCCTCCTAAAGGAGAAGTGTGCAATTACAAAAGAATATTTTGTTTTAGTTGGGAATTCTTGCAAATATATAAGCGATCTTTGTACCATAAGGAATCATTTTTCCAACTAAATGTATCAGATGTACTAGGATCTTGCTGCAACTTTTGAATGAGTGTCCATACATCTTTGTCCTTCTTCCTTTCATCTCTTGCTTCAGTTATCCAATCTGGTTGGATAATAGAAATGGCACAAAGCAATGCTTCCACCTCTTCATTCTTTCTTGAGAGTGCATCTGCAACAACATTTAGCTTCCCTTTTTGTAGATTATTTCAAAGTCATAACCCAACATCTTTGTGACCCATTTTTGCTGCTCTTCTGAAGATAGTCTTTGTTCCAAAAAGTGTTTAAGACTATCATGATCAGTTTTTACCTTGAAGTGTCTTCCCATTAGGTAAGTTCGCCATTTCTTTAGTGCATTTAGTATTGCTAACATTTCCTTCTCATAAATAGGTTTCTGTAAATACTTTCCTTTGATTGGACGACTTTCAAAAGCAATGGGTCTTCCTTCCTGCATTAAAACTGCACCAATTCCATTTCCTGAGGCATCACATTCCACAATAAAGGTTTTTGTGAAGTCTCGCGTAGCTAAGACCGGTGCTAGGCACATTGCCTCTTTAAGACGTTCAAAGGCCTTAGTTGCTTCAGGAGTCCATGAAAATGCATCTTTCTTCAATAATGTTGTTAGAGGTGCTGCTATTCTCCCATAATTCTTAACAAACTTGCGATAATACCTTGTTAACCCGAGAAATCCTCGCAACTTTTTTATGGTTGTGGGGACTTTCCATTCCTTAATGGCTTTAATTTTGTTAGGGTCTACTTTAACACCCTCGTGAGATACAATATGACCCAGATATTCCACCTCTTGTACTCCAAAGAAACATTTGGACGTTTTTTCATATAATTGTTTCTCCTGCAATAGTTTGAGCATCCTTTCAACATGTTCAACATGATCCTTCCAAGACCTGCCATAGATTAGTATATCATCAAAAAATACTAGCACAAATTTTCTAAGGAAGGGTTTGAAAATGGAATTCATCAACCCTTGAAATGTAGAAGGTGCATTGGTAAGGCCAAAAGGCATGACCAAAAATTCATAATGACCTCATGAGTTCGAAATGCTGTTTTTGGAATATCTTCAGTCTTCATTCTAATTTGATGATATCCTGAACGAAGATCCAACTTGGTAAAATAAATTGCTCCATGTAATTCATCCAATAATTCATCAATCACAGGAATGGGAAATTTATCTTTAATGTTGAGCTTATTGAGCTCCCTATAATCCGGACACATTCGCCATGATCCATCCTTCTTGTGTACCAATACTACAGGAGCAGAGAAAGAACTTTGACAAGGTTGAATTATCCCGCCTCTAACATTTCTGCAATCATACATTCAATTTCACTCTTTTGGAAGTAAGGATATCTATAAGGCCTGATGTTTGGAGGAACAATTCCTGGAATCAAATGAATAGCATGATCATGATCACGAATAGGTGGGAGTCCTTTGGGAGTTTCAAACACCTTGGAATGATTGTCCAAGACTTGTTGGAGATCTGCAGAAATACATGATTTTGATGTTGGAACTTCTAGTGAGCATAATTGTGCAATTACGCCTTGTTGTTCTTTCTTTAGAAGCTTTGTCATGACATTAGAGCTTATTATCCTTCCTGGCTTCCCCGCAATACCCCGTAATTCGACTTCCTTTCCTTCTGAAAAAAATTTCAAGAAAAGTTCTCGAAAATTAAAAGCTACCGTCCCCAAAGATTGTAACCATTGTACTCCTAGTACAACGTCAGCACCTCCCATAGGAATGGCAAGCATTGGACTAGTCAATACATATTCCCCCATGGTTAGCTTGATATTATGGCATTTTCCAGAGCAATTTATAGCTCCTCCATTTGCAACCATCACTTGACATTCTGGTGCTGGGTATAGGAAACAATTTAATTCCTTGGCTACCTTACAATGAATAAAATTATGGGTGCTACCTGAATCAATCAACACTATTACCTTTTTCTTCTTGATTTGTCCTTGTATCTCGAGAGTTTGAGGAGTGGTAATTCCTGCCAGTGCATTACACGATATGGTCGGATTCATTTCTTCCTCTTCTAGGGTTGGTTCCTGGTGTATATCCTCTTCTTGTTCATTTTCTTCTTCCTCCTCACAATCTATGTAAAATAATTTCTTCTCAGCACACTTATGACCTTTAGTGTATTTGCTATCACAACTGTAGCAAAGCCCTTTTGCTCTTTTTTCTTCCAATTTTGGTGGTGTCAACCTTGTAGGTTGTGGAAATCTAGGAGTAGCAACACTTCCCTCTTTATAGAAGTGAGTGGTAGGCTTCCTTGTCGCCATAATTTTACATTCAATTTTCTTGCCAACCTGAATGCCTTCTCCAATGAATCAGGTTCCAAAACACGAACTTCATGTTGGATGTTATCCTTTAAAGTACCTATGAAGAGATCAATCCTGTGTTCCTCTGAAATATCAGTTACCCTTATATTCAATTTTTGGAAGTCCTCAATGTGCTCTCCCACTGAACACTTTTGTTTGAGATTTATCAATTGGCTAAAGAAGGTGTTGCTCTTTGTATCCTCATAATGTGCTATCATTTCCTCCGTAAAAATTGACCAAGTGACAATTTTTTTACGGGAGCAAAGCTATCGATACCATACAAATGTATTTTTTTCTAAATGTAAAGTTGCAATGCGTACCTTTTGTGTGTTTTGCACATTATTGAGATCAAAATATTGCTCCATCTGTAGTATCCATGTTACGGGATCCTTGCCATCAAATTTCCTCATATCCATCTTTGGAATATGGTGGTTCTTCAATCCAATATTAGAGTTTATGAAATCACAATTAACATTTGTTTTGTCCTCATCATGAGTTTATTCTACTATCTTTTCACCATTTGGAATCATTTCTTGAATAAACTTTGACAAACCTTCCTTCAAACCTTCCATGTCTTCCTTCAAACCTTCCATTTTTTCTTCCATACCATCCTTCAAACCTTCCATCATAGGTTCCATACCTTTCTTCAAACCATCCATCTTAGCTTCCATGCTTTTCTTCAAAACATCCATTTCTTTTTTTGTTTCTCTTTGCGAGAGCGAAATTTGGTGCATTTGCTCTTGTAATTTTGTTATGTCATGTTGCATTTCTTCATCTTCATGAGCCATAGTAGAGCCTTCTGAAGGCTTAATGGGTGTTGAATTCTTTTTAGGGGGCATTTTAGAACCCAATACTGATATCTATTCTAGAATATGCCCTTGGAATCAATTCAAATTGATTCTTCAAACAAAACTTATGCAATTCGGAAAACAATACACACCTTTTTCTTGATTTTGAGGAGCTCGATATTGAAATTGAATTATCTTTGTGATTACGAATGTTCAATATCTAAAATTTGGCCCTGCAGTAGCCCTCTGAATCCTCTTTCGAATTCCATAGGTCTGACCTGATTTGGATTCTTCAAGACAAAGTTATCTCCAATCTCCCACAATGACCTAATTATGGATTGGTTTAGTAGAGAGAACTCGTAAGACTGGAAACGTATCAATGTTTTCTCCTTTGGCTCTGAAATTGATAGACAAAAAACTATAGTCCGTTTAATTCCAGCCACTTTTACAGAATTCCAATCCGATGCTCAGAGAGAGAGTTATGAATGTTTTCCCATGATCACCTCTTTGAGATGAAATTAGGAAACCTGAAGAAGACATAACTTCCACAGATCATATCTCCAAAAATATTGCGAACCAAGCTCTGAAATTTTGCAAAAATCTTCCTCAGGATTTTGGCTTTGCGCTCTAAAAATGTCATCTTCTGAAACTTCGTAGAAAAAAAAATTATAGCGAAAATGCCACGATGACCTGTTTGGTGCAGCAAAACCCTAGAATCCAAAGCTCTGATACCAAATGTTGTGAAACCAGCTCCAAAAATAGAGGAAGAGAGATACCAATGCCTTAGAAATAAGCCACTTTGAGGGGGAAACCTCCAATACATTACATGAATAAACAATACTTGGATGATACAATTGACAAATCCTCCTTTCTATATATAGAAGTCCATGGGGCCACAATGTAATCCTAGATGACCTAACAATAATAATGTAAGGGCACAATAATAACAATATGGGGGTTACAGGGGTACAATAATAACAATAAGGGGGTTACACTAACAACAATAAGGGACTATACTAGTAATATAGGGACCTAGAAAACATGGATACTACAGATGGAGCAATATTTTGATATACATGATGTGCAACACACACAAAAGGTACGCATTACATATTTATATTTAGAACCCAATCAGTTTGTATGGTATTGATGGATTTTTTCTCGTAGATCACTTGTCACTTGGTCAATTTTTATGGAGGAAATGATAACACATTACGAGGATACAAAGAGTAACACCTTCTTTATCCAATTGAGAAATCTCAAACAAAAGGGTTCATTGGTGGAACACAGTGAGGATTTACAAAAAATGAATATTAGGATAACTGATATTCCAGAGGAGCATAGAATTGATGTCTTCATAGGGACTTTAAAGGATAACATCCAAGATGAGGTTCACCTTTGGGAACTTGATTCATTGTAGATGACATTCAGGGTGGCAAGAAAAGTTGAAAGAAAAATTATGGCAACAAGAAAGTATACCACTCAAAACTATAAAGATGGAAGTGTTTATGCTCTTAGCTTTCCACAACCTACAAGGTTGACATCACAACAATTGGAGGGAAAAATAGAAAAAGGGCTTTGTTACAATTTTGATAAAAAAAATACACTAAAGGTCATAAGTGTGCTAAAAAGAAATTATTTTACATAGATTGTGAAGAGGAGAAAGAAAAGGAACAAGAGACATCAAAAGAAGAGGATATACACCAAGAATCAACCACACAGAAAGAATAAATGAATCCGACCATATATTGTAATACATTAGTGAGAATTACCACTCATCAAACTATTAATATATAAGGATATATCAAGAAGAAGAAGGTAATAGTGCTGATTGATTCAGATAGTACCCATAATTTTATTCATTGTAAGATAACCAAGGAATTGAATTGCTTTCTATATCTAACACCATAGTGTCAAGTGACGGTTGCAAATGAAGGAACTATAAATTTCTTTTGAGAGTTCCATAATATCAATCTAACCATGGGGGAATATGTATTGAATAGTCCAATGCTTTCCATTCCATTGGGTGGTTACAATCCAACTATAAATCAATCCAATGGTTACAATATTTTCTTTGTGGACAATAGCTTTTACTTTTCAAGAAATTTTCTTGATTTTTTTTGGGAAGGAAAGGAAATTGATTTAAGGGGTTTCATGTTGAAAATGAAGCAAGAAAATCTAGTTTTGAATGAGCAGTTCAAGATGCAGCATAGACAGTAGCAAAGGCAGGTGTTCCAGTTGTTTAAGTAAGTAATTAAGTTGTTTATTTTGTTTCGGGTGTTCCAGACGCTCCACCTCCAGCAGCACCTACAACACTAGCAGATCGATATCGAGTTGTTGACCTTGAAGCCAGGTCGATAGCCAGATACGTAGTGTCATCTGATCCCAGGTCTATAGCCAGTGTACCACACCTCCCTAGCGCTTCATGAAGTAAGAGGTGCTAGGTATTCCAGTGGATAGGTTGTATGGAATTAATAAAAGGTAAGGGCAAGGGTAAAGGGATCGTGACTAGCATGCATGCCTCTCCTCCCTTAATATGAAGCAAATTCAAATTTCAATTTTAGTATAATACTTGGAGGTAGTTAAATGTAACTCAGTAAATTTGAGTTGGAGACACTTGAGTTCAGTTCTACATGATTGATTGCTAATTTCTAGTAATATAATTCAATTAAGTTGAGTTATTGTAAGTTAAAATAGCTCCAACTGTTGGAGACACTAGTGGAGGATCAAGTTGTGCAGTGTAACTTCAGTCACACTCAGTGGTCATCTAGTTAACTGATCAATCAACCTAAAATAAATGATTCATGCAGAGAATTCAAGTTACCAAGATGATATTGGAGTTGAAGGGAAGTGTGCTATTAGTTGTAAACTAATCCAAGTTATACAGGTGGTGCCTTTAGTCAGATAATTGACCTATGGTAATTGCCCAATTCGTTGGTGAGAAATTACTAAAAAATAGGGGCAATTTCCCAAGGGAACAATGCAAGGAAATATGAGCTTGGAGGCTCAAAATTTTGGTTATGTATTGGCCAAGTTTAGTCAGTTAGGAAGAGGATAGAAGATACAATTCTAGGTTGAGCTCAAGGTTGAGTAGAGCATATTGTATTCATCCATACTCTTTAATTAATGCAATACAAATAGTAAGGGGTTTTGAGCAGTTTCTTTCCCATAGATAAATCTCTGTGTATGTGTGTTGATTCTTAATTCATGTTAATGATTTGTGTTCTTGATCATGAATTTTTTTCGTATATCAGTAGAGTAGATTCTAGCATTGTGATTTAGTAAATTTCATGAGCAGTTTAGAATCTACACATTAATTTCTACATGGTATCAGAGCTAGATTCACAGTAGAGAAGATAATTTGAAGTTGTATTTACAGGAGGATTGGATTTGCAGGATCAATTCTTCAGAGCTAGAAGAATGGATTTATATGGACTAAGACTTGAGTATGCCCTCGAGGGAAGATCAAATTATTTTGGTTGGAAGGACCACATGGAGGCAGCGTTGGAAGATAATGGATTGAAGGAATTTGTTGATAGTGATATTCTGAAACCAATAGTAGCTGATACTCATAATATAGCAGTAACTGATACTCAAAATCTAGCAGAATGGAAGAAGAATGTATCAAGGGCGAGGAGAATAATATTGGAGGGAGTACGAGACCATATTGTCTCCAATATCCAGGGAAAAGAGACTTCGTATACACTGTGGCAAGCATTGACAGATCTGTTCCAGAATAATATTAGCGACCACAGGAAGTTAGTGCTCAAGGACAAGCTTCGAATTATAGAGATGCATAATAATGACTCAATTCAACAATATTTGTGCGGGTTCACACAATTTCGTGACGAACTTGCAGGATTTTGTGTCATAGTACTAGATGATGATTTGGTGAGCCTAGCCCTTCTAGGCCTTCCCAAGAGCTAGAATAACTACCAAGATTGGGTAAATGGGAGGGAGAAACTACCAAATTTGGAGCACTCTGGTCTAATTTGGTAAAGGAGGAAATAAGGTAGAATACTAGAGATAGGGCTTCATCCAAGGTCGAGGATGAGGAGAACTATGCATTGGATGGAAAGGAAAAGAAAGGGAAAGGGAATAAATACCAATTCAAAGAAGAATATTGTCAAGGGGGAAATAAGAAAGACTTATCCAGAATCAAGTGCTTTCACTGTCATGAATTTAGGCACTATGCCATGAAATTTCCACACAAGAATGAAAGCAAGAAGAGGTCAGGAGGAGTGGAAAGTGAAGCTATAGCTTCAAAAATCAAGCTTGATTTTACTCTCATTGCATGCATGGAAAGCACAGTGATGGGAAGGAAGCATGTGATATCTCAACAACAGTGTTGTTGGTGTCCAAGTGTGAACAAATATTCAAACCCTTTTTCACTACAAGGAAAAGACCCTCTAGCGGATGTTTTTGAGGAACCCCTTATAAAAATACCCCAGATATCTGTTTCTAGCGGAGGTTCCTAGAGGAGGTTGGCGAGCGGAGGTTTTTGCAGATGTATTTCGTTCGATGCTCTTATCACCGTAAAACGCACCAGTGCGTTCAACACGAGAAAGCACCGGTGCAGTTAAAAAATTGGAACACCAGACACCGTGCGCTTCGTACACACCCACCCGGTGTGTTGTATTTCTGTAGAGCACCGGTACTTTACATAAGTTGCGCACCGGCACCTCATAAAAAACGCGCGAAAAGTTGAACCGCCCGGGTCGACCTTAAACGCACCGGGTCGCCAACGCACCGGGCCGCCCTGAAATCTCCGCGCACCGGCACATGGTTAAATAAACAAAAAATTACGGCCAAAAAACCGCACAAAACATAGGCACACCAGGATCCATGTGCTCCTAACACACCTGCCCAGTGCGTCATATTCCTGTACAGCACCGGTTCCTTGCATATTTGAGAGTGCAAGATTCTATGATCCATAACATATTAATTATAAACCTTCCAGGAAATCACATAATAAATTTTGGAACCGATGCGTTTCGAACTACCAACTGTAGTTCATCATCAGGATAATGAAGATTGGCTGATCTGACTTACACATTTATACCAGGAAGAGAGAAGCAACGGTCAAAACCCAAGAAAAATTAAAAATGTTAAAAAACAGTCAAAAATAAGAATAAAAATATAAAATAAACCATAAATATAATTAACCCAACCTTAAAATTACAAGTGTTAAAAATGGTCAGAAATAAAAATAAAAATATAAATATAAATATAAAATGAACCAAAAATATAATTACCCCATCCTTAAAATTTATGAAACAACCAAGAAAATTATATAAAGACACAAGTCAAAACTAAAAATAAAATAAATAATATAAATTCAAGACTAAAAACTACAATAAACAAGATTTTAAACCTAAATTAAATCATCAAGTCAAAAGTAAAAAAATCAAAGTCAAAGTCATAAATTATAAATAAATAAATAAATCAAAGAATAAATAAAATAATAAATCAAAAAATATATAAAATAATAAAATGAAATAAAAATAAATGATTTAATCACTAAATAATTTAATAAATTAATAAATAAATAAATGGAAAAATAAAAATAAATTATTTTGATTTTATTTTGACATTAATTATTTAATTAAATAAATAAATCAATAAATAAGATACACTAAAACTAAAATAAAAATAAACCAAATAAAATAAAATAAATAATAATAATATAATCACATTAAAAAAAAGGAAGGACCCTTACAGGGAGTGAAGAGATGGAATCCAACAACTGTTAACTTTCCATCCGTAGTTCGAAACGCGTCGGTTCCAAAATTTCTTATGTGATTTCCCGGAAGGTTTATAATTAATTCCTTACATCTTTATCGCATCGGTGCTTCCGAAAACATGCGCAAAAAAAGATACTGCCCAGTGTGGAATAAATCAACCGCACCGGGGCGCCCATAAACCCTGCGCACCGGCAGATGGTTAAGTAAAAAAAATTACGACCAAAAAACCGCACAAAACATTGGCACACTAGAAACCGTGTGCTCTGTACACACAACACTGGTGCCTTTAATTACGGAACAGCACCGGTGTGTGTCAACTCGTCAGCCCCGGTGCCTCATAAAAAGCGCGCGGAACAGAAATCTGCCAGGGGCAGAATGACGGAAACGCACCAGGGTCCACATAAACGTTGCGCACCGGAAAAGTGTTAAATAAAAAAAAAATTGCGGCCAAAAAACCGCATAAATCATTGGCTCACCAGACACGGTGCCTAGTGCGTCATATTACTATAGAGGACTGGTGGATTATAGATACACTGCCCCCGTGCTTCATAAAAGCGCATGAAAACAGAAGAAGCCTGGGGCGGTATACAGTAAATGCACCGATACACCAGTAAAAAACCTGCGCACCGGAACAGGGTTAAATAAAAAAAAAAAAATTACAGCAAAAAAACCGCATTTTTCACTTTTGTCAGTGCTACAGAGCTCTCAAGCACCGGTGCAAGTTATCCTTGTTTGTGCTGCCCTGACATCTGTGCTCCCAATGCACTTATTGCACACACTGCTGCTATGCATTGCCACCAATCTCCAGCTTGAATTTTATAAAACAATGGACAAATTTTATTTTGCAAATTCTACAGCCAATATGCCTCCACGATGGGTAAATGTACAAATATTTTTCTTGTTTTTTCCATAATTAAACCTTTTAGCAGATTAGAATTTCAAAAAACCTTAAAATTAACCATTAAAAAAAAAAAAATTTGTTGCGCAGTGCGCTCGAGCCATTCGGCTCACACCGGTTTGCAGTGCTGCCTATAAATTTACAGGCCGCACTGCAACTGGTGCTAACGGTATCTGCACTGGTTCTGGGGCGGTACCGCCAGGCGCACCGTGTTATTTTTAAAAAATTTAAAAATTGAAGTGCGATCATTTACCAGGCCGCACCGTTGACAATGTGGTATCACAGCAACACGGTGTGTTGATGGAATTATCCACCCCAGGGGGCGTAAAGTGGTCAGCGCACTGCATACCACAATTCCACATTGTCAACGGTTTGGCCTGGTAAACCGGTGCTAAGGGTATCCGCACCGGTTCCGGGGTGGTACCAAAGGCGCACCGTGTTATGTTAAATTTCCTTATAAAGAGTGGTGCGGTATGTTACCTAGCCACACCATTGACCTAGTTGAATAGTGGTGATGCGGTGCATTGACCGAAATAACCGCCTCGGGACGGCTATTTTTTTCAGCGCATGGCTTACCATATTTGGCCTGTGTCAACGGTGCGGCGTATTACAATACCGCATCGACAACTATGTACGGTGGCAGGAGGGCGGTGCGCTAACTTAGATATATTCCCCGTGGCATATATTGTAGTCAGCGCACCGCCCTCCTGACACCACACATAAGGAATAGTGCACTAAAAACATTTTCTAGAGCACTGCCCCCGGTGCGCTGAATATCATTAGGTGCACCATATCTGGTGCGCTCTGTTGAAAGATGCACCGAGACCGGTGCGTGACTGTGTTTTTGGCGCACCGGCTGTTGTTTTATTTATTTTTCAGAAAATATTTATATACGTATATTTCTAAATACATGTGTCATTTAATAAAAAAATTGTGTTTAATATGTCAATCATTCAGAGACGTGAAAGGAGAGAAGAGGGGCAATAACAACAACAACTAGCGGAACAGTATTACATGGTTCATCTGTGGGAGGAAAGAGAGAGGGAGAGAGATGCGTACCCTCGCCCTATTACAGCAGCGACGCAGGGGCTCCTAAGGGAGGTAGGCATCCTCAAGTTCTATGATGAGGCTACTTCCCTAAAGTCCCATAGTTTGCTTTTGAGACATCTTATCCGAAGGTGAAAATCCCAGCGACAAGCTTTCCGGGTTGGTATCAAATAGTGATACACACCTACTGAGGAGGATGTATATTTTATTACAGGGCTATCGAGGAGAGGGGTGGATTTTCCCTCGTTCCCCGAGGTTCCAGTTGGTTGTGTGGTAGGGAGTCAGTTAGTTTACTCATAGAGATACATTGGAGCACATTTAGTATCTCCTGCATAGTTTCAGGTCGCTAGAGGGAAGTTACGTATTGGTGCGTTTGGTCGTGAGGAGGTTCAGTGTCTCTCACTTATCATTTCAACCATTTCGCACAACACCAGTGACGAGCAATGCATTAGTTGCTCGCTTTTATATTATGTTGATTCTTTACTACAACAGCCATGACTTGTCAGATGGTCTGCCATTTTTTTGCGGCAATTCTGTACAACATTAGATAGATGTCGTGCTCATGCACAAGGGAGGGTCAACTTCCCTTTTGCTTCAGAGCTTTTTTGTTTGTTTTTTGAGAGGTTTCCAGAGACGAGACCTAGTTTTCTTTGGCAGCCTCGTAGGCCGGTTACTGAGGCACGTATGCACATGTGGGGGCAGATGATGCCCAAAAGGGAGGAGAGTCTTTTTCCAGCGAGGATATCAGATGATGCATTGGAGTTGCTAGCCAGTGTTGATGAGCATCCCTTCATTATGGTCCCATGTCCTTATGCGGGGTTGGATTGGCGAGGGTGTGCCAACCTCCTCTTCACAGCTGATGAGCCGCCAAATGATAGAGGTAATATTATTGTTTTATATAAATTTATTCTAACATGTTATTTAACTTGTTTTTATTAAATTGTGTAATTATTTTTGTGTACTTGTATATATTTTGCAGAAATTAGCTCTTTTGATGGCGAGGAGATGCCGCCACCACCACCTGATCCAAGTGTGGATCCCGATGATCACAATGAGGGCATGCCAGATGCCAAGGATCATCAGGAGGTTGGTGCAGATCAGAGACCTGCTCCTGCTGGTGCGCCAGTGCGTGGTTGACTTGGTGATGCTAGATACAGGATGGAGTTGGCCGACCAACTCATCGCATTGATGGTTGAGGCAGGCATCAGGCCTGCTCATTACAGAGACATAGAGGTCAATGATAGGCTATTACGGATGTGGAGAGGCATGTTGCGTGACATGTACAGCCTGATGCGGCATGTCGTAGGAGTTACGACAACTTTTACGCGACTGACGAGGACTGTTGCAAGTTACGATCGAGCCGCAACACGTGATGGACAGTCTGCGAGGCGCAGCGTACCATCATCTAACAAGAGTCATAATGGAGATGAGGCTGGACCATCGACCACTAGTATTGATATTGATGTTGTACTACCACCAGCTAAACCATGACTTTTATATTACAATTGTATATTTTTAACATTATTCAGTTATATATATATATATATATGGTCCATGTATTTTATGTTCATGTTGCCGTTGTACTTAATTTACATGTTGGTAACCATCATGATGTGTATGTTGTTAGGTCATGTTAGATATGTTCATTTAATGTGCAGCTTGCAGATAGACGTGTATGTGATAGCGTGAGTTATTTGACATGAGATGTATATTTGATGTTTTTGTTGTGATGGTCTTAATATATAATGTTAATTGTGTTTTGTTAGATGATCATGATCACAATGATGCAGTTAGTGATTTTGCAGAATGTTTTTTTTAGTCAAATTTGATGTTTGTACGATGGTTTTTTGTAATTTTTTAATTTGTAAAATTGTAATTGTATATATGTAAAATTCTAAAATTGTAATTGTAATTGCAATTGTACGTGAAATTGTAAAATTGTAATTCTAATTCTAATTGTAATTGTAATTGTATGTAAAATATTTATAAAATTTTAATGGTATTAATGTGAAATGAATTTATTAAAAAATTTAAATTTGTAAATTTGTAAATTTTAAATAATTTTAAAATAATAAATCTAGAATAATATGATTTATTGTAACATAATAAAGTTTAGAAAATAATGCAAATAAATTCATGTACTTTAGAATTATCATTATTTTATTATGATCTTAGATACAAAAAAAAAAAAAAATTGATTTATACAGTACGCCATTGTTTTTGAGATCAACATAATTAATGCAAATTATCAAGTGAATTATTGATTTTAACATTAACACAATGCAAATTACCAATTAATTCAGAATACATATTATATTAATATTTCGAAAAAACCCATCTTAAAAAGTATAAATATTGATGAAATAACACATGTACCATATCACTCTCGGTTCTCATGATCACCCTCATTATCTTCTAGCTCGCATGGCACGATAACACTATTGTTCTCAAAAATATGTTTTGATCTAGGGTCATGTGTCAATACGAACCACCAATCCCTATCTAACACATCTGGATAAAAAAAACACCTAGTTGCAGTGTTTAGGGAAAACATAGGGCTCCTTAGATTCATCCCACATCTTTCTAGAGTTGATACATATCAGCCTAATATTATGATCTTCCTTTACATTATTCCGATCAAAGGTGTCCCACCACTTGCACCTAAAAATAACACATTGGAAATAAGAAAAATCCACTTCAATGATCTCTTGTATCTTTCTGACGTAACCTAACGTCCCTCGTACTAGGTTTTGATCACGGTGGCTAGATCAACTAGATTGATCAAACTCGACTTCCACTCCACAGTCTTGTGTGATGTTTTCAGCATCAGAATTTTCTGTGCGAAAATGGTGTCCATATGCCCACATAGATGGGAACAAATGCACCTATTATAAAAAGTTAAAAAAATCATAGTGTCATGTGTCTTATAAATAGTAATCCAACAGTTAAAATATGAAATGTAGATGTCTTAATATAAGTTTCAAATTTACATATAAATTAAAAAGATTATTACCAAGTTGCTGCATCCAATCCCTACGTTTAGTGCATCCTCTTCAGCACACGGTAATGACCGGTAGCACCGTATTTCTCTCTGACTTGGTCAGCAACCCAACTGTTGGGGCATATTTTTAGCATGTTTTCTTTTAAATGATCAGGATAAGGCACACTTCTACCATTCAGCCGTCTGAATTCTTTCCTGTCACTATCCCATTTCATCATGTTTTGTTCGTACAATGCGACCCACGATTGTGTTGCTTCAGAATTATAAAGAACAAATTTATTGATTGCTTCAATTTTTGCATATGTTGATGAAATCAAACCAACATTATATAGTACTTAGAGATCAAAATATACATTATATCGAATTTCAACATGAATATTAATTACTTTTTTTAAATTTGAAAAATTATATGTCGCTTACTCTTTATCAAGCGCTTTTTTCCACTCGTTTGGAGCAACTCTCCTTCTCTTTTGTCTTCATCATTTCATCGGCCCAAATCATCACACCTGGTATGTTGTGGATTTGCTTGATGTACTCGCTAGCATAATAGAAAGACTCATACGATATGTACCCCTCTGCCATAGACCCCTCAGGTTTTTCCCTTTGTCGAACAAAACCTTTCAATTTTTTCATGTACCTCTCTAAGAAGAACATCCAACGACAAGAAAAAACCCCAACTGATTCAACCTCATCTACCAGGTGGATTAGAAGATGAACCTGTAAGTCCATGAAACTCATCGGCAGTTCCTTCTCAAACATACAAACAATCTCAACTATCTCTTGATGCCACCATGGAATGATAGCCACATGAATCTCCTTTGACGTGATCCAACGTACAAATGTAGATAATTTAGATATGGTAAGTCCTAGGTCTTGAGGGAATTCATGTTTCACACACCCACGCACGAACAAAGGATAATGACACTAAAAAGTTATAAACACGTGCAATAATATACAAAATTAGTTATGTTATATGATCCCTGCATGGGATAAAATTTATTAATATAGCAAATAATAAAATCATGCTTTTGACATTATACGTACTCTTAGAAGATTCAAATGGTCATGCAATTTCAACCTCGACAAATGGTCATCCACGGTGAAGCAACACCGTAGTGAAGACCCGTATGAAGTTGCCACCCTCACATCCATTATAACATCCTTTGCCAAAGATATATCATTTTTTTTTTAAATCCATGGGACATCACCTTCTTTGAAAAACCATGAATTAGAGGGACCGGCGCCTGCCTCTGATCAGGTACTTTCTAATCGTCTTGGCCAATGTTTCTTTTTTAGTTTTTGAAGTAATAATATATTTCATAACAGCCAATGTATCACTTTGTTTCGATGATATGTGCCTCCATAAAGAAGATGAAACATTTTTAAATATATGCATGGGATCTAATAAGTGGGCAATCTTAAGATGCTCCCAATATGGGAGGTCATAAAAGATAGATTTCCTTTTCATCCCAATGGGCAATTTCTCAACATGGGTGTCGAAGAAATCTGGATCATCGAACATAGGCTCCCCATTTGAATTGGACATTTCTATGAACTCCTTCTCCTTCTCTCTCTCATATTCTCTAAGCCATTCAACTGGTGTCATTATTGGAGGCCTTTGGGTTCTCTCTCATTTACCATTCAAAGTGGATGCTGCTCTTTTGTAAGGGTGTTATTCTGGTAGGAATACCCTGGAGCAATCATACACTGGCTTTCGTAGGTCCTTGGACCATCTAGCTTTCAGAGAAGGTCTACAACATTTACATCCAAAATACCATTTGTTACAAGACCTGCGAGATTATATTTGTATACATTAATTAATATGCATGGCACGTTAAAGAATATCATGAAGATCATAGCAAATATTACAATGAATTAAATAACTAATATGTGAAAGAATAGTGTTACATATATAAACAAATCAATAAATGAAACATGTAATTTACGAGAGAAAACTCCTAAGCCTAGATAATTATGTGTTGTGTAAGCACATATGCCATACAACGTAAAAATCCTCTCTGTTGCGATGTGTCTTGATACATCATATATATTTATCCCATCCCATAATTCCTTCAATTCATCTACCAGTGGTTGTAAGTAGACATCCATATTCTTCACTTGTCTTCTACTAGGGACTATGAGAGCCAACATAAGATGTCCATTCTTCATGGACAACCATGGGGGGGATATTGTTATTGATCACTACCACAGGCCAAACATAATAGTTGGTGTTCTGGAGGGAATATGGGTTGACGCCATCCATTTCTATGCTGAGTCGTAGACTTCGTACTTCATCCTTTAATTTTTCGGGCCATGTATCCTCTATATGCTTCATGGCTATTGAATCAGTTGGGATTCGCATAACTCCCAACTCACTTCTGTGTGAGGCATGCCATCCCTGCAACATAGCTAATTCTTTGCAACGAAAGAGCCTTTGAATCCTTGGGATTATAGGCATGTGCCTTGATATCTTAAAAGGAGGACCAGTACATGATTTACCCTTCTTTTTTTATTTATCATACCTGTCATGCCCACATTTCGGACACATCTCATTTTTTGCATATTCTCCTCTATATAGAATACAATCACTTGGACATGAATGATAGGATATGTACTCAACACCCAACATTTTCAACAATTTCTTTGCCTCTTCGCAGCTACTAGGCAAGACATTATCACTCGGAAGAATCTTATCTTTGAATAACCTGTAGTTGGTGATCATGGAAAAATATATTAATAAATGTACATTAATGTCGATATAATTATTAACATTCATAAAATTTACCATTTGTAATGTTCATTGTAGTGTGCTGATTATATTTCAAATTTATATAAGGGGAGTACTTTATGGTAAATTACCTCAAAAGTTCCGAGAAACATGCATTCGACAAGCCAAACTTTGCTTTCAAGTTGTACAGTAACATCATTGTCCCCAACTGGGTAGACTTTGACTGACTGCCAGGTCCAAAGAGAGGGGTGGTGGAAGCAAATTTAAGGCTTTCAAAAAAGGTGTCAGCGATATGAGCATCATCCCCTAGTTGATCATCATTTTGGAATGCATCTAACAACATTGTCTCCATGGCAGTCGTATACCTTAATTAATCATCCATACCAACCTCTATTTCATTGCCTCCATTTCCAGCTTGTGAAGAACTACTATTGTTGTAGTCATTCCTAATTGGTGAATTTGGACGCAGCGGGAATTGAATCGGTGGTTGATTCAATCATTTTGGGTATCATTCCTCTCCGATTTTTTCTCTTAATTCAGTATTCTCTCGATTTGACATTGTCATGGGGTGCAACGGAAGATGGTAAGTAGGTCGTTCATCATCACTGGAATCCTAAAAAAAAAAAAAAAAACTTGATTAGTACAAAATATATGACATCAATTAGTAACCACGTTGACAATATTGCGTGATTATAAATTGGTTTGACATTGAAATAATTACATATTAATCAATATATATACCAAACAATTACAATTATAATTACCATCATTGTCCCGGGATTGTGGCTAGAAGATGCAATATTGTTACAATTAGAAGGGTGAAGCAGTTGTCCATTTTCATCTACCAAATGCGCCTTGCGATATGCAGCTCCTGATAAGAACTTCTGACGTTTTGGAGCAGTTTGAATGTTTTTTGCATCTGAACTCGATGTTGAATCTGCATGAACCTGCAAATTTATATACATTATAAATTTAATTAAGTTGTGCATGATTGACTGCATGGATAAAAAACATAAATTCAATTAGATAGTGAAAAAATAAAACAAATCTGAAGTAAACATTACGTCTCTAGATGGATAGGGAGAACTCTGTGATGGACTTTGAGAAATATTATGGAACGATATGGATTTTGAAGAATTATCCATTCCATATAATATATGATATTTTCTAATTTCATTTGAGAAAAACAACAATAAATTTTGGTGCACAAACCTAAATGTAATTTCGGTGCGTAATGTACAAATAACCGCTCCGATGCATTTTTGGTATTGCGCACCAATGCGTTTTTGGTATTGCGCACCGGTGTCGTTTTATAACCCAACGCCTCGGTGCGGTTCGATTAAAGGACCCACCAGTAAATGAATAAGTGCAAATAAAAAAAGCGCAACACTATTTTCTTTAAGTGAAGAAAAAGCGGTAAATTGAAAAATGGACGGCAAAATATTTTCGAAAATCTAATTTCATAAAACATTTCTTTAAATACTAAACACTTTTCTTATTTCACTATTTTTGCAAAAAAAATCAGCTAGAGATTTGCAGGATACATACCTGGAGCAAACAGAGCACGAGAGCACTGCGGAGCAAGAAAATACGTTCGAATAGAAGTATTCAGACAATCAAAATTCCAAACCTTTGGTGATTCAAACCTTGTACCATAGAATTTCAAACGATGTGAGTAAAGTTTATTGTTTTTTTGTGCTTTTTTCTGCAGTTTTTTTTTATGCAGTAAAAGAAAAAATCAAAGTCTATTCTTTTTTTTTACTTTTTCTATAGTTTTTTTTATGAAGTAAAATAACAAAATCAAATTTAATTGTTTTTTTTACTTTTTTCTGCAGTTTTTTTACCTTTTCTGCAGTTTTCAGAAAACAAAATAATAATAAAAATATAAATATAAATATATAAATATAAAATTAAAATTAAAAATTAAAAATAAAAAATAAAAATCCATTTTTAGAAACAAAACCCTAGATTCTTTTTCTTTCTGAATTAAGGCTTTTCAAATTAGATTTATAGGGTTTTTATAGTCATAATACATCCAACCCACGAGATGACTTGCATATTTGGATCCCAATCCATGTTGGCCCTTGCGTTAATCTTAAAAAAAAAAACATTTTTTTTTCATCAGTGTGCCTTACGTAACATAGCACACCAGTGCGCTATGTTATACCAGCGCACTGCGAAAGTACAGTGATAAAAAATAAAAAATAAAAAAATAATAATAAAAAATGTGTTTTTATCAGTGTGCCATATGTAACATATTGCATCGGTGCTCTATTTCATTATGGTGCACCGCAAACGTGTTGTTTTAAAAAAAAAAAACCATTTTAGAAACAAACCCTAATTTTTTTTTGTTTCTTCCCTTTCTTCTCTCTCTTTCTGTGATTTCAGAATTAGGGCTTTTTAATTTATATTTATAGGGTTTGTATTTCTAAATATAAGCCTAAGACATCCAACCTACAGGAGGACCTGCATAATCGGATCACAATCCATGTCAACACTTGCGTAATTTAAAAAAAAAAAAAAATTGTCAGTGCGCCCTGTGTACCTGAACACACTCGTGCACTCTATTATGCCAGTGCACTGTGCAAGTACTGATAAAAAATAATCTCAGTGCGCCATTTGTAAAATATTCAGCCGATGCGCTATTTCATTATGGCGCACCGCGAACGTTCTGTTTCGATTTAAAAAAAAAAAAAAAAAACCATTACATTCTTTTTGTTTCTACGCTTTCTTCTCCCTCTTTCTGTGATTTCAGAATTAGGGCTTTTCAATTTAGATTTATAGAGTTTGTATTGCTAAATATAGACCTAAGACATCCAACTGATAAAACGATTAGCATAGTTGGATCCCAATCCATGTGGGCCCTTGCATGAATTTAAAACAAAAAAACAAAAAAAATTATCGATGTGCCTTGCGTAAAATAGGGCATCGGTGCTCTGTATTGTCCAAGCGCACCGCATAAGTAATGTGATAAAAAATTAATAAACAATTTTTTTTTTTATCGGTGCGCCATATGTAAAATATGGCACCGTTTTATGCTACAAAAATTAACACTCGACGATTTTTATTATTTTATCATGGTTAACCAGTGCTGTGATTGACATGTAATGCACCGATGCTCCTTGTTGACATATAGCACCGTACGGTCTATTATACTATTTGTGTGGTGCATTTTGGAAGACAACCACGCACCGGTGTCTGTGCGTACACCATGAATGGTGCACCAGTTTCTTGAGATTTTTTTTTTTTACTTGTAAAGTTGACAATTTATTTATAAATATATTAATGAATGATATGGTATAGGTTTGAGATTGATAAAGAAATGACGGACAAGAGATCAAGTAACAAAAATATTGATAACACATCAAGAAAAGCAAAAAAGGCAAGTTCTTTGTAAATTTTTTACAAAAAATATTATTTTTAAACTATATGTAAGTTTAACTAATATGTATTGTTTACTGTGTATCATGCAGAACCACAAAATGATGAAGCTCGATAAGATTATTTTTGATCTAGGACCAGAAGAGTGTAAAAGCTTGATGGAAAAATTGCAAAAGGATGAATCAGGTGACTGAACAAATATTATCGATCCAATATGAGTTTCTTTTTTTAGTTTTTATTAATAATACAATTAAAATTATTAGATAACATGTGTGAAATAGTCTATTAATTCACATATGTTTAATGTTATATAGGAACCAACAACTCAGAAAATGAATGTTGTTCTAAGAAAAGAAAAGAAAAAAATAGAACATGAAAATGAAAATGAATTTCTCCTTAGCTCATCTGGAGTGGCGTTGGAAGTTAACGAAAGGGGGAAAAACTTTTACAAAAGTTTGAGGGATCTAGTGGAACGAATGTATAGATGTTCTTTCCACTTACAATACAAAAACCAATCCAATTATTCCAAGAACCAAATTTTATCTAAACTACAGGAAGAGTTTCTAGAGAACTGGTCAATGACACATGTCAGACTTTTAATAGCAAAAATGTACAAAAAAAAAGGAATGAAAAAATAATATTCCTTTAGATGTTTGTCTAGAATTATTTATAAATATCACTTTTGTTATACTTACTTTTCATATATAAATATAAAAATTAAATAGTTTATTGTCATTATACATTTTCAGGAAGACTATGAAAATCTCAAAAGATGAATGAGCTTATATCAGAAATATGCCAGTAGGAATGTCCAAAAAGGTGTACAAGGAGATGGTCAAAGAAATGGACATAATTGCATCCATGGAAAATTTTAGAGGCTAATATTCATACGTGGGCTAATTTTCCATGGTTTTTCCAAAAAAAAAGATTCGCCAATTTCCATTTTTTTATAAAATTGATTCGCCCAAATTCTACAATAAAAAATTATTTTACCTTAAAAATTGCCAACATTATATAGATAATATATATAACATCATTATAAATTTGAATAATTTTACAAATACATAAATAAAATTTTTATAGTTTTCATATTAGGGACTAGTGAGATTCGCCAATTTTTTAAACTTCAAGATAATTTCCCATCCTTAAAATATTCCTTGATTGCATCGCGGTAGGAGCCATCTCAACAAAAACTTGCTTCAAATGTAATATGTATTCATTGAAGTTTTCGATCATTAGGTATAATAAATAAATAATTTAGCGTTAAATATTAATTTTCAAGTATTTTCTTACAGAAAAGAAAAGAAAATGGAACCCATTCAGCACATAAAACAGGACGACAAGGAAGAAAATGATTGATATCCAAGTTTGTGAGCAATTGTTACTTCCTTATAACAACTTAACTAGATTTCATTTTTGTATTTTTTAAGTTGTTTTACAAAAATCATCATTGAATGTCTTCAAACAGGTGCTAACATACAAAGAAGAACCATCAGAGGAATTGATTGAAATTGGGGTAAATATGGGTTGTGAGTATATGTTGGCATATCAGAACTTAGTTGTGGAATTTGTAAGCATCTATCGATCTTGTTTTACTTAGCTCTGTCTATAATTAACAGAAAAAAATAAATCTTTTATATTAAATATATGATTTGTTATGGGATATAAAACTTGCAGGAAACAAATTATGGCACTGCGCCAATAGATCAAATCTTAAAAGATGGCATGTTACATGGTTTTGAATGAATGTGTATAGTTTATGAGTCAATTGTTGCATTGGTACGTCATTTCTTTTCGATTTACGTTGATGTATATTATTTAATATTTCAATTTTAATTATTCTCACCAATGTATATACACTCATTACAATTTATTTTTATGTTTGTAGATGGAATGTGAAGAAGAAGAAAACAATCAACACCATGAACAAAACATTCCTGAAAATAACCCGTCATGGAAGTAGCTCTAGTAGTGACAGTAGTTCAAGCGAAAAATGATGATCACTATGTTTGGATATCAAAGCAAGGCGTTGTATTTTTTGAAAAATGTATGTGAAATCAGACATTTTCTATAATGTAATGGACATAGTGTCCCAATCGAAAGATAAAGGGATACCAATAACTCTCCCATTTTGTATGACAAAGAACGTCTTATATATATATATATATATATATATATATATATATATATATATATATATATATATGTATATATATGTATATATAGATATATGTTTTAATTTATTCTATTGCGTTCTCTCTTGTCGCTATTGCATTCTCCATTGTCGTTCCTAAATGCTCTAATAAAAATTTAATTCATATGAATATTGTTATAAGATATATATGTGTCGAATTTTGATGAATAATGAATTTTTAAAAACCACAATAATTATGATATGATATAACAAATTAATACAAACATCACATTCAAATGCATTAATAAAAATTTAATTAATATGAATATTCTTATAAGATGTGTCGACTTTTGATGAATACTGAATTTAAAACAATCACAATAGTTGCATTGTCACAGGCCGATGTTTCTAAAAAATACAAAATGAAAATCGGTGTGTGTATTCTTATACCGGTGCGCTTGTATTCTTAAGCGCACCTATGCATTTTTACGACCTGTTGTAGCTCCTAGAGACAGCCTTGAGTTGTATAAAGACCAGTGCCTAGGACATCTTAAATGCAAGGAGCATATGACTCAACTGATTGCAGTTGACAATGTTAGGCTCTCATGCTATTATCACTCAGATGAATGGTTTTAATCAAGGTTGAACCAAAACCCCAAAGTTAAACACAACAACTAGGAAAACTGCAGAAACTGAGTAGAAACTGCAATAATTAAATGCATCAGACAGTTTTAAAACAGAATGTTGTAAAGGGGGCCGACTTCTAAAATGAACACACAGATATCAAGTTATATGTGAGCGATGACTATGGCTGAAAATGGAGTAAGATATCAACTATAACCGGGCTTATTCAAGGATAAGAATCCATATATACTGGGCTTATTCAAAGATAAGAATCCATATGTATGGGCTCGTTTAAAGATAAGAATCCATTGTAGTTAATATCGGAAGAACAGCGGAAGAGATAGAAAATGAAACAAAGTATCATGCCTGAGCCATATTTAAAGCGCTATAGATGAGTAAATGTGAGTATCTACTATGATAAATTCACATTTAAGCATTGGAGCACTCGCATTCTAGAGCATTAGATACAAGAAATGTAGAGAGATACAAATGAACATTTGTATTAAAAAACATGGAGAAGAGTTACAAACTGTGAATCATCTAGAGCGGAATCCCCAATTCCAACAAAGCTTCTTATTACTGAATCTCTACGGGAACTTCAAACATCAACTACCAGAATTCATACAACATACATACAGAATACTCGAGCTCAGTGAGTCCTTTGGAAAATTTGGAACCTTTTGTTAGTGTTTTCTTCCTGTTTTTATAACCCTGATTCCTATGCGTGAGAAGATATTTTGGGAAAATATCTTCCCCGCGTGCTTGTATTCTTTTTTAGGTCTAAATAAAAAATAGAAAAGATGATGGGGTAGAACTACCTCTCATCATTTTACAATGCAGGCCTAAAGCCGTTTCTAACTGAAATGTAAACAATTTACTAAACTGAAAGTGAAAACTGCAGGAGTGAAATAAGAATTTCACCCGAAATGACAAAGTGAAAAGAACATAAGGTAAAAAGGCCAAACAGGCCCAATCATGAATGATCATTATTGTTTGATGAGGCAGAGCCCCTGCTGCTGCTGGAAAAGGCAACACCATTAGTCGTGGGAAAGATTGGCCTTCTGCACTGGAGAATGCGGTACTACTAGTAGTGGAAGATTTGGCCTTCTGTGCTGGAGGTTCCTGTAGAATGGCTAATGGTCATGATCCATTGACTTGGACGTGGAATTGGCCCCCTGCATCTTTTTTCTCTGCTTCCTGGGCGTGGAGGAATGTCACCCTCGGCCTCACGCCGCTGTGATTGGCTATGAGAAGGCATGTGTACTTAAAATGTCATGTAAACCTGCACAGACAGCAAACCTATTAAATAAATCCTACGATGAGGGGTAGACTGCTTCAGAAGGCTCGGGTGAAGGCGAAGGAGCAATGTGGAGGCAAGGAATGTAGCGGAAGCGTTTCCATGGTGAAAGCAGAGTTTAAATCTGATTTGGCGCAAAGCTATGCAAAAGGCGGTTTTGCAGAAAACCAGAGTGGTTTTCGTGTAGGCGGAAGGTGGTAAGTGGTAAGGAGCAGAATGAACGCGATACAGTAAGGTGGGCGACGCGTGTCCTCAAAAAAATCGCCCATTTCGCATCGGAGTTGCGCGTTAGGGGCTGCTGTGAAATGGATGCGAAAATGAACGAGAGCCGTACGATCTGAGCAATCCATATCAACGACTGCAGATGAACGCAACGGACGTACTTGCGTGGTCGGGTGGGACCAGCGATGACATCAGCAATACTGTCATATAGCAGGATGATCAGTTGCAGGGTTATAAGAGTGAGAGCGATGTGGGCCGTTGGATGAGGGAGATCAACGGTCCAGATCAGAGCGGGGGAGTGAAATATTGGATGAGTGATCGGGAAATATGTGAAGGAGCGATGGAGAGAGGACCATTGGATCATGAGGACCTCAACAGTGGAGATCAACTTCGGGGGAACTTGGGGGTACGAATCAATTTCTGGGTCGGGTGCCTCTGTAGTGAATATGGACCGTTGGATGAAGATCTTCCACAGTCAAAGGAGGCAACTGCGGGGGCACTGGGGAGTACGGCCCACTTTGGTCGGGTGCCCCCACAGTGATCCTGCACCGTAGAATCGGGTCAATCGGACGATGGAGGACGCATCACAGAATTGCACAAAGGTATGAATGGTGCGAGGTTAGGGGTAAACCGCGATGTGGCGATGAAGCGATGACCGTCCGATCAGGAGGATCGATGGTCCAGATCATATCACGGCTTCGCATAAATGAATGGATGAGGCGGAGGACAGCGAAATAGCGAGACAGCACCAACCGTTGGATTGATTGTGATCAATGGCTCAGATTACATCAGCGGGGAAAGAACATCAAGGGTAAAAAATAGAGTGAAAATAGAGTGCAGCGATGTGTGATGTGCGATGGATGGGCGCAGCGCGATGGAGCGATGATCGTTGGATCTACAGAGATCAACGGTCGGGATTACATCGGGGTTTCGCACATCGACTGAAAAATATAAAAGGTGGATGGAAACGGGGAAGAGCGATGTGCGATGTGTGATGGATGGGTGCAGCGTGATGGAGCAATGACCATTGGATCTACGGAGATCAACGGTCGGGATTACATCAGGGTTTCGCACATCGGTGGAAAAGAGTTTAGGAACGAGAACTTTGAATGAAGCGAAATGCGATGTGCGATGGATAGGTAATGCGCAATGGCCTTTGGATCTACGAAGATCAACGGTTAGGATCTCTTTGGCAAAGATGAACCTTGGTGGTGAGACAAAAGAGAAAATGAGTGGATTTGGGAACCAGCAAAGTCCGATGGCCGAAGGAGGTTTAAGGACTTTTATCCATCGGACATAGAGCGAAGTCATATGAGAAATGGGGCTAAGGGCTTAAGCCGAAAGGCGCTTAGAGGCCTGATTTTTTAGAATGAGCGCTTTTAAAGCAAAAAGGTGGAATTTTTGCCTTTTCAAGGGTTCCGATAGGTGAAAAGGGGACTTTGACAGTCCATGCAGTCTTTGTTGTATTTTTTTTGCAAAATAAATCTCCTTATCATTATACATCCCAGCTCGGTGAGGGATTTCATAACAACATTGGCTCCACGTGGGGACGACCTGTTTGTCCTCGAACGTGTTGAGAACTCCGCAGACCTTCTGTTAGCCTTCTTCTTGTGAACAAAGTCCCTTGATGCCTTCTCTTCTTTCTTCATGACAAATCAAAATAGAAAAAATCATAATAAAAGAAACTAAATAATGTACAATATCATACAGCAGACCTTTCGGCCTGAATCAATACTGGAAAAAGGGTTTTAAGAATTTCCCATTCACAGGGGCTTCGAGCAGATCACCCTGCAAATTTTCCAGTCTGAAAGTATTGTTTCCTCCGGCTTCTGCAATTTTGAAAGGTCCAAACCATAGAGGATCTAACTTTCCATGCTTTCCTTTCTCATCCCTTCTTACGTCCCATCTTAGCACTAGATCTCCAACCTGCATCTCCTTATCTTTAGCATGCTGATCGAACAGGTCTTTCATTTTCTCTTGGTACTCAGTCAACCTATGATTTACTCAACTTCGAGTCTCTTCCAGCTCTAATAATTGATTTATTCTTCTAGTAAGATCGTTTGGTTCCTCTTGAAAATCCTGCATGAACCTAGCCACAGGTAAGGCCAATTGTATCGGGAAAATTGCTGCTCTACCATAGACCAATTCATATGGGGATTTTCCTGTTGACCTTTTACTAGTGATTCTGTTTTCCCATAGCGCAAACTTGCGCTGTGAATCCCAGTTCTTTTGGTTTTCATTTATGGCCTTTTTAAATTCCCTTACCAAAGTTTTGTTTGAGGATTCTTCCAATCCATTTCCCTGTGGATAGTAGGATATAGAGTGTCCTAACCAAATATTATACTGTTGGAAAAAACTGATAAATTTGACAGACTTAAAATCCTGAGCATTATCTGTGACAATCTTAGCAGGGCAGCCAAACCTTGAGATAATGTTATCTTCCAGAAACTTGATCACCACTGTGTCTGTAGCATTCCTTGTTGGCATGGCCTCTACCCATTTAGTGAAGTAATCGGTGGCTGTTAGTAACCACTTGTGTTGCCCGCTTGAGGCAGGATGAATTTCGCCAATGAAATCAATTCCCCACTGCTAGAAAGGTTCTTCTATGTGTACCGGGATCGTAGGCAAAGGTGCAAACTTCTGCCTTTCAGCAAATTTCTGACATTTTTCATAGGCCCTTACCCGAGCATAAACATCTCCGAAAAGTCTAGGCCAGAAAAAGCCTGCTTTCAGAATTTTGTGTGTCGTGGCCCTCCAGCTGTAGTGGCCACCACATATTCCCTCGTGGAATTATGCCATCACTTCTTCTACTTCATTTTCTATGAGACATAAAATTAGTATGCCCGATGGGTCTCTCCAGTACAAACGACCATTTGCTACGATGAACTTCTGAGATTTTAGCATCAGCGTTCTATACTTTGTCTTGTCGCAGCTTGGAGGACATCTAAGATTCAAGAGGTACTCTACAATTTCCTTGTACCATGGACTAAGAAGGTACTTCATATGGGTCTTTTGTGTAGCGGTTTCTATCCTGTGCTGCTCGTCTGCTCTTCCAGGCTCTTCATTGGCCACCATAGACAAATTTATCCCCAAATCTTGACAGTTTTATTCGGAAAGGATCTTGGCTAATCCCTGTCCCTTTATTGGCTTAGTGGGGTGTATCTCCAACTCATACTCATGTATCTTGGCTATCCATTTGCCTCTCTTTCCTTCACTATCTCCCTGAACCAAGATTTCTTTTACAGCCGCTGTGGGTACGAATGCAGTTATAGCTGACTGCAATACATACATCCAAAAAGACTTCAGGGATTTGACCAAGGCATAAGCTTGTTTCTCCAGGATGTTATAATTTAGCTTAGCGTCACGAAGCACTTGGATGGAAAAGCTAATGGGTTGTTCATGACCTTCTTCATTTTTCTACAATAATACAGCTGCGACGGTGTGGGGAGATGCAAACGAAAATATTATGAAGGGCTTCGCATAATCCGATCCTACCAATACTGGGGCTTCTGCGAAAGCATTTTTTATTTTTTTTAAAGCTTCCCGCGACTCAGTAGTCCATTTTAATTCGTTATCCTTCTTCAGCATCTCAGTTATGTACCAGACTATCTCTGCATAGTTCAGTATGAATCTTCTCAAGAAGTTGATACGTCCAAGAAAAACTTGGACCTCTTTCTTGTTTCTGGGCAAGGATATACCATTTATGAATTCTACCCTTTTTGGGTCAATTTTTACCCGTGCCTTTGTTACAATATGCCCCAACATTTTACCCTCTTCTAAAGCAAACAAAGATTTTTGAGGGTTCAAAGACAATCCATATATGCGACACTTGTCAAAGGTTTTGCGCAAATGCTCTATATGTTCAGCATCGTCCTTTGAGAAGACTGTGATATCGTCCAGGTACACCACCATGAATTTGTCTTGTTCTTCCACAAAAGAAATTTCCATGGCCCTTTGAAATGTAGCCCCCGCATTGATCAATCCAAACGGCATTTGAGCATACATAAACGTTCCCTAAGGAGTGGTGAATGTGGTTTTCTTTTGGTCCTCCGAAAGCGTTACTACTTGATTGTACCCAGAAAATCCATCCATCATAGACATCAGTGAAGATCCTACCACCTTCTGCAATATATGGTCCATCTTGGGCAGCGGATAATTGTCTTTCAGAGATGCTCTGTTCAAGTTCTGAAAGTCAACACACAATCTTATTTCCCCGTTCTTCTTTCGGACTGGGACCAAGTTGGCCACCCATTCAGAATATCTTAATGGCACAATAATCTTAGCCTTCAACAGTTTCTTGATTTCCTTTTCTATGGAAGGAAGGAGTAAAGGATTAATTTGTCTTAATTTATGTTTGTGTGGCTTAGCATCTTCCTTTAATGGAATCTTGTGTTGGATAATGATAATATCAAAGGTATTCAAATATTGATAGGACCAGGCAAAGACATCTTTATATGTCTGAAATAGCTTCCGATATTGCTCTTTGTATTCTTCGGGTACCTTATTAGACGATTTCACAAGCTTGGGATTAGCCTCCGTGCCGAGGTTCAGGTCATCTACTTGATTTTCTTCAACAACCTTACTTGGCCGGATTGGGACATCATTCTTATCAAATAGTCTTTCTAGGGGGACCAGTCCTCTGGGTATTATATTCCCTTTGAGATGTAGCACGTTGTGCCCAACCATGGCATCCTGCCATTTATTCTAGGGAAGGTCCTCAGTCTCCTCCTCGCCAACATCTATGTCCATATTGGAGAATTCCCCAATAGTATCCATGAATATTTTCACTTGCTCTTCGTCTTCAAACACCTGCTAGTGTTTCACATTGTCAGGGATGGAAGGACAGTAACGGACCTCTATCTCGTACCTCAGGAGGGGGTTTTGAGGTGGCCGAAAAGTGCTTGCAACCACTGCAAGAGAGTCTGTCATTCTGTTTTGGTCTCTTGGCATGAATTGAATATTAAATGCTGAGAAGAAATTCTCTACCAAGTCCCATACCTCATTTTTGTAAGCCCTCAGTCATGGGTGCTTAGCTTGACATTGATTTCTTACTTGTCTCACCACCAGTTCTAAATCTCCCAAAACCTTCAAGCTTTGAATATTCATATTCTTTGCTATTTTTAGACCTAGAAGCAAGGCTTTTTATTCGGTCACATTGTTCGTGGCTTGATACTCCAATTTGAAAGATAATGGGACCAGTTTTCCAGTAGGGGAGATAAGGAGAATCCCAGTTCCATTCCCTTTCTTTGAGTTGGCTCCATCAAAGTGCAAGGTCCAAACCCAACCTTCTTCATTACTTGAAGACTACTTGGTATTTACTTGACAGAAAGATGGCTCCTGCAAGTAATCTTGGTCTTCTTCAAGCATTAGACAAGAAAACTCACCCTCTTCGTTGTACACCAGTGAATTTACTAAATTATCGGCTTTAGTGACCATCTTCACAAACCTTGTTTCCTGGTATAATCTTCTTTCTTGGCCTCCAAACACAGGGATGGTCGCATAGGTTAGGTCCACCTTTATAGATCCTCCAATTTTTATGCCCCATGATCTAGATAACAGCATCCCAAACCGAGCTGGGATGTCAACCACAACTATGTCCATTACCACGCTCTTAGCAAGGATTTGGGATAGATTTACCACCAAATCCTTGATCATCCCCAAAAATTTGACTCTTTTAGAATCAAAATATTAGAGATATTTATATGGCCGAGTGATCTGCAGCCCCAATTGCTCCATCACCGACAGAGGTAGCAGGTTATGGGACACCCTGGAATCCAGCATATAGTTGTGCAACAACAAATCATGAATTACTAAAGAGACATAGAAAGGAGGAGTTGAAGCATCTAACTCCTCAACATGAGGACCGAACATTACCATAGGCCTTTCTTCCTGGAGATTTAAACTATCTGGGATTGGGGCTGCTCCTTGAGGAAGCATGAAAGAAGACACCTGAGACTGGTAGACTGGCTGTTTCAGGAGTTTAGTTAGGGGGACTAGGATTTTAACCATTTCCAATTCTTTTTGAAGATTAAAAGCAGAGGGAGACTTCTCTATGGTATTTTCCTTTGGTTCATTTATCATGGTTGAAGGTTTTTCTTCCCTCGGAATAGGTTTAACATTTGCATTTGGATTAGAGGCCAACTTAGAAGAGGAAGGAATGGAGTCATTAGAATGTAAAGGTTCAGTTATAGGTCTCTTAGCTTTATCTCCGACTTTCTGAACAACTGTTTCCTTCTGAGGCATCTCTTCTTCTTGTTCTTGTGTGTGGGTTCTCTTTCTAGATGACCTGAGATCATATTTTCTATGAAACTGTGCTTGCATGAAATCTACAAATTTTTTACAGTAATCATCGATCTCTGGATCTTCAACAGCGCTTTTTTTTTCTTCTTCTTCTTGCAAGGAAAGCTCCACTCCTTCACTTTCTTGCAAAGAAGACACAACTTCATCACCATTTGAGTAAGCAAGATATTGATCATCTTTCCCATCGGGGATATCTTCGGTAGGGCCATCCATTTTCCCTTCCAGATACAGCGGGGGTTGTATGTGGTCTTACTGCTCCTTTCGATCTCTTTGTAATATTTGCAAAGGAGGCTTTCGATATTGGGGGTTATAACCCCTGTTTGGAGCAGCTTGAGGTGACCTGGAGGAGGAATTCTTTGCTTCGAGCTCAAGCTTCACCAGCTTTCTCGAAAGGTTCTTGATCATTTTATTCATCTCCTCCATTTTGTAATCTGCTACCTCTCTATCTTGACTTGAGGTAGATGCTTCTTCTTTCCCTCTATGTCTAGCATCATGGTCTGACCTCCCTTTTGATTTACCCATAGAAGAAAAGTTGGCTTCTACTTCCAATGCATCAGTCTGGGCTTCATCCAAAGTAGCAAACTTCCTTTCTCTTAAAAAGAATCTGAATTCTGACTCAAAGGCTGCTACAAACACCACTTTAGCAGCGGTCTGATGAGGCTTCATTTCGGCTGGGAGACTTGTATATAACTTATTAAACCTCTTGATGAATTCGGACACATCTTCATTATGTCTCTTTCTAAGTGCATTGTATTCTGTAAGATAGTATCCATGGTCCTTCTTCTCTCCCCATTTATTGGTGAAGGCATTTTCCATTTCCTCCCAGTTATTAATGGAGCGGTCCCCCAAGGTCTTGAACCATTTTCTAGCCTCTCCATCTAGAGACTGGATAAACAATCTCAACACCACATCCAGATGTTCAACATTGAAATTCTCTGCGAAGGCGCAGAAAACTTCCAGGTGTTTCTGAGCTTCAGTATCATTTTCTCCATTGAAACGAGGTAGGATCTTTAAGTAATCCTGAGGCATGTCGTTCAGGATCTGAGGCAATGCCAGGGGGGCATATTTTTTCAGTAGGAAGCCTAGAATAGCCATCAGAGGTTGTGAAGGTGGCGAGACATTCTGATGTATAAAAGGAGGTGGTGGAAGAGAAGTATGTATGACAATGGGGATATATTTAACAACAGCTTGAGGGGTTGATTGAACTATTAGAATATGAGAAGTGAAAACCTCTGTGACTTCTTTAACTTCTTCGGCTTCAGGAGTGGGATGCAGAAAGAAGCTCGTGGTATCTACAAATTCAGCCTCATCTTTTACTTCAATATTTTCAAGGGAGGAGGTACTAGAAGTATAATCAAGGGTTCTTGCAGTAGAATCAGGGCCTTGATCTTGAGCTAATTAAGAGGAGGATGGAGAGTCTTCCAGGGAGAATCTGGGAATATCTGTATAAGCCGATTGTCTTTCTCTCCAAAATATCTTGTGCAAAATCTTCTCTGGATCAGACACTAAAGGTGTTCTCAACTGGGATGTATCTGACCTTAGGTGTGGCTTTCGGGGAGCCAGGACTACAAATAGATTTATCTTTAATGACAGTGAAGTTGCCAAGGTGAGGGATCTACAACTCCCAACCCTTCCTGCTAACCTATTCTAAAGGGTGGATGAATATTTGTCAAGGCCCAGGGATTTAGTTCTTGAAATTCTTTCCTCGGAAACAGCGCCAGAAAGATGTTGTAGCTCCTAGAGACAGCCTTGAGTTGTATAAATACCAGTGCCTGGGACATCTTAAATGCAAGGAACATATGACAAAACTTATTGCAGTTGACAATGTTAGGCTCTCATGCTATTATCACTCAGATGAATGGTTTTAATCAAGGTGGAACCAAAACCCCAAAGTTAAACACAACAACTAGGAAAACTACAGAAACTGAGTACAAACTGCAATAAGTAAATGCATCAGACAGTTTTAAAACGGAATGTTGTAAAGGGGGCCGACTTCTAAAATGAACACACAGATATCAAGTTATATGTGATCGATGATTATGGCTGAAAATGGAGTAAGATATCAACTATAACTGGGCTTATTCAAGGATAAGAATCCATATATACTAGGCTTATTCAAAGATAAGAATCCATATATCTAGGTTCATTCAAAGATAAGAATCCATTGTAGTTAATATCGGAAGAACGGCGGAAGAGATAGAAAATGAAACAAAGTATCATGCCTGAGCCATATTTAAAGCGTTATAGATGAGTAAATGTGAGTATCTGCTATGATAAATTCACATTTAATCATGGGAGGACTCGCATTCTGGAGCATTAGATACAAGAAATGTAGAGAGATACGAAATGAACATTTGTATTAAAAAACATGGAGAAGAGTTACAAACTGTGAATCATCTAGAGTGGAATCCCCAATTCCAACAAAGCTTCTTATTACTGAATCTCTACGAGAACTTCAATCATCCACTATCAGAGTTCATACAACATACATACAGAATACTCGAGCTCAGTGAGTCCTTTGGAAAATTTGGAACCTTTTGTTAGTGTTTTCTTCCTGTTTTTATAACCCTGATTCCTATGCGTGAGAAAATATTTTGGGAAAATATCTTCCCCGCGTGCTTGTATGTTGTTTCGGGTCTAAATCAAAAACAGAAAAGATGATGAGGTAGAACTGTCTCTCATCATTTTACAACACAGGCCTAAAGTTGTTTCTAACTAAAATGTAAACAATTTACTAAACTGAAAGTGAAAACTGCAGGAGTGAAATAAGGATTTCACCCAAAATGACAAAGTGAAAAGAACATAAGGTAAAAAGGCCAAACAGGCCCAGTCATGAATGATCATTGTTGTTTGATGAGGTGGAGCCCCTGTTGCTGCTGGTGAAGGCAATACCGTTAGTCATGGGAAAGACTGGCCTTCTGCGCTGGAGAATGCGGTACTGCTAGTAGTGGAAGAGCTGACCTTCTATGCTGGAGGTTCCTGTAGAATGGCTAATGGTCGTGATCCATTTACTTAGATGTGGAATTGACCCTCTGCATATTTTTTCTCTGCTTCCTGGGCATGGAGGATCATCCTCCTCAGCCTCAAGCCGCTGTGATTGGCTATGAGAAGGCCTGTGTACTTAAAATGCCATGTAAACCTGCACAGACAGCAAACTTGTTAAATAAATCCTGCGATGAGGGGTAGACTGCTTCAGAAGGTTCAGGTGAAGGCGGAGGAGCAGTGCGGAGGTAGGGAATGCAACGGAAACGTTTCCATGGCGAAAGCAAAGTTTAAATCTGATTTGGCGCAAAGTTATGCAAAAGGCAGTTTTGCGGAAAACCAGAGTGGTTTTCGCGCAGGCGGAAGGTGGTAAGTGGTAAGGAGCGGAATGAACGCAATATAGTCAGGTGGGTGACACGCGTCCTCACAAAAACCGCCCATTTCGCATCGGAGTTGCGTGTTGGGGGCTGCTGTGAAATGGATGCAAAAATGAACAGGAGTCGTCCGATCTAAGCAATCCAGATCAACGGCTGCAGATGAACGCAACGGACGTACTTGCGCGGTCGGGTGGGACCAGCGATGATGTCAGCAATCCTGTCATATAGCGGGATGATCAGTTGCGGGGTTATAAGAGTGAGAGCGATGTGGGCCGTTGGATGAGGGAGATCAACGGTCCAGATCAGAGCGGGGGAGTGAAATATTGGATGAGGGATTGGGAAATCTACGAAGGAGCAATGGAGCGAGGACCATTGGATCATGAGGACCTCAATGGTGGAGATCAACTACGGGGGCACTTGGGGGTACGGATCAATTTCTGGGTTGGGTGCCTCTGCAGTGAATATGGACCATTGGATGAAGATCTTCCGCAGTTAAAGGAGTCAACTGCGGGGGCACTAGGGAGTACGGGCCACTTTGGTCGGGTGCCCCCACAGTGATCCTGCACCGTAGATTCGGGTTAATCGGACGGTGGAGGATGCATCACGGAATTGCAAAAAGGTATGAATGGTGCGAGGGGAGGGGTGAACCGCGATGTGGCGATGAATCTATGACCATCCGATCAGGAGGATCGACGGTCCAGATCATATCGCAGCTTCGTATAAATGAATGGATGAGGCGGAGGATAGCGAAATAGCGAGACAACGCTGGCCGTTAAATCGATTGCGATCAATAGCTCAGATTACATCGGTGGGGAAAGAACATCGGGGGTGAAAAATAGAGTGAAAATGGAGTGCAGCGATGTGCGATGTGCGATGGATGGGTGCAGCGCGATGGAGCGATGACCGTTGGATCTATGGAGACCAATGGTCGGGATTACATCGGGGTTTCGCACATCAGTCGAAAAATATAAAAAGCGGATGGAAACGGGGAAGAGTGATGTGCGATGTGCAATGGATGGGCGCAGCGCCATGGAGCGATGATCGTTGGATCTACGGATATCAACGGTCGGGATTACATCGAGGTTTCGCACATCGGCAGAAAAGAGTTCAGGAACGAGAACTTTGAATGAAGAGAAGTGCGATGTGCGATGGATAGGTAACGTGCGATGGTGGTTGGATCTGCGGAGACCATTGGTCAGGATCTCTTTGGCAAAGATGAACCTCGGCGGTGAGACAAAAGAGAAAATGAGTGGATTTGGGAACCAGCAAAGTCCGATGGCCAAAGGAGGCTTAAGGACTTTTATCCGTCGGACATAGAGCGGGGTCATATGAGAAATGGGGGCTAAGGGCTTAAGTCGAAAGGTGCTTAGAGGCCTGATTTTTTAGAATGAGTGCTTTTAAAGAAAAAAGGTGGATTTTTAGCCTTTTCAAGGGTTCTGATAGTTGAAAAAGGGGCTTTGACAGTCCATGCAGTCTTTTTTGTATTTGTTTTGCAGAATAAAGCTCCTTATCATTAGACATCCCAGCTCAGTGAGGGATGTCATAACAACACGACCTATGGGCACCACACAAATACCAAAACCGGTTAAAAATATCGAGGCGTTTGTGCGGTATGGCGCTCCGGTGCGTTTATGTCTATATACGCACCGGTGCCATTTTACGACCTATTAGCACCGCACGAATACAGATACCAATTATAAATCTCAGTGCGTTTGTGTGATACTATACACCGGGGCGTTTTTGTGTCTATACGCACCGGTGCATTTGGACGACCTATAAGCACCGCACGAATACCGATACCAATTATAAATCTCGGTGCATTTGTGTGATACTACGCACCGGGGCGTTTAAGTGTCTATACACACTAGTGTATTTGTATGACATATTTGCACCACAAGAATATCGATACCAATTATAAATCTTGGTGCATTTGTGTGAAAGGGCGCACCGGTGCGTTTCTATAAGTCTACGCACCAGCACATTGATACGACCTATGGGCACTGCTCAAATCCCAAGACCAATTAGAACAGCCCCATGCGTTGTATCACCAATACTACGCTCGGTGTTGTTTTATACCTTAATGACCCAGTGCAATCTTCTTCCACCGCCCCGGGGCGCCATCTACATGTACGCATTGGTGCGTTAAAGCCTGATTAGCGCATCGAGAAAAAAAACATCCGTAATAACCTCTGGCCACCCATTGTTTTTTAGTTGTGTTGAATTTTAGTTAAAATCTCCTCCAAAACCTCCGTAACCATAAACAGATGTGTTAGCATATTTTTTTAGACAATTTTGGCCAATTTTATAACACTAAAAACCTCCTTTATAACCTCTGCTAGAGGGTCTTTTCCTTGTAGTGTTTCCACATTAACTATCAATTCAGGTGCGTTGGTTAATGGAAGACTAACGCACACAGTATATGCAAGAGCAATAACATAATCCGCTATTGAACATAAGCTTAATAATTAAACAAGCAAACTACTGTAACAACAATTAAAGATAAATCGCGGAATTATAAAAGCATTCACAACAATTACAAAATCATACCGGAACAATAGTTACAATAATAAACAGAAATATAAAATCAGAAAAAGGGAAATAACGCATCACCTGATCAGAAGAGTGGACCCAACTCTCTGATCAGGGTTGTGGTAAACTCACAGCTCATAAATAGAACAGCAAAATGATGTGCATTCAATTGATTAAAAACACTTCTGTTACAATATCAGTCTCTTTATGCTTAACCTCGATTCACAGCCCTGAGGCCCTTTTTATACAAATGTTCAGGAAAACGCTATTTTCCATCTAACAACTAAATATCTACAATTATACAATTGTTACAACAGCAAACTAGTTGACGAGAGGAAACCATGAAAAGCCTAAAATAGATCTAGGGTAAGTTGGAATCTGTTGCGTTGTTGCAGCATATTGAGATAATGCTGAGAATTCAGAGTTGCTTCGTGGCTTGCAAATGTGATCCCTTTACTTTTCGAATCTGTGGAAATAACAGATTTAATACTTGCATAGGTAAAATCTCCACGACTATTACTTCATTAATCAAATATTCCATATAAGACAGTGGGAAGGGATTTACCTCGTGTGTTTAGAACAATTAATGATGCAAAGAGGTAGAAAAATGGGTGAAAATAGGAGAGAAAAGTATACAGATTTGGTACCCAACATCTCCCTCCAACTGGCCTATCTACATGTCCTCATGCAGCTCGTCGTCTTCTCATATCTGGGTTGGATTGACTGTGGGTGGAATGAAGCTGTGCGAGGTCATATTCTCTGGCCATCTCTGTTCTAGGGGGTTTATATCCTTCTGTCAGAACAAAATCCTTCCACCAATCTTGGCTGACATTGTATGCGGGAGTATATTGCTCTGCTGGCAACCAAATGAGGGGGAACTGAAACCTCAGTCCCATCCACTGGCCCCCACAGGTCTGAATACAGGCTACAAACTGTGGCACTCTTTCTAGTTCTCATGCAAAGTTAGGTGCTCCAAAAGGTTCTCGACTTTTGATGGCTGATGATGACAACATCCACCTCCTTTGACAATTGTCCAGTGCTTCATTTCGGAAAGTTACTATTTGTCTAACACAAAGGTCAGCACATCATTTATGGGTTGCCAACATATGTCCCTTGTGCCCCTCAATCTGTAAAAGGGTAAAATGCTTATTATAAATATTTGCTGCCTGGCCATGCTCTCTCCTCATCATCAACGCCCTTGTAACTTGATTTTATTCAAATGTATCATAGGCCTTTCTCCATTTAACCTGATTGATAGTGTAGGAGGTGAAGGCTCTCAAATGAATATCCCCCACAAATGGAACAGGATTGAAGGCCTGATCGTGCCTTAGGAAGTAACCATGCATGTAGAGTTCACACATTAAGTGCTGACCTATGATATCATGAATTTTCGAAATACAAAGGAACTGGGTTGGATCCTCAATTTCATGACAAATTTCATTATATATACTCTCCAGGCAAAATAAAAGGAATTGTTCATGAAGGAATAAGGCATAACTATGAGCAGGAGGTCTACAGGCCATTACCTATTGTGCTAAGGTCAACATCTTCTCCTTATCTAATTGCAACATTTTCACTTGTTCTTCTAAATCCTTTATCTTACCTTGTTGTTTTTCTTGCCTCTGTCGCGCTCTATCTAACTAGTCTATATACCTTGTGACAATCCCGGCAGCCTGCTCTTGAACCCGCATTGTCTCCTTCTTATGTCCATTCGCAGCAGATTGCCATCTCTGAATTTCAGCAGCCCAGAAGAATTCTCGAGCTTCAAACAGATGTTCAATCGGACCAGTCTATGTAGCCACATAGGAGACCTCAATTTTAGGTTTTATTGCCTTCCATTTATATACTTTTACCTTCTTCTTCAACCGGGATACTTGCTTCCTCAGCTTCTGAACTTCCTTCTTCAATCGCATGGTTTCATTAAACTGAAGCTGATACCTTTTCTTTAGAGGTAATCTCCTACTTTCACACTGTTCTATCCATTCTTGCTTGATGATGAATTCATCTTCCAGGCTTGTATCAGGCTCAGGAGGTGGTGGAACATTGTTAATGTCATCAACTGGATTTTTCGTTAGGTTTTTCTCACTTGGTTCCCTTTCCTCGGGAGCATTCTCCTTCTCATTTACCTCAAGGAATTATGTCACCCAGTTAGCCTCTGGATGCCCTTGCTGAGAATCAGTAATTGATGGACTGATATTGGTCATATCTTTCCCCGAGTCGACAAACCTCATTACTGGTGGACAACGATCTCCTCCATTAATC
Organism: Pinus albicaulis; assembly: GCA_034641835.2. Taxonomy (NCBI): domain Eukaryota; kingdom Viridiplantae; phylum Streptophyta; class Pinopsida; order Pinales; family Pinaceae; genus Pinus; species Pinus albicaulis. The sequence continues at coordinate 19,921,539 of MU968363.1, forward strand.
ATTGGGACGAGCGAAACCCCCTTGATCCTCTAGGCATCATAGACTAAAAGGAGAATAGGGAATACCTTCATCGCCCTCGTTTCTTACTTGGGTTGAACCTTCATGCATTACTTCTTCAGTTGGAGTCGACACTAGTTATTGCGGAGCATTGTCGACTTTGAGGATCATTTCCTTTCTATCCTCCTGTCCTTCGTGCATTGCTTCCTTGCCTGCGATCGATAATGGTTCTTATGGAGAAGTGTCGACTTCGCGGGTTATTTCTTCTCTCTCCCTGTTTTGACTAAGTCGGGGGTGGTTCTTGTGTGACACCCCTGCTTGTTTCAATATTCATATTTTCTTGGGAAGGTGATGTTGTTTCTTGCGTAACATCATCACTTGCCAACCCTTTGACTGGTGTTCCACCTTCCTGTTCTTCATTAATGAAAGTTGATGACTGTAGGACAGTCTCAACTTCATCCCTTATACCCATCATTCCTTCATTTGTAGGTTCTTCAGGTGAGGATGGTTCTTGTGTGGTAGCCTCGATTGTATCACCAATTGTCTCTTCCATCCCCATTTCTTCCAGTTCTTACTAATCTATCTCCATCTCCATTTATTTCGATTCTTCTTGATCTATTTCCATTTCCTTTGACTCTTCTTCTTCATCTAAATCAGCCAGAGGTACTTGTTCTTCCTCTCTAACAACAATAACAGTTGTTATCTCTTCTTCAGATGACCCACAGAGTTCTACCCAAGAAACTTGAAATCGAACTATTGCATGCATGACCAACAAATGAACTAGTCCATGATTGGAGAGGACTGCCAACATCTGGCGCAAACGTCGATTAGACTATGCCATGTGATGTATTTGTTTTAATAAAAAGAAAGACATGTTTAAGGAATGAACCTGTGCCTGCAGAAATCGAAGGTGAGCCAAGATTTTTAAATGGTATTTGAATAGAGTTGTGGCATGTCCTTCGTAGGTTATGTATTTCATCACAAAGCCTGCTACCTCATTCCATGGATACGGTACAAATTTGCGCTCGTACCCTCCCCCATATTGAACGACACTTTCCCCTGCCTGCAAAAACAGTTCAGGAAACTCCGGGAGGGGAATTATCTGAGAAAACCACTGTTGCCCTTGTTGTCTTAGCCTGCTAGCTTCCGCGATTACTTCTTATGTGACGAGAATTTCTAATCCTTTGACCCAAGAAAAATTCTCATTCAAATTTAGCACAAAATCCATCGTGATTCCCTTGTCGAATCCATGCAATCTATCAAAGTAGATAACCCATCCTGCATTGACAAAAACTTTCCACACATCTTCATTGTTGCAGACTAAGACTGTATCTTCAGGTTCATGCCGCACAGCCAGTCCACCCATCCCGTAGATACTGTAACAACACTCTGGAATAGTAGACCGTTGGAAAGAGTGGTGGGTTCCAAATTTGGTAAAAAAATCATGGTGAAAAATGAGGTGAAATAACGGTAAATATGGCCAGTGATTTCTTGGGAAACAAAGAAAATCATGGGAAAGTATAGTAAGTGCGATGGGTGAGATAGTAATTATTTTGCATGAGGTGGAAAGGACTGATCGATGGGTATCATGTATGTGTTGTTGATCCCAATACATATTTAATGATTATAAGGAATATGGTAAGGATCGTAGGGCATACCATCACACGAAGTTGTAATAATGACTTTTGGAATAATCATTATGCCGTCGTTTAGTATGACGACACTTCCCCCCCCCCCCCAACTTAAACGTAGTTGTCCATGACATCAATATCTTATTCATGGAATATTTAATTAAATCCATAAGAGTCAAATGGAGATATACCTGGTGGCCTACCTGTAGGAAGTGACGGTTGATAGAATAACGACACAGTAATGATGCAGACAGAGTAACAACATCGAGGAGTAGCAGCATCTGGAGCAACAACATTAAGAGTAGCAGCACCCGGAGTAACAACATCGAGTAGAAACATCGCGAGTAGCAGCATCCAGAATAACAACATCTGGAGTAATATCATCATGAGTAGCAACATCCGGAGTAACAACATCATGAGTAGTAGCATTCGGAGTAACAACATCGAGTAGCAACATCCGGAGTAACAACATTGAGTAGCAGCATCCAGATTACAACATCACGAGTAGTAGAATCCGGAGTAACATCATCGAGTAGCAGCATCACGAGTAACAACATCCAGAGTAACATCATCACGAGTAGCAACATCCAAGGAGTAATAGCATCACGAGTAGCAGCATCCAAGGAGTAACAACATCATGAGTAGCAACATCCAAGGAGTAACAACATCACGAGTAGCAACATCCAAGGAGTAACATCATCAATACTTAGGAAATTTTCAAGCTCTGCAACATTACTCCTTGGTAGTAACTCCTGCAAAAAGACAACAAATAAATAGTAACAGTATATATATATATATATATATATATATATATATATATATATATATATATATATATATATATATAATTTTTGTTTTTAGAATGAGGATGCAAAGGAAGAGGTCTCTGCGCTGATAACCTTCCAACCAGATTTCTCGGAGAGATGTTTGATGAAAGCATCTTTAGAGGCTAGGCGGTGGTATAATCTCAGGCGGTGTCCATTTGCTACAAAAGAAGCATGTGTGTCATCAATTGTAATTGGCCTAACTGTTCCATTATCAAATACAACGTCCACCTTGTAAGTTCCCATCCAACGAGTGCAAAGCTTTCCCTTAAAATCCTTAAAACGAGAGTCATAAAGAAATGCCCAGTCTCCCCTATGAAACACCTTGTTTTTTAAAAACTTATCATGCCATTTAATCCTCTGCTATTGAATAGCAGTAGTCATCTAGACAACCATTGAACATATTTCATCTAGTTCATTGAGTTGAGCCAGTCGCTGTTTCTGGGCATCTGACAGATCCAAACCTACTTCAAGAGCTGTTCTGAGTGTACCGATTTCAAATTCTATTGGAAACAATGAGGATTCCATAAACCAGCTCAAATGGTGAAAACCTAGTTGTGTTCCGCCATGTTGTTCTATATGCCCAGAGAGCTTCAGGCAGATTTTGAGCCCAATCATGACGATGTTATGCCACAGTTTTTGTCAAGATATTTTCCAATGTCTTGTTTGTGTTTTCCACTTGTCCATTCACCTCAGGTTGGTATGGACATGTCACCCTGTGCTTGACCCCATATTTTTGCATAAGCTTTGCTATCATGTGTGCTGTAAATTGTGCTCCTCCATCTGAAACAATCTCCCTCGGAGTACTGTAACGAGAAAAAATTTCTTCAAATAGAAAATTTGAAACCGCCTGTTCTGTTGCTTTCGCAACAGCTTTGGCTTCTACCCACTTAGCGACGTAATCATTGCAGACCAAAATGTGAACCTTTTGCTGGGAGGGTGGGTTGAAGGGTCTAACGAAATTGATAGCCCATTTTTCAAAAGGTTCGAGGACTACCTATGGCTGCAAAGGAATTTCATCAGATCAACCGAGCTGCCCCATGCGTTGGTAACTATCACACCTTCGGACATAATTTTGCGCATCCCGGAAGATAGCAGGCCAATAATATCCCATTTGTAACACCTTATGGCCTATTCTTTTATCTGAAAAATGTCCCCCACAAGGGACATCATGGGCATCCTTCAGCACTTCATAAATATCATCCTCAGATACACAACGCCGAATCTGCTTATCGGCTCCTATATGAAAGAGGTACCCTGCCATCCAAGAATATCGGGCACTGTGATGAATAATTTTTCGTTGTTCCTTGTATGAAAAATGATGGGGCACCTTCCCTGTAGCAAGATAGTTAGCAATATCTGCGTACCATGGAAGGTTAGTAGAAATTGCAAAAAGATGCTCATCGAGAAAATTATCTTTTATCCTGTGAGTATTGGAGGATATTCATGGCACGTACAAGTTCTTCTATTGATTTCCCAATTGGAAACATCATAGGTGGTGCACCAATGAAGCCCATTCCTTTAACGACTCTGCCTAATTTTTATGGGCTTTCCTCTGAAGACCCTGATACATTCCTTTTCGAATTTGACATTGTTTGTCGAGGGTACGATTATATCGTCGATGCTCAGAAGTTAAAAATATTCCCTGCTACTTTAAAAGGGACAACCCTGTGATGGTCACTAAGATGGATTAATCCCCCTTTAATGGTCCCTTGTATCATGCCCCTATCGATTGTTGCCCCGCATAACTACAATCACTGTGAACGCAAGCATATGGAATTATGGGACTGCCTGGAGGATTTGAAGAAAATTCTTAAAATGCAACAAGAAGCAGCAGAGGAATATTTCATAGGGGATAGAAGTTGACTCTTTAACATCTCTTGCAGCTACACCCGATTCTTTTCAAAATTTGGTTCAACATTGAGTTTTCAGCCTCCCTGTTGTTGATCATACTCTTTATTATAAGGAGGGAGCCTCCCATAATGTTCAAGATTCTAATCCTTTTTTATGAGCGAGGTTGAGACCAAAGAGGAGACCATATGCCTCAACTTAGCTATTCGTTTTCTTGCCAAGACCCCAAGCAAACCATTATTCAATTTTCTCATCAGGGGTTATAAGAACCCTCCCCACCTGCCACCCCAATGATAGTGATTTTATTGGACATATGACATAAATAAGATAAAATGTATTTGAATTTATGTTTTTGTGATTCATATTGTATTCAATAAAGTCTTTTGGTAAAAATCATATTCAAAATGTGGGGTTGACGCATTTTGAGCCACCTAGTGTGGTTCATTATCTTAGTCTTGATAATGAACCACACTGGGTGGTTCGAAACACTTCGACCCAACATTTTGAATGCAAACTTTACCGAAAGACTTTACTAGAAATAAAATGTATTGTATTGACCCAACATTTTGAATGTGATTTTTACCGAAAGACTTTATTGGAGATAAAATATATTATCAAATTATGTAATACAACAAAATGTATTTAAAAAATTATGAACTATTGATGCAACAAAATGTATTTAAAATTTATGAATATATTAATATGATAAAATTTATTTAAAATTATTTAAAAATAAAATGTATATAAAATTAATGTAGTTTAATTTGATGTTTTATTTTTTTGGAATATTTTTTATGGTTAATTTTTCTTTAAATTTTGTGGATATTTGTTGGAATTGTAAGTCTAAGCTATGTAATTTGCACAATATTGATGCTCCATTTTTTTTTAAACTCATTTTAAACAACTAAAAATTACATTCTCAAGAAAAAATTTATAATAATATTTGAAAAAGCCAAAACATCTAACAACTACACTAAGCCTTCAACAATTATAAACATGTGTAAACCAACAGCGGGACAATGATTAATAGCTACTATCCACTAATGCATGCCGCTTTATTCAAGGAAAACCATGCCACCCGGAATTACCCCTTTGGTGGTCCCTATGGGGGTAAGCTTTCACTCCTGTGAGATACTTGTCTTAGGTCGTTAACCTGTTTCCTTACTTCCAAGAAAGATGAACTTTTAACCAATCAAAAAAAAAAATTATCACTTAATCACTTACCTGAGGAATTACCCTCCCTTTGGGCCAAAGGGCTACGATTTCACAATACTTAAGCCAATTCAACAATATTTATCAAGGCATTATAGCTTATCATATCACTAGCAAGAATTTGAACCTCGAAGGTGAAAATATAATACAATTTTTAATTTAATTTATTACGCCAGAGGCATTGTCTTTATGAGATTGGGTGAGAAAACATCGTTCACCTCACCCAATAAGAAAGCTTTCCTATTTGCCTTCTGACGAATTATATTCTGACATGTGTTGAAATTTTTTTAACCTTTTTAACTTGACTGAAACTTTAAGTGCTACAAGTATTTGGACTGCGCTGCCAGAATTCACGGTTCCTGTACTCCCACGCCATCCTGACATACTTGTTTGAATGGTTACACACCATCCTCCTTCGCCATACCCCTATACCTGTTTCTAATAGAACTGAAGGGTCACACCATCACCATGCCCCAAACTGAAGGCACTTGTTTCTGCAACATTGAACAATGAACGTTCAGTCACACCCTCACCATGCCCGAAAATGGATTGACTGGATTGTGTAACCATGCCCCAAACTGGATTGATTAGATTGTGTAAACTTTAGCCCATGAGTAGTACTGACACAAGCCTTTAGGAAAAAAATCATTCTTGTCATTCCAGGCAATGGATCTTTGACATACCACCCTCAAATCTATTTGTGGCATCCACAAAATATCGAAGAGGTAACACAATCCATTTATTACCACTTCTATAGTGGGCATGCCAGCTGAGAATGCCTTACTTAATGAATCTGAAGCTTCAGCTGAAAAATCATTCCAGCTGCCATTCGAATAATACATAAGCCTCTCAGGAACAACACTCTTTCAGAAATTCCCATAATTGTAAAAAATTGTATTGTGAGAACAACCTTCCATTTGACACCCATCACATGTTTTCGCATTCTCTGCGGCTTTATGTGTTTTATTCCCATAGTTAGGAACACCAACAATCCCCTTACCCAATTTAAATTCCCCCTTCCCTAAGGTTAAGCCACTACCATATGTATCAATATGTTTATAAGCCCATTTTCTCTTCATTTGAACTCTACGCACAATGCTTATGGGGATCTTGGAGACAAACTCCCCTATGCTCTCCATTTCTATCATGAATTAATGCCACAGGTTCTGATACCATTTGTTATTGTTTTGCAACATCATCATCATCATCATCATGCAATATATTTCAGCTTTGCAGCACCATTTCAGAACTAAACAAGTTAATTCCTAACTATCATTCAGCCCTACAACCCCGTGAAAAAAAAAAAATTACAACACCAAATTCAAAACTAGACACATCCGAAACCCCTAACTGAGATGAGGCCAAGATTTTTTTTAAAAAAATCTACCTGCTGGTTTTCCAAACCCTAACGAGACGAGCCCGAAAATATACACAACCCCAACCAAAGAAAAAAATAAGGCATTACAGAAAGTGTGGAGAAGCAAGGTCAAGAATGAGAACCTGCAGGACTAAGGGCTAAAAATATCTTGGTGCCGAAGAGAAAAAACCCTCACAGATTTTGGTCCTGCAAAGCCCCTCCTCCTTACTTACCTCCTACCTCCAGTCAAACCTTCTTCTCACACACTACACGTTTATAACTCTTGTATAACTCTTGCAAACTATGAGCAAAGACTTATACTGCTCTTCCATCCATGTAAATGCACTCTGTTGTTCGTCACTATTGTGATTATTTTCATCCGTAGTGGATGAAATTCATTTGTGTTTAGTCACCCCTCCTCTTTTACCATCAAAAAGAATATTTCTAAGTAGCAAAGGAATGAAAATTTGAGAGAGTGTAAAAGGTCATTGATTATGTGTTTCAGTGGTGATTTGCATGCATCCCACGTTGATGAGAGTAGTGAAATTGAAATTCATATTGTGACATGGTATCAAATGTCATGTTTGTTGTTACATAGACAAGTAACACGTATATATGAAAACACTTGGAAGCAACTGCTCGACTTCATTTACAACCACTAATTCCAATGTGTGTAGAGGGTAGAGCAAGGTCACGTCAAATTCATGTTTCTAATGTTTAATTTTTGTTTTCAATTCTGCTGAATTTGTGATAACATTTAAATTTTTTCGCAATTCTATCAAACCTGTTGATTTTGGTAACTATGTGTTATTTTGGATTCCCAATTATGGGAATTTGGTAACCAAGTTTAATTTTTGTTTTCCCAATTCTGCCAAATTTGTGATACTTTTTCCCAATTCTGTCGAAATTGTGATAACTATGTTTACAACATCTATAGTAATTAGTGCCCATGTTTCTCAATATCAACGACTTCCTCTCTGTTTCTCAATATCAACGAAACTGTTAATGAGCACGAGCATCTAAAATATCAAGGCATGTGGGATAAAATTTACAAAGCTATTTATAAAATTGGAAGAAATGCAAGTAGGACAAAATTTACAGTGATGTACTATTTGGAAGACATTGGTATGTCCTTGGGAAATTATGATTAATTTTTTTGGCTCTATGAGATTCTTTTCCTGGGATTCATATTTCACGTCTTTTCCTTCTATTCCAATAAACACTTGGATGGCAAAAGGACTATGCCATTGGCTCAACACCTTCACCTGCTCTTCCCATTCACCCATTCTCGACACCTGAAAAATTACTTAAAAATAAAATAAAATAGTACACACACACACACACACACACATATATATATATATTAAAAATAATAATAATAATAATAATAATAATAGACCAACTAGTGTGAATATTGACCATTCAAAAATCCAAAAGATATTCAAGATTCCTAAAGATAAAGTTATTTGAAAGCAAAAGCCATTGACCATTCAAAACTCCAAATGACATTAAAAAGCCCAAAGTTAAATTTATTAGAAAGTAAATGACAACAATAAATGGATAAAATCATTGAGGAAATACTTTTGCTCAAAATATATGGCAACATACCTTTTTCCAAGGCCATTTTCCAGGCAGGTCGCGACTTTTTGAATGACACCCATGCTGCGGACAATATCAATTTAAATAAAATGATAAGGAAATGACATTAATATAATAGATGAAAATAAAAATGACGTGGCATTTATGTCGTATAGGAACGTTGCCTTATTTGTTATAATAGTAATGTTCTTAGCATTGATGTTGGTTATTTTTATGTTTGAAATGGAATGAGTTAAAGCTACATAATGTTTACACAAACCTTCATCTTCATATTAATATAAGTGACTTTAAAATGAGATAAGATGACATGTGATCCCGAGGGAGATTGCATTTTTCAAAGGAATTGATTTGCAACAGTGAATACTAATATGGGTGGTTTGAATTAGACAGATCATATGGGTGATGTAACAAGGAGTCGTCTAATCGCGTAGTAGATGGCATTTTACTTCTGCATTAATTCAATGAAATCTGGTTTGGAAATTTTCTATTTCTGTAATATAGAAAATTAAAATTTTGCAAAACTGTTGTATTCAATGGATTAAGGAAGCAAGCAAGTATGAATGAATGAATAAATTCCCTTGCGTGCTTGCAAAAATCTGGTTGGCTTACTAGGGTATTTATATTGAATCTTCTATATTTCACAAGTATTCTGAGTATCTTTCTATTTGACTGCCTATGCACATTGCACTAGTCATACAATGGATTGTGCCATTGTTGGAGAAACAACGAATGTGGACGAATTTAGATATCCTTTGTTGAGTTAATGCTGATATATATTTTATGAAAGGGATGAGACCAATTACTGAAGAGTGTGGAACATCTCTCACATAATAGGACTTTACAAAAAGAAAAGAACATAGTCTAAACAACGTGTAAATTTGCCTGAAAAATATGGAAATTCGATGAGATTTTGATTAAACTAGTGTTAGTGCTAGTCAAGTTTTCCTGTCACCAATGATCAAATAGGTATCCCCTTTCTAAATTTTTCTGAGTCTTTTTCCAATTTCCAGTATTTCATTGAGTCTCAAAATACAAATTTGTTCACTGGTTTAGATTGTTAGGTGTTTTCTTCTTCCACCATGACTAGGGTATTGATATCATTACTACTCCTTTCACCTCCATGGTCAATGGATATCATCATGGTAAGGTCATTCATTGTTTAAAGAGTCCCATGGTCATTATGGTCATCATTCAGCTCATTCTTCCATGTTGTGCCATTATTAGGTCATAGGGTCAAAATCATGAAAATTGGTCATTTCACCATCAAATTCATATTTTAAAGGAGTAGTAATAGTCAAAGGTCTTCAACAATTTCAGTTTCCAAACTATCATTTCCAAGTAAGTGGCTTTGCATTTACCATATTTGTCTTTCAGTTGTACTTGGAAAGCTCATTCCCTCTCCTGGGTTTTGAGGGCATTTTTCTTGGTTTCATGACTTACATGGTTAAATCATCAACAATAATTGTATCCCGATGCTCTTACACCTTACCCTATCCTTAATATACCTTCCTAAACACTTCCTTCACTCCTATCCCTCAAAATGATCATTTTTCCACAAGCCCTAGCCTATTGCTACAATTTGACACTTTTCTAGACTAGGCCCGTGTTTTTCACTTTTGTACCCCTTCCCCTCACTTAATCCTTGAAATTACACTTTCCCCTACTCTCTAACATCTATCCCTATCCCCCAAAATTTTCCCAAGAATTTAAACAACCCCTAAACCCTTCATTCCCCTCCCTCTACAAGGTAGTCCTAAATCCCCTATTTTGCCTATACCAAACCCTAATTTCCTCTCCCACTTAGCTAGGGTTTGCTATGGAATCAGAGACATCTGAGAAGAGGAGAAATAAGAGAGGTCATATAAGCAATTATGAATTCATTTCAGCTCACAAACATCATGTCCCCGCCATTTTTCAAGAAGTCATTCCAAGGGACAAATAATTTGCTAAATATAAGGCCGTTTTTTCTTCAAAATGCGTTTCTGACAAAAACGAGATGAATTTGACAAAAGTGAGAGAGTTTTTTGTCCATCATAGGCCAAGGAAGAAAAAAATGCTTCCGTTTTTACACTAGTCTCATGGTTTTGGAAAATTTTCAAAAATACAGTTGCTACAAGAGGTTTTTTGCACTTCAGAGTGACCTTGGTAGAATCAATTTTTGACAAGTCAAATCAATTCCATTCTAAAAAATAAAGGCATATTTGGAAATTGTACAGGATAATATTTCCAACGAGATATACTAGGCCCAATTTGGACACCGATAAGGCCTCCAAAAGTGGTATGTAAAAGGTGTTGCGCAAATCCTTTTGTGAGGGCGCAAATGCTTAAGAGAGGGCGCAAATAGCAGTCTTGGGAGATCAAGTTTTGAGGGGGGGAATTACCTTCATTTTGGAAAATTAAGGAATATCTGGAAAGTACATAGGATAATATTTCCAACGAGCTATCCTAGGCCCAATTTGGACACCGGGAAGGCCTTCAAAAGTTTCCTGCAAAATCAGTGATTTTCTGAGTTTTTTTACAAACATTTAGCAGAAATTTGGTCCTTTGCGCATCGCCCTAGGCGCTACGCAAATGATTAGGAAAATTTTTTAGGGAAAGAAAGGTACCATTGGATTCCTAAAGACCAATTCACCTCATAAAACCATGTTTTTAGCCTTGGTTTGTAGTTTTGATAGGTGAAAAGATAATAAAAAATCACCTTTCTGCCCCTGTTTTGACCTAGGCGCTGCACAAATACCAGTCTTGGGAGAATGACTTTTTGAGGGGGAAAATGACCTTCATTTTTAAAACTTGAGGCATATTCAGAAAGATGACAGGCAGGGCTTTCCAACAAGCCATCATGAGCCTTATTTAGACACCTGTAGGTTAGCCAAAACTGACCCTGAACATGGAGGGCACAAATGACATTGTCAAGGCGCAAATGCACAGTGGAGGGCGCAAATGACCAATTTGCTGATATTTTCCAAGTTTCTCTGAAATTTTGACTCTTCTTCAAGAAATCACGTTTCTACTTATGTAATTAATGATGGTAAATGTAATTATGTTTGGGATTAGTTACCTAGGGGTAGATTCATTGGGTAAAAGTTATCATTGAGTCAAAATGAATCAGTTTGAGTGTAATTAGGAATGACTCACTTGGACCATCCTATACTCCAGCTTTCAATTCAGTATTTTGTGGATCTCTTCCTCACCTCATGGATTCGACCCCTGAGGATGATTGAATGTGGTTTTGATTTCTATTTAGTCTCTTTCTTCATCTTGATGGTTGGAATCAGTTTGGTTGTTAGCTTGTTGGTCAAGGAACTATTGTACTTAGTTTGGCGAGTTAATAAGGAAGAGTTGCAACTATTTTTTGGGATACTTGTGGTATGATGTTTATCATTTTTCTTCTTCAGTTTCATATGTTAAAATGTATTGTATTCATGTTCACTTCATCTCTATGGTATGATCTCTTTCAAGTTTGATAATCAGAACACATGCTTGCTCATGCTCTGTTTTGGGGAATTGATCATAGTTTGTTCATTTTCCTCTATTTAGGAAGAATACATCTTCCATGCTCTTCATAGCTTCTCCTCAGTCTCAAAACCATCCCATCACAATTATCTTTAAGTGATAAGCCTTATGCCTACCTTGCCCCATTGAATCCCTGCAACCTTATCTCATTTTCCCTAACCTAGCTCCCTTGACCTAATTTTTTCATCCAGTGAAACCCTAACCAAATCAAATCAAATCAAAACAACCCCTGCACTCAATATCTAGCCTAAAAACTCTAATACTTCCAGCCCTCCTAGCGGTGACCTTTTGGAGAGAGCCCTCTCTGACTTGGTAGGGCTAGCTACTAAGTCAAAAGCTTCGTTTGTGGTTACCTCTGTTGGGATTCCTTCTTTAGCCTTGGGAATCCAGCAGAGTACTAATGACTAGGTAGGATTTTTTGTAAATCCATGTTACAATTGCCATTTCCACCATAATAATAATTAAAAAAACATGATTTTAACACTGTTATTGTGAGATTTTTTGAATTTTTTTTGGCCAGATTATGGCCACTTTTGACCGTATGAGCAATTCCTCTGCCTGGGTAGACGCCTGCAAATAAAAAATAATAATTTCCCAAAACTGATAACCATAGACGAAGGCAAAGAAAAAATAATAATTTCCCATAACTCACAATTGTGTTACAATGTGTTGTGGTCATGTATTTTTTATTTTTTATAATCAGATTTTTTCCGTAATAGATATATAAATACAAAGGGATATTTGAGGTTTAGTTTCCAATTTTATAAGTAGTTATCTGTAATTAAACTATTTTAAGGAGTGTCAATTTCGATTGAATTTCAGTTTTAGTAGATTGTATAATCTTAGCCTAAACTCAACTTACATATATATTATTGACACGCAAATTAATTAGTTTTAAATAAATTTAATTTAATATAAAAAATTATGGAAAGCTAATTTTATATATATTCTTAGTATGTATTATTGGTTTAATTATATGTAAAAGCATTATAAAAGAGATTGAAGATGAAATTTTAAATTTTAAGAAAAATAATATAAGATAGAAATTTTATTATAAAAATTGATTTTAGTATGAATAAATTTATTTTAAAAGTTAAAAAATATAAATGAAAATAAATTAAATTTGAAATAAGTATAAAATTAATATAGATAAACATGTAGGTTTATATATATATATATATATATATATATATATATATATATATATATTTTAAATTACATATTATATAAAAAAATATATCATGTATATAGATAAGCTTAAATATTATTCGAAAATAATTGTGATTAGATTATTTTGTTTTAAAGCACAATTTAAAATTAAATTTAATTAATATTTTTTTTAATATAAAAAATTTTGTTTAGAGAAGTTTTTTGATAACGTCGTCCAATTAAAAATATTAAAAATATAAAAAGATTATAACAAATATTATAAATTTATTAAAATATAAAAAAATAAAAATAAAATATTTTTTTATGAAGGCAGCAGCATTCAACAACGGACCACCTCGTTATGCTTAGGATCATTGTGGAGGAATGCCGAAATGATAAATCCAATCTCTTCTATTGCTTTGTGGACTTTAGAAGGGCTTTCGATATGGTTCCTAGAAACAACCTATGGAATAGATTAGAAGAGCTAAATGCTCCTTTCGAACCAAGAGCGGCCGCCATAAGGTTATACGAGAATGTAATTGCCAGCCAAAACCACCTAAGGCTTAAACGAGGTTGGTATAAAGACACCATGGCCTTGTTAAACCATTAGGAGATCGACGAGAATGTTGCATTGCAAAACATTAATAACATTAAAAAAATTGTTACTTCTAAGTTCAAAGAAAAAATGTGGTGTGAGAAAGATCTAGCAGCTAAAAGAAAATTAAGATATTATAAGGAGGTCATCAACCCCACCCTAGAAGATCAAAAGTATCTATCTGTTTTAACTAGCTTAAAGAAAGAAAATTAATATAGCCAAGATTAGAACGAACTCTCATGAGCTCCATAGTGAAACAAGTCGTTGGATAGTTCCTAAAACACCATGGATGGAAAGGATCTGCCATCTCTGTGAGAATATGAATATCGAGGATGAAAATCACTTCCTCTTAGAGTGCCCTGCGTACAACCACATCAGAGCTCAATTTCATAATCTTTGTTGCAACATTGACCTTCCTAGCCTTTTAAGATGTCAAAATTATAGTGAGCTCGGAAGGATTCTTTCCAAGCTTTTTGAGCATAGGAATAAAATCTTAAATTAAACTAAATAACTCTTTTCGAATCCTTCCAAGCTTTTTGAGCATAGGAATAAAATCTTAAATCAAACTAAATAACTCTTTTCTTTAGGTCCGATAGACCAAAGATTGGTCTCATGGACGTTAACCACCATCATCATCATCATCATATATTATTTTAATGAAAAGAATATTAAATTTAATATAAATATTTTTAATAATTAAATTATTTTTAATTTAAAATATAAATTAAAATTAAATTCAATTCATAGAGTATGTTTTATTAATAGAATGAAATTTAATTATAAAAATGATATTGTAATATTAAAATTTAAAATGATATTATAAAATATTATAATTTTATATTTTAACTTTTTAATACTAATAAAATTTGTACAATTTTTTTAATCAAAAGGGTCCAATGTACCTGCATATTAGTTTCTTTTGAAAATAATAATGAATTTGGTATTTACATTCTTTAATGAATTTTTTTGAATAGATAGATAATGATTTTATGAAAATAATAAGAAAATAATTATATATATATATATATATATATATATATATATATATATATATATATATATATATATATATAAAAGTTATTGTAAGTTTATATATATATATATATATAAATAAAATTTATTGTAAGTTTATATATATATATATATAGTAAGTTAGAGGAATCGGCAACATCAAACAACTTTCACACGCGAGGTGCGGGGTCCAACTCCTCGGCTACCACTATAACTTCTCAGGGACTACCCAACCTACAAGAACGATACCCGAATAAGACGAGGCTCGAACTTGTGACCTGCTTAACAGCACGAACGCCTTAACAGTGCATACGCTGGCCACTAGACCATGCCCCTGCGGGGTATTGTAAGTAAATATTAATAGTAATAAATAGAAGTTATTTAAAAAATATTTATTTTAATTTCATACCATTTTAATAATAACATTTATTATAAATAGATTTTTTCATCTAAATTGAACTCAACTTTCTATATATAAAATTAAATAAATTTGCAAAATATTAATTTATTATATAGAATTAGATTAGTGTAAAACTATATTCCTACGAAAAATGTCTAAAGGATTTGTGAAAATGTATTTGGATGATTTGAGAAGTGATGTTATGAAAATAAAAATCTACATAAATACAAGGTAATGTTACATATTATGTTTCCATTGAAGGTGTTCCTATGATGGGTTTGGTTGGGTAGATCTAGCCAATCAAAAAGCTATGTTTCCATGTTCCTTCTTCCAACATTTTTTGACCACGTGGGCTGAAATAGTCAAACGTCGAATTTGTTGCTTTGTTGGTAATGAATGTTCATCCTCGAAATCTAGGTGTCCATCAGATTCTCGAAGCTCCCCCACATAATACCGCCATTACCGCTCTGCGGAACTAGTTCACAACCTCTACTTCTCCATGAAAGAGCTCTATCAACATCTTCATTTTGTCGATGATTTGCACCTATGCCAGATTAAAATGAAGTTGTAAACGTATTGGACCTGTTGGGATCCATCCCATTTCTCTATCCTCCATGCGGAATGAGAATTGTTCACTGTCATATAAATCCCCCCAATTTCCTCATCAATAAGGGAAAATAAGTCAAGGTTGTCAATTTCGATTTTAGCATTGTATTGGCTCATAATTTAGCCCAGTGTAATTCGTTCGTAGGCACTTGTGCTTGTGAGTCTTGAAATATTTGATCTAGATGGGTTTGGTGGAAAGTATAGTGGATGCTCAATATATATATATATATATATATATATATATATATATATATATATATAGTTTTGGATTATCTTTTCTAGAATGTGCACTTAGAAGGTTCCCTTGTTTTTGTCCGGAGTAGAGGCCTGATTGGCCTACTTTAATGGTGGCCATATGTTTGGGTGACCCTCCATCCCCGCCACCTAATGCATCACCAGAGCTTCAGAGTTTTATCAGTTGTTTCCTATAAAAGGATGTGTTATTTCACCATACTACACATGGGCTCCTTTCGCATCCCTTTTTGAAGAAGTTTGAATAGAAATCTTGTGACCTATTTCCCTTCCTGCAGTCTTTACACTTGTAGAATTTTAAATCCTTTATATTTAAAATATTGTATTTAAGAACATTCATTGGCTTGTAAGGAATGTACACTATCTTGATCTCTGGAAGTCTATTTTGTAAATCATTTTTCAATGCAACTCCACTCTTCTTGACAACACTTTGCCTTCATATTTCATTTTGTTTTTCCATTGGTAATTTCAAATGTTTTCCTTAGAAACCCAATCATTTTCTCTTTCAAGCATCCTAGTTATTATTTCAACTAGGTAATGTCAAAGCTATTCTTATTTCTAATTTATAGCATGTAATCTTCTTGTTTTTCCAAAATTTATTGCATCTTAGATATTCAATATTCATTGAAAGAAAATTTCCTTCTATGCCTTGTATTTAGTTATTAAGACTTCTGATCCATATCATTAGATCTAGTAGTAACAATTTAATATTGTTGGCATGATATAAACCTTCTACGTTTGGAAAGATAATTGCTTGTATTATACAATCTATGTTGTATTGATCTTCACAATTTTTCATGTAATGTTGACTATACTTTACTTATGTTTACACAATAAATCAGTGCACTCAAAAGGGATAATATAAGTTCTTGTATTGCACTATCTCCATCTTACTAATATTCACCATTGCCATGTAATATTGAATAGCTTTTTCTTTTGTTTATGCACTAAAGAAGCTACCTTTAAAGTTTACAAGGGAATGTTTTTCTGTTTATGGTTTTCTGGTTTCTTGATATTGTACACGGTAAAATGAATAATAGTTTGGGTTTGTTGTAGCTTTTCTGAGAGTGTACCTTAAGCCTAAGAATAGCATGCACCGTAAACTCTTTTGACTGATTGCCATGTTCATGTTCATAATAGTGATATTTTGACTGATTGCCATGTTCATGTTCATAATAGTGATTGGATTTATTATTCAACTTTGCTAATTGACCAACTAAGAGTTTCACCAAAATTGTTATTTTTCTTTATCTACTTATTTCAAATTTGGAAAAAATATATACAATCTTTCAATATAAATGAGTGGGAAAGAAATCATCATCACCTCTTCAAGCTAAGAAAACTCTGCCAACCTTTTTATAAGAGGGGATTATAATTGGTTTTCTTGATATTGTTGTAGAATTTCTCACAGAAGAACAACTATTGTATAGAGATTCGCTAGTTAGCAAAGAATGGGTTTCAGCAAATTAGTTTTTGTTTTCCATTCAACTACATGTTTCTTTTGAAAATAGAAAACCTTTGTACAATCGTTCAATATAAAACATATTTCTTTCGAAAATAGAAAACCTTTGTTTTCCATTCAACTACATATTTCTTTCGAAAATAGAAAACCTTTGTACAATCGTTCAATCGATTCCTAAGCTAGCTTTAAATTCTAGCCAAAACCACCTAAGGCTTAAACGAGGTTGGTATAAAGACACCAAAGCCTGGTTAAACCATTGGGAGATCGACAAGAGTGTTGCATTGCAAAACATTAATAACATTAAAAAAATTGTTACTTCTAAGTTCAAAGAAAAAATGTGGTGTGAGAAAGATCTAGCAGCTAAAAGAAAATTAAGATATCATAAGGAGGTCATCAACCCTACCCTAGAATATCAAAAGTGTCTATCTGTTTTAACTAGCTCAAAGAAGAAAATTAATATTGCCAAGATTAGAACGAACTCTCATGAGCCCCATAGTGAAACAGGTCGTTGGATAGTTCCTAAAACAGCATGGATGGAAAGGATCTGCCATCTCTGTGAGAAAATGAACATCGAAGATGAAAATCACTTCCTCTTAGAGTGCCCCGCATACAACCACTTCAGAGCTCAATTCATAATCTTTGTTGCAATACTGACCTTCCTAGCCTTTTAAGATGTCAAAATTATAGTGAACTCGGGAGACTTCTCTCCAAGCTTTTTGAGCATAGGAATAAAATCTTAAATCAAACTAAATAACTCTTTTCTTTAGGTTCGATAGACCAAATATTGGTCTTAGTGGATGTTAACAACCACCATCATCATCATATATTATTTTAATGAAAAAAATATTAAATTTAATATAAATATTTTTTAATAATTAAATTATTTTTAGTTTAAAATATAAATTAAAATTGAATCAATTCATAAAATATGTTTTATTAATAGAATGAAATTTCATTATAATAATAATACTGTAATATTAAAATTTAAAATGATATTATAAGATATTATAATTTTACATTTTAACTTTTTTGAGACTAATAAAATTTGTACAATTTTTTTAATCAAAAGGGCCCAATGTACATGCATATTAGTTTCTTTAAATTTTTTGAATAGATAGATAATGATTTTATGAAAATAATATGAAAATAATTATATATATATAGAAAAATAAAAATTATTGTATATATATATATATATATATATATATATATATATATATATATATATATATATATATATATATATATATATATATATATATATATATATATATATATATATTACGTAAGTTAGGAATCGAGCGTAACCAAATGACTTTCACATGCGAGGTGCGGGGTCAAACCTCCCGGCTACCACTATAACTTCTCAGGGACCGCCCAACCTGCAAGAACGGTACCCGGATAAGACGAGGCTCGAACTTGTGACCTGCTTAACAACACGAACACCTTAATAGTGCGTACGCTGGCCACTAGACCATGCCCCTGCGGGCTATTGTAATTAAATATTAATAGTAATAAATAGAAGTTATTTAAAAAATATTTATTTTAATTTCATGCCATTTTAAATAATAACATTTATTATAAATAGATTTTTTCATTCAAATTGAACTCAACTTTCTATATATAAAATTAAATCAATTTGGAAAATATTAATTTATTATATAGAATTAGATTAGTGTAAAACTATATTCCTACGAAAAATGTCTAAAGGATTTGTGAAAATGTATTTGGATGATTTGAGAAGTGATGTTATGAAAATAAAAATCTGCATAAATACAAGGTGATGTTACATATTATTTTTCCATTAAAGTGTTCCTATGATGGGTTTGGTTGGGTAGATCTAGCCATTAAAAAAGCTATGTTTCCGTGTTCCTTCTTCCAACAATTTTTGACCACGTGGGATGAAATAGTCATACGTCGGATTTGTTGCTTTGTTGGTAATGAATTTTCATCCTCGAAATCTACGTGTCTGTCAGATTCTCGAAGCTCCCCCACATAACACCACCATTACTGCTCTGCGTAACCAGTTCACAACCTCTGCTTCTTTGTGAAAGAGCTCTATAAACATCTTCATTTTGTCGATGGTTTGCACCTATGTCAGATTAAAATGAATTTGTAAACGTAGTGGACCTGTTGGGATCCATCCCATTTCTCTATCCCCCATGCAGAATGAGAATTGTTCACTGTCATATAAATCCCTCCAATTTCCTCATCAATAAGGGAAAATAAGTCAAGGTTGTCGATTTCAATTTTAGCATTGTATTGGTTCATAATTTAGCGAGTGTAATTTGTTCGTAGGAACTTGTGCTTATATGAGTCTTGAAAGGTTTGATCCAGATGGGTATGGTGGAACGTATAGTGGATGCTCAACATATATATGGAGTTTTGGATTATCTTTTCTAGAATGTGTGCTTAGAAGGTTCCCTTGTTTTTGTCTCGAGTAGAGGCCTGATTGGCCTTCTTTAATGGTGGCCATATGTTTGGGTGACCCTCCATCCCCACCACCTAATGCATCACTATAGCTTCAGAGTTTTATCAGTTGTTTCCTGTAAAAGGAGTTATTTCACCATACTACACATGGGCTCCTTTCGCATCCCTTTTGGAAGAAGTTTGAATAGAAATCTTGTGACCTATTTCCCTTCTTGCACTCTTTACACTTATAGAATTTTTTAATCCTTTGTATTTAAAATATTGTATTTAAGAGCATTCATTGGCTTGTAAGGACTATACACTATCTTGATCTCTAGAAGTATATTTTGTAAATCATTTTTCAGTGCAACTCCACTTTTCTTGACAACACTTTGCCATCATATTTCATTTTGTTTTTCCATTGGTAATTTCAAATGTATTCCTTGGAAACCCAATCATTTTCCCTTTCAAGCATCCTAGTTATTATTTCAACTAGGTAATGTCAAAGCTATTCTTATTTGTAATTTATGGCATGTAATCTTCTTGTTTTTCCAAAATTTATTGCATCTTAGATATTTAATATTCATTGAAAGAAAATTTCCTTGTATGCCTTGTATATAGTTATTAAGACTTCTGATCCATATCATTAGATCTAGTAATAACAATTTAATATTGTTGGCATGATATAAACCTTCTACGTTTGGAAAGATAGTTGCTTGTATTGTACTATCTATGTTGTATTGATCTTCACAATTTTTCATGTAATGTTGACTGGACTTTAATTATGTTTACACAATAAATCAGTGCACTCAAAATGGATAATATAAGTTCTTGTATTGTACTATCTCCATCTTACTAATATTCACCATTGCCATGTAATATTGAATATCTTTTACTTTTGTTCATGCACTAAAGAAGCTCCCTTTAAAGTTTACAAGGGAATGTTTCTCTGTTTATGGTTTTCTGGTTTCTTGATATTGTACACGGTAAAATGAATAATAGTTTGGGTTTGTTGTAGCTTTTCTGAGAGTGTACCTTAAGCCTAAGAATAGCATGCACCATAAACTCTTTTGAATGATTGCCATGTTCATGTTCATAATAGTGATATTTTGACTGATTGCCATGTTCATGTTCATAATAGTGATTGGATTTATTATTCAGCTTTGATAATTGACCAACTAAGAGTTTCACCAAACTTGTTATTTTTTTTTATCTACTTAGTTCAAATTTGGAAAAAATATATACAATATTTCAATATAAATGAGTGAGAAAGAAATCATCATCACCTCTTCAAGCTAAGAAAACTCTGCCAACCTTTTTATAAGAGGGGATTATAATTGGTTTTCTTGATACTGTTGTAGCTTTTCTCACAAAAGAACAACTATTGTACAGAGATTCGCTAGTTAGCAAAGATTGGGTTTCAGCAAATTAGTTTTTGTTTTCCATTCAAATACATATTTCTTTCGAAAATAGAAAACCTTTGTACAATCTTTCAATATAAAACATACTTCTTTCGAAAATAGAAAACCTATGTTTTCCATTCAACTACATATTTCTTTTGAAAATAGAAAACCTTTGTACAATCGTTCAATCGGTTCCTAAGCTAGCTTTAAATTCCAGCCAAAACCACCTAAGGCTTAAACGAGGTTGGTATAAAGACATGAGGGCCTGGTTAAACCATTGGGAGATTGACGAGAATGTTGCATTGCAAAACATTAATAACATTAAAAAAAATTGTTACTTCTAAGTTCAAAGAAACAATGCGGTGTGAGAAAGATCTAGCAGCTAAAAGAAAATTATGATATTATAAGAAGGTCATCAACCCCACCCTAGAAGATCAAAAGTATCTATCTGTTTTAACTAGCTCAAAGAAGAAAATTAATATAGCCAAGATTAGAACAAACTCTCAAGAGCTCCATAGTGAAACAGGTCGTTGGACAGTTCCTAAAACACCATGGATGGAAAGGATCTGCCATCTCTGTGAGAATATGAACATTGAGGATGAAAGTCACTTCCTCTTAGAGTGCCCCGCTTACAACCACATCAGAGCTTAATTTCATAATCTTTGTTGCAATACTGACCTTCCTAGCCTTTTAAGATGTCAAAATTATAGTGAGCTCAGGAGGCTTCTCTCCAAGCTTTTTGAGCATAGGAATAAAATATTAAATCAAACTAAATAAATCTTTTCTTTCGGTCCGATAGACCAAAGATTGGTCTCAGTGAACGTTAACCACCATCATCATCATCATATATTATTTTAATGAAAAAAATATTAAATTTAATATAAATATTTTTTAATAATTAAATTATTTTCAATTTAAAATATAAATTAAAATTGAATTCAATTCATAAAATATGTTTTATTAATAGAATGAAATTTCATTATAATAATGATACTGTAATATTAAAATTTAAAATGATATTAATTAAATATTATAATTTTATATTTTAACTTTTTCAAGACTAATAAAATTTGTACAATTTTTTTAATCAAAAGGGTCGAATGTACATGCATATTAGTTTCTTTAAAATTTTTGAATAGATAGATAATGATTTTATGAAAATAATATGAAAATAATTATATATATATAGAGAGAGAGAGAGAGAAATAAAAATTAGTGTAAGTAAATAGATATATATTTTTTTGTAAGTTAGAGGAATCAACAACATCAGATAGCTTTCACACGCGAGGTGCGGGGTCAAACCCCCCAGCTACCACTATAACTTCTCAGGGTCCGCCAAGCCTGCAAGAATGGTACCCGAATAAGACGAGGCTCGAACTCGTGACCTGCTTAACAACACAAATGCCTTAACAGTGCGTACGCTGGCCACTAGACCATGCCGCTGCGGGCTGTTGTAAGTAAATATTAATAGTAATAAATAGAAGTTATTTAAAAAATATTTATTTTAATTTCATACCATTTTAATAATAACATTTATTATAAATATATTTTTTCATCTAAATTGAACTCAACTTTCTATATATAAAATTAAATAAATTTGCAAAATATTAATTTATTATATAGAATTGGATTAGTGTAAAACTATATTCCTACGAAAAATGTCTAAAGGATTTGTGAAAATATATTTAGATGATTTGAGAAGTGATGTTATGAAAATAAAAATCTGCATAAATACAAGGTAATATTACATATTATTTTTCCATTGAAGATGTTCCTATGATGGGTTTGGTTGGGTAGATCTAGCCAATCAAAAAGATATGTTTCCGTGTTCCTTCTTCCAACAATTTTTGACCACGTGGGTTGAAATAGTCAGACGTCGAATTTGTTGCTTTGTTGGTAATGAATGTTCATCCTCGAAATCTAGGTGTTCGTCAGATTCTTGAATCTCCCCCACATAACACCACCATTACCGCTCTACGGAACCAGTTCACAACCTCTGCTTCTCCGTGAAAGAGCTCTATCAACATTTTCATTTTGTCGATGGTTTGCACCTATGTCAGATTGAAATGAAGTTGTAAACATAGTGGACCTGTTGGGATCCATCCCATTTCTCTATCCTCCATGCGGAACGAGAATTGTTCACTTTCATATAAATCCCTCCAATTTCCTCGTCAATAAGGGAAAATAAGTCGAGGCTGTCAATTTCGATTTTAGCATTGTATTGGTTCATAATTTAGCCGAGTGTAATTCGTTCGTAGGCATTTGTGCTTATATGAGTCTTGAAAGGTTTGATCTAGATGGGTATGGTGGAAAGTATAGTGGATGCTCTACATATATATGGAGTTTTGGATTATCTTTTCTAGAATGTGCGCTTAAAAGGTTCCCTTGTTTTTGTCCGGAGTAGAAGCCTGATTGGCCTACTTTAATGGTGGCCATATGTTTGGGTGACCCTCCATCCCCGCCACCTAATGCATCACTAGAGCTTCAGAGTTTTGTCAATTGTTTCCTGTAAAAGGATGTGTTACGTCACCATACTACACATGGGCTCCTTTCGCATCCCTTTTTGAAGAAGTTTGAATAGAAATATTGTGACCTATTTCCCTTCCTGCAGTCTTTACACTTGTATAATTTTTAAATCCTTTGTATTTAAAATATTGTATTTAAGAGCATTCATTGGCTTGTAAGGAATGTACACTATCTTGATCTCTAGAAGTCTATTTTGTAAATCATTTTTCAATGCAACTCCACTCTTCTTGACAACACTTTGCCATCATATTTCATTTTGTTTTTCCATTGGTATTTTCAAATGTATTCCTTGGAAACCCAATCATTTTCCCTTTCAAGCATCGTAGTTATTATTTCAACTAGGTAATGTCAAACCTATTCTTATTTCTAATTTATGGCATGTAATCTTCTTGTTTTTCCAAAATTTGTTGCATCTTAGATATTCAATATTCATTGAAAGAAAATTTCCTTCTATGCCTTGTATTTAGTTATTAAGACTTTTGATCATATCATTAGTTCTAGTAATAACAATTTAATATTGTTGGCATGATTGCTTGTATTGTACTATCTATGCTGTATTGATCTTCACAATTTTCATGTAATGTTGACTAGACTTTACTTATGTTTACATAATAAATCAGTGCACTCAAAATGGATAATATAAGTTCTTGTATTGTACTATCTCCATCTTACTAATATTCACCATTGCCATGTAATATTGAATAGCTTTTTCTTTTGTTTATGCACTAAAGAAGCTCCCTTTAAAGTTTACAAGGGAATGTTTTTATGTTTATGGTTTTCTGGTTTCTTGATATTGTACACAATAAAATGAATAATAGTTTGGGTTTGTTGTAGCTTTTCTGAGAGTGTACCTTAAGCCTAAGAATAGCATGCACCGTAAACTCTTTTGACTGATTTCCATGTTCATGTTCATAATAGTGATATTTTGATTGGTTTCCATGTTCATGTTCATAATAGTGATTGGATTTATTATTCAGATTTTCTAATTGACCAACTAAGAGTTTCACCAAACCTGTTATTTTTTTTTATCTACTTATTTCAAATTTGGAAAAAATATATACAATCTTTCAATATAAATGAGTGGGAAATAAATCATCATCACCTCTTCAAGCTAAGAAAACTCTGCCAACCTTTTTATAAGAGGGGATTATAATTGGTTTTCTTGATACTGTTGTATCTTTTCTCACAGAAGAACAACTATTGTACAGAGATTCGCTAGTTAGCAAATATGATTCGCTAGTTAGCAAACACTGGGTTTCAACAAATTAGTTTTTGTTTTCCATTCAACTACATATTTCTTTCGAAAATAGAAAACCTTTGTGCAATCGTTCAATATAAACTGTGACTTGGAAGGACGTTATTATCAACTTTCCCTTTTAAAGCTCGAAAATTCTATTTACCTTTCCCGAATCATTATTATACAATGAACCTAAAATTCCAATACGAACTTTTTAACATAATGGATGATTGTCTTATTAGAGAAATAATTAGGTTTAAAACCCTATATATGGGAAAATATGGGAAAAATTGAAATGAATGCATTGAAATACAACTTGTATGAATATTATATAACTTGACCGAGATCATCTAACTCTTTAAGATCTAATAATGCGTAGGGAGGGATCATGATCTCTCAGGTGCAAACCTATTTTTAAATTGAAAAAACTTGAGAAGGGTTTTCAGAGATTTGATCCCTCTCGGCGCATGATAGATCCAGAGTTAGATGGATCTAGGCTGGTTCCAGTGGGAGGCATCAACATCACATTTTTCAGATTATTAAATGTTTTGTATATTTTGAGATGTAAGATGGATCTAGGCTGGTTTCAGTCGTGTGCTGCCAAGGAAAATCTATCAAAGATATGATTAATTTTATCAGTAATATGTAAATATATCAAATATTAATATAATCATTTTAAATATGCTAAATATTTTTGAGATTAACTTGGTCATTTTAATTTTAAATTTTCTTAGTTACCTCAGTTCGTTGAGATGATAATTATTGTTAATAACTATAATGATGAAAAATGATGAAATATTTTTTTGACAATAATAGTGTTGAAAAATAGAAAATGTGAATAATAAGAACGTACTCATGTTACAATCAATCTCAAACTATTTTCTTAATGCATATTGTTAATCCAATCACTTTAATATTAATGTACCATCATATATCCAATTACATCAAATCATAAATTAACATATACATTGAAATCAATGCATTTAATGCAAGCAATCAAATAAGATTAGAAAATAACTTCTACATTGAAATCAATGCACCTAATGCAATCAATCAAATAAGATTAAAAACCAACATCTACACTGAAATCAATGCATTTACTCAAAGCAATCAAATAGGATTAGAAATCGCCATCTACACTGAAATCAATGCATTTAGCACAAACAATCAAATAGTATTAGGAATAATCTACATTGAAATCAATGCATCTAGTGCAAGCAATCAAATATAATTATAAATCAACGTCTAAATTGAAATCAACACATCCAGTGCAAGCAATCAAATAGTATTAGGAATCATCACCTACACTGAAATCAATGCATCTAGTGCAAGTAATCATATATAATTATAAATAAACATCTACACTAAAATCGATGCAACTAGTGCAAATAATCAAATAGGATTATAAATCACCATCTCCACTTAAATCAATCCATCTAGTGCAAGAAATATTATTCCCTCTCTCCACCCTCCATCGATATCTATATCCCCTTCCATCTCTTTTTTTTTGTCTCTATCTCACCCCCCTAAACACACACGCTCTCGCACTCCATATATATCATTCTCTTTGTCGATCACCCTCTCTCCCCATCTCTCTCTTCTTCCCTCTCCCCCACTAATATCTCTCTTTCCTCCTTTTGTCCTCTCTCTCTCTCTCCATCTTCCTTATCACTCACTCTCTCTCTCTCTCCATCTTCCTTATCACTCACTCTCTCTCTCTCTAGGAACCAACATCTACACTGAAATCAATGCATTTACTCAAAGAAATCAAATAGGATTAAAAATCGCCATCTACACTGAAATCAATGCATTTAGTGCAAACAATGAAATAGGATTAGAAATAATATACATTGAAATTAAGTCATCTAGTGCAGGTAATCAAATATAATTATAAATCGACATCTAAATTGAAATCAACACATTCAGTGCAAGCAATCAGATTGTATTAGAAATCACCACCTACACTGAAATCAATGCATCTAGTGCAAGTAATCAAATATCATTAGAAATCACCATCTCCACTTATATCAATCCATCTGAGTGCGAGAAATATTCCTCCTCTCTTGACTACTCCATCCATATCTATATCCCCTCCATCTGTTCTTTTTGTCTCTCTATCTCACCCCCTACTTGTGACTCTCGTACTCCATATATATCAATCTCTTTTTGATCACCCCCTCTCCCCATCTCTCTCTTCCCCTCTCTTCATCTTCCATCTATATCTCTATCTTCCCCTTCTCTCTCTCCCCCCCATTAATATCTCTCTTTCCTCCTTTTGTCCTCTCTCCCTCTCTCTCCATCTTCCTTATCACTCTCTCTCTCTCTCTCTAGAAACCAACATCTACACTAAAATCAATGCATGTACTCAAATAAATCAAATAGGATTAGAAATCGCCATCTACACTGAAATCAATGCATTTAGTGCAAAAAATCAAATAAGATTAGAAATCATCTACATTGAAACCAATTCATTTAGTGCAAGTAATCAAATATAATTATAAATCGACATCTAAATTGAAATCAACAAATTCAGTGCAAGCAATCAAATTGTATTAGAAATCACCACCTAAACTGAAATCAATGCATCTAGTGCAAGTAATAAAATATCATTAGAAATAAATATCTACACTAAAATCGATGCATATAGTGCAAATAATCAAACAGGATTATAAATCACCATCTCCACTTATATCAATCCATCTAGTGTGAGAAATATATACAATCTTTCAATATAAATGAGTGGGAAATAAATCATCATCACCTCTTCAAGCTAAGAAAACTCTGCCAACCTTTTTATAAGAGGGGATTATAATTGGTTTTCTTGATACTGTTGTATCTTTTCTCACAGAAGAACAACTATTGTACAGAGATTCGCTAGTTAGCAAATATGATTCGCTAGTTAGCAAACACTGGGTTTCAACAAATTAGTTTTTGTTTTCCATTCAACTACATATTTCTTTCGAAAATAGAAAACCTTTGTGCAATCGTTCAATATAAACTGTGACTTGGAAGGACGTTATTATCAACTTTCCCGCTCAAGAAAATTCTCACCACCTTTCCAAATCATTATTATACAATGAACCTAAAAATTTCCAATACAAACTTTTTAACATAATGGATGATTGTCTTATTAGAGAAATAATAGGTTTAAAACCCTATATATGGGAAAATATGGGAAAAAATTGAAATGAATGCATTGAAATACACTGTATGAATATTATATAACCAGCCTAGATCCATCTAACTCTCGATCTATCATGCGCCGAGAGGGATCAAATCTCTCGAGGTGCAAACCTATTTTTTGAGTGAAAAACTTGAGGAAAGGTTTGCACCTCGAGAGATTTGATCCCTCTCGGCGCATGATAGATCCAGAGTTAGATGGATCTAGGCTGGTTCCAGTCGGAGGCATCAACGTCACATTTTTCAGATTATTAAAATTTTTGTATATTTTTTAGATGTAAGATAGATCTAGGCTGGTTTCAGTCGTGTGCTGCCAAGGAAAATCTATCAAAGATATGATTAATTTTATCAGTAATATGTAAATATATCAAATATTAATATAATCATTTTAAATATACTAAATATTTCTGAGATTGATTTGGTCGTTTTAATTTTAAATTTTCTTAGTTACCTCGGTTTGTTGAGATGATAATTATTGTTAATAACTATAATGATGAAAAATGATGAAATATTTTTTTTAAATGCAAAGTGACAATAATAGTGTTGAAAGATAGAAAATGTGAATAATAAGAACGTACTCATGTTACAATCAATCTCAAACTATTTTCTTAATGCATATTGTTAATCCAATCACTTTATTATTAATGTACCATCATATATCCAATTACATCAAATCATAAATCAACATATACAACGAAATCAATGCATTTAATGCAAGCAATCAAATAAGATTAGAAAATAACTTCTACATTGAAATCAATGCACCTAATGCAATCAATCAAATAAGATTAGAAACCAACATCTACACTGAAATCAATGCATTTACTCAAAGCAATCAAATAGGATTAGAAATTGCCATCTACACTGAAATCAATGCATTTAGTGCAAACAATCAAATAGTATTAGGAATAATCTATATTGAAATCAATGCATCTAGTGCAAGCAATCAAATATAATTATAAATCAACGTCTAAATTGAAATCAACACATCCAGTGCAAGCAATCAAATAGTATTAGGAATCATCACCTACACTGAAATCAATGCATCTAGTGCAAGTAATCATATATAATTATAAATAAACATCTACACTAAAATCGATGCAACTAGTGCAAATAATCAAATAGGATTATAAATCACCATCTCCACTTAAATCAATCCATCTAGTGCAAGAAATATTATTCCCTCTCTCCACCCTCCATCGATATCTATATCCCCTTCCATCTCTTTTTTTTTGTCTCTATCTCACCCCCCTAAACTTGTACTCTGCGCACTCCATATATATCATTCTCTTTGTACGATCCGCACCCTCTCTCCCCATCTCTCTCTTCTTCCCCACTCTCCCCACTAATATCTCTCTTTCCTCCTTTTTTCCTCTCTCTCTCTCTCTCTCTTCCTTATCACTCACTCTCTCTCCATCTTCCTTATCACTCACTCTCTCTCTCTCTAGGAACCAACATCTACACTGAAATCAATGCATTTACTCAAAGAAATCAAATAGGATTAGAAATCGCCATCTACACTGAAATCAATGCATTTAGTGCAAACAATCAAATAGGATTAGAAATAATATACATTGAAATTAAGTCATCTAGTGCAGGTAATCAAATATAATTATAAATCGACATCTAAATTGAAATCAACACATTCAGTGCAAGCAATCAAATTGTATTAGAAATCACCACCTACACTGAAATCAATGCATCTAGTGCAAGTAATCAAATATCATTAGAAATCACCATCTCCACTTATATCAATCCATCTAGTGCGAGAAATATTCCTCCCTCTCTTGACCCTCCATCCATATCTATATCCCCCTCCATCTATTCTTTTTTGTCTCTCTATCTCACCCCCATAAACACACGCGCTCTCGTACTCCATATATATCAATCTCTTTTTCAATCACCCCCTCTCCCCATCTCTCTCTTCTTCGCTCTCTTCACCTTCCATCTATATCTCTATCTTCCCCTTCTCTCCCTCTCCCCCATTAATATCTCTCTTTCCTCCTTTTTTCCTCTCTCCCTCTCTCTCCATCTTCCTTATCTCTCTCTCTCTCTCTCTCTCTAGAAACCAAAATCTACACTAAAATCAATGCATTTAATCAAATAAATTAAATAGGATTAGAAATCGCCATCTACACTGAAATCAATGCATTTAGTGCAAACAATCAAATAAGATTAGAAATCATATACATTGAAACCAATTCATTTAGTGCAAGTAATCAAATATAATTATAAATCGACATCTAAATTGAAATCAACAAATTCAGTGCAAGCAATCAAATTGTATTAGAAATCACCACCTACACTGAAATCAATGCATCTAGTGCAAGTAATCAAATATCATTAGAAATAAATATCTACACTAAAATCGATGCATATAGTGCAAATAATCAAGTAGGATTATAAATCACCATCTCCACTTATATCAATCCATCTAGTGTGAGAAATATTCTTCCCTCTCTCCACCCTCCATCCATATCTATATCCCCTCCATCTCTTCTTTTCTGTCTCTCTATCTCACCCCCCTAAACACACACACTCTCACAATCCATATATATCAATCTCTTTGTCAATCCCCTCCTCTCCCCATCTCTCTCTTCTTCCCTCTCTTCACCTTCCATATATATCTCTATCTTCCCCCTCTCTCCCTCTCTCTCCATCTTCCTTATCACTCACTCACTCTCTCTCTCTCTCCACCTTTCTCTCTCTATTTCTTTGTTCTTACCTCTCTCCCCCTCCCCCTCCAAGTCCATCTCTCTTTCCCTCCCTCTCTCCACTCTCTCACATCATCTCTCTTCCTTCCTCTCTTTCCCTTTCTCTCCCATCTCTCTCTCCCTCTCTCTCTCTCTTCACCCACCAACTATGTTACTATATCCCTCCCTCTCTCATTATATCTCCTTCTCCCCCCTTATCTCCATCTCTCCTTATTTGTCTCTTTATCTCAGCCCCAAACACACACGCTCTCTCTCTGTCTCTCCCTTGTCACTCCTTCTCTCTCTCCACTTCTCACTCTCTATATTTCTTATTTCCTACATCTCTCCCCCTCTAACTCCATCTCTCTTATCGATCCCTCTCTCCTCCTCTCTCTCAAGTCCTCTCTCTTGTCCTTCCTCTCTCTCTCTCTCTCTCTCTCCAATACTCTCTCTTCCCCCATCACTCTCTACCTCTCTCTCATCATTCCTCTCTCCCCCTTTCTCTCCCACCTCTCTCTCTCTCTTTTCCCTCCAATTCTCTCTCTTCCCCCATATCTCTCTCTCTCTCTTTCCACCCCTCTCTCTCTCCAACTACATTACTATATCCCTCCCTCTCTCCTTCTCACTTCTTCTCTCCCCCCTTCTTTCCATACATTTTACTTTGTCTCTTTATCTCACCCCTAAACATACACACACTCTCTCCATCTCTCCCTTATCACACTCTCTCTCTATTTCTTCTTAGTTATGTAAACTAATTAACATAAATATTTGTAAATATAAAGGAGATTATGGAGTAAATATGAAAAGAGGTTTTATTTACTTACCATACCCCTTTTCTTTACTATGGTATTTGGCCCATAGGTTTGTTATATAATTAGATTTTTATTTATAATCCTATTTGATATATTGTTATTTATTTACCTTACTTCTTTATGCCTCTTTTATATTTATTTATTTACCATACCTCTTTATATCTATTTTATATTTATTTATTTATTTATTTATCATACTTGTTTGTACCTCTTTTATATTTATTTATTTATCCATGGTATTTGGCCCATGGTATCTGGCCCATGGTATCAATATTAATTTGTCCCATGGTATTCCTCCCATAGGCTTCATCTAAATAAAGCCTCTTTTTAAAGTTTTTTTAAATATAAAAAGGTTTATGTTATAAATATAAAAATATTTTTTATTTATTTACCATATATCTAGTTTATATATGTTTTTATTTATTTACCATAGCTCTGGAGTAAGTATAAATTCATTTTACAAATATTTAATTAGAAGAAATATTAAAAGATTTTGGATTTTGATTGTTTGTGTTCAATTAACTCTTTTCCTTTGATTTAGGAAATGGTAATTACTTTAGTAAAGAGTAAAGATGTTTAAAATTTTACTTAATTTGGAAATTCAATGTGGTAATTTTTTTGTTAAAGGTAAATTTATGATCCATTCAAATTCACGTATATAATTTACTATCCATTCAAATTATATAAATAATACATAATTGTATTAGAAATTGATATATGTTCTAGCACAATGCGATTAGTTTTTTTTTTTTTTTTTTTTTAAACTTAAGCCGACATTTTGTATGAGGACGTGACCCACCTGACATCGGGGTCATACTGGGCTGTAGATGCGCCTCTCGGCCCAATCATATTTTAAATATTAGATGGTAGTTATAATAACATATTTTAGTGGAAAGAAAAAATGGATATTCCTTAATCACAATTTAGAAAGTAAATAAATAAAAAAGTTGATTTATTTTAAAATATATACTTTAATAATTATTATAAAATTCTAAATACTATTTAATTTATCTTTTAATTATAAATAAATATTTAAATAATTTAAATTTACAATTTTAACTTGTAATAAAAAATTAAAATTTTCTATTATAT
This sequence comes from Pinus albicaulis, assembly GCA_034641835.2. Classification (NCBI taxonomy): domain Eukaryota; kingdom Viridiplantae; phylum Streptophyta; class Pinopsida; order Pinales; family Pinaceae; genus Pinus; species Pinus albicaulis. Next base: position 19,954,350 of record MU968363.1, read on the forward strand.
TAATGTTTTTTATTTAAATAAAATTTCATATATATGTATTAATTATTTTAATATATTAAAATAACAAATAATTTGGTTTCATGTAGTTTATGTTTACATTGTTCTATATTTATCTACACTTTTATTTGAACCCGAACCCAATGTTCTAACCTAGTTTTAAGTGTGTTGAAAAAAATATCCCATGTATAACATAAACTAATACACTGAGTAGTGATATAATACTTGAATGAATTATACTTCACACTCTTACTATAACTATTCAAACAATATATTTACTCTTTCTCTAAAATTGATCAACCATATATTTACTCTTTCTCTAAAACTAATCTTGAATGAAATTAGTTCAGATAAATACTTGAACCATTTATTTAAGTTTCAATCATTTTCAAAAATATATGAATTATCTTTAAGTATGAGGAGTTTCCGCAGTGCATTATATTATATATCATTTTTGGGATTCAACTGCTTTAAGTAAGTCATTCATCTATGACCATTTCCATGAGAGCTAGTCATAAATGACTGGTTTCAATCCCACTTCTTCACCCCTGTGAGCATCACTCGATGCAATGAGTGCTAAGTGGACTATTCAAAAATCATGAGAAATTAGTCAGTTATGACTAGCTCGCATGGTCATAGATGAATGACTTATGAATGACTTACTTCACCCAGTTGAATCCCAAAAATGATATATAAAATGAATTATCTTGTTAAAAGTGGAATTATAAGATTTTCCTTAATTTTAGTTACTTTATTTTTATGTAAAATTAATATAAATTACTTTATTTATATGAATATTAAAATATTTTACTTATGGTTAAGAGTGATTGTGAAATAATTTTATGTCTCTTTCACATCAAACATATTTATTTTGGCTCTTCTCTCCTTGATTCCATCTTTGTTGTGTCTAGTTATTTTCTTCTGACAATAGAAGAATAACAATATCAAGGTGTGGTTGTCTTGATATTTGTTTGTTTTTGTTTTTGTTTTTTTTTTTCTCGAATTTATTTAATGTTATTTTTAAAAAACTTAAGTAAATTAAACGAATTTATTTAATGTTATTTTTAAAAAACTTAAATAAATTAAACTTATCTAGCATGTATCTTGATTGCCATTGTTGTGAGACATTTATGTTAGTCTAAATTTTTTCTTAAATTTAACCCATTGATACTTGAATGAATTATACTTCACACTCTTACTGTAACTATTCAAACAATATATTTACTCTTTCTCTAAAACTGATCAACGATATATTTACTCTTTCTCTAAAACTAATCTTGAATGGAATTAGTTCAGATAAATACTTGAACCATTTATTTAAGTTTCAATCATTTTCAAAAATATATGAATTATCTTTAAGTATGAGGAGTTTCTGCAGTGCATTATATTATATATCATTTTTGGGATTCAACTGCGTTAAGTAAGTCATTCATCTATGACCATTTCCATGAGAGCTAGTCATAAATGACTGGTTTCAATCCCACTTCTTCACCCCTGTGAGCATCACTCGATGCAATGAGTGCTAAGTGGACTATTCAAAAATCATGAAAAATTAGTGAGTTATGACTAGCTCTCATGGTCATATAGATGAATGACTTACTTAACGCAGTTGAATCCCAAAAATGATATATAAAATGAATTATCTTGTTAAAAGTGGAATTATAAGATTTTCCTTAATTTTAGTTACTTTATTTTTATGTAAAATTAATATAAATTACTTTACTTATATGAATATTAAAATATTTTACTTATGGTTAAGAGTGATTGTGAAATAATTTTATGTCTCTTTCACATCAAACATATTTATTTTGGCTCTTCTCTCCTTGATTCCATCTTTGTTGTGTCTAGTTATTTTCTTCTGACAATAGAAGAATAACAATATCAAGGTGTGGTTGTCTTGATATTTGTTTGTTTGTTTGTTTTTGTTTTTGTTTTTTTTTTTCTCTAATTTATTTAATGTTTTTTTAAAAAACTTAAATAAAATAAACTTATATGGCATGTATCTTGATTCCCATTGTTGTGAGACATTTATGTTAGTCTAAATTTTTTCTTAAATTTAACCCATTATTATATTTTTTAACAAATATAGAAACCCAAATTTTGGTAGTATTTTACTTTCAATATATTTCACTTCTTTATTACCTTCTACATTCCCTGACTCCTTCCGAAGTTCCTTTGCACCTCTCGGTGCAATTGCTAGTTTTATTTTTCTATATATAAGGATTGATATAAAATTATGTTATTTATAACTAATAGTGATATTTTTATTTTATTTTACATCATTAACATAATTATGTTTTAAATGTCACAACATGTCAATTGAACACAAACATCATGCAATATCAACAATATTATTTTATATGCTATTTGTCAACTCCATATTAAATAGTAAAAATACTACATATCTCCCTCATACTAAAACAAATTAATTTTTATTCATTTTCAGGTATTTTATCTCTTTATATAAAATTTGATGTAAAATTAAAATAGAAACTAAAAAATTCTATTTATTACCAACATTATTATTTTTTGTTATTAATATGTTCTATTATATTATGTAAGTATTATTTTAAGTTTAAGAGTATGTGACAACATCTAACCATACCGAAACACCTCTAAGTGCAATTAAAAACTTTATATACTAAAAATATTAATAAATTTAAATTTAAAGTATATTTAAATTAATTTAATATTTTTTACATTTGTCACACTTCCAACTTTCTTAACTTGTTTAGTCCAAAAAACTATAATAATTTTGGAATGTTTTCGCTTATTTCTATTATAAAATAAAATATTAAAAAAATCGCCATCAATTTCTTAATTTCTAAAAATTTAATACACCCACTTCTTTTTATCATAAAAATAAAATATGATAAAACCCCAATCAATCTTTTAATTTCTAAAGTTTCGACAAACAGATAGCATTGATCTTTATGAACGTTATTTTAATTTTTAAATCATAATATATATAACTCTCAGCTCTCTGTTTTGATAACAATTTGACAGTTAAATCAAATATAAATATTATATCGGTTATTTAATAAATATTTAAATCTTTAAATATAGATTTCGAAACACATTAATATAATAAATAAATTTACTTGTTATCGAAAAAAAATAAAAAATTTCGACTCCGACATCGTTAATTGCAATTCAATCTCATGCATATAAAAAATTAAATTGAGTGAAATAGATGATTATCTGATACTGTGCATTTTTGTGACCAAGTATTCACACATCAGATCTAGCGAGGGGCCTTCTGAGAACCGAGAACCCGAGCTTCAAATCGAGGTCTCCTCCCTCGGCCTGGACCACGCCGACGTGACCCAGCCCTGTGAGCTCGGTTTACGTGCCTGAATTTCCTTGGGGCGAGCAATTTCCTTTTGAAAATTTCTATTTAATGGAAAGTAGCCTGGACAATTAAAATTTAAAAGCCCTCCCTCGAGCCTTCGGAGGGTGACTCTGAAAGCCGAGGAGAATGAAACTGTTCCCCCCTTCAGTGGGTGCTTTGAAGGGATTTGAGTGCGGCAATTCTGATATTTACTCTGCGAATTGCTTGGATGATTCCGAGGAGAACGCTGGCCATGGGGATTGTCGTAATTTGGAGGTCATTGTGGATGCGGTAAAGGTTTTATTGGAGGGGCTCGATGAGGATGTTAACAGGGAGGGGCTTAAGAAAACTCCTCTGCGCGTGGCTAGGGCATTTATGGACGGAACCAGAGGTGGGATTCGAAGCTTGAACTACCCCTTTTATTTTTTTCCTCAGACTTCACTATATATATATATATATATTGTACGTTTAAAATTTTTTGTTTGGATTTGGAAAATTGATTGGATAATATGTAGTATATACAGTGTATTTGCTAATAATTTTTCAATTCCGGGCAAAAAATTTGAATAACCTTGGTCCACCCATTGATTGGAAAATTTGTAAGTTTTCAATAACCTTGGTCCACCCATTTAAATTTTTTCTCAGATTTGAAATTATGATTTGATTGTGAAATCAAACCACATACGGCAGGATCATAACGTGCTTAATTCATACAGACAACATAACAACATAAAATTAACCGACTCAAAGCCAATATAAGTAACAAGAGAATCACTTCATCTATTAGATCTGCTGCTGAGAAATACAAGGTGAGGCCTTCTATTTATAGCAAATTGGGAGGAGTCCAGCATTTGAGAAGGGTAATTGGCAGGTATCAAGAACTTACTATTGTGTACGTACATTGCCAACCCCCTTTAAGTGAAACTTATGGAGGTATAAAAACGGAGGCTAAATCTCAACAATGGGTCCCCACTACAAGGCCGTGATAGGTACCCATGTACAAAAGTTAAGAACTTTAGACGAAAAAAAAAAAGGAGGATTGAGACCACTGGTCCCCAAGGACAATTTGCTACACTGCAAGCTAGGAACAAAAGCTGAACGTATCGAGTCTCTGTCAAGGGTTCTGTCAAGGGTTTAGTGAAGATGTAAGCAACTTGCAATTTAGTATGGCAATACTGCATATTAGTAGTGTTAATTTTAGATAGCCATGGTATGTTCTATGCTTAGAGCAATTTACTAAATGTCACAACATGTCAATTGATTTTCTGGTTGCGATTTTTTATGTCAATTGACTATTTTATAGCATGTCAATATGTCACAACCAGACAATTTATTTGGATACAACCAAGTTCTAGTAGCAGAACCTAACATGTTAAGAACTGCATTCAGAACTAAATGTGGAACTTTCACGTTTTGGCTGATGCTATTCGAACTCATAAATGTTGATGCTACCTTTTAATAGGCTATGGACATCGCGTTCCATCGTGTTCCATGGATTGATTGGAAAAAGTGTGGTCTTGTTCTTAGACAATGTGACAATATTTTCAAAGAAAAGATTTGATCACTTTTGTTATCTAAGGCAAATCTTTGAGTGATGTCGAAAATATGGTTTATCTTTAAATCCAAATAAAATCGTATTTAGAGTGTCAGAGGAAACCTCTTGGGACACATTATATCTAAGAGCAGAATTAAAGTGGACCTGAGGCAGGTCAAGACTATTGCTCATATTCCCTTTCCCGTGAATAAGAAAGCCACACAATTCTTCTTGGGGGAAATTGAGATTGTTAAGCCCTTACAAGAAATGATCAAGAAGGATGCAACTTACAAATGGGACAAGAGGGAGAAATATGCCTTTGCCCAAATTAAGCAAGCGTTCCTCGATGCCCCAACATTATAGAGTATGGATTTTAATAAGATTTCTTGTTGTATACTTATGCTTCTAACACATCTATTGTGGGCGTTCTTACTCAAAAGGACTGTCAAGGAAATGTGTTACCCATATCATTTATGAGTGCTGGCCTACAGGGATCAAAATTGAATTATCCCGCCATCCATAGTAAGCTTATGCAGTTTACATGGAGGTAAAACATTTCAGGCCTTACCTCTTGAAAAGCCATGTTATCATCTTTGTGCCTCACCCAACAATTAGATACCTCTTTGTACAACAAGAGTTGGGTGAAAGGAGGGCGAACTAGATGACAAGCCTTCAAGAATATGTTCTAGAATTCAAGACGACAAGCCTTCAAGAATATGTTCTAGAATTCAAGATTGTTCATAGAATAAAAGGCCATGGTCTCTCCCAACTTGCAACATTGATAAGAATTGAAAACCGAAAAGAAGTGGAGCAGAGGATTGCTCTTCACAATATTACGAATTAGTTAAATAAGATTACATTGGAAACATCGGCAATAAATGACTATAATGTAATTCAACTAAACTAGACTAATTTGAAACTGAACTGGGACACTTGGATTGACGGTTTCGACACCTAGCAGGTGGTTGGGATTAGATTCTCTAACACTCCCCTTTAATTACAACCACATAAAAATTTAATTCAGATACCTGCTGCTCTGTGTCTCAGCGAGGCTTACAATTTAAAAAAAAAAAAAAAAAAGGAAAAAAAAAGAAAAAGAAAAAAGAAAAAAAAAAAAGGAAGACTTTCAACTAGATTTGGTTTTCTTCTTTTCTTCTTCTCTTCTTCCAAATCCTGTAGCCTCTAAATTGTTTCAAAGTTTTCGCTTTGTTGTATCCTTCAAACCTCAGTTTCTTGATTTGTTGGTGCAGGTTTTTTTATTGTCCCAGGTTGTCTAAGCATGTCCTGGACTTCTTCAAAAATTGACTTGTATGTAGGTTGCTGCCACATGTTGTCTTCTGTAGTGCGCGTTTTATCATCAATTTGTTGCAACATAAATTAGAATAATATCTTATTTCTTCAAAACGCCAATGCATGAAAATTTCATTGACATGTTCATCATGCATGTCATCTTCAACATTCATATCTACATCTTCTATGTAGATCTCATCTAGACATGGTGTTGCAAGCCATGTTTCAATAAACTTTAACTCTTCTTCATAATCATTCTGTGTACCTGCACACTTGAAATCAATGTTAGAATTAAAAAATATTTCCAGAACAACATTTGTTCTGGTCTTTATGCTCTGCAATGAGAGCTTTCTCCTGTTGCGCTTCTGCTTTTGGCTCTATCTTTGTTTATGCTTTTTCTTTGCAGACTTCTTTCTTTGTCTCTGTTTTCTCTTTGTGGGCTACTTTCTCTACACGTGCTTCTTTCTCTGTCTTTTCATCACTAACCTATGCTACTGCAAACAGGTTGTCTTCCACTGACTGAAGTGGGATTATCTCACCAAATAACATTGTGTCAATATCATGTTTTTGTTGCATCATCTACAACTAGTCATGATTAGCCAAAAATTCTCTGTCAAAATTTACATCAACAATATTAGTCTCTGGATTTACCATAGAAATGACTGCTTCAATAACAATTTCACTCTCATCAACAAGCTGTGTTGTTGGAAACATCAGATCTCCATCAGCAAGCTCTGTTGTTGGATTCATCAAAACTTCATCAGCAAACTCTGTTGCTCGAATCATCAAAACTTCACCAGCAAACTCTGTTGCTCAAATCATCAAAACTTCATTAACAAACTGTGTTACTGGATTCACCATTTCATCTTCAGCAAGCTTTATTGTTGGAATCACCAACTCGTCATCAGCAAACTCTATTGCTGGATTCTCTTCATTCACTTGTGACTGCGCACAGTGGGATTCACTAGCATCTTCATGCTGCTTCTCTGCTGCTTCTGACTCTTCATCTCGCTGTAGATCTGCTGCTACAGTTCCACCTTTATCTTCATCTTCAATGCTCCCCCTTGTACCAAAACACCTCTCAAGTGTACCCCTTGCCTCCTTGGATGTCTTGGCATCTGAAATTAGAGGGAGAATGTTGTCATCGACAGATTCTTTTATGCATTTTAATGCATAGGCGTCTTTTTGCCTCTTTATTTCCAGATCTAAAAAGATCTCGAACATCTTCTGTTTTTGCTTTAGCCTCTTGGCTTTTCCCATGACCTTGTTGCTTGGCTTCCACAAACAGACGAGTCTACATATGCTGATCAAATACCTTGCTTCTAAAAAATATCATTTTCTCAAAACAATCTCTTTTTTTACATTCTCTTTCAGAAGGCTTTTACATAAAAGGAAATTTCAAATGCTAATGTGAGCCTCTCTTTTTTAAATCTCCTTCTAAAAAAGTTATAAAAAAAATATAACCTTTTTCCTTTAACAAATTAAAATTTAAAAAAAAAAACTTTAATAAAAAAACATTTTTCTTCATATAAAAATGGGCTAACTCCTTTTTCCCAAATCACGTGGAGTTACATGGCCTTTTATAAATATTATGAAACACATCTCACATTAAGGAATTCGAATAAATGGGAAATCATTTTAAGAGATGAAGAACCTTTATAAAACTGATTCCATGGTTCATGATACCATACTCTGTTTAAGAGAAAAAAAATGACGTATACGATTTCTGTCAATTACCTTGATTTTTCAGAAAAAATCGATGTACCAATCCGTTTCCTCCTTCTTGGCTTGAATTTTGCTCCATCACACAAATTTCGTTGCATAAATCCCTTTCAAAGTAATTTCGAATACGTTGACCTTCAAGCATCAGACGTATTATATTAACGAACAAAGAATACCTTAACGCAGTTGATGGAACTTCGGTCCCGCGTTTACGTTAACGCAGCTGATTCACTTCAGCCCCGCGTCAGTTTGAAATCGTTGTAAGTAAATGGAACTAACGCGACTCATTGCTCTTGGCTCCCGCGTTAGTAACGCTGGCACTCTTCTCAAATAGAGCGTTAAAACAGGAACGCTGACGTGACTCTTTGCTCTTAACGCAGAGGCTTGAAGCCGTACCTACGTGTGTTTGAAATCGGTATAAGTCACCCCTCGTTAACGTGATTCTTTAATCTTCTGGGGTGCGTTGTAACGCTGAACGCAATTTATCAACAACTGGGTTGCGTTAGTAACGCACTGGATAACTCCCTTGGTTGCGTTAATAACGCTGAGCCTCCAATAAAACAGTGCGTTAGTGCAACGAAAATAAAATAAAATAAAAAATCGGCTTTCTTCTCGAACAGCCTTTGAACTTCTTTTTTGCAATTTGTTTCGCCGGCGCCTTCACGGGCTTCGCCTGGCTTTTTTTCCGTTCTTCTTCTGCTTCTTCACAGGAGGAGTTTTTCTTCAAACTTCTACTGCTCTTCAATGAGTCTTATGCAGGCTCGCCTCTTCTCACTGCTGCTCCAACTTGGCTCTGTTGCTGCTCTCTCAGGAGGCTTATGCAAACTAGCTCTGATACCATGACAAGAATTGAAAACCGAAAAGAAGTGGAGCAGAGGATTGCTCTTCACAATATTACGAATTAGTTAAATAAGATTACATTGGAAACATCGACAATAAATGATTGTAGTGTAACTCGACTAAATTGGACCAATTTGAAACTGAACTGGGACACTTGGACTGACGGTTTCGACACCTAGTAGGTGGTTGGGATTAGATTCTCTAACAAACATAAGCATTTAATTCGTTAGGATAAGATTCTTCCAGATCAATACAAGAAATTGAAATGTATAACATTGAGCAAGCTACACCTACAAACACAAACACATCTTAGTACATTGATATATGACAATATCTAGAGCAAGGCGCCTTGCCCTTGCACTTATCGGCAAAACAAAAGAAGGAAATTCGTCTCAAAGATTTATCTTACCGTCTTGTAAATGGTGTGCTTTTTCAGAAGCACCATAATGGTCTACTGCTTAGATGCTTAGAAGCACATGATTCAGAAACTATATTGAAAGACCTTGATGATGGGCCAATTGGAGGCCACTACACATGCGATACTACTGCTCACAAAGTGACGCAGGCTGGTTACTATTGGCCCACATTATTTAAGAATGCACACATCTATGCCCGTAAGTGTCTCGTATGTCAAAGATGTGCTAGTCGATATAAGAAGTCAACTACCCCATTGCAACCCACTATGGCTGAAGAGCCTTTTTAATAATGGGGATAGGATGTTATTGGTGAGATTTTTTCTCATCATCAAAGTAGCACTGATATATATTAATTGCCACAAATTAGTTTATTTGGTTGATTGAAGTAGTTCTGTCGAAGCAAATGAATGAGCAGGAAGTCATTCACTTTCTTAAGAAAAATATTATCACCAAGTTTGGCATTCCCACGTCACTTGTTTTGATAATGCAACGTAATTTTCATCGCTAAAGCTTTGTGATTTTGCATTGGAAAATCGTATTGTTTTAAAGCACTAATCTAATTAGTAACCTAAGGGAAACAATTTAGCTGAGTCTAGTAATAAGAATTTAATTCAAATAATAAAGAAAACCATTTACTCTGAGCAAAGGAACTAGCATAATGCATAGGTGAATGCTCTATGGGCTGACTATGTTACACCAAAACCCTCTCTGAAGAAGTCCCCTTAATTCCTCATGTATGGAAAAAAAGTTATCCTTTCTCCGAACCTATACCTCCCGACATTAAAACTTTCTCAAGAATCCCGAGGTAAACCATGCATTTTTGTTCAAATTAGGATAGACACCCTTATGAAGTTAGAGGAAGAAAGGTGCAAAGCAAAATAAAAGTTTGTCTTGCACAAAAGTTGTACCAAGCGCTCGTTTGACACAGAATTTATGGGGAACAAGGAGTTTGGTATGAGGGACCTAATATTGAAATGGGATAAGGCCCATGAAGAGAAAGGTAAACACACCAAATTTCAATCCCTATGGATTAGGCCCTATACTATCCATGAAAATTTTGGCCATGATAGTTATCATCTTCAATATTTAGATGAGAAGATTGACTCTCTTCCTATTAATGGCCAAAATCTCAAACATTATTTTCATTAGAAGCCTAGGGTTGTGTTTCTACCTATGTACATATTTATTTCCTTGTTTGTTTTGTTTTTGTTTTGATTATGTCATGTCTCGTATTTTCCTTCTTTTGTTCTGTTTTGGTCAGTGCTTGTTAATAAGACCTTGTGTGAAAGTGTTTTATTCGGTTTTGATAAATGTGTCGAAACTTTTAAAAGGATTTGTGACATCCATCAACACTTATTTAGCTTCTGGTCCATTTTATTTGCTTGGGCCTGTTATCTTTAAGGTTGATGATGTATGAATGGAGAATATAATTCGTTCAAGTAGAAAGATTTAAGAAAAACCATGATGCCCATATCTATTTTAGGATCTTCGTTCCTTGACTCGATATTATAATTAAATGGTGTTTTTCCTGTTGATCCAATCAAGTAGAGAAGGGAAATGAGAAAACTAAAAGTGAGTGTATCAATTTCAAAGGTGTATGCAAGTCTTTGAAGGAATAACCTCTCTTGCTCTTAATAAGTCGGGATCCCTTTTAACCCTAGTGATATAAACGTCGATAAAATGCCAATGAACGTATTGAAAATAAAATAAGGGGTGAAAGAAGAGAAAGGCTTCTTGCGCAAAGAAAGGTGAAGCAAACAACTTCGCCGAGGTATGGAATAAGCTCGTTGAAAGTGAAGCAATGCTTGTGTTCTTGAAGTGACTCCACTGGGGTACTGAATAGGCCTACTGGGAGTAGAGAACCACCAAAGATGGAATTAAAAATTTGATTATTCTAAACTTGTGAATATATACCATCCTTCTTGCAATCAAAACAATTGAGATATGGTAAGTTATGCAAATGTGTTTAGTCAAGAAAGGGAATAGAGGGGACTATACCTATAACCGAGATAAATGGGGCAACTGAGGTGATCCACATAGTGAATCAATACTTCCTAAAAGACTAGACTGTGTTCAAAAACTAGGCTGAATATAGAAGTTGGAGTTCTTCCAGTGAATCTCCAAGTGTTGTCGCTGCTACAACACCCTCCAAATTTTGCCCTACATTCAAATTTTGGAACCTCCAATTGATCATGTGAATTGTCATTTTGAGTTGTTAGAGTGATCTATGACTTGTTTTCTAAGTTTTTAAGTGCATTTATAAAATAATCCCAATTGTCGTATTTGATTAAGGGAAGTGTTGTTCTTTGTAAAAGATAGTTTTGTCACATTCTTAATAAGGCAACTCTGGTGCATTATCTTGCATTAATCAATCCTATCGATCATGAGGATATGCATTCGACTCATTCATAGGGTATTGTTCACTTTCTCTTTACAGTCGACACTTGTGTTGTAAAGTATATCTTAAGTGTCACACTTGGAGGCAAGTGTCGTCATGTTGTCGTTTGAATGAATGCATGTTGATTTTGGGTACTAAGTGCTTCCTTGACACGTGGTCGGTTGTTTATGAGCGTGTGATCATGTTCAAGTCTTGTCATGTTCTCATTCTTACCTTCTTGTCATGTTGATCCCACACTTAGTATTTTTCAAAGTTTTCATTGTCCTCGCAACTTGCTCAATCTCCAACCAACCTTTCAACACTTAGGAACTATGCATTTCGTAGTCCTAAGCCACAACGAAGCACCATCTTCCTCCTGGAACTGCAGATTGTGTAGTCTTAGAGGACAATCTCCCTTAACTGTGCATTGTGCAATCCTAGGGCTTAGTCACTCAAATCTATCAGTTGCACTTTCCTAATGCATAGTCTTGACTAGCCCTTGCCTTACCTTGCGCACTGCAGGATCATGGTGGATAGAGGAGCCTCTTCTAGAACCTTGCAGTCGTCAACTGCACAATCCCTTGGGCCTCTCCTTCTGCCAGTGTACACTGCGTAATCATAGTTTCCAATACTGCCTCCCTGCCTCTTGAACTTGCCCACTACACAATCCCAACTTGCCTCTCTCTTAACCACTGTGCATTGTGCAGTCACAATGCCTAATCCCTCATTCCCTACCTCCTACTCCTGTGCACTCCGCTCAAGAAGGCCTCTCTCCTCAATCTTGCACACTATCTTGTCACAATCAACATGTTGTATGAGAAACAAAGTAGACTGGGTGATTTCAGGACTGATATTGTCTTGTCATGAGTGAAATTCACTTGTAGGTGTTATGATCTTAACATGGAAATATCTTAAGGAGATTATGTGAGAAGGCACTTGTGGAGACAAAGCTCAAAGAAACCATCATACAAAGAGACAAAGGGGCATTGAACTATGACAAATGGATGAAGATCAAGATGACATGGAAGACTCTATATCATAACCAACCCTTTGGAGGATGAAGATGAAGTATAAGCAGATCTATCATGAAGATGATAAGACAACAATAAAGAAGAGAGCTTGGCATTGAAGTTTCATGACACCATCACCAAGTCATGGTTTCTTAAAATGTCACCATTATAGTCATACGTTGTAAATGTATTTAGCCACAATTTTTGGAATGTAATATTATATTTTCAGAAAAAAACGAGGAAAATGTAAAATGTGTGGAAACCCAAGGGTCCCACATGGAATGTGAAAAGTCATTAGAAAGTTTTAAAGTCATGTAGAGGCTTGAAGGTCACATAGGAATTCGAAAAGTCACATGGGAGCTCAAGAGTCACGAGGGAAGGTCAAGGGTCACAAGGGAGGTAGAGAGTAACCTCATTTTTTAGAAATACTCCCTCATAGCTCAAGCAAAAGACTTTTCACCTTGGCTTCACAAGCTAGGAATAAGATAGAAGATTAGTCTTTTGAGGAGCAAGTGGTGGATTAACATTCCACTATTGAAACTAGTGTTGTATCATTGTAATGGTGTATCTTGGGACTTTCACTCAATGATTTGAAGCTCTTGGAGCCGACACACTTTCATGCATATGTCATGAATTATTCTAAGACTATTCTTTCATTGTTTTTGATGTATGTAGATGTCAACACATACTAATGAAAATGAGCTATTTCGTTGGTTTTAGTATGCTTCTTTGAATTGTGTGCCTTTTTCTTTCACGATTGTTGTTTCTTTGTGAACTATTTCGCAAGATAATTAACGATTCTTTTGGATATATGTGTGTGTCTTCACTAGGATAGTGTTATTACTTCTCTTTTAAGGACTCACTTTCTCTTCCCTTATGTGAAAGAACCATTATACACCATGCAATTGAATACTTCACAAGGCTAACTTACTTGTTCATCTCGAAAGTATACACGTTTCTCTTGTGTCGTTTATTGCAGCTAAGACAAATAATTAAGAATATGGCAACCGAGCCCATTGCACGGATGGGGCTCCTACATCAAACAATGTGAGGTCTAATTGAGACTTCATATCGGGGAGACTCCCTATATGTTAGCAGTTTCCAATACTGTCAATAGGCTGGAAATATTCAGTTTACTTGAAGGTTCCTCTATTTTTGTAGTTGATCATTAGGCATCTCTTTTAGATGTAGATATATGTTTTGACTTTCTGTTTTGCAATTTTGTTTTGGAGTTGCGGTCCCATGGAATTCTATATTTTGGATTGGGTTATTTTGTTAACTACTATGGAATAACTTATGTGTTAGAAATGTCTGAAAATAGAACTATATTGCGTGATGTAAACAACATTTTTAATACAAAGTTTGTTTGTTTTTTCTAAATTGAAAAAAAAGGGTGAGAGACTCACTCCACAAGACCCCCTCAATCTCTGCACCCGCCCCATTGGGGAATTATTTAATTGTATTTGAAAAATAATATTTATTTATATTTTTGTGTCAAGCAACGCTCAACAACCCAGTATGGGAGAGATGTTGTAATGCAATGTTTAACATTTTGAGTAAGTCACATTACATAAAAATAAAAACAAAATTAAATAAAAAGATTAATGTAATGTAAACATTTTAACTCGGTAAAAATAAAATAAAAAATTAATAAAAATACAAATAACCCTATAAAAATAAGTTAATAATAAAAATAAAAATGGCCCATGGTATTGGCCTATGGCATTGAGAACCCATAGTATTCATGTGGAATAGAGCTTATTTAAAGGGGAAAATTAAACCAACCTAGGTCCATCTTAATTTCAAATCTACCAAGCATGGATAAGGATCAAATCTCTTGATATGCAAAACTCTTTTGGTATAAACAAATATTTAATCCTTCTAAAAACTCGATTAATCTAAAATTAAAATAAATCTAAGTTAATTTATCAATAAAAAAATAATAAAAATTTAATTTAATAAATAATAATTCATTTTTAAATATTATTTAATTATACTAATCAATTTTAAAAATTACTTTCTATGTAAATTAAAATTGGAATATAAACGAAAATGATAAAATGTTTGGGCACTAATTTAATTTACCAAATCTCCTTAGATTCAACACCTAAACCTCAACCATTGAAACATGCCTCTTCAAAGTGACGAAAATTTCCACGTAATTTTGATATGATAGTGATTTTATTGAACATATGACATAATAAGGTAAAATGATAAAATGTATTTGAATTTATATTTTTGTGCTTTATATTGTATTTAATAAGATTTATTTTGGTAAAAATTATACTTAAAATGTGGGGTAAAAATTATATTCAAAATGTGGGGTTGATGCATTTGAAGCTACTTAATGTGTGGTTCATTATCTTAGTCTTGATAATGAATCATATTGGGTAGAGCCATTTAGTTTTGAATGTGATTTTTATCAAGAGACTTTAATAGAAATAAAATGTATTATATTGATTCAACATTTTGAATGTAATTTTTACTGAAATATTTTGCTGGAGATAAAAATATATTATAAAATTATAAACATATAATGTATTTTAAAAATTATGAACTATTGATGTAACAAAATGTATTTAAAACTTATGAATATATTAATATGATAAAATATATTTAAAATGATTTAAAAATAAAATGTATATAAAATAATGTAGTTTAATTTGATGTTTTAATTTTTTGGAATAATTTTGCTTTAAATTTTGTGGATATTTGTTGGAATTGCAAGTCTAAGCTATGTAATTTGCACAATTCTCATGCCCGATATATATATATTTTAAAATTCATTTAAATAACTAAAAATTACAATCTCAAAAAAACTTATATAATTCGATTTGAAAAAGCCAAAACATCTAACAACTACACTAAACCTTCAACAATTATAAACATGTGTAAACCAACAAAAGGACAATGATTAACAACTAATATCCACTAATGCAGGCTCCTTTTTTCAAGGAAAACCAAGCCACCTGAAATTTCCCTTTTGGTGGTCCCTATGAGGGTAGGCTTTCACTCGTGCTAGATACTGGTCTTAAGCCGTTAACCTTTTCTTACTTCCAAGGAAGATGTACTCTTAACCAAACAAAAACAATTTTATCACTTAATCACTTACTTGAGGAATCAACCTCCCTTTAGGTCAAAGCGCTACTAGTTCACAAGACTTAAGCCAATTCAACAATATTTATCAAGGCATTATAGCTTTTCACATCCCTAGCAAGAATTTGAACTTTGATGGAAAAATATAATACAATTTTTAATTTAATTTAATTTATTTTTCTATATTAAAGAATTGATATAAAACTATGTGATTTATAATTTTTTATTTTTATTTTATATCATTAACATATTTTTGTTTTAAATGTCACATCATGTCAATTGAACACACACATCATGCAATATCAATAATATATTTTTATATACCATTTGTCAACTCCATATTGAGTAGTAAAATAATTACATATTTCCCTCATACTAAAAAGCAAATTAATTTTTATTCATTTTCAGTTATTTTATCTCTTTATATAAAGTTTGATGTAAAATTAAAGTGAAAACTAATTTATTCTATTTATTACCAATATTGATTTTTTTTGGTTATTAATATGTTTTATTTTATTTATACAAGTATTATTTTAAATTTAAGATTATGTGACAACATCTATCCATACTAAAACATATTAATAAATTTAAATTAATTTAATATTTTACATTTATCACACTTCCAACTTTCTTTTTTTGTTAAGTCCAAAAAACTATAGTGATTTTGGAGTGTTTCTAGCTTCTTTTTATCATAAAAATAAAATATTAAAGAGTCCCAATCAATTTCTTAATTTCTAAAGGTTCGATAAACTCACTTCTTTTATCATAAAAATAAAATTTATTTCTAATGTGATTTCCAAGAAGATTTATTTTAATATAAAAGAAGTTGTCTATCCAGCATATGGAATAGCCCGGATGACAAAATTTTGTTGGAATCAGGTAAAAAATTCAAAAAATCAGATAGTTAGAGTGTTTGAATTGCATTTTTGATAGTAAAAATAGATTCAACACTATTAAAAAAACCTCAATCAATCTTTTAATTTCTAAAAGTTGACAAATAGATCACATTGATCTTTATGAAGATTATTTTAATTTTAAAATCAATTTCTTAATTTCTAAAGATTTAATTAGACCCACACCTTTTATCATAGAAATAAAATATTAAAAAACCCCAGTCAATCTTTTAATTTCTAAAGGTTCGACAAATATATCGCATTGATCTTTATGAACGTTATTTTAATTTTCAAATCATAATATCTATAGCTCTCAGCTCTCTATTTTGATAACAATTTAAAAAGCCCCAATCAATCTTTTAATTTCTAGAGGTTCGAGAAATAGATCGCATTGACCTTTATGAACGTTATTTTAATTTTAAATCATAATATCTATAGCTCTCAGCTCTCTATTTTGATAACAATTTGACCGTTAAATCAAATATAATATTTAATAAATATTAAATCTTTTTCAAAATACATTAATATAATAAATAAATTTACTTGTTCTTGTATTTCTTTGATATCGGGAAAGCAATACGAGAAATTTTAAATGGAGATTTAAAAAAAAAAAAAAAAAAAAAAAAACTTTTCGACTCCAACATCGTTAATTGCAATTCAATCTCATGCATATAAAAAAATAAATTGAGAGAAATAGATCATTATCTGGTACTGTGCATTTTTGTGTCCAAGTAATCAGATCTAGTGAGGGCATTCTGAGAACCGAGAACCCGAGCTTGCGTCCTAAGTGCGTTGGTACACCACAAAAAATCAAACAAAGTTACATATTATGAGGTCTTGTCCTAAGTCCAGCCCTTGACTCGAGTGTCACCACGGAGCGATAAACTCGTAGATCTTACAAAGCCCTACTTACCTGGCATTCGGATCCACCGCATGTTCCAAATCCAGGTCTCCTCCCGCGGCCTGGACCACGCCGAAGTGACCCAGACCTGCGAGCTCGGTTTACGTGCCCGAATTTCCTTGGGGCGAGCAATTCCCTTTTGAAAATTTGTATTTAAGAGAAAGTAGCCTGGACAATTAAAATCTAAAAGCCCTCCCTCGAGCCTTCGGAGGGTGACTCTGAAAGCCGAGGAGAATGAAACTGTTCCCCCCTTCAATGGGTCCTTTGAAGAGATTTGAGTGCGGCAATTCTGATATTTACCCTGCGAATTGCTTGGATGATTCCGAAGAGAACAGTGGCTATGGAGATTGTCGTAATTTGGAGGTCATTGTGGATGCGGTAAAGGTTTTATTGGAGGGGCTCGATGAGGATGTTAACAGGGAGGGTCTTAAGAAAACCCCTCTGCGCGTGGCTAGGGCATTTATGGACGGAACCAGAGGTGGGATCCGAAGCTTGAACTACCCTTTTTATTTTTTTCCTCAGACTTCACTAAATTATATATATATATATATATATATATATATATATATATGTGGTGTACGTTTAAAATTTTTTGTTTGGATTTGGAAAATTGATTGGATAATATGTATTATATACAGTGTATTTGCTAATAAATTTTCAATTCCGGGCAAAAAATTTGAATAGGCATCTATGCAGCGTGTTTTTTTATTTTTTATTTTTATTTTTATTTTTGTATTTAAAAAACAACGATCAGATATTTATGTAAGTTTTCAATAACGTTGGTCCACCCATTTAATTTTTTTCTCAGATTTGAAATTATGATTTGATTGTGAAATCAAACCACATACGGCAGGATCATAACGTGCTTAATTCATACAGACAACAGAACAACATAAAATTAACCGACTCAAAGCCAATAGAAGTAACAAGAGAATCACTTTATCTATTAGATCTACTGCTGAGAAATACAAGGTGAGGCCTTCTATTTATAGCAAATTGGGAGGAGTCCAGCATTTCAGAAGGGTAGTTTGCAGGTATCAAGAACTTACTATTGTGTATGTACATCGCCAACCCCCTTTACGTGAAACTTATGGAGGTATAAAAACGGAGGCTAAATCCTTACAATGGGTTCCCACTACAAGGCTGTGATAGGTACCTATGTACAAAAAGCTGAGAACAATACACAAAAAAAGAAAGGAGGACTGAGACCACGGGTCCCCAAGGACAATTTGCTTCATCGCAAGCGAAGAAGCAAAAGCTGAACGTATCGAGTCTCTGCCAAGGGTTTAGTGAAGATGTAAGCAACCTGCAACTCAGTATGGCAATACTGCATGTCAGTAGTGTTAATTCTAGATAACCATGGTATGTTCTATGCTTAGAGCAATTTACTTCAATCTTTCTGTCTTATTAGCCCGATCCAATTTCAGATTAGCAATCACATAATCATTGAAACAAAATGCTGATAGAACATAAAATAGATCATTGAAACAAAATGCTGATAGAACATAAAATAGATCAACAGAAGACAAGCCAATACAAGATACAAGAATTTGTAATTCTTCTTATTCAGCAAAATAGAAAAAAATGTTTGTTACAGCAGTCAACAGGATGCCCTAGCCAGCAAAGACTTTGCTGGTCAAACCAGCCGTTTCAACCTCTAAATAGGTTCAGTCAAATTTGGTCAAAGTCAGCTTTCCTTCAAGGTCAAACTCACCCCAAAAACGAGTCCACAAAACAGTCAATGCACCAGTCAAATCTGTGGTCAAACCAGTCAATGCTGCGGTCAACACTGTAAGTAATGTTGCGGTCAAAGGTTAATGTTTGACCTCAGTTTTTGTGCCCTCCAATGCGGCCTTCCAAAATCAGAATTTATGAGCAAAAAATGCAGTCAAACCGCCAAATTTGACCCATGGTCAACGCTCCAGAAAAGGCCCTAAAACAATATGAAAATAGCAGCTTCCTATTTCACGTGTGTGGAGGAGAGAGAAGCCTCTTCAAGACTGTACGGACCAATCAGAGGAGAGAGAGATGTGTGAGATGAGTTGATGATGAAATGAGCATCATGTCTCTCCAGTTTATATCCATGATTGGGGTGAGTGACACATTTGTTGGGGCTTGTGAGCCTACATTATAATTTTGGCCGACCTTGACAATTTGCACGTGTGGAAATAAATTTAAAATATAAGTTTTGCTCATCCAAACAAGATGGTTTTTAGATCAATCTTGCACCTCTCCAAAAGAGGAATCCAACAAAAATATCATCTCCATTATATGAGCAATGTAACATGGAGTTTGGACCTAGTTGCCCAAAATTAACACTCCCTCTCAACTAGGGAGAACTCCATCTGCCCACTTGTGAAATCCTGTCATCCAGTACCATCATGTACTATCATCATCATCATGCAATCCTGTGTCATCTTGTGGTAATTGCTTTGTTGGCTCTTCTCTGCAAACGAACGAGAGTGAGTCACAAAGACATGACTCTCTACTGACCCGAAGTTAGTCTAGAGGTAAAAACCTCAACCAGACTCAAGAGTGAGTCACATACTGACTTGAAATCAGTTTAGAGGTAAGAACCTCATCCATACTTGATCCCAGATCAAGTTGTTGGACACATCCCATCCTAGACATAGAGAGTATGGCAATCCCTGATGCGTCCATCGGTCTCTATCCTCATTTCCCAACTCATTGGCCAAATGAGAGGTACTTCCCATGAGTCCTAGACTCCAAGGGTAGGATGCATGTGGGGAATAGAACAAGCTAAGGCGAACCTCGCCCTGTGGTTGCTTATAACTCCAAGAAGCTATCCCCAAGCCCCCTAGAGCTCTTAGAGTTCATAGTCCAACTCAGGCAAGACCCTCAGGATAGGGTCTGTCCACGATACCAAGCTTCTCATGGAAGGTTAAGAATTTGACCTTCCCCAGGGGCTTTGTGAGAATATCTGCAACCTGCTCATCACTCCCAATGTGATGGAGCCTTACGACGCCTTGCTGTACCATGTCCCGGACAAAGTGGTACTTAATATCAATGTGCTTGGATCGGTCGTGGAACATGGGATTCTCAGAAAGACGAATCCCACTTTGGTTATCACAAAGGATAACGGTGGTATCCAACATATGCCCAAACAATTTCACTGAAGAGATTTCTCAACCAAACAACTTCACAACAGGCTATACTTGCTGCAATGTATTCGGCCTTGGCGATGCTCAAAGCAACCGATTTTTGCTTCCTGCTCATCCAAGATATCGAAGCAAAACCTAGAGTGAAGCAACATCCAGATGTGCTGTTACGATCCACCACACTGCTTGCCCAATCAACATCAACATATCCATGGAGCCTCATACTCCCGACAGTGTATCTAAGCCCATGGTTGATTGTGCCCCGAAGATATCTCAAGAGATTCTTGGCACCAATCCAGTGAATGTGATGAGGCTCGACCATATATTGACTCAACGTGTTCACTGCAAAACATATGTCCGGACGTGAGTTCACTAAGAACATCAAGGCCCCCATGAGTTGACGATACTCGGTGGGATTTCCCAACTCGAGCCCAACAACGCTTCCACACAACTTCTTAAAATTGAGTTCCATCGAAGTAATCACGGACTTGCAGTCCACCATCCCAAATCTCTCTAGAAACTTCATGACATATTTTCTTTGAGAAAGGAAAATCTCACTTGGCTTTTGCCAGACCTCCAAGCCTAGGAAATAATGCATTAATCCTAGGTCCTTCATCTTGAACACGGAAGCTAGCTCCCTCTTACATTGATGAATGAGAGGGTCAACACCTGTCAGGAAGAGCTCGTCCACATAGAGAACCAGAATGAGAGGCTTGTCATTATCAACCTTAAAATAAAGGTTTGGATCAACATCACTTCGAGTGAAGCCCAACTTCATCAAGTAGCTATCGACAGTGTTACACGGGGTCTCGCCCCCCCACCTAGGGGTCTAGATTCCTCGCACCCTCGCGCTCCGGGGTCTTGGGGACTTCTAGGGGACGTTTCCCTCACGCCCCCTCACGCCCCCGCACACCCCCTTTCACGCCCCCTCACGTCCCCTCACCGCCCCTTTTAGTTTATGGTTTCGTGTTAAAAGTTGATGTGCCACTTAGCATATTTGAGAATCCAAGTGATTCTGATTCAGATGGTGACATGGTTGATCTTGATATATTCGTGCAGAAGTTGGATGCAGAGACTAGTGGGGCATTAACTTGAGCATTTATGCTCATTTATCATTATGATGATATCATTTGATATTCATATGTTATGTTTTATGTTTTATGTTTCAGACATAACTTATTTTCATTTAAGTTTTATGTTTCAGACTTGAGTTGTAAACTTCAGTTTAAACTCTATTTTGAATCTTGATATAATATGTCATATGATATCTTAAACTTTATTTTCATTGTACATTGTTAGTAGTTACATTAATGATTATATAGTTACAAACTTACAAACTTACATGCATGATTGTATGATGTATGTTTTAACATTTAACTTTTAAATTTGTTTCAATTATATGATTCATCATTCATCAATTTGTAATTTTATCATTTATGATTTATCTTTCATGATGCAAGTGTATGATGACTGTATATACATTCCTTGCAAAAATATAGTTACATTATAAATATTAAATTTTATAATTTTTATGACCCCGACGTCCCCCCACGTTTCCTGAAAATTGGTAGGGAGCTTTTGCATAGGCCGCTCCCGCGCTCCCTCGTCCCCTCGCTCCTACCTCCAGGGGACTTGGTGGAACATTGGCTATCGATCCTCTCACACCAAGCCCCGAGAGCTTGCTTCAACCCATAGAGGGCTTTCTTCAACTTGCATACATATGTGTCTTTATCTTGGACTTGGAACCCCAGAGGTTGTTCCACATAGACCTCTTCCTTGATTGAACCATGTAAAAAGGCAATCTTTACATCCATCTAATGGAGACTCCATCTTTGCGTTGCAGTTGTTGAGATTTTGGGGTAGCATCGGATGTGCTCTAGCTTCAAAATTTTGTGGAGGAGCTAGAGTACAGGAGATCTCCAAGACCCAAAAAGCGTTTGGGAAAATTCCATCAGGTTTAAGAGTTATTCAAATAATTAATCTTTTTAATTAAGGACCCTAAGTCTAACTTAGGAAATTAAAAGATTAAAGTGAATTAAATTAAACATGTGATGAGAATGATCTAAGTGACGTGGATCAAACAATTTCTAATCTTAGCCGTTGATTAGAGATTAGATCACGACTATTGGTTTTCCAACGAGAAAAGTATAAGAGAAGGGCTTGGGGTCAGTTGGAGAACACACACATTGGCGAAGCACTGAAGCTAAGCTGAAATTCTAGGGCGTGGTTTGTTAAGAATTTCAGGAAGAGTTTGCAGTGCAGCGAGGGGTAGTATTGGCGAGGGATTCAGAATCCAAGGCCAAGAATACAACGAAAGCAAAGAGGCAACATATTCAGCAGCGCAGAGCCAGCCAAGTGCTACGCAGTCCAGCCAGAGCCCAGTCAGGGGCAGTGCAGAGGTAGTAGGAGCCACGTAGGGTTGACACAGGCCTAATCAGGGCAGTGCAGGGGCAGCGTAAGCCTAGAGAGGGTGACACATGCCAGTAAGGCTGATGCAGAGGTCTGAGGAGCAACGCTGGGGTTTCCAGTGGGCCAGAAAGGGCTCGAGTTCTGTAAATCCCGTTTGAGGGTGTCAATCAACCATATTTTCTATCTCCGAGTGATATAGGTATTTTTGCCGTGATTTTCTCTGTATGGCCAACCATGTCTGGTGCCCATAAATTGTTGTATTTAGATTTTTTATAATAATAAAACCCTCCAGAGCTAGCTGCACTGCTTTTCCCGCATTGGGTTTTTCCGGGGACATTTGTCCGAAAAATCTGTGTCACTTTGTCATATGAGTGTGCTATTCAATAAATGATCTGTATGTGTAGGCTACTATTTGTGTTTACTTCGCTGCTTTTCTGAATATTCAGATTAATAACTTGTGTAAATAATCAAGTAGGAGAAGTAAATCAATGGTTAGCAGTAGGGTTTCTTAGATTAAGAAATTTTCATAGCAACAAGAGCAATGATTGATCAGATGGTGGTATAGCGGATAACAGGTGCAAATATATCATCATAATCTATGCCTTTCTTTTGAGAGAAGCCTCGGGTAACAAATCTTGTCTTGTACTTTTCAGTAATTCCATTGGCTCTATGCTTGATCTTGTAGAGCCATTTTGAGGTGATGACAAATTTGTCCTTCATTCTAGGGAACACATCCCAAACATCATTCTTCATGATCGACTCATATTCCTCGTGCATAGCAACCTTCCAAACTTGATGGTTTACAACTTCTTCAAAAGTCCAGCCTCATATTGTACAATAGTACTCTTGGTTGCTAGGTACCCTTGGTACCTATTTGGCTTCTTACTTTCATGGAATGTTCCCCTAGGAGCAGCATGTCCCTCAACATCTTCGAGAGTGTCTCTTAGACATGAAGGTCTTCTTTTATTTGAGGAAGGTGGATCTATAAGATCCATTGGACCTTCAACATCGGGCATCGGTTCATCCTTCGGTTCTTCTTGCCTTGCAACTTCTTCTTCTTCTTTGTCTTCCTTTGAGATATGAAGATTTCTAACCTTCCTGTGGGTAGCATCTTCATCAAAGGTGACATCATGGCATATCTGCACTTCTCTTTGACCAGGCACATAGATTCTATATGCCTTCGAAGTTTCACTATAGCCCTCAAACGTTCCCTTCTTCCTAGAAGCATCCAACATGCTTCTCTTTTCTTTCAGTACATGAAAATAAACGAGACTTCCAAAAACTCTAAAATGAGAGACATCAGGCTTCTTACTAGAGAAAAATTCTTTGGGAGTTTTGGAGTCCAATGCAGAATGTGGGCATCTATTTTGAACATACAAAGCAGTGTTGGAAGCTTCTTCCCATAGGAACTTTGGAAGACCTTCGTCATAAAGCATGGCACAGGCAACTTCCAAAATGGTTCTATTCTTCCTTTCAGCAACACCATTTTGTTCGGGAGTATACACAGTGGTGGTCTCCCTCTTAATGCCAACTTCCCTGCAATAGTCATTGAATTCATTCGACTCATACTTCGTTCCATTGTCGGTCCTCAAAAATTTGATCTTCTTCCCTGTTTGATTTTCAACCAAGGCCTTGAAGGTACGGAACCACTTGAATGCTTCGTCCTTCTTCTTCAAAAAATATATCCAAGTCTTGCGGGAGAAGTCATCTATAAATGTGATATCATATAATCATCCTCCACAAGGATGTTACAAGCAGCATACCAGATAGATTAGAATGTATCAATTGCAAAATATCAGATGTTTTTGTGACACTTGAGGGGAATGGTCCCCTTATATGCTTTCCTTCGGCACAACCCTTGCATACACCTTCATGATCATCTTTGAAATCGGGCATCCTTGTCACCACCTTCCTTGCTTTGGGAAGGGCTTTGTAATGAAGGTGTGCAAACCTTCGGTCCCATAGCTCAGATTGAAGAGTTGTGTCACATGTCATGGCCTCCAACGGACTTCCTCCAACCTGATAGAGTGTGCCAACTCTGAAACTAAGAGTGAACGCTTCTTTGAAGTTCCTCTTCCAAATGCGTACCTTTCGATCGATGAATGGCACCTTGAATCCTTTGTCTTGCATTGCCGAGATAGACACTAGATTCTTCTTCAAGTTAGGTACGTACAACACATCTTGCAAGCGGAGGACTTGACATTGATTTAGATGAAGGGTTACAATCCCTGCCCCTTTCACGGGATATGTGGCATTATCTCCAAGGATAATTTTCAAATTAGTATCCTTTTTAATCAAATTAGAGAGGGCTTCCTTATATCCAGTGAAGTGCCTTGAGGCACCAGTATCAATCAACCAATTGTCCAGGGTGTCGGAAGGAGATGTAGTAGAGAGGGCAGATATAAGAATATATTCATTTTTCCTATCAACAACACTAGATTCATCATACCTGGAATTCCTTGACCTCTGGAAAGATTGCACATTTCCACTTCGATCAAAGGGAGCCTTCATCTTTCCTTTGAACCTGTTGTTCCTTTGATTTCCATTCCCCCTGAATTTGTTGTTGTTGTTATAGTCATAATCTTCGGAAGAGTCCCTCCTATTAGGGCACTCCCTTGCATAGTGACCAAACTTGTTACAAGTGTAACATCTTCTTCCTCTTCTTCCTCCTTTGGGACTTGCTCTTCCATGATTTTGATTTCTCGGACCAACATTATTCCTCTTCTTAGCATGAATGGAGAAGGCAGTAGGGTCACTTCCATTCCCATTAGAGGGATGGTTTCTCTCCAACATCCTTGTCTCCTCTTGAGTGCATCTCGTCAACAATTCATCAAAATCAGGAATCACATTATTTTTAAGAATTGTAGTATTGAATACATACCATTCCCGGGGGAGTCCTCCAAGAGCAATGAGAGTGAGCTCTCAGTCAGCTATGGCTTCTCCAATAGCTAAGAGATCATTCTTGATCTCAGTGGGCCTCATGAAATGTGATTGGATGGATTCTCCTTTGCCCTTCTTGATCTCCTTTAGCTTGTTCTTCAAGAATAGAATTTGATTAGCATTGCTAGCCTTGAACATGCTAACAAACTTATCATTTATCTCTTTAGATGTGCCCAGCTCGGAGATATAAGCAACCAAGTGCTTATGAATAGAATCCCTGATGATCTTCTTCGCCTTGACTTCTCCTTTCTTGTACTTTGTCTCAGTGGCAGCAGGTGCATTTGATGGAGGCTCATTGATCTTCCATAACATCTTGGTCTTCCAATGTCAAATCCAAAGACATTTTCGAAGAATGATAATCAAACTTGTTAGTTAGCTTATCATCAGATTTGAAACCCTTGTATGATGACGAGGTCATTGATCCTAGTCCTTGATTGTTCAACTTCTTCGGTGACTGCTTTTCACACTTGCTTGGGCTTTGTCTTCATCTTAGCTCCGATACCATGTTAATTTTAGATAACCATGGCATGTTCTATGCGTAGAGAAATTTACTTCAATCTTTCTTCTTATTAGCCCGATTCAATTTCAGATTAGCAATCACATAATCATTGAAAGTAAATGCTAATAGAACATAAAATAGATCAACAGAAGACAAGCCAATACAAGATACAAGAATTTGTAATTCTTCTTATTCAGCAAAGATAGAGAAAAATGCTTGTTACAGCAGTCAACAGGATGCCCTAGCCAACAAAGACTTTGCTGGTCAAACCAACCCTTTCAACCTCCAAATAGGTTCAGTCAAATTCAGTCAAAGTCAACTTTCCTACAAGGTCAAACTCACCCCAAAAACCAGTCCACAAAACAGTCAACGCACCAGTCAAATCTTGCGGTCAAACCAATCAATGTTGTGGTCAACGCTACAATTAATGATGTGGTCAAAGGTCAACGTTTGACCTCGGTTTTTGTGCCCTCCAATGAGGCCTTCCAAAATTGAAATTTTGAGTAGAAAACGCAGTCAAACAACCAAGTTTGACTCACGGTCAATGCTGGTCAACGCTCTAGAAAAGTCCATAAACAGTATGAAAATACTAGCTTCCTTTTTCACACGTGTGGAGGAGAGAGAAGCCTCTTCAAGGCTGTACGAACCAATCAGATGAGAGAGAGGTGTGTGAGAGGAGTTGATGATGAAATGAGCATCATGTCTCTCCAATTTATATCCATGACTGGATGTGAGTGACACATCTGTTGGGGCTTGTGAGCCTACATTACAATTCTGGTTGACCTTGACAATTTGCACGTGTGGAAAATAAATTCAAAATATAAGTTTTGCTTATCCAAACAAGATGATCTTTAGATCAATCTTGCACCTCTCCGAAGGAGGAATCCAACAAAAATATCATCTTTGTCATATGAGCAATGTAACATGGAGTTTGGACATAATTGCCCAAAATTAACAAGTAGTCCATGAATCAATTGTCAGATGTAATTCATGTGGATGCCTTTATGCTTGGTGCATTGGTGCTAGGCTTTCTCAAAATATGGATATATTGCACAAAATTAGAGTAGGCTGCACCTGCTGAAAACTGAACTTAGACAAAATCTGTCGACTTCAAATAGATTCAGTGGCAGCTTTAACAACACCCCGGTGCTCATCCAATAGCAACTTGCTTCTTTCTAGACCAAAGCCAATATGGAAGACAACCATAGGTGAACTTGCAGTAATTAGGATCACCGACCCAATTGGAGTTTGTATAACCCTCTAATTTTGCATCATGATTCACCACTAGAAGAATATTGAATGCAATATGTGTGTGTCTCTCTCATGTAGCGAAGAATTCTCTTTGTGGGAAACCAAGCCAATTGTATAGGAGATAACAGGATGATTGTGAGTCAAGTATAAGAATTTGCCAACCATGTTAGAATTAATGGAGAAAGATACAGTTAGGATAGGATTGAGACTCTAATTTTAGATCTCAGATCCTAATATTCAGGGAGTGGTTCAAACCACCTGATGGTGAGAAAGCCTATATGTACTAGTCTGTTCTCTTGATTGAATGTAATAGAGTGCTTGTACACTCTCCAGGTATCTTACCTGGAGAGTCATTTAGCTAATGTAAATCCATTTTTTATCATGGTATCAGAGCTTCAGGTCGAAGGTCGAAGCTAAGTGGATCGAGCGTGGGAGGATCCATGGCGATTACATTCTTGTTGTTTAAGGAAGAGAGCATCTTCGTGTGATCTGCTCCGTGGGGATAAATCCAACTGTGTTGCACAGTGTGTGGATTTGCAGCGGGAAGAAAACAACTCAATGTGTAGAGATTTGCTGCTCAACGGAGTTGAGAGAGCTGTTTGAAGGCCGAATCGGTGGCCGGACGTGGAGAAGGGTGTCTCAAGAGCCATTAAAGGATCGACACTTGTTGGCGCTGTGCTACAGGAGTGGAGAACAGGAGCTTAGGCGGATCGAGCGATTCGAACAGGACTGAGCTGGTTTGCGTGCCACTGTTCAACGAGCCACCGATTGGCGTGCTGCGTGGTTTAAAGCGTGCCTCCTTGGTGTGGATGGAAGGATCACCTTCGTGCGTGGAGATCCGTGGTGGAGCGCGTGCTGCGTGTTCTTATCCAGCGCAAGATTCTCGCCATGGAGCAGCCTGGATCATAGAACTGCCTACGCTGGCGCACAATTTTAAAAGGTTCGGCCTTTGCCTGATTTCAACGCATGATCAAAAGAGGGTGTTAGTGAAGCAGTCGGGTTGTTCGCTGTTAGAATTTGTTTCCCTCTCTCACCTTGGCGAAATACACGGAAAACATCATCTGGTTTCTTGATCCGCAGATGGATTTCGCCAAGCACTGTCCAAAAGCAACGTAGAAATTCGTAAATCCATGACCCGACCAAGATGGTTTCCGATCAGTCTCGCGTTCGATTCTGCAAGTGGGCCATTTGAATTTGCCCTAGAAACATAACTCTAGATCGGTTTCAAAGGTCTCGGGTTCGATTCTCCAATTGGTTTGCTACGTGGTTTGTTTGCAATTTACTAGTCTTCTATCTGCAAATGGCGTGGAGGCACAACTCCCATTACCGTGAAGTCTCCCTCCAGCGTGGATCTACTGCATGGATCAGATCTCCAGAGAGCGGATCGGATCTCATATGATCCCCCAGAGATCTTGGTTGCAGGAATTTTGCTGCGAATTTAGGTAGTAGGTTGAAGAGGCCGTGGATCGGTGGCAGCGGTTGCGAGCGGCTTGGGTGAAGAGCAATAATTTAATTGACAGTTTTTAACACCAGCAAATTGCTCGATGATTGATCTATGTCATCTTTGCAAATTCCGTATAATTCTTTGCAAATCAAATTTATAGAACAACAAAAATTCGGCATAGATCAGAGATCTCGTTTGCCGACAATTTGTTTGCAGGTTGTGGAGATCCCATACACCACAGTGAAAACGCCCAAGTTCTTGCTACTGGAGATCCATAATATCGCGCAAAAATTTAGGGAGGCAAGGCTCTGAGGAGGCAAGGCGTTGACCTGCGCAGTGGCAACAACTTTGTTTGGAGTATGGATGCGTGAATTAGTGGACGCAGCGGCACAACGAGTTTGGCTGGCGTTCCAGGACTGTTTAAGCGCTTCAACTCTTTAGAGAGGTTGAATTCCGCTGAGAAACCCTTTGAGATCGGTGAATTTATATGCCAAGACTTCAACCTGAATGCCCCAAGAAAAGTGTAGTGGGCAAGAAACTATTCCTGGTCGAAGTGTTCTTGCAAGAGAGAAAATAGAAGCAGAAAATGGGTCGTCAAAGTAAATTGAAAGAGTCTTGAAGAAAATTCAGGAGAAAGCATCAACGGAGAAGTGCAAAATATTGTGTTGCAGAATTTTGTGATTTGTTTCAGGTTGACGATGATGGACCAACTGCTGATCAAGATGCAGGTTTGGAATTTGGTGAGATTATTAAATGGTTAATGCCAAATTTACCATCTTTTTCAGGTATGAATTATGAAAGCTGGGCAAATGAAATGAAAACAATACTATGGAAGGTGAATTTACTGGATTATGTTAAAGATGTTATTAATGATAATGGAGATACAATAGTATTAAGCCTTATAACATCTACAGTAGATGACAACATCATACTCATCATAATATATGAATATGGAGAGATTCCTAGTACAAAGTTTTTATGGGATGTTTTAGAGATGAAATACTGTTTGAATGAGGGCAATGATGCTGAAGATATTGCTCTTGATAATGATCCCATATTTGATTGTGAAACTG
Organism: Pinus albicaulis; assembly: GCA_034641835.2. Lineage (NCBI taxonomy): Eukaryota > Viridiplantae > Streptophyta > Pinopsida > Pinales > Pinaceae > Pinus > Pinus albicaulis. The sequence goes on from MU968363.1 coordinate 19,984,492, forward strand.
AAGATGCAATGATGGGTGATGAATGTGTATTTGTAATTGAAACTTGTAATTATGAAAACACATCCATTATTGTAGAACCTGAAAGTTTTCCTGATGTAGAACCTGAAAGTTTTCCTGATGCAGAAATCAAGTTTGATGAGACTTATATATCTCATGATGAGTGGATCAATTTGATGATTGAAAAACATCTTATTGATGAATTACTGTTTGGTGAGAAGGAAGGCCTATCTTCACATACAAATCAAATGCAGAACATGCTTGTAGCAACAGAACTGGATGAAGGCATAATTATGTCAGCAGAGAGGGATGAAGTAGGGAGAGTTGGTGAAATGAAAGCTCTCTTGAAGGAGCAGGAAGATGAAAGTAATTGTGGTCATCTTTATAAATCTAACATTGTTTTTTGTGCAGATATTGGTAGGCAAGAAACAACAATGAATTTTGAAGAGGAATTGAATTTTCTTGAAGCATGGCTTGAAACACCATGTCTTTATGAAATTAACACAGAAATTGCAGTAATCAATGGTGAAGATATCATCGCTGATGTTCAGATGATTGACACTGGAAATAGTGAGAAGGAAAATTCTCCTATCCACCCTGCCATAATTCTGAGAAGGACGAGAACAAGAATTCAAGTTTTCCTTCATACGGGAAGAAATGAGGCGAAGATACATCACTATCTCACGGCGAGGAAAGTGAAGATGAAGCCTCACCTGAGAATGAACAAATATGGACTCTCAAGCAAGAAGACTAAGATGAAAACTCTGTTACCAAGTTTTTTATGTCTTTTACCATTGTAAGCCTAGCTGAGACTAGACCAGTAGGCATATGTTATTTCTTTTTAGTACCCTTTCTCCATTAAGGGGGAGTGTTAGAATTAATGGAGAAAGATACAGTTAGGATAGGATTGAGACTCTAATTTTAGATCTCAGATCCTAATATTCAGGGAGTGGTTCAAACCACCTAATGGTGAGAAAGCCTATATGTACTAGGCTGTTCTCTTGATTGAATGTAATAGAGTGTTTGTACACTCTCCAGGTATCTTACCTGGAGAGTCATTTAGCTAATGTAAATCCATTTTTTATCAAACCAACTATTGGTACAAAGTAGAATCAATGAAAGGAGTGGAACGTGTGGTTGACAAATTGACTCTTGACGAAAATGGCATGGGTGCAAATTTGCAATCCAACATGTGAAATTTGTTCAAGAGATCCAAGGCATACTTAGGCTGAGAGAGACCTATTCTAGATGCAGATTGAGCTATCTGTAATCCAAAAGCAGCGAAGGAGCCCTAAGTTTGTCATGTTGAACTGTTGATGAAGAGTGGACTTTGCATGATTAATCAAGGTAGGTGAACCCACATTGTCAATGCGATCATCCACATGGAGAACATGGAGGTGAAGTTCATCATCTTGCTGCAAAATATAGACATTTGAATCAGAGTGGCAGTGAGAAAATCCTAAAGAGAGAAGAAAAGAATCCATCTTCTCATAACAACCCCTATGGGCTTGTTTGAGACCATAATAGGATTTTTTAATTTTGAACACAAGTGAAGAGTCTGCTTGTAAATATCCATGAAAAAATAAACCTTTCACTTCTATTTGGTGTACTATCCACTTATAGTATGCAACTATAGAAATAACAAGGTGAATAAAAGTCATTCTAGCCATGGGTGCAATAGTTTCAGAATAGCCAATGCCCTCAACTTGAGAAAAACCTTTAGCAACCGATTGGGCCTTATACTTGCCTATGCTACCATATGTTGCATAATTGGTTCATTGAACCAATTTTCTACCTTTTGGAAAAGGAACCATGTCTCAAATTCTCGAGTTCTATTTTTAGCAAGGAATGATACTTTCTTCATTGGCTATGTCCCATTCTACAAGACCATGGGCCTTACAAAAATCCTTTGGATTTGAAGCACTATTCATAAATACTTGAGTCCTTTGAAGAGAGGACTTGGTTCTTCTTTGATCCCATTCAGGAAGTGGTGGAAGAACTTCAACATGTCGTTCTTCAAGATCACTATCATTAGTAAGAGAAGTCAACTCAAAATAAGGAAAATCATATGAAGATGTAAGATGTGTTAGGAAAAATACTGAGCGGGTGGGGGGGTGAATTAGTGTTTTATACACTTCAATTTCCAATTTCTTATTTTGATTTGTATACGCTACTGTTATAAAGGAAACTAGCGTGTGTACGCGACTGTTATTAAGGAAACCCGCGTATATCCAAATAACTTATCTGAGCATTAATTTCATCATTTGTTTAGTACTAATCAGTGCATCATTACTTCATTATTCATCTATTAATCAATAATTATGAGCAGTTAAGAAGCATATAGAACATCAACACAAAAAAATCATATGAACACCAGGATTTTAGGTGGAAACCCAATGTGGGAGAAAACCACTGCTGTTGTCGTCTCTATCTTCTTCTTTAAAAAAAAAAATCTTCTTACAATTTTGTACTGACACAGACTCTAACCAGTGAGCAGGCTCCTACTTGTAGAAGGCTACAACCTTCTCTCGTTTTCCAGCTCCTACAGGAAGCGAGCTACAACCCCCTTTTTGAAGACTGTTATCCTCAACGCTTTGTGGATCACTTTTCAGAATGTTTCAAACTAGATCCACTCCCAACAATTCTAAAATCAACTACACAATCAAATCAATCACTGAATCAGAATCAACCAATGCAATCAACCAATGCAACTAGAACAAACCAATTCATAACAGATCATATCAGTGCACAACCATTCATCAAGATACTAAACCAAAACCTTGTTCATCATAAGAATCGGATTTTGTCACTGTAGACCCTGATCATCCATGTGTCAGAAGGTATACGCTACTGTTCTGAATAATACCCATGTATGTACGCGCCTCCCCTAAAGTAAACTTGCGTACAAATCTCAAAATATTGATAATTGAATCTGAATCACTGTCACACTAAATCAATCACTTAATTACGTACTGAAACCATCACAAATCACTTAACCAAATACAGTCACCATATAACAGTATCATCACAAGTCAACACTCCATACCATAATCAGTTCAACCCAACTTGAACTGTTAAACACAATTTATCATAAGCAAGACATCATCGACAAACAACATGAATCATAATAGAACTGATCAAACATCATCAACAGTTCATATTACAAAACCCTAACAGATATACGCGCCTTTTACATAGAACATCTGCGTATGTACGTGCTTCCCATGTTTGACACCTGCGTATAGATTCTGAACTTTTGCAGAATGTATACGTGACTACCCAAAAGTCGATCTGCGTATGTATGTGACTTCTCAGAGACAAACCCGTGTATAGATTTGTAATCACTGAGTCATTCCTTCCTTGCAACCACAACACACACTCTGCAAGCCTTATTATCACACATTCATGTCAGAGTATCATTACCACCACAAATCTATCATTGTTAGTCACAATCATAAAATATCAAGAAAACATATTCATTAGTCTCTACTATTCTTTCAGATCTATCAAATTTGGATCTTCTCCATGTTCCTTGGTGCATACCCGTTTCAAATCAAATCATTCATCAATAACCCATAACTTGCACACATAACACTTTGATCTCCATCTCCTTATATAACTTAGTCCTTAGCTAATACCTTAGGCAATCCCTTAGTAATGTCGATGGTATTCTTTGACGGGATCAGATATCCGTTTTCGTGTTCATTACTATGGGCCAATACCATGGTAAAGACCCCTGGTATTGATACCATGGTGCGGAAATTGTACGTGACTTTTCTTCAGCATACCTGTGTTTGTACGCGATCTTTCTTCACAAGACCCGCATATACTTTCCTAAACTTCACCTTTATCATTCCTCTGTCTCTGAACTGATCTTCCTTTGTCCATCTCACTTGTCACATCTGTACTAGCCTGTATAATCATCTTGCTACCATAATGTTGACATCTTTATCAAGTAGGTTGCCATAAAAAAACAACACATTAGCATAATGCCAACAATATCCTCCTTTGGACTTGATGACAACCACTTTGGTGTTTGGTCACCACCATCTGTAAATACCTACAAATACATTTGTAAACATACCAAGCTTATCTCCCAAGTCACCAAGCTTCTCTTCAAGCATTCTTCTACAAACACGAAACTTCTCTCCCCTTTGACATCAAGGGCAAAGGGCTAACCAATGTTGAATGAAGACTTCTTTCTTCCTTTGTAGAGATGATCTTTCTTCCTTTGTAGAGATGAGCATTGTAGATCTGGTCTGTTGGATATGAACACTGTATACTTACCATGCTCCCTCTAAGCATATGTTGAATCTTCTGGAAGATATACAAAGAAGTACATGACTCTATGACTCAACCAAATATGGCCTTTCCTATCACCAAGGACTCATGCTTACATCAATCACCCAACACAGTGGGGTTACATATTTGACTCAACATTACATCAAGTACCCAAAATAATGGGATTATATACATAAATGACTTGATCCCAAAAGTCCAAACATGATTGAATATTACAATTATTACATCATGGGTCTTTACATGACCTTTACATCAAGAGACAGATATGACATTTATGACCTAAACCAAAGACCTCAATAGTGAGGTAGCAAGACCATGGTAGTCATCAATAACCATCATACACCATATAGGATCTTGCAACATGAATATCATTATCATGAAGTAAGATAGGGCAATGTAGCAACAATCTTCAACAACATCAATATGTGACCAAATATGCAATGCATTCAAGCATCACCAAGTAGTTATAGCAGCAACCTAAGTCACCTGACACAGGGACACAGGACACTATGGACACGCGGATTCGAGGGTCGGACACAAACATAGTGACCCCCGGAACAAAATATGTTCGTACATGTTAGTTATATATATATATATATATATATATATATATATATATATATTAAAAATTAGATATTTCTTACACAAATTCATACAAATTCACTGATTCAAACATAGATCTTCATCTAGATGCAAGTTTTACAAAGATACATCATACAATCATACAAAGTAATAGACATATTCATCAATGATCCAATAGGAGAAAGACAAGATACTGTAGTTTTCTCTTTAAGTCATCAAAATCAAAATGTGTTACATAGGTAGTACAATGCCAATGGCAAATAGAAATAGCAAATACAAAACAACTACAAGTCTACAAGACTACAAGCCTCAAGGCAGTGCTGTAATCGGTAGCTCATGAGTCATCAATCTTCATCATCATAATCAACATCATTGTCCTCGTCATGCTCACCACTGCTCTCCTTTGTTGCATCCTCCTCCTTTGTATCCAATGTCATCTCTGCATCTGTTGGTGTGGAGGATGACCCCTCTGCTATATCACCATCATCAAATGTGATAGGCTCTAGCACTGGCTCATTGAGATCCAAGTTGGCCAATGCCAACTCAACACTACTGCCCAGACCCATATCATCAGAAAACACATCCCACATCTTTGTCTTTCCCTTCAACCAATCCTCCCTTTGGCTGTAAATAAGACGAAGGTTGGTGTGCACATACACCATTGTCTCTGCCCTGGACTGCTCAAGCCTGTTTTTCTTCACACATATACAAATTCCGATATGTGCTCCAATTCCTCTCACAACAAGAGGATGAAGTCACCTGAGAGAGGAGCCTCATGGTTAACTGCTATAGAGGAGGGCTTGTTGCCCCATGAGTTGTCCACCAAGAATAAGGCTTCTTAGCCCCCCGGTCTTTAATCACATCATAGCTTGCAAATCGCCCAGTGGTAGTGAAAACTCTGCAAAGGCATCCTCCACCTCATCAAGGGATGCCTTATCATGAAAAATCCTCCTGAATGCATCTTTCCTCCCCTGTGAGATGTCACCATCCATGTGAGGAGGGAATCTGCGGGAAGGTCCACCATTCAGCCACTCATTGCTGTAGTATTTTGGGTTCAAGGAGTGAGCCAAACAATGTAAAGGTGTGCACTTGTTGTCCCATTTGCTGACAAGAATATCCTGTATGCTGCTGAAGAAGGCCTCTGGTTATGTCTCATACTCGGGGCACTGACTATGTAAAATAATGTTCCTCATAGACTCAATCATGGAATCCCATCCCTCATAAACCTCTCCTAGGATGGGTTGGTATGTATCTGCAAATCGAAGCCAAGAAATGATAGGGTCCATGATCTGAATAAGTAGATCTACCCGCTCCCACCAGGCATCATCCAACACTGTGTCCTTTGTGAAAATTTCTAAACAGAAATCCTACTGCAGTCCCTTGATTTACTTTTCCTACTTGATTTACATTACAAGTTAATTTTATGAATTATTCAGTAAAATCACCAAAGTAAACACAACTGCAGCTTACACATTTACAGATCATTTACTGAACATCATACACAAATTTTTCGGACAAATGTCCCCGAAAAAACCCAATGTGGCAAAACCCTTGTAGCTAGCTCTAAAGGGTTTTATTATTATGCCGAATCTAAATGCAACAATATCCGGGCACCAAAATGGTTCGCCCTACAGAGAAGTTACACGATAGTAGTACCTCTTTCACTCGGAGACAGAAAATATGGATGATTCACACCGTCAAATAGGATTTGCAGAACTCGAGCCCTTTCTGGCCCACCGGAAACCCCAACGCTGTCCCTTAGCCCTCTGCATCAGCCTCTACGCTACCTTGGATGGGCATGCGTCAGCCTCTCTGAGCTTACCCTGCCCCTGCGTTGCCCCGACTGGGCTTGCATCAGCCTCTCTGGGCTTATGCTGCCCCTCTGCTGCCCTAGCTAGGCTTGCGTTACCCTTGAAGGGTTGCTGCTGCATCTGTGTTGCCTTCTGCATGGCTCTGGCTTAACAATGTATCTCTAGTTGGCCTCTGCGTTGCCTGGTACACTGCCTCTCTGCCTCCGTTGTATTCTTGGCCTCGGATCAGATCATCCCTTGCTAATCTCTGCCCCTCACTGCACTGCAAACTCGCTTCGAAATTCTTAGCGAACCCCGCCCTAGAATTTCGACTTAGCTTTGGTGTTCTGCTAATGTGTGTGTTCTCCAACTGACCCCAAGCCCTTCTCTTATACTTTTCTCGTTGGCAAACGAACGATCGTGATCTAATCTCTAATCAACGACTAAGATTAGAAGCTGCTTAATCCACGTCACTTAGAACATTCTCATCACATGTTTAATTTAATTCACTTTAATCTTTTAATTTTCTTAAGTTAAACTTAGGGTCCTTAATGAAAAAGATTAATTATTTGAATAACTATCAAACCAGATGGAATTTCTCCAAACGCTTTCTGGGTCTTGGAGATATCATGTACTCCAACTCCTACACAAAATTTCGGAGCTAGAGCACATCCGATGCTACCCCAAAATCTCAACACTCCCTCTTAGTGAGAAGTGTGCTCTAGCAATACTTCCACATTGAAGCATAGCACCGATATTTGGCATCAATCCCCGTGCTGATGCTTGGCTTGCTGCCCTCCATCATTACGTTGCTGCTCTCTGTACTGCTACCCATGACTCTGCCACAGTCACTGCCACATCTGTACTGCAACTCCATCTCAAATTACTGCATCGTGTTGCCTATAGCACTGGCACTGCTAACTACTGCACTGCAACTTAGTTGCTGAGAAGTAAGCAACTGAAGGACCCTTGCCCAATCACTGACAGACAAGTCAGTCGGGCTGCACCTCATCACTGAAGCTCCATTGGCTGCTGCGCTGCATTGTCTCCCTGAAGCCATTGCGCTGCTGCAGCTTTGCACTGCATAAGCACTGCCCCCTCTACGCTGCTGAAGTCCCATCAGCCTCTGCGCTGTTGCTCCTATGCTGCTATTGCCTCTGCATTGCGCTGCTCCCATCTACAACATCCCAACTCTGCCCTCTGCTTCACTGTGATCTTCTGCACCCACTGCTCCACTTGTCCCGCTACTGTCGTAAGGCTCCCGTAGCTCGTATGTGATCCAAGAGTTGGGCACTTCAAGGATCCTGCCTGTCTATCTGTAGCTGCTTTATAGATCAATATCACCCCACCTCTTCTGTCGAAATTCATGAGCACTCATGGCTACATCATCATCAGAGCCATCGTCTTCTTTAGCTGCCGCAGCCTTGGAATCAACTTCCTTGTTCTTCTTCCTTAGAGGACAAGTGGTGGCGAAGTGTCCAAGTTCACCACAGCTGAAGCATCGGATCTTCGATAGATCCCTCTTCTTCTTCCTTTGCTGCTTCTTGGATGCAAGGGTTGCATCTTCCCCTTTTTCCTTCTTCACTTTGTTGGATCCGGTATTGTTTTGTCTCTTGGTCATCCAACGGATTTCCTCTTGTCAGAGGATAGCCCACATGTCGTCCCAGCTTGGAAGGTCCTGTCTGGCCAAGATGTTTTGGACAAACGTTTCCCATTCATCTGAGACTGCATTTAGAGCAATCCTCACCATGACATCATCCTCCACTTTAACCCCATGGCAATCAGCTGATCCCGGATCGTCTGAAACCTGAAGAGGAAAGGATCGATTCCTCCCCCTTATTCATCATGAACAACCTCATCTGGTTCTCCAGAAGCATCTTCTTCTGGACGAATTTTCCTTGATACATTGTGGTTAAAGCTGTCCACATAGCATTAGTCGTATTCTTCTCGGCAATGTGTGGGACCACATGATCCTTGACCCCATCCGTGATACATCATTTAGCATGTGCCTCCGCTTCATTATGCTTCGCGAGAAGAGCAGAGTTGGTTGGTGTAGCCAAGACATTCTCTGCATGTTCCCGAAGTCCGTATGACTCCAGGACCGTCAGGATTCTGGCCTTCTAGATAACAAAGTTGGACAAGTAGTCCAACCTATCATGATCACACAGTCCTTATGGTGCCATCTAGCTCAAAACAATCTGTCGAAGCAGATGCTCCTTTCCTTGCTGCTGTTGCTACTCTCAACAGAAGCCAATCTCTGCCCCTCACTGCATTGCAAACTCGCTTTGAAATTCTTAGCAAACCCCGCCCTAGAATTTCGACTTAGCTTTAGTGCTCTAGGGTCCTTGGCGAAAGGCACCCTCTATAGTAACTGCACCCTCTGACAACTGATTTCCATCCTCGGAAATCTGCCAAATCCCTTGAATCAACGCTCTTTGATCACCCTCCTGATCGATCCTCATATTTCTTTGGCAAAAAGCTATTGAGTGGCTGTTCAACTCCTGCTCTTTGTCAACTTAGCTAGGCACTGTTCAACACCAGCAGAACCTGTGCCACACCAACAACTTCTGAAGAGCAGAAGCTACACTTCCAAGCCCGACAAACTGCACAACGTCACTGCAAACTGGACTGCGTCACCCTCTAGGGTCTGCTTCAGCCACTGCATCACCGTTACTGGTGTTGCGTTAGCCTCTGTGTCACCTTGGTGGTGCTTCATCAGCCTTTGCGTGAGCAGACTGGCTCTGCATCCCTCTTAGTTGGGTCTGTGTCCCTCTTAATGTTGTGGTGCCTTCTCTGGACTATGCTGCTTCAGCTGCCATTCCTGCAACAAAAACCCTTCAGCGGCTTTGCTAGTAATTCAGCTTGATCTGCAATGCTTTGATACCATGTGAAAATTTCTAAACAGAAATCCTACGACAGCCTCTTGATCTACTTTTCCTACTTGATTCACATTACAAGTTAATTTTCGGAATTATCTAGTAAAATCAGCAAAGTCAACACAAATGCAGCCTACACATTTACAGATCCTTTACTGAACATCACGCACACATAACAAAGTCACATAGATTTTTCGGACAAATGTCCCCGGAAATACCCAATGCAGGAAAACCGGTGCAACTAGCTATAGAGGGTTTTATTATTATGCAGATCCTAAATACAACAATATCCGGGCACCAAAATGGTTTGGCCTATAGAGAAATTAACGACAGTAGTACGTCTTTCACTCAAAAACAGAAAATATGGCTGATTCACACCCTCAGACGGGATTTACAGAACTCGAGCCCTTTCTGGCCCACCGGAAACCCTAGCACTATCCCTCGTCCCTTTGCGTTAGCCTCTCTGGCCTGCGTCAGCCTCTGCGTTGCCCCAGATGGGCCTGCGTCAGCCTCTCTGGGCTTACGATGCCCTTGCGCTGCCCTGGGTGGGCCTGCGTCAGCCTCTCTGGGCTTATGCTGCCCTGGCCAGGCCTGCGTCAGCCTTTCTGGGCTTATGCTGCCCTGGCTGGGCTTGCGTCTCCCCTGAAGGGTTGTTGCTACCTCTGTGCTACCTTCTGCGTGGCTTTGGCTGAACTGTGTATCTTTGGATGACCTCTGCGCTGCCTGGTACACTGCCTCTCTGCCTCTATTGTATTCTTGGCCTTGGATCAGATCATCCATTGCCAATCTCTGCCCCTCACTGCACTGCAAACTCGCTTCGAAATTCTTAGCAAACCCCGCCTTAGAATTTCGACTTAGCCTTAGTGCTCTGCCAATGTGTGTGTTCTCCAACTGACCCCAAGCCCTTCTCTTATACTTTTCTCGTTGGAAAACCAATGGCCGTGATCTAATCTCTAATCAACGATTAAGATTAGAAGCTGCTTGATCCACGTCACTTAGAACATTCTCATCACATGTTTAATTTAATTCACTCTAATCTTTTAATTTTCCTAAGTTAGACTTAGGGTCCTTAATTAAAAAGATTAATTATTTGAATAACTATCAACCACATGGAATCTCTTCAAACGCTTTCTGGGTCTTGGAGATCTCATGTACTCCAGCTCCTCCACAAAATTTTGGAGCTAGAGCACATCCGATGCTACCCCAAAATCTTAACATCCTTCACTCTTTTTGAGGCTGCTTGATCTGTCTTTCTCCAAAAAGACCAAAACTTTGAAATAACCAATGGCCCCAAGAGCGGTCTTGACCTCCCTCAGCCTCTTCAACATGATGAATGAAGAGGCAAACTGTGTATCCGCAATCTTCAACAATGATAGATTGGTGTACTCCTTGTGGATAGTGAGGGCATTTATATGGTTTTGTACAAAGTTGCGGATATGCTGTTCATCCTCAATAATGCTTCCAATCCAAAGCACATCAGAGGCAATAGATTTCGGTGCTAAGTTCAATGAATGGACAATGCAAGGTGTCCAAAATATTTGTGGATATTTAGCTTCTACAATCATGCCAGTAGCTTTGCAAACAGGTGCATTATCTGTAATGATTTGCACACAAGAATCGACACCTACATCTTCAATAACTTTAATAAATAACTCACCCATATATTGTGCATCCTTGTATTGTCCAAGTGCATCCACTGATTTCAAGAAAAATGAACCATTCAAGAAAGACACCATGAAGTTGATGAGTGGGTGTAGTGCTGGATCTGTCCCTCCATCAGAAACAATGCTAACCCCAGATGTTGGCCATGCTGATTTAATAGGCTCAAGCATTTTGTCCACCTCTTTCTTTGCCTTCTTCAACAATGTGGTTCTAAGCTTCTCTGAACCAGCGGGCACATACCCTGATGGAGCTATTTGAGTTAGAGCTCGACACATCTCAATAAATAGAGGTGAGTGTGCAACATTGAAGGATATGAAGTTCTGATAGAAAAAAAATGCAATGGTGAGATCAAGCTCTTCCCGCTTCTCTTTCTGGAAAATCTTTTCCATTGAACCAAGTGCAATTGCCTTTCTTTTTGCTGCTTATCCCCCACTAGAACTCTCAAATGGGAACTTGTTGCTGCCTTTCCACAAGAATGGAAGGGGTCATCATTCTTGTTTTGTTTTGAATTTGCTGCCACATTTGCCACACCAACAAATGCCTCTCGAGTCTCTGTCCATTTCCTTCCTCTTTGCTAAAGGCCCCTGTGTACAAGCTATAATTCCACAACTTGGCAAAGCCAACAAATGAGCTTTCACACAGTAATATGTGCTCATGAAATGGCTGTGGAAAAAACTACATTTCCAAGCAACATTGCCTCCTCCCCTTGCTTTGCTGCTTGACCCTGAATCTCTTGTCACATATTTCCACAATGGATATTTGGGTCTTGAGTTTGTTTTCTCTAAACGTTTGAAGCTGCTATTGCAGCCCCGCTTCCAATAGATGGAATACTTGCAGACCCTGATGAAATAGGGATAGGAGGGGCATCTCTAGTGGGAACATTCTTCCCCTTTCTTTGCTCCTTCCTTGCTGCCCTTGTTTGAGCCATTAATGCGGTAAAAAATAAACAAAGAATCACAAATTTGTAAAATATATGCACATGCAAACCAAATGCAAAAAAATAGAGAGACAATGCACTTACTGGTTGCTTGAATCTCCTTGAAATCACTCCCTTGCTCCTTGCTCAACTCACACACCAACACAAAGGGAGAAAAAACAAGAGAAATGAGATATTTAAGGTTGTGCGCTTTTCCATGCTACACGAGTCCGACCAATTGGGATTTGATCGTGTCCGTACAGGACACGTTCGGGATACGTCGTGTCCTCTAGGGACACGATCGGATTCAGTCAAGTGGACACGAATGCGTACGAATCGTGTCTGATTCGACCGATTCGGGACATGTGGAGTGTGGAGGACGAATCCGGTTTCATAGGTAGCAACATATCAATAATCATCCACCTGACTTCATCAATGTCAGCAAGCAATGATAAATATCATCATTTAGCAAGTAGTGCTCAAGCAGCTATACTGCCAACAATGTGCTATTAGAAGCATAATAGATGCTCCCTCTAAACCTATGCCAACTATTCTCCTGTCAGGTTTGATTTCAATGATATGTTCAATTCTCCTTTCAGGGGGTAATTTCATCGACAAATCTTGAAATTCCTTGTCATATATCTGGATTAGGGATGTAACTTTAGATTGTTGGTGAATCCCTTCCATTGATAATTTTTCAACTGTTGACATTGTGCGATGAATATCGAGGCTCCCTTTTAGGTCCTTATATTACTAGTATAGTCCCTTATTCTTGTAGTGTAATCCCCTTATTGTTATTGTTGTACCCCTCTAACCCCCATATTGTTATTATTGTGCCCTTACATTATTAGTGTTAGGTCGGCTAGGTTTACATTGTGGCCCCATGGACTCCTATATATAGAAAGGAGTTTTTGTCATTTTTATCATCTGAGAATTGTTCATTTATGTAATGTATTGGAGGTTGCCCCCTCGAAGTGGCTTATTTCTAAGGCGTTGATCTCTTTTTTCTTCTATTTTTGGAGCTGGTTTCATAACATTTGGTATCAGAGCTTTGGATTTTAGGGTTTTGCTACTCCAAACAGGTCATCGTGGCATTTTCGCTATAAATTTTTTTCTACGAAGGTTCAAAAGCTGAAATTTTTAGAGCGCGAAGACGAAATCAAGAGGAATATCGTCGCAAAATTTTAGAGCTTGGTTCGCAATATTTTCGGAGATATGGTCCGTGGAAGTTAGGGCTTTTTGTTGGCTCCCAAATTTAACCTAAACAGGTCATCGCGGAATTTTTGCTATAACTTTTTTTCTACGAAGGTTCAGAAGTTGAAATTTGGAGAGCGCGAAGCTGAAATCCTGAGGAACATTGTCAAAAAATTTCAGAGCTTGGTTCGCAATATTTTTGGAGTATGGTTTGTGGAAGTTAGGGATTTTTCAGGCTCTCGAATTTCATCTCAAAGTAGTGATCGTGGGAAAAGCTTCATAACTCTCTCTTTGAGCATCGGACTAGAATTCTATAAAAAGTGGCCGTAAGTACACGGACTGTAGTTTTCGTCATATCAATTTCAGAGCTGAAGAAGGAAACAGTGACACGTGGCAAGTCATACAAGTTCGCTCTACTGACCTAGTCCATAATTAGGTCATTATGGGAGATTGGGCATAACTTTGTCTTGAAGAATCCAAATCAGGTCAGACTTGTGGCATTCGAAAGAAGATTCAGAGGGCTACTCTAGGGCCAAATTTTAGATATTGAAGATCCGAAATCACAGAGATAATTCAGTTTCAATATCGAGCTCCTCAAAAGCAAGAAAACTGTGTGTATTTTTTTCGAATTACATAAGTCTCGTTTGAAAAAATTTAGTTTGAATTTATTCCAAGGGAATATTGAAGAATAGATATCAGTATTGGGTTCTAAAATGCCCCCTAAAAAGAATTCAACACCCATTAAGCCTTCAGAAGACTACACTATGACTCATGAAGACTAAGAAACACAACATGAGATATCAAAATCACAAGAGCAAGTGCACCAAATTTCGCTATCACAAAGAGCAACAAAAAATGAAATGGAAGTTTTGAAGAAAGACGTGGAAACTAAGATGGATGGTTTGAAGAAAGGCGTGGAAGCTATAAGATGAATGGTTTGGAAGCTAAGATGGATGGCATGGAAGTGGGCATGGAAGTTAAGATGGATGGCATGGAAGCTTAAGATGGATGACATGGAAGCTAAGATCGATGAAAAAATGAAAGACAACATGGAAAACATGAAGAATGATCTAAAAGTAGACATTGAAGGTTTGACAAGGTTGATACAAGAAATGTTTGCTAATGGCGAAAAGATAGTAGAGGAAACTCATGATGAGAACAAAATAAATGTTAATCATGATTTCATAAATTCTAAGGTTGGATGGAAGAACCACCATATTCCAAAGATGGATATGAAGAAGTTTGATGGTAAGGATCCTGTAACATGGATACTATAGTTGGAGCAATATTTTGATCTCAACAACGTGCAAAACACACAAAAGGTACGCATTGCAACTTTACATTTAGAACAAAATACGTTTGTATGGTATCGATGGCTTTGCTCCCGTAAAAAAATTGTCACTTGGTCAATTTTTACGGAGGAAATGATAGCGCATTATGAGGATACAAAAAGCAACACCTTCTTTAGCCAATTGATAAATCTCAAACAAAAGGGTTCTGTGGTGGAGCACATTGAGGACTTCCAAAAATTGAATACAGAGGAACACAGAATTGATGTCTTCATAGGGACTTTAAAAGATAACATCCAACATGAAGTTCGTGTTTGGGAACCTGATTCATTGGAGAAGGCATTCAGGTTGGCAAGAAAAATTGAATGTAAAATTATGGCGACAAGGAAGCCTACCACTCACATCTATAAAGATGGAAGTGTTGCTACTCCTAGACTTCCACAACCTACAAGGTTGACACCACAACAATTGGAAGAAAAAAGATAAAAAGGGCTTTGCTACAGTTGTGATAGAAAATACACTAAAGGTCATAAGTGTGCTGAGAAGAAATTATTTTACATAGATTGTGAAGAGGAAGAAGAAAATGAACAAGAACCTTCAAAATAAGAGGATATACACTAGGAAGCAACCCTAGAAGAAGAAGAAATGAGTCTGACCATATCATGTAATGCATTGGCAGGAATTACCACTCCTCAAACTCTCAAGATAGAAGGACATATCAAGAAGAAAAAGGTAATAGTGTTGATTGATTCGGGTAATACCCATAATTTTATTCATTGTAAGGTAGCCAAGGAATTGAATTGTTTCCTATACCTAGCACCAGAATGTCAAGTGATGGTTGCAAATGGAGGAACTATAAATTGCTCTGGAAAATGCCATAATATCAAGCTAGCCATGGGGGAATATGTATTGAATAGTCTAATGCTTTCCATCCCAATGGGAGGTGTTGATGTTGTACTAGGAGTACAATGGTTACAATCTTTGGGGATGGTACCTTTTAATTTTCAAGAACTTTTCTGGAAATTTTTTTCAGAAGGAAAGGAAATCGAATTACGGGGTATCGCAGGGAAGCCAAGAAAGATAATAAGCTCTAATGTCATGACAAAGCTTCTGAAGAAAGAACAACGAGGCGTAATTGCACAATTATGCTCACTAGAAGTTCCAACATCAAAATCATCTATTTCTCCAGATCTCAGTCTTGGACAATCATTCCAAGGTGTTTGATACTCCCAAAGGACTCCCACCTATTCGTGATCATGATCATGCTATTCATTTGATTCCATGAAGTGGTCCTCCAAACATCCGGCGTTACAGATATCCTTATGTTTAAAAGAGTGAAATTGAACGTATGATTGCAGAAATGTTAGAGGCTGGTATAATTCAACCTAGTCAAAGTTCTTTCTCTGCTCCAATAGTATTGGTGCACAAGAAGGATGGATCATGGCGCATGTGTCCGGATTATAAGGAGCTCAATAAGCTCACTATTAAAGATAAATTTCCCATTCATGTGATTGATGAATTATTGGATGAATTACATGGAGCAATTTATTTTACCAAGTTGGATCTTCGTTCAGGATATCATCAAATTAGAATGAAGACTGAAGATATTCCAAAAACAGCATTTCAAACTCATGAGGGTCATTATGAATTTTTGGTCGTGCCTTTTGGCCTTACCAATGCACCTTCTACATTTCAAGGGTTGATGAATTCCATTTTCAAACCCTTCCTTAGAAAATTTGTGCTAGTATTTTTTGATGATATACTAATCTATAGCAGGTCTTGGAAGGATCATGTTGAACATGTTGATAGGGTGCTCAAAATATTGCAAGAGAAACAATTATATGCAAAAACATCCAAATGTTTCTTTGGAGTACAAGAGGTGGAATATCCGGGTCATATTGTATCTCACGAGGGTGTTAAGGTAGACCCTAACAAAATTAAAGCCATTAAGGAATGGAAAGTCCCCACAACCATAAAGCAGTTGCGAGGATTTCTCAGGTTAACAGGGTATTATCGCAAGTTTGTTAAGAATTATGGGAGAATAGCAGCACCTCTAACAACATTATTGAAGAAAAATGCATTTTCATGGACTCCTGAAGCAACTAAGGCCTTTGAACATCTTAAAGAGGCAATGTGCCTAGCACCGGTCTTAGCTACGCCAGACTTCACAAAAACCTTTATCGTGGAATGTGATGCCTCAGGAAATGGAATTGGTGCTGTTTTAATGCAGGAAGGAAGACCCATTGCTTTTGAAAGTCGTCCAATCAAAGGAAAGTATTTACAAAAACCTATTTATGAGAAGGAAATGTTAGCAATACTGCATGCACTAAAGAAATGGCAAACTTACCTAATGGGAAGACACTTCAAGGTAAAAACGGATCATGATAGTCTTAAACACTTTTTGGAACAAAGACTATCTTCAGAAGAGCAACAAAAATGGGTCACAAAGATGTTGGGTTATGACTTTGAAATAATCTACAAAAAATGGAAGATAAATGTTGTTGCAGATGCACTCTCAAGAAAGAATGAAGAGGTGGAAGCATTGCTTTGTGCCATTTCTATTATCCAACCAGATTGGATAACTGAAGCAAGAGATGAATGGAAGAAGGACAAAGATGTATGGATACTCATTCAAAAGTTGGAGCAAGATCCTAGTACATCTGATACATTTAGTTGGAAAAATGATTCCTTATGGTACAAAGATCGCTTATATCTTTGTAAGAATTCCCAAATAAAACAAAAGATTCTTCTGGAATTGCACACTTCTCCTTTAGGAGGACACTCTGGATTTTTAAAAACTTACCACAGGGTGAAGAAAGAATTTTTTTGGGATGGCCTTAAATCTGATATTCGAAAGTTTGTGGCGGAATGTTTGGTTTGCCAGCAGAATAAAGTGGAAACAATTAAGACCCCAGGACTTCTACAACCTTTATCCATCCCAAGTCAACGTTGGGAGGAGATTTCAATGGATTTTATCACAGGTTTACCTAAGTCCGAAGGAAAGAGTGTCATCATGGTGGTAGTTGATAGACTTACCAAGTATGCACACTTTTGTGCATTATCTCATCCATTTAGAGCAAGTACAGTTGCTACTACATTTATGGACAGAATTCAAAAGCTACATGGAAGCCCAAGGGTTATTGTGAGCGACAGAGATCCCATTTTTACTGGAAATTTTTGGACGGAGTTATTTTCTTGTTTGGGTACTCAATTAGCTCATAGCGCATCTTATCATCCTCAATCCGATGGTCAAACTGAGATAGTAAATAAATGTTTGGAAGGATATCTTCGTTGTTTTGTATCTGATAAACAAACACAATGAGTCAAGTGGTTACC
Organism: Pinus albicaulis; assembly: GCA_034641835.2. NCBI lineage: Eukaryota > Viridiplantae > Streptophyta > Pinopsida > Pinales > Pinaceae > Pinus > Pinus albicaulis. Next base: position 20,002,436 of record MU968363.1, read on the forward strand.
TCTCGTTGAATGGTGGTATAACACTTCCTTCCATACTGCAGCAAAAATGACCCCATTTATGGCACTTTATGGATATCATCCACTGTCCATCACATCTTCTTTAAGGGAAAATTCTAGGGTTCAAGCAGTGGAAGATCACATCGAGCATCAACAAGAAGTTCTCCAACTCTTAAAGGATAACCTAAATTTGGCGCAAAATCAAATGAAACAACGGGCAGATCAACATCATATCGAGAGAAGTTTTGATGTAGGAGACTGGGTATTTTTACGGCTACAACCATACAAACAAATGTCCCTCAAGCAAGCTAAGAAGGATAATAAATTATCGCCAAAGTACTATGGTCCTTACAAGGTGTTGCAAAAGATTGGTACTATGGCATACAAATTGGAGCTTCCTGCTTCTTCGCAAGTGCATCTAGTTTTCCATGTTTCATGCTTAAAGAAGGTTATAGGTGAAAATCTTCCAGTTCAAACAATATTTCCAGAACTTGATGAGGAAGGAAAAATCATATTGGAACCTGAAGCGGTCACGGAAACAAGAACTCTATAGCTACGAAATCGATCAATTTTAGAGTATCTCATCAAGTGGAAGAACTTACCCACCGAAGATTCTACATGGGAGGATGAGAATTTTATACAGAAGCACCCAGAGCTACTCAAGTGTTGAGGACAACACTTTTTTGAAGGAGAGGGGCATGTTAGGTCCCTATATTACTAGTATAGTCCCTTATTGTTGTTAGTGTAACCCCCTTATTGTTATTATTGTGTCCTGTAACCCCCATATTGTTATTATTGTGCCCTTACATTATTAGTGTTAGGTCGGTTAGGATTACATTGTGGCCCCATGGACTCCTATATATAGAAAGGAGTTTTTGTCATTTGTATCATCCGAGAATTGTTCATTTATGTAATGTATTGGAGGTTGCCCCCTCGAAGTGGATTATTTCTAAGGCGTTGATCTTTCTTTTCTTCTATTTTTGGAGCTGGTTTCATAACACTCCCTCGCGATTAAACTTCTTCATTTGTTGAGTAGAAATCACTTTGGTAGGTGGAGCTTGGAATCCGAACAACTTATACTTCCTTCCATCCATTCTAAACTTAATGAACTATTTTTGGTGATTTGAAGAATATGTCCCTAGTGTTTGCAACCATTGTGACATCTACACCTTCTAAATGGACCGTATAGAAATTGGACTCTATTTCATATTCGTTTAGTTGCATTTTAACTTTATGGCACTTTCCTACTCCATCTATTCGTTTCCCATATGCCACCATAACTTTTAAGTCTGCTACAGGATAGGAAAAAATGTTTATTCTTTTTGCGACATTGACATCTATAAATTTGTGTGTACTTCCTGAATCTATTAACACAATAACGTTCTGCTTCTTAATATGTCCTTTAAGTTTTAATGTTAGTGGTTGAGCTATCCCTATGATAACTGCTAGAGAAATTCTTGGCATATTTTCTTCTTATAGATTTGGATTAGGAGTCTCATTTTCTTCATTGGTTTCATTGTCGGAGCTACTTTCTAAAGATTCCTCCTCTTATTCTGCTTTGTAGTTGTAAATTTTTTGTGTAGTGCACCTGTGCCCTGGGTAATATTTATCTCCGCATGTCCAACATTTGCCATCTTTTTTCTTTCAAAATTTGACTGTTGTGTTCCTCCATCGCGCATTGGTGGTGGAATGTACTTACCAGTGTTTTTTGAAGACGACTTACTTGACTTCCCTTTTGAGTAGTTGTTGGATTTTTCTTTACTGGCATATGCTGTTTTATGGAGCTTATAGTTTCGTTCAATGATTATTGCTGCATGTCTAACTTCTTCAATGGTTTTGGGTTTATATAGTTTTAGTTCTTCCCGAATATATTCTTTAAAGCCACATCGATACATTTTAAGCAGTTCTTTGTCTGAGAACCCCCTTTGCCTTATAGCTAATACTTCCCACTCGTGGGTGTATTCACTTTACCAATCCTTATTGTTTGAGGTGAACGGATTTTTTATAAACATATTCTTCTTCTTCGTCATGGAATCTTTTGAGTAGGGCGTTCATAAAATTTTTCCAATTGAATGAATGAGCCTCACATATTTTGGACCACCATAAGAACCAGTCATATGCTTCAGCTTCCAGGTTGTTGGATGTGGTAATGACCTTCTCTTGTTGACCTATTGGCGGGTTTGTTCTGAAAATTGCGTCCATTTTATTTACCCAAACAATGGTGCCATTTATGGTCCTTACCATCGTATTTAGGTAATTCTTTTTTAATTTTGAGGTAGTCTCTTTCAGGAAACTTTGTATAGTATTGACTTCCTTCGAACTATATATGTGGTATTCGTGGCCCTTCGTGCATCGACAGAAATTCACGACTTGGGAATATTTTGCCTTCCGGAGTCTTGGGACTTTCTGTGACTAAGGGATTAAAAGGTGGATTGGCTCCTCCCATAAACTGGCTCATCATGCTCTCAAATTTTTTGATATTATTTGCCATTTGGTCTTGAGTACTAATTATCTGCTCTTGGCCTTTTCCGAATTCATCTTGCTTTCTTTCGACATTGTCAAGGCGCTTGCGCATTCTATCGAGTTCTTCTTGAAATTTCTTTGAATTGTCGTCATTAATCCCCATCTTGGCTTTATTATTTTTCCTAGCAGACCCAATTTTTTATATATAATTAAAATAATTTAATTATATTATTATTATGTAACTAAATAATATATCGAACCAACCATATAGTATTATGTAGTATAAATTTATGATATATTATTTTATATATGTTACAACATATACGAATTGAGCCATCACGGTGGAGTGACGTGATGGTTGACTTATCGGACGTGGATCGATTGTGGGGACAAATAATTCGCGGCGTGTTTGTATGGTGGCTTTGTTACCACTCAAACCAGCAGGGGACCTAAAAGGGGCTCCTGAGAGGACAATTGCTAGGCCAAGGGCAATGATGGAGACTTAGCCCACTGTCACCACAACTAAAACTCCTTGGTCTTTATGGACTTTCACTGATGGGAGGAGACTCAGTAATGAGGAAGTCAGTTATAAAGGATGGATCGACAAACAAATGTGAAGTGACCTTGGAGACCCTTTTCCTAGGATATGATTAAGAATGGAGCTTGCTTGCTCTTTAAGCAAGGTACAAGACTTCCTAGGGAAAGGAGATGAGGATTTAAGGGTTAGGCTAGAGGAATATGACTTGAAAAGGAACTTCCCAATCTTTAAAATCCCTAAGAAATGGGACCACATAGGGCCTAGTGGTCCCAACCCAGCTTAAGGGAATGAAATCTGGCAACCGATGATATTCTTAACCTGACCAAGGCAAGGGGAAAGGATCAAACAAGAATTTTTGCCTAAAGATGTCAAATTGATCCTATGAGGTACTAGCCTTGGGAACACTAGGGAAAAATTTGATCTTAGACCTAGGGCTTGAGGTATCTCGCAATCCCACAAATAGAACCTATTCAAACTCAGAGGAGACCTTGAGGACGCACCAACGTAGTAGACCCAAGAGATCGAAATTTTTCTAGGGCTAGTTTCCCGGGAAATTGATGCCCTCGGTGACCCAATGTGGCTAGACCTAGAAGAGGGAGGAAAAAGGTGAAAAATATGGTTTAAATGACCACCCTTTGATGGATCAGTGCCTAATTCCTCTTGGGGATATGGAGTCTAGGAGAATTGTGAAGATGGACTTCGTTTCTTGTTCAAGGATGCTCTCAAAGTCAACTTCATCCAATGTTAAAGACAAGAGAAGAAAAGTGACCTTAAAAGCATTTATACTTTGTTGCAAATGGAAGAGGCTTATTTAGATAACTCGATCTCTAGGACAATTCTTTCATCAAACAAGGCCCATACATAGAGACAATCTAAATAGAAACATAATTCCACATTGATGTCGTAAATGCATGCAGCAATTAGTCCTAAAATAAAGAAAATCTCATAACCAATGTATGCAGCAAAATGAAAAAAAAATAGCGTTAAAATTCCACTTACATGTAAGAGAATATATCCAACCAGCATCACATTTGCAATATAAGAAGCTCCAAGAATAGAAGAACCCAATCCATTCATCAAATTCATCCATTATCCAAAAATATCGACCAAGGAAAAAGTGCGCAGTTCTCTAATGAGAGAATGATCCAAATCCAAGTGATGATACAAATAAATCCATTCAACTCCTATTTATACACCAATAAGGAGTTTGAATTACCTAATGGGCCTACATTAACCCCTAAACATAAAATAATGTGCAAATTAACTGACTTTTGGTGACAAACCCACCAAACTAGCTCACAAATGAATAATAAGCCTCTCAAGAGGTCAAATAATAATCTATGCATGTCGTAGGTCCCTTTGAGAGGCCTAATGAGGTTTATAAGTGCCATAATGATGATTTTAGAATCCTCAGAAGTGATGGGAAAGGGGTTGGCCCCTTGTTCTCCAAACATAAACCTGTGGTGCTCCCCATGGGTGTGGGAGCACAACAATGATGTCATGGGTCTCCATATGAGTCGAAGATGCCTGTAGACCATTTGTAAGGGCTCGGATGATGGAATGAATGCTGCCATGTCATCGTACAAGTCCTGGGACACATGCCAAGTGTGTGGTGCACCTATGGGGCCAACTGGGCATAGTGTACCAAATGCATCTTCCTCATCCAAAAGGTGGTTCTCTAGCAATCTTTGAACATCTCTGGGGATCCATGGAGTGTTGATTATAGTTGTGGAGGCCCATGGTTCTCTACGCACACCCTATATGTGCCAATGTAGCCCTCTGGATGGTTAGGACCCCGTATAGGGAGACCAAACCCAAATGGACACCATCTTCAATTCCGCATAAGATCCAATGTGTCCCCTAGCCTTCCAGTACAACAAGTCATTAGAGTAATCGAGTAAAGGAGCTTACAAACCATGGACAACAAGTGGACACTTCATAATGGTATGCCCTTCCATAGTGGGCTCTGGCATGTGCTCATGTCTCCAAGCTCCAAAGGGGGTTAGCCAAGTACCTTATTAGGTGGTTTCTACCTTTATAGGGAATAATATTCTAAGATACATCTCTCAAATGGTGGTGGCATGTGATAAAGAGGTGAAATGGAATAGGGAATGAGAGGGGCAGCCCTGGGTCACATATCGGGGCACAAGGGCATCTAGGAAAAGGGAAGCCCACACCTGAGTTTATAATGTGTAGGAGGGAGCAATTGTGGTACATGAGGTGCTCGACCTTGATTTTTCCACCCTTCTTTATATACCTTTTGCCTTTTATGATTTTTCTTTGATTAACTACTCAGGGCTCAAAGGACAAAAGCATGATGTGTAAGATATAACAATGATTACCCTCTTTTTGGTAGGGCGGTTCATTTCCCTTCAGGGGTTGGGACAATCATGGGTTCATGAATGATAAAGGAGGCTCATTTAGGGCCTATGGAACCAGGGTGATGGCCATGGGTATGGGGTAGAACTCATGTATTGGATTTTCCCACGTGCTAATTATGTGTCTCGACCATATTTTGCATCTTGTGGTACATTTTCATCTTGAATGTGGCCATTTATGCTTTTACTTTTCTTTTCAGCTGCTTCAACCTTCGAGGCATTGTTTCAAGCCTGACCCAAGGTGGGGGCAAGGGAATGGGGAGGCTAACCCTATGTGGACTGAGTGAGGAAATGTGGACCTAGGTGGGAGAGATGATGAATGGGGGTATAGTGAATGGAAGGGGAGTGGTATATGTGGATAAATGAATGGGCCCACGCAACCAATGTCAGGGTTTCGCAAGTAGTACCACCCTAAAACCAAATGGTCAGTAAAGGAGATCCCACGAGACTAAAATCCAAGGGTAACATCCAAAAGAGGTCAAGGGGACATAAGCACAAACTAAGCCCACTCTTTCTGCCGAATCCCCCCATCAATCCATGCCAAGAAGTGTCCATGATAAGTAAACCCAATACTCAATTACCAAATGACAAGACATACCTTTAGGTTCGGGAGGCCCTCCTTTAAAGATACGATCAATACAGATGGGTGAGGGATCACATGGTTGGCTTAGGCGGTGGAGAAATGGCATAACGAGCTAGTTGAGGGCTGCAAGGGGCTGCCGGCTGAGGTCCATCATGGAGAAAAAAAATTCTCCTAGGGGATATCACCCACGTGGTGGGTAACAAGCTCGATGGGGAGCGAAATGGGAGACAAGAATAGAATGGATTCGACGACAAAGGAACTAGGCCCGTTGTAGGAATTTACAGGGTAAGTTCCTTAGGTCAAACACCAAAGGTCACTGCTCACAAACAGATCACAGTTTAGTACACCAGTATTTGACGTGGTTAAAACCCTCGAAGAGGGAAACGGTCCATGACTTGAGCCAACGCGGCCACTTCAGACAATTTATTAATATAAAAAAAGAAAACTTACATAAGCTTCTCTCATAAACGGTTACCGGACAAATGACCCTCCATGCTCTTTAAATAGAGATCATGGACCAATTGGGTGTTAAGCCACATATCAAGTGTCGGTAATACCGAGGAGAGAATGAACCGTCGGATCACTACATAGTGTGACTGTCGGATTATAAGTTACAAATGTACATAGTACAGAAACATACTTTACCTAACTCTATGTTAGACCAAGTTATACTTAACTATTTCCTATGTGCTGGAATATCCTAACATCCCCCCTTAAGAACAAATTGGGATAGGATTGAAGGATTTACAAAGGTGACACAATAGGAGAAGGAAGGAGGCATTAGAGCCTATCCCTTCTTAATGATAACTTTCCTGAACTCCAAGCATAGATCGAAGTTTGGTAAACTTCACTTCTATGAGAGCCTTTGTAAAGATATCATCAACTTGATCATTGGTTGAACAATATTGCACTTCAAGAACACCATCATGAATGAACTTTCTAATGAAGTGTATGTCTAGCTCAATGTGTTTCATGCGCTGACGCTGAACTGATCTTTGCATAGTTGAATGGCACTTTGATTATCACACCAAAGTGTAGTTGGATGTTGTTGATGAAGACCAAATTCAGGCAGGATCTGACAAAGCCACAAGACTTCCTTGCTGGCTTCAACTGCACCACGATACTTTGCTTCTGCCGAAGAAAGAGGGATGGCACTTTGTTTCTTACAAGACCATGTAAATTGTAATAGGTCTTGAACCAAGAGTGAATACATAACCCACAATAGACTTTCGATCATCAGGGTCACCAGTCTAATCAGAATCAGTGAAACCAATCAACAACGGAGATGCTCCTGCACTGTAATGAATCCTGAACTGAATTGAACCTCGAATATATTGAAGTATTCTTTAGCTGCTTTCCAGTGGCTTTCATGAGGTTTGTGCATAAACCGAGCAACAAGACCAACGACAAAGGAATGGTCAGGACGGGTATGGGTTAGATACAAAAGTTTACCAACAAGTTGATGGTATAAGGTAGCATCAACTTTAGGGGAAGTACAAGTGACAGAAAGCTTGACTCCAGACTAAAAGGGAGAAGGGGCTGGCTTACAATCTTCCACGTGAAAGTGGCGTCAAAAATCACAGGCATACTTGGACTGAGAAAGGGTAATACCTTCTTTGGATTGCAAGACTTGAAGACCAAGGAAATAATGCAAGTGTCCTAAGTTTGTCATTTCAAACTTCTTTTTGAGGCTAGACTTCACATGGTTTTTATGGTTGGGATCACTACCAGTAAGGATAAGATCATCAACATAAAGAACAAGGATGATTAAGGACTTACCCACTTTCTTGGTGTAGACAGTGTTGTTGGAATGACATCTAGAAAAGCCATTATCTAAGAGAAAGCTATCCATTTTGGCATACCAAGCCCGAGGGTCTTGTTTGAGACTATAAAGAGACTTCCTAAGGTGACAAGCAAGGCTAGAGTCGTTTTGGATAAAGCCAGGGGGTTGTTCCATGTAGATTTCTTCATGCAAATCTCCATGTAAGAAGGCGGAATTAACATCCATCTGATAGACTCTCCATTTAAAGGAGGCAGCAGGGGAAAGAACAAGGTAGATAGAATTCATTTTGGTAGCAGGGGAGAAGGTTTTAGTATAGTCAATGCCTTCAACTTGTGAAAACCCTTTAGCAACAAGACGAGCTTTATGTTTATCCACTTTTCCATCTGGTCCAAACTTTGTTCTATAAACCCATTTGCATCTGACAAGTTTTATTCCCTTTGGAAGAGGAACAAGATCCCAAGTATCGTTTTCCAATAAGGAATGATATTCTTCAGTCATAGTTGCATCCCAATCTGGATGACCTGAAGCTTCTTCAAAGGTGTCTGGATCAGGATTTTCTGGAACTTTAGCCAATAAGGAAGAGGCTCTGTTGAACTGAGAACGTGTATGATGTTGATCTGCAAGGTCACTTGCAAGAGAACCTGCTGCATCCCGAGTAGAGCGGACCCATTTTGGACTGTGGAGCTGAAGGAAGATCCTAAGGAGGTGGAGGAGGATTGTCATCGTCGCTGTCATCATCCGAACTAGAAGGAATGTTGTCAAAAGTAGAAGAGATAGAGAGAGGTGGCACATATGCCGAATCAGGCTCGCAGGCCAAAGGTGGCACACCCGCCGAACTAGGCTCGTAGGCCGATATATTTTCATCAAATTTTACATCTCTTCTAATGATTACATTTTTGGATTTGGGTTGAAGAAGTCTATATCCTTTGACATCTTTAGAATATCCAACAAAAATGCATTTTTCACTCTTAGATTCTAAGGCTTTATGTTTCTCATCTGGAATATGGACCCAAGCTTCACTTCCAAAAACATGAAAGTGACTTACATTTGGTTTGATTGAGCTCCAGACTTCTTCTGGAGTTATATTCCTTAAAACCTTAGTAGGAGTGCGATTTACTATGTAATTGGCACAGTTAATTGCTTCTGCCCAAAAATTAAGACTAATTCCTTTAGATTGAAGCATACAATTAGCCATTTCTTTTAGAGTGCGATTCTTTCTTTCAACTAGACCATTTTGTTGTGGAGTGTATGGAACAGTATGTTGCAATTGAATGCCATGCTCAGTGCAAAAATTGATAAATTTATTGTTAACATATTCTCCTCCATTGTCAAATCTTAACTTAAGAATTTGATGTCCAGTTGTTTTTCAACAAAGGCCTTAAAGGCCAAGAACATGTTTAAAAATTCACACTTGAGTTTTAAGAAGTATACCCAAGTGTGTCTGGAAAAATCATCAATGAATGTTAAGAAGTACTTGTAGCCAGAGAAAGAAACAAGTGGAAGTGGACCACATAAATCACTGTGCACAAGCTGCAAAGGCGCCGAAGTGTGCCAAAAGGCACGTTGGTCAAAACTGTCCCGATGATGTTTTCCGAGTACACAACTAGAACAAACACCATCTCGACAAGATACCATAGGAAGACCTGTCACCATATTTTCTTTACATAGAGTTTGAAGAGAGCGATAGTTTAAGTGACCAAATCGCTGATGCCAAAGTTTGCTCACTTCATCATTATGAGCAACAAAAACAGAGGGAAGACATGATGACCCAAAGTTGTCAAACTTATACAACCTTGTGAAATCATCAACAATGGCAATAGCTAAAATTTGTCTAGGATCTCTTAGGTCCTTAATTACGACATCATGAGGTGAGAATTCTATGGTTTTCCCTTTTCACCTGAATGAGTTATCTGATCAACAGATAAAAGGTTGCAGAATAAGGTAGGAACACATAATACATCATTAAACTGACCTTTATCTAGATGAATAGTTCTAGACCCTACAACACTAAGAGATCTATCATCACCAACATAAATATTTTTGGTGTTACAATCATTTAAAGAAGAAAACATGGCTTTATTTTTGGCCATGTGGTAAGAAGCTCCAAAATCAATGAGCCACTCATGAGAATGAGAAGAAGAAGATACATTCAATGCATAACCAGATCTTGATGCTTGACAACCACATGCAGAAAGTGCCATTCCTGAAGATGAAGTTGAAGAGTTCTCCAAATAAATGTTGTGCTTCTTCATCGCTGCTTCCAAGGCTTCCATCTTCTTAAAACATTTTGACTCTACGTGGCCATCACGATTACAAAAGTTGCAATGTCTATCTGTCTTACCTTTGTTTTTATTTGCCTTATCAATTTGTTGAGTTGCTTTTTCAGTTTGCGGCTGAAATTGTTTAAGACCCTTGTTTGGTTTAGGACCATTCTTTTTAGGATGCTGCTTCTTAGGATTCTTTGGATATGGTTGCTGCTGGGCTGCTAAGGCTTTCTTAGAAGAGTTTCTAGTATTAGTAAGACCAAGGTGTAAGAGTTTTTCTTGTTCTCTTATTAGAGAATCACAAAATGCATCAAAAGAGGGGGACTTGTAGGCTGTCCCTTGAGAAATGAGGGCTTCTCTAGTGGAATGGAAGGTGGAAACAAATACAGAGTAGGTAGGGCCTAGCTTAGCAAGAATGGAATAGATAAGACTACCGTCTTCCTTTTTGACTTTACAACCTTCTAAAAGAAGTCTAAGGGTCTTGAATTTGGACAAAAAATCTTCAATAGAGGAGAAATTATTGGGGTCCAAAGTAAGCAACTCATTTTCAAGTTGGTGGGCTTTGATATCATTTTGAATGCCAAAAACAAAATTTAGCTTTTTCATAGCTTCACAAGGGGAGTCAATTTCTTGGATATGAAATCTAAGATCTTGAGCAATGGACATTCCTATCAATCCTCGTGCTTTATCTTGTTTATTTTCCCATTTATCCTTTTTATCTCCATTGGTAGGTTTAGATTCTTGTCCTGAGGCTATTCTATAAAGCCCTTTACTTCTAAGTAAGTCTATCATGTAGGATAACCATTGGAAATAATTGGTGCAGTTAAGAATAATTGAGCATGCACTTTCCATTTTTAAAAAACTGAAGCTGAAAAAGCTGAAACCAACTGCTCCAATGGAAAGATTTCAAAAAATTAAGCCTGTTAAAAAAACGGTTCTGAAAACGGCTTCCAGATGAAGAAGTTATGCTTTTTTGAAGAAAAGTTGGAGTAGATGCCGAGTAGTTACGTGATAGGTTGAAAGTTGATGATGAAGTTGTACTTCAAAAAAAATTCCCCCCCCTCCCTTTTTCCAAACTTAATATAATAAACTCACTTAAAAAAAAAACTACTTTATGTGACTCACTTTTATAAATAAGTGAGAGTCACTTTTACAATGTTACTTTTACATGTGCTTAAAAACCCCCCCTTTTAAAAAAAAAGCAACTTGCCAAAAAGTTTTTTTTAAGAAAAAGTAATTTGAGAAAAAGATTTTTAGAATAAAAAGCTTGACAAAGAGACTTGAACCCAAGACCTCTATTCTTATAAAGTAACTTTACACCAAGTGAGCTAGTGAAAAGATTCTGTAATTGTTTGAAAGGAGGAAGGGTTTTTTTTTTTGCTCTTCGGTTTGCGTGCTTTTTCCTGCAAAAAAAACACAAATGTGCACACAACAAAAACAAAAAATACAACCGTTACGACAAAACGTTACATTTCCAATTAGTCCCTCCGACAACTATATATTTTTCTCGCTATTTTTGATTTCTCGAGATCGCACAAAGTCGCGGGGAAAGAGCATACTTATCAGAAAAATCTTGTCTTCTTGTTTCTGATTTGTCAGATCGCACACAACGCATAGCAAAGAGCATATGCAGATAAGAGGGTATAGATCCAGTAATAAAAAAACTATAAACTGAAATAAACAGAGGGATTAATAAATATAACTACAAAAGAAATAATGCTTTATACCTCCATATCTAAAATGACATAACTTGGGCAACCGGAAACCTTTTCGCATGAAACGAAAGGGTTTCCTCACTGTAACAGAGGCTCTGGACACAACAGAGCAGTTCTCCCGGCTCGGAAGTGGTTAGAAACAGTAGATTTGGAAAACGACAATCGCATGCAGTCAAACCGGCTTCGGATTTGGATGAGCAACGAATGCGGCCCTCAAAACAACTCTAATACCATGTAGGAATTTATAGGGTAAGTTCCTTAGATCAAATGCCAAAGGTCACCTCTCACAAACAGATCATAGATCAGTACACCAATATTTGATGTGGTTAAAACCCTCGAAAAGGGAAACAGTCCACGACCTGAGCCAACGCAACCACTTCAGGAAATTTATTAATATAAAGAAAGAAAACTTACATAAGCTTCTCTCATAAACGATTACTGGACAAATGACCCTCCATGCTCTTTAATTAGAGATCATGGACCAATCGGGTGTTAAGCCACAGATCAAGTGTCGGTAATACTGAGGAGAGAATGAACCGTCGGATCACTACATATCGTGACTGTCAGATTATAAGTTACAAATGTACATAGTACAGAAACACACTTTACCTAACTCTACGATAGACCAAGTTATACTTAACCATTTTCTATGCGTTGGAATATCCTAACAGTCGCGAGGGATCATGACGACAGAGGGACGACAATATCAATGGTGATGGGCGGATGGTCGGACATGCAGGAGAAATGAGGACGAGGGGTGAGGAATGGTGTGGGCACAACATAGATAAACAACGAATGACAATAGAAGTGGAGGATGACGAACCTGAGCTTTGATACTACTGGAACAAGAATTTTTTGTTAACTTATATTCGCCAATGGAATACACATTTGTATGTAAAACGATATATTTTATTATTCAATATTCGATGATGGTTTACAAGCCCTTGGGAGATTCTCCTTTATAGGAGTTGACTGGCCACAAGGGTTAAAGATCACGTGATCACGTCTTTTGACATAAGTTCCCTTTCATAATTAATGGGTAATTAATTTAATTATTAATATTTAATTATTTTAATGTTTAATATATATATATATATAAGTTATGAATATTTTTATTCATAACACTCTATATCAAGGTTGTGAAGGGAGAACTGGTAATCATTCATATATATATATATAAGTTATGAATATTTTTATTCATAACACTCTATATCAAGGTTGTGAAGGGAGAACTGGTAATCATTCTTTTGTATGTGGATGATCTTCTCTTGACAGGCGTGGAAGGTCGAATTGAAGAATGTAAGAGGCAACTAGCAGTAGAATTTGACATGAAGGATCTGGGGCTGATGCACTACTATTTGTGATTGGAAGTTTGGCAAGGACTTGATGAGAGCTATCTAGGTCAAGGGAAGTATGTGATCAAGATGTTAAAGAAGTTTGACATGACGGATTGCAAACCAATGACAACCTCGATGATCACAAACTTGAAGAGACTAAGGACTTCTAGCCCAGTTGATCCTTCCAGGTATAGACAATTGATTGGTTCACTAATGTACTTGGTGAATACTCGACTAGACATATGTTTTGCAGTAAATGTTCTCAGTCAATTCCAAGTGGAGCCGAAGCATGATCACTAGATAGTAGCAAAATATATACTGAGATATCTGTACGGAACTATCCACTACTCCCTGAAATATGATAGGAGGAATGATGTCCACTTGATTGGATATATAGATTTCGATTGGGGAGGTAGTGAGTAAGATGGAAGGAGCACTACAAGAGGATGTTTCAATTTGGGATCCTCCATGATCTCATGGATGAGCAGAAAGCAAGATACGGTTGCTTCAAGTAGTGCTGAGGCTGAGTATATTGTAGCTTGTGAAGTACGTAACGAAGCGGTCTGGTGGAGGAAGTTGCTATCCGACCTATTTGAAGGACCAATGGACCCTGTTATCACTCTAATAATTCTCAAAGTTGTGAGATTTTTTATTATAGTTTAAGAATATCAGAGGTAACCACAAACCTACTTTTAAGCTTTAGGATCTAGCCTTCTTAATGCTCAGAGAGGGCTCTCTCTATAAGATTTAACTTTGTTTTTATATCTGATTTTAGGCTAGTTATATAGGGAAAATTGGTTTTGAGGTTTTGATTTGGTTTGGTGGGAAAATCACTTACTGAGATGGATAGCTATAGATCTGTTTTCCATTGGGCAGATGGAGTCAATGTGTCAAGCAGACATATTAGGATCAAGGTTTAAAGGCAAATTTTCACAGGGCAAGATAGCAGAGTCACTCAAGATCTTTAAAGGCTGATTGGTGAAGTGGTTTTAATCGGGATAAAGAGCAATTAAGGGTTCTTTGATTTGGATAAGGAGTGAAAAGGTAGACGTCAATCGAAATTAGGGAGCAATTAAGGGTTCCCTGGTCTGGATATCAGCGGAAAACATTTAAATGAAAATCAGTCACTAACAGAGTGCTTTTAACAAATTCTGAAATAACAAATTCTGATTTCACATTAAAATTTAGAACACATTCATGAATGGATGGAAAGCATAAGAAAATTGAAAAATAACATGAGAAAATACTTCACTTCAATGGCCCGACACATGAATCCCGAAATATGATGCTTTATTGCTGTGATCCAGTCTGTTGATTTGAACTTGATACAAAAAAAAAATCCTTCCGGTTACGAAAATATGACTACAGAAATGTTCAACAATTAATCCACACTAATACTTCAAAAGATGAAGTATATCCTAGAACAATCCTAGGAATTTTTCTTGGAAAATAAAATATCTTCTTGCAAGAAGATAGTGACAACTGCATAACTAATTGCAAGCTGTCCTATTTATTCAATTTAAATAGCTTGTTATTTGGATTTGGGCTGCAGCTGGGCAAATGAGGTGTCCCTCATGCTGGCAGTTTGATCTTCAATTTGTTTTGAACTTTATCTTTCATCTGATACACTTTTTCAACTGATACTCTTTGAATTGATACACTTTGATTGCTGAAAACTATTTTACCCTTTTGAAATCTGTTTACTATTTGGAGTAAAAAACAACTTTGTTTTCGTCTTTTCTTACTGCAAATTTGATTTTTACAGCAAATTTGTTAGTTTTTCCCAGAACTCAGCTTTTGCTAATTTGATCTTCTTTAACTTTCTGAAGTTTTCATTTGCTTCTGTGTATCTTACAAATGTTGGTTTGACCACAAAAAGATGTTTTACCTCATGCTGTAAGTAAAACAGATTTTCAATACTCTTGTGCAAAACTTTTCCTGTTGGTATCCCTTGCCAATCTGATTTGTTTACCTGTTCTTTGGCAAATTCCCTTATCTTTTGTTATAATCTTCTTGTTTCATCAATTTATCATTGATTACTAGAAGATTTGGAAGTCCTTTTTGCCTCAAAATGTCAAATTTCATCATGAAGCTTGTGATGGCTATATCCATGTTTTGGCATTTTTCTTCCAACTGTTTCATCAAATTCTTCTTGGAAATTACTTTTCTTACCTCAAGAAAGGTTTCTGTTTTGTCTGTTATTCCAATTTCATCCAATTCTTGCTTATTTTTAGAGTTGAGGAATTTGATAATTTCCAATGCTCCTTCAGGTTTGGTGCCCAATTCATTTTTGGTCTTCTGTATTTCTTCTCTCACTGCTTTGAGTAAATCCTTTTGTTCATAAATCAATTGTATTGATGGCCAAGTATCATTGACTGATTCAATGATATTGGACCATAGTTGATTTTTGATATCTGCCATAGGCTCTTTTAAGGTCAACTCTATTTCCAACTTCTTTAACTATTCACTCAATCTCTTAGCTTTTTGCTCTTCAGTTTTGGCATTGATCTGTGCTAGCTTTTTGGCATCTTCCAGATTTTTTATTTGTTCTTTTAACTTGTTGATTTCATTAGTTTGTATGGACATATCCTCCATTGCCTTTATCAATTTGCTGGCTTCATCTGATTGCTGGACTGCTGAAGTGGAAGACTCAGTGGCAGAAGTGGTAGATGTAGTTACAGGCACTACTGTAGCCAATGGAACTTTTGGAGCTAGTTCTTCTGCTAGAGTTGATGGTACTGTTGTGGTCACCATAGGAATTACAGTAGGAGGGACATTTTGTGCTTTGGAAATTTCTTTTTCTTGGACCAATTTGTCCACCTCAATCTCCATCTCTTTGATTTGTGTTGTCAACTGCAATATAAGGCTCATCATTTCATCCTTTTGATTGGATTCCTGTAGAATCTCCTTGGCCTGTGGATGCTCTGTAGGAGGTAATTTCAATTGCTTTCTGAGTGCAGCAATATCAACATTTTTCTTTTTAATTAGCTCCTCTACAACTTTTACATTAGCAGGGTCATAACCCATCTCAATTACTAACTCCTCCATGGATTTGATTATGCTATTCTTGGTATATGATGGAGCTTTCTCCACTTTAAGCTGATCTCTGATATTTGTCAAAGTATTTTGAAGCTTTTGAGTACTCATTGCTTTTGTTGTCATTGTGGAATAGATCATTTCTGAACTCTGTTTATGAAATTCTATTTGATCTAAGGGATGAATGTCCTCTATTGGAACTTCAATATCAACCTTTTTATAATTTGATGTTGTTTTAGGAGTTGGCACTGTAGGTTGAAGCACTGTCATCAACAATATTTTGTTTTTGTAATCAAAGGCTAAAAGCATCCTCTTTTGTTTGCCAATGGTTTGCTGTTTCTGGATCAACTGTGTGTTGGAAGTAGTAGGTTGCTGTTCATTTTCAATCACTGTGGGAGGCACAGTGTCTTTATCTGGAATCTCTGTATCTATAACCTCAATTGTTTCTTTGTCTTTATCTGTTGGATTTGTCTTAGGCTTCTTGCTGTACCTTAGTTTAAACTTTGTTTCTGTGGTAGTTTCAGCAGTGTATGAGCCTTCTTCCCTATTTCTTTTTATATCTCTGTCTTCTTGAGCTGGAGTCTGCAGAATGTGACTAGTATCACTCTGCTTGTCAGCTTCTACCAGTGTATTTTCTAACCATTCGGATTGGTTAGAAAATTTCTCAATTTCATTCTTCTTCTCATGAATATAGGGAGTTAACTTACACTTCACTCTCATTTTGCTAATTATACCATAAGGATCATAGTGCCAAAGAAAAATTTTGTTGAATTTGTACTCTTATAATTGCTTTTCTGCCTCTGCACCTGCTTCTTTGTTATTGCATATAAATGGACCCACTTGATTCTTCAATTTAAATTGGGTCTTCTTTTTAGCAGCCAAGAAATTTACTGAATCTGAGTTTAAAATCTGTCTTATATATTCTAAAACAAACAACCTTATTGCTAAATATTTTTGCAATTTATAAGGAATGAGGGTTGTCCCATAAACTTTGACTTCAGTGTGATTTTGGTATAAATACCAATCACCTGTCCTGCTCTGTTATAACAACTGTAAAACCCTTTTGATTTCATCACTGATTCTAGGTTGCACACTATTTTTAAGCAGATTTATCAGTGGGTGGATGAAACAATCCTGTAAAGTATGTATAGGAAAACTCAGTGGACTCCTTTCTGATTAAGGAGTTCCAGAAAATAACTGATAATGGATTTCCTTCCACATCCATCTTTTGAAGATTTATAGGGAACTTGTCTGACTGAAAGTAGAGGAACATATGGAAGAGAAATGAGGTATACCTAAAGACACCTTTAGTAGGTAATTTGACAAGCTGTTCATGTATATTATCAATAATATATTCAGCAAAATTGTAGATAATTGCAGGGGGCTGACCAAGCACAAATATGGATAGGAAACCAAGTATTGATGCATCAGTATGCTCATCTGTGAAGTAACCAAGGATAAAAGACAACATAGAGATAATGTGTCTGGTTTCTTCTGGGAATTTGGAAGAGGAATAGGGAGGATTTAGCTTTGGAATTTCCACATAGGAGGGCATGAATGTTTGGAAAATTTGGAATCTTTTGGGAAAATCTTTCAATGGACAAAGGGACTGCATTGGGTTCAGGCTGCAACTGAAGCATTTGGTTTATGGATTCAGCGGTTATGGTGAACAATATTTCTTTCTCAGAATTGATGATAGCTCTTTGATCTGCGAAATAATGAGATTGGCATAATCTAATGACTTCTGGGCATTGATGGGTGTGAGGAACAACATACTTGGGCAAATTTGACTCCCAAATAGCCACATTATCTACTTGGTCCAAGGATTTCTCTTGGCTCCAGCAGTGGAGCTCAAGGAGGTTAAATTCAATTACAGGATCTGTGATTTTGTAGTCTGTATCAGCCAATGGGGTATGTTCCACATCTACAACTGGAGGTTGTAGAGGATTGATTACAATTGTGCTTTTAGAAGCCATGGATAAGTTTGTTTTATCAATTTTAACCACTCTTAACCTTTAAAACTATGTTTTTAGGTCTCTGACACACTTCTGTAAGATTAAACTGCTTACAGAAGGATTTGAAGTATAATAGAGGGTTTATCTTGGACTGCAACAGGTATATTTTAGGTTACTCTGGTTCAAAATGTCAATTTTGCTTTTAAAAATCAAGTTCTTAACCTTTTCAGACTAAAAAAGATATCAATGGTTTTTCTGCAAATTTCTTTGATGAAAACAATCCTAAAACAGTCAAAGCTTATGCCAAGGGGTTTCTGGGCACTGTAGAAAGGCTTTGAATCACTCAGAGGGCATCTAAAGTCTATAGATACCTAAATTCTCTTCAATTTTGCTTTAAAGGACAGATTATAGCTTCAGAAACTGTGAAATTCTCAGGTTTACAGCAAGGATGAATATATGAGGAAACATGGCTGTTTCTTAGGCACGAGGCTTTTAAAAAGGCTTCAATTCAACAATATAGTTCTTTTAATGGATGGATAGGTCTTTTTCCTGAAAAATACCTGTGAATTTAGGAATTTTGACGCAGAAAAAGGGTTTGCTGGGAGTTGGAAGCTTTCAAAAGCTTGCTGTGACCTTTTAAATGCACTCTAGAGGCTTTTGAGTGATCGCAGCAATGGATTTAGTTGAATTTTGTTGGTTTACGCACTCAAACGGGGGCGACAACATATTTCTCTCAGTTTGGAGCAGTTTATGAGCAGAAAGTAACAGAAAACTTAAATGAATGCAGTTCAGGTGTTTTTATAAAGAATTTAAGTTGAAACAATGTTCGCATTAACTACCAGTCATATCAAATCATGGGCTATTTAGGTGCGAGGAGGGAATTACCGCTGAGCGGTTTTCGCATCGTCGAAGGATGGTAAATGGTATAGTATGAATCGATGTGATCCAAATTCCAATACATCTGCGATGCGTGGAGGAGAGAGGAAAGGTCGAAACAACTTTTATCGCAAATTCTATTTTGTTTAATGATTGTGCTGTCAAATTTGCGATGTGAGTTATACACTGTTGGATCTAGCGGGTGAAAACAAATGGTCAGGATTTAATGGTGAAGATGCAGGTTAGTGGGCGTGGGGCTCGGGAGTTCTTCATGCGGCGGGTTTGAACTTATATATTAAACATCGTTTTAATATATAGTTTTATACGTGAAATGTGATAGGTGGGTAAGGTTTTATTTAACCAATGTAATGGTATGTAGGTGTAATGTAAACATTGGGCAGGTTAACATATCAAAGGAATAGTTTTTTTTTTTTACAAAGTCGGATGCTGTTTTATATTCAAAAAAGATATGGGAGTTTGAGCTCCAGTGTTACATGGAAGTGTAGGTGAGAAGTGGAGCAATTGAGGACAATATTGATGTCAAAATCCCTTTTGCATCCAATGTTCTTCACAATGAGAAAAACTGAACTAGTGTAGATTCTTACAAACTGGAATAGTAAAAGACAAAATTTGTATTTCATGTTCGGTCTATGCTTATGTGAAGGATTTGCCGCCCAATGAATTCTTCAGGATTGCCTTCCGCTTCTACATTTCGAGCATTTGCAAAGCTGATACTTGATGCATCCATGGCTTGGTTGCTGAAGGATGAAAGGAGAACATGCCTGTGAGGATGGAAAACACTGTCAGAAATTGTAGGACCGCAAAGGCTATTGAGGATCACAAGGATTGAATAACCTACAAGAGGATAAGATTCGATCACATGAAGAGTGATGGTTGGTTCACGGGAAAGGTAATGAGATGGCAGGGGCGCGAGGATTAAGGGGAAGCTGCAGAGGAAATAAAATGATACTACAGGTTTTATATCAGAGGGAGCCTTTTCAAGGAGTTTAGTGGATAGATTATGTGACATAGAGACGAAGATAGGCATGGAATTAAGGAATCCGATGGCGCTGTTCCTCTGTGCGATGAGTTTGCGAGGGTATTTAATTCTGATCATGGCAGGTAACAATGATGTTCAGAGGCGTTACAACGAAGTGTACCAATATGATGAAGACATGCTCTGTTTTCCTGCGCATCCGCTTCCTTGTTGAGGGAACGGAGTACATGATAAAATCGATTTCCTTTCATCTGCTGATCAAGTGTTTGGCATCGTCTTATAGTTTGCTGTAGAATCAAGTTGGAGGCTTCCTGTTGTGGATCATCAGGCTAATGGCAATAGTCGAGTCTCCAATAATCACTGTTGTGTTTATGCCAAGTTTTTGTAGTTGGAGTAGACCTTGGTAAAGAGCTAATGCTTCAGCCCTATTGTTGGAGAGATTACCCAGTCCCCATTCATATGCAATTATGATATCCCCATTACCATTACAGATGATTTCTCTAGCCCCGGCCATTCCTGGATTAGATTTAGAAACACCGTCAAAAAATAGATAATGAGTATTGCAGTTCCTGAGCCATAGTGAAAATTCCTCATCTTTCATTCTAATTTTCCAGCTGCACCTAGAGTTGGTGTTGCTATTGGCATTGCTGCTACTAAGGGCCATGTTGTTTCTGTCCAGTAAATACCCTATGTAGTTTCTTTCCTCAACATAAAGGTCCACCGTGTCTAGTTTCCCTTGACATTTCGTGGACAATGCTTCCAAAGTGAGGCTCCATGCCTTGTTGTAAAGCTTTCTAATGTTGGTTTCTTTATCTTTAAAGATCATGCGGTTTCTTGCCAACCAAATGTTCCATAGGAGAGAACATGGCAAAGCATTCTAGACTCTTCAAGCAATGTTTTTTTTTTTTTGGCCAGGGATAACTTTTTTTCCATATTTGCAAAACTTCATATATGCTGGTGTTGGGAGCCCACGGGAGATTGATGCTCCGAAAAGCTTCCTTCCAACAAGCTATGGCAAAGGGGCAGTCTATGAAAAGATGTTGACTGGTTTCTTCATCAGATTGACAATTTGGGCAGCGAGATGGGCCAGTTATTCCTCGCTTTTTAAGATTCTCAGAGGTGAGAACTTTCTCTCTTAGGAGGACCTAGATAATTTTTTTTTATTTTTGGAAGAGTCTCCGCTTTCCAGACAAGTCTCCACTGTGCCCAATCAGACATGGGAAAGTCGATGCTGCAAATCTGATGGTAGGCAGCTTTAACATAGTAGATGGTGCCTGAAGGATCCCATCGAAAGTCATAAGCGTTGTAGCGTTTGGAGGGCGCTATGCCATGGAGATGAGCTTGCAGATTAGTGAGGTTAGTTTCCATATCAACAGGAATGTGTGGGAAGGTCCATCCTTTCCAAGTCTGAGTGTGGGCATCCCACTGAGAAATCTGATCCAGTGTTTGTATCCCTACACTGGTAAGAAAGGTTAGGATCTGTTGAGTACCAGGCCTGCTACTAATGGGTTGTTGCCCCATTATCTTATCAGCCCCAATTCTAATGTGACTACCACCTTTGGGTACTTTGGAAATATTTTGCGCAAGAAGTGGTATTGCTCTCTTACCCATCCTCCAGATTTTTGAGCACGCTTTGTTAGGGATCTCATGGTCCAAAAGCTGTTGCCTTGGGAAGTTGAGATATTTGTTTTCTAATACTTTCTTCCACCAAGCATTCTTGCCACTTATGAATCTCCAAACAAGCTTGCCAGCAAAGGCAAGGTTTAGAAGTTTTGAGGATCTGACTCCAAGCCCTCCTTTCTCCTGCGGTTGAATGACCTGCCTCTAACTTATTAGATTATATTTCTTTCTTTCATTTTTCCCCCCTTGCCATATAAAGTGACGAAGGAGTGCGTCCACTTTGTTATGAAAGCTGGCTGGGGCTTGCAGGAGTGAAAAACAGTACAAGGGTAAGGAGGAAAGACCTGCTTTAAGTAGTATTAGGCGCCCTGCTAGATTAAGCCAAGAGGTGCCCCATTGCTGCACCTTCCTTTTCATCTTATCAATAATAATGTCCCATGCTGATGCTTTCAGATTGCCAGCACTCACTGGCATGCCCAGATAAGAAAAATGCTCCCAGTTCAACTCATAAGGGACTCCAAAAGTATTGGCAATGCTATGAAGAGTTTGGGCAGAAGTGTTCCAACCATAGATACAGCTCTTGTGGTAGTTGATCAAACCTCCTAAATAGCTCATGTATTTGTCTAGGAGAGTTTTGAAACGACGGGCTATGCTGTTTGAGGCTCCCCCCATTAAAAGGGTATCGTCAGCAAACTGAGAATGGTTGATGTTCTTGGCTCCATTCCCAAATTTAATCCCAGTAATTAGACCCATACAACGATTGTAGTCTAGGGCTCTGCTGAAGGATTCGGCCATCAATATGAAAAGATAAGGTGAGAGTGGACAACCTTGTCTTAGTCCTCGGGTCGATTGGAAGGAAGGTCCTGGTTTACCATTAATGAGAGGGGAGATCCAAGGGCCAGAGATGCATGCTTTAACAAGGTCGATAAAGGGTGTGGCAAATCCCGTTTTTTCTAAAACAACAAATAAAAAGGAGTGTCTGACTCAGTCAAAGGCATTGGCTAAGTCTAATTTTAAGATGAACCCTTTCTCATTTCTTACTTGGCTAGAATGAATGGCCTCTTGGACAAGAAGGATGGAGTCTGAGATTTGACTATTGGCCAAAAAACCTCCTTGATTTTCTGAAATGAGAGAGGGGAGGACAGGTTTAAGGCGCGTGGCCAAGATTTTGGTCAGGATTTTGTAAGAGGAGTTGCACAATGAGATGGGCCGAAAACGAGAGAAGGATAAAGGTCGATTTTCCTTAGGAATAAGGGCAAGATGGGTGGCATTAGTGAAGCCTCCTATTTTGCATTTATGCTGAGCCCATCTTATCATTTTGATAAGATCCTTTTTAATTGTTCCCCAATCTGTTCTGTAGAAACAAATGGGGAAGCCATCTGGACCAGGGGCTTTGTCTGGCTGAAGCGCCCAGATGGCATTTTGAATTTCCTTTTCATCAATTTCTTTGGTCAAATTTGCATTGATATCCTCACTGATTCCCTTGGGCAAGTGCTAAAGGAGATCTGAGTAATCTTCTGCTTCTTTTGTCTCTGTTAAGAGAGAGCTGTAGTAATCTGAGGCAGTTTGTTTGATAGTGTCTTGGGTTTTTTGAGGGCGGCCTTCCTCATCGTTGATCATGGTGACACTATTCTTGACTTTCCTAACAGTGGCCTGCTTATGGAAGAAGGCATAATTTTTATCCCCTCCTTGAAGCCAAAGATGTCTTGAGTTTATTCTCGACTTCTGCTCTTCATCTCTATTGACACGATAAAGCTGAAAGTACAAATCGCCTTCTAGTGCTTTATCCTCTTGGGAGAGTCCATGCTCCTCTATCTTTCTGTGGACTGCTTCCAATTTATTTTTTATTTCAGTTTTGGCCTTTTCTGGTTCTTTGTAATATTTTTTCACCCAGTCCTTTAAGGCACGTTTGGTCTTTTTCAGTTTTCATTCCCAAATGTAGCTCGGTGACCCTTCTATGTGTTGCTGCCATGTTAATTTGACAATTTGGTCCACGATAGGATTGCTGCGCCATAAGGAGCTGTATCTAAAGGGTATCGGCCCCAGTGGGCAATGGGCCTCAAGAACAAGGCTTGTGGGATAGTGGTCGGATGCCAAATATGGAAGAATTACAACATAAGCTGTGGAGTACACAGAAAGGAGAGTGGTATTTATCAGAATTTTATCAAGCCGCTCCATTATGTTATCTTTGCCCAGCTTACGATTATTCCAAGTGTATCTCTGGTTTTTGGAATGACATCGACTAAGTCATGCTCCTGCATGATTTCTTCCAGCTTTGATCTGTTGGGGTCATGGGCAAAGACACCTCCTCTTTTCTCATTGGAGTGTAGTATAAGATTGAGATCTCCACCGAGAATGACATTACTATTATCTTCAGCATCTATGTCTGCTTGAAGAGTGGCCCAACATTGCTCTTTATCTCTAAAATGGTTTGGTGCATATATATTGTAGATGACAATTTGTGCGTGATCTGCTTGATTCTCTAATGTGTCTTTGATCCAATACTGACTGATTGTATTGAATATGCATGTCCATATGTTTTTGTTCCAAATAGTGGTGATTCCACCGGAGGCTCCTCTTGATTCACATATGTGTCCATCATACTGTCTGAGCTGATCTATGATTCCTTTCATCTCTTGAAATCTTTGTTTAGTTTCTTGGATCATTAAGATTCCTGGCTTCTCATGGTCTATCAGGTCTTTCAGGGCAGCAATTTTAGAGGGGTGCCCTAGTCCCCTGCTGTTCCAAGATATTACTTTCATCATTGAGCATGGGGTATACGGAGAGATGCTCGCCCTCCATGTTCCTTGTGTGTTGCTTCTTTGTTGCTTTGACCCAAAATATAAGTTTCTATAGGATTTTGAGTTCCCATGGCTATATCTTTTTGGGCATTTTCATCCCTTTGCTGCTTTATAGTTTTCCTACCAGGTCCTTTTTTTTGCGCTTCCATATTGACACCATGCTCTTTCGAGGAGCTCCTGGTTGATCGAGAAGGGGGGGGGGGGATCATGGGGAGGGGAGGGGGAGGTTTGGGAAAGGGTATTGGGGATGGGGGGGTCATTTTCAGGGAGGGAGAGGGCGCCAAAGGGGTTAGAAGATTCCAAGGGTTTTCTAGAGATAGGACCGGAGGCAGGATTGATGGGAGGATCCAGGGTGGAGGAGGAGGGAGGGGCTGAGGGGGTATTTTTGGGAGGGGCAGTTTCAGAGTTTGCCTTCGGGGTGGCAGCGGTCTTTTTTTTTTTTTTTACAGTTTCCCATTGCTCATCTGGCGGAGCATTTTCAACATTAACTAGTTTAGAGCAGCGATTGGCAAAATGGCCGTATTCATGACATACCTTGCATTTAAATGGGATTTGCTCGTAGTCTAGTTGCTGAATGTGTGTCCAGTCATCCACTTTGAGCTCGATTGCCTCCGGAAGACCCTTGCTGAGATCAACTTCAACACAGATACGCGCACAGGCTTGCATATTGTCCTTGGGCTCGCTCCGATCAATATACTTCCCAATAGCATTGCCGATGACTCGAACCGAATCATCTCCCCAACAATGGAGCGGGAGATGCGGAAATCGGACCCAGACCGGGACAGCACTAGGGACATCCAGTTCGAGATCAAAGTCTGGAGTCCACTTGTTCAGATACAGTCCTCTGGAGTCCATAAAATATAGTCCATTTCTAAAGATTAAATCCTTGTCTGCTCTTGATTCAAAATGAAAGGTATAATATCCTTTCCCACAAAAACGTATGGAGATTTTACCGCTTACTTTATCCGCCCAGTTTCACTCGATCCATCTTTGAACTGTTTTTGGGGATGGCCATAAGCCAGTGAATTGCCCAATGAGGCCCCGTTCAGCAAGAGAGAGTGCAACCATTCGCGGAAGAGTAGGAGGAAGTTCTACTTCTTGCAGTCCGTCTAATTTCTTAACAAATTTTGTTAGAGCAGGTTGAGGGCACTGGGGCGATAATGATTTTACCAGTGCGGAGAAGGCAGATTGAGCATCGGCCACCTCTGATGTAACATCCGGAGGGGCCATGGCAGGGCCAGAGGCCGCAAGCAATGGAGGGTGATCTTGTTGCAGAGCGGCGGCCTAGGTCAAGCGCACGATTTCTAGTTAAAAGATACAAAGGGATAGTTTTAAACCTATGGGGAGTGGGGAAAATATTCACGTGGGGAAAATATACCATAGGATAAACATAAAATAT
The DNA here is from genome assembly GCA_034641835.2 of Pinus albicaulis. NCBI lineage: Eukaryota > Viridiplantae > Streptophyta > Pinopsida > Pinales > Pinaceae > Pinus > Pinus albicaulis. The sequence continues at coordinate 20,028,178 of MU968363.1, forward strand.
GGGTTGGTTTATTAAATATACAATCAATTAATATATTACGGGTTGAAGGGTAAATAAAGAGTTAATACATTATATTAGTACGTTAATAATGAATGAAAGCGGGAATAAACAAATACACTAAGTAAAGTGTAACTTATGTCTTTGGGCGAGATTTTCATAGTGGTGGCTTCATATTTAACATTTCACACTTATACTTGGGATAATAGCATTTTTGTGAGTTTTTGGATATTTTTGTATGAAAAAGGGAATTAGTCAATGGGGTTTTACTTTTCTTAGGTAAAAATGTGTTTTAACTTAGGAAAAGGGGCTTATTAGGGTAAAATGAGTGGTGTTAAGCGAAAAGGGTTTTTTATGCAAGGGAAGGGTTTCAATGAGGGGAATTTCAATACTTTGGTACCAATTAGTCATTAAGACGTGGGTCCTGTCCCACCAAAAGTCAGAGAAATGCTCCGAGTCTTTATAACTGCAGGGTATAGTACTGGAACACATAGTAGGGAGGAAAATTAGTAAATGGTCAAATGATGTTTATCCATTCCTTGTGAAACTGTTTTTTTGCTACCCATATACTATTCTACCATTTTTTCCTTTATTTGCATGGATGCGTTTGAGCTTGCAAAACCCTTATTCAATTTTCTTTTAAAACAAGAAACTATCTAATTCTTAACCTTATTTCATCCAAGGGCTCAGATTAAACTGTTGAGCTCCTTATTTATTCTCTATCTAACTACTGATCTGCCAAGATTAAACTGTTTGGCAAGATCTTTATTCTCTATCTATCAACTTGAAATTTAAAGCATGAAAAAGTTAAGATTAAACTATTTAACTTATCATGGATTATGGCATTTTGAACAAGCTACACATAATCATTTATTTTGCAGTAAAAAGTAACTAGTAGTGGCATTTTGACTTGCATCACTTTCATGTCTTATTCTTATCTCTTTTTGTTTGGGGTTCATTTTTTCTATTCTTTTTGATATTTTTTTTGTCAAGTCCTTTGATTTTTCTTTTAGGACTTTTACCCTCTTTACATTTTTTTTTTATTATATCGGAAAACAATTTGCATAAAACAAAGTATGTACATATTACAAGACTAATCAAAGTCAATTAAAAAATTATGAATCCTATTATTATAGGACCCTAACAGACCCTACAATGATACATTGTGATAACACCAGTCGTATACGATTGTCTGAAGACCCAGTGTTTCATGGAAAGGCAAAGCACAACAACAACAAATATCACTACATTCGAAAGCTAGTACAAGATGGTGTGCTCAAGCTACAATATATCTCCACTGATGAGCAGGTAGCTGACATATTGACAAATTCTCTTCCTAATAAGAAGCTTGTATATTTGAGAGACAAGCTTGGTTTAGTTGATGTATCCTTCCTGGTTGAGAAGGAGATATAGGCACATCATTCTTGTCGTCACTTGGGAAGACAAAATGGAGGATTGGGTAAGCATTTGGCATCTGATACTCTTTGAGGATGAGGTAGGGCATCCAAGATATGAGTAGTCGTGGACCGATATTCTTTGAGGACTAGCTATCCAAGATAAGAATAGTCCAAGGAAGGTCATACTCTTTGAACACCTGGGTGGAGTATGTACCTTGAGAGACAATGATGATGGTGTCTATAAATCATTGGTCTCACCAACATTGTGCTCTGATCTTGTGGAGAGATAGAGATGTTAGTCAAGCTCTTGCTATATGACAATGCTGGTTGATATGATGCTATACAGATGGGTTACCAATCCGACTCTTCTTATGAGATCTCTTTAGATTGAGAATGTCCATGTACCATTTTTGAATGCCTCCCTAGTTAAGAGGGAGTGTTGAAAAATGTGTAACTTACAAAATTTATGAACTCCTATCCACTTACAAAGATATACCTAATTAACAAATGTTCTTACAACCCATTGAAATGTGGAGGAAAAAGTTAAAATGGACTAGTTAGCTGCAAGAATTCATGTGACCAGCGAGGAAGGAGATGCCTTTATTCCAAAGTGGAAAAGGTTGATCTCGGGAATAACAAGGGTATGGAAATTGAAAAAGTCGCTAAAGTTGGGAGGTTTTTGAAAAAATTGCAAAAACTCGGCAAAATTTAAAAAGTACAAAAATATTCATTTAATTTAATTTTTTTTAGCATCTGAAGTATCAACAACAACGGATAAATGCGTTGCCACATAAATATGAAAAGGAAGCTAATATATAAGATGTATAAGAAGTCTAGTGCTACATCACATATCGATAGTGAATCAAGTCCTAAATCACCCGATGCAATGAGTGTAAGTGGACTATTCAAAAATCATGAGAAATTAGTCAGTTACAACTACCTCTCATGGAAATGGTCATAGATGAATGACTTACTTAACACAGTTGAATCCCAAAAAATGATATCTAATATAATGCACTGTGGAAACCCCTCATACTTAAATACAAAGAGTAAAGGGAGCTCTACTTGAATGGTTCATGAGGCACAATACTTGCTAAGGTTTTGCAAATGGGGTAGCAAGCTAAGTGGGCTTGATTGTGGGTAAAAAATCCACAATTAAGCGCGCTTGAGCTAGAGGAGTTCTGGGATTGGTGACCTCCTGGGATGTCTTGGTTACCGGGTGCAAGCCCCAGAATTGATTATTGATGCTACGTGATTCATTTCACTAGTTTCAATCCCACTTCTTCACCCCTATGAGCATCACCCGATGCAATGAGTGCTAGGTGGGCTATTCAAAAATCATGAGAAATTAGTTAGTTACGACTACCTCTCATGGAAATGGTCAAAATGGTCATAGATGAATGACTTAACGAAGTTGAATCCCAAAAAATGATATCTAATATAATGCTCTGCAGAAACCCCTCATACTTAAATACAAAGAGTAAAGGGAGCTCTACTTGAATGGTTCATGAGGCACAATACTTGCTAAGGTTTTGCAAATGGGGTAGCAAGCTAAGTGGGCTTGATTGTGGGTAAAAACTCCACAGTTAAGCGCGCTTGAGCTAGAGGAGTTCTGGGACTGGTGACCTCCTGAGATGTCTTGGTTATCGGGTGCAAGCACAGTATTAAAAACCGGCCGGTTTGAACCGGTAACTGGTCAAATCGGCCGGTCAGCATGCTGGCCAGTTCAAACTGCCCATGCAACCCGGTTTAACCCTGCACTTGACCAAAAAAAACCGGTTAACCGGTTCTAACCAGCCGATTTATGAATAAACCGGCCGGTTCCGTCCTTAACCGGCCGATTAATGTCTCTTCACTTACGCGGACCCACTCACTGCCAACAAGGTGTTTTAGGGTTGATGTGGAGGTAAGGGGAGGGTTGTTTCCCTCCAAAAACACCCTCCCCAATCTTTTATAAGCAGGGGCAACCTCTCCTTTGTCTCACACCAACTCATTTGCTGTTTGTGAGTTTGATTGAGAGCTTGGAGAGTGTTGAGTGTTTGCCGGAGCAGAGATCTTGGAGGCTTGGAGTTGGAGTTGGAGCTATGTTGGAGACCCTCTCCAATCCTTTATAAGCAGGAGCAACCTCTCATTTGTCTCACACCATCTCATTTGGAGATTTTGTGAGTTTGATTGAGAGCTTGGAGAGTGTTGAGTTTTTGCTGGATTTTGAGGCTTGCCGCTTGAGCTAAGTAGACTGTAGTAGCCATCATGCCTCCAAAAGGAAAGGATACTGCATGGGCTCATTGTGATATGATTGATGGCAAAATGATTTGCAGATATTGCCAAAAATCTATTGCAGGAGGGGGTATTTACAGGTTCAAGCAACACTTGGCTGGGATAGGAGGCCATGTAAAGCCATGTGGTGCACCAAATGAAGTAATAGGGCATATTAGGGCAGAATACCTTCAGAAGTTTGAGACTCAAGTCACTGAACCAATAGAGAAGTTTGTGACTGGAGCAGTTGTAAAGTTTGGCAGTCGAGAGTCGGGAGAGTCAAGTTCAACCAACTGAGTTTGAACTTTGATCATGATTAGAAGTTTCAATTGATAATGTTGATCATTAATTAGAATTTAGTAATATCATATATGTAGATTTGTAGTAGACTGTCACTATACTATGTAGGCCAATGGCCTCAATGCTCATAGCTTGTAGCATTGTTTTTGGACTTTATGGGTCATTTGGAGCCTCATTTCTTATGTACTTTTTCGATGATATGTATTGCACTCGGTGCCATTTTGATATATTCACCTTTACATGGTATATAAATGAGCAAACTTTGCATATTTTGTCTCTATTGGCTTGGAATCATGGTTGCAAATCTTAAAAATATTTTTTTTTTTATTAAAAAATATTTATTTAATGTATTTTTTTAAAAACTGGTTCGTTTAGACCTGACCAGTACCGGTTAGACCGGTTCCGGTCCAGTTACCGGTTCATTAGGTCCACCGGTCTGGTCACCTGTTTCGGTTTTTAATACTATGGGTGCAAGCCCCGGAAGTGATTATTGACGCTATGTGATTCATTTCACTAGTTTCAATCCCACTTCTTCACCCCTGTGAGCATCACCCGATGCAATGAGTGCTAGGTGGACTATTAAAAAATCATGAGAAATTAGTTAGTTACGACTACCTCTCATGGAAATGGTCAAAATGGTCATAGATGAATGACTTGACGCAGTTGAATCCCAAAAAATGATATCTAATATAATGCATTTCGGAAACTCCTCATACTTGAATACAAAGAGTAAAGGGACCTCTACTTGAATGGTTCATGAGGCACAATACTTGCTAAGGTTTTGCAAATGGGGTAGCAAGCTAAGTGGGCTTGATTGTGGGTAAAAACTCCACAGTTAAGCGCGCTTGAGCCAGAGGAGTTCTGGGATTGGTGACCTCCCGGGAAGTCTTGGTTACTGGGTGCAAGCCTCGGAAGTGATGATTGACGCTATGTGATTCATTTCACTAGTTTCAATCCCACTTCTTCACCCCTGTGAGCATCACTCGATGCAATGAGTGCTAAGTGGACTATTCAAAAATCATGAGAAATTAGTTAGTTACGACTACCTCTCATGGAAATGGTCATAGATGAATGACTTACTTAACACAGCTGAATCCCAAAAAATGATATCTAAGTCCTAAATCCTAAGTCCCGACTTAATCCCAAGGGTCAAAATATCAACAAAAAATATAATAAATGTATATCATGATTCATAATCATGAGTTATCTACTTGTCATAAAATAATCAATCTCTGAGTTGCTTCGCCCCTTTTACGAGAATAGGGAATGCCTTTGCCTTTTCCTCTTTAGGAAGAAAAACCTACCCTTGGGGCTACAAATGGACTCAGTCATCCTCTAGAAGAAAAAATAGGAGGTCGCCTCTGTCCTCTGTTGCTTCCCATCCTAGATGGTGTCACCTCCTCCTCCTCCTCGTGCTCTGCCTCCTATTCTTGCTCGTCCTCGTCCTCGTCCTCATCCTCCTCTACCTCTCCCTCCTGTTGGAAATATTGTCATTGATGGCAATGAAGGCAGCAAAGATAGAGACAGACAAAGAAGGCAGCAGATGCAAAGATAGGCAAAAAAAAACAGCAGCAGGTAATATGTACAGCGAAAATAGAGGCAGAGGCAGAGGCAGAACCGTTATCACAGCAGTAGAGGCAGAGGTCGAGCGACAGAAGCAGCGAAGGTAGAGGGAGAGGCAGAGCCGTTATTCCGAGAATCACTACTTAGCTGGTAGAAACTCTAAACATAAATTCCGGGAACCGTAACCCAGGCAGAAGGATACATAAACCCAATTCTGGGAATCGCTTACCCCAAGTGGCAAGTATATATATATACAAACAAATTCCGAGAATCGCTACCCCCGCTGGAAGATTCACTAAAGATCGAAGCGGAAGCAAGCTTATATATATGCGCAGTGATATACATATGACGCGCCATATATATATATAAAGGTCCATAGCATATACTTTTATATGTAGCGCAAGATCTAAATAACCATGTGGTGGGACCCGTATGAATCGCATCGGAGAAAAAGTTGGCAGCGGGTCATTTAAACAAAGACTTGCGATTGCGATTGAAGCCCGAACCCGATGGGCTTATAAACTATGATTAACAAATGTTTGAGTTCCAGTTCCAATCGCATCGGCAAAATGCAGTGAACAATGGTCAATCGCATCGGACAAAAGCAGAACATCGGAGCATGACAATAAAGGATTGCGATTGCGATTGAGTTCTGGACCCGATGGGTCTATAAATTATGATTTTATTGGTTTGAGTTCCAGTTCTAATCGCATCGGCACATTTAAGTGAATAGTGATTGATCACATCGGAGAATATAAAGGCATTGGAACATGCAAACAGGAAGTTGCGATTGCGAATGGCAAAGCAGGACGCGATAGTCGTATAAAATCCATCATATAAAATATAGTCGGGTTCGCACATTGATCGCATCGGAGCAAAACTGGCAGCAGATCACTTGCAACTAAAAGTTGCGATTGCGATTAATCGCAATTGGAGTTAATACAGGGCGTCGGCACATGCAAATAGAATTTGCGATTGCGATTAATCGCATTGCATCAGGTCAATCGCATCAGATCAATCAGAATCGGAAATCACTGGAGGAGTAGTATATCGCATCGAAAAACGTGTCAGGTGGGCCCGAAAGGGGTTTTTATATGTTGAAACAGGTTTTATCATTTACGCCGAGAGTTGATTAAAAGGCAGTCTGTATAATTATGCTGAAGAATGAAAATGGGTTATATATATAAAAGGCGTTGTTATATATAAAACGATGTTGCGATTGTTAATAAAGCGACTGTTGCGATTGTATTGAAATGTGCCGCGTGGTTTGTGGACCCACGGGCCTCGGCTTAAGTTGGAGGGCGATTATTAATATAATATGATTGCGATGTGTGGAATCGCATCGGGCCATAAAACAAAGGCCGTGGTGTATGTATGTTTCGCTTGCGGAACTCACCACATCAACAAGACACTTGCTGTGTAAAGGGTTGGAATTTGCCCAGATTTAATGTCAGCAGTTACATAAATATAGGAGTTACGCAGCAGCCATAAACAGAAAGGCATACAGAGGAAAGAAAGGGACAAACACAGTGAAAGAAAAGACAAATGCGCAGCTAGCCAAGAGGCTGAATGAGTGAGCTGGAGTTTTCATTGTAATTGAATGTAAATTTTTTTTTATTTGATTTATATTGTTGTGATGCATTGGCAAGACTTCAAAAGAGAACAAATATCCCACTGTAATGTTAAATTGAGACCTACAGTTATATTTATTGAATGAGTAGATAAAAGGAATGAGAAGACAAAAGCCAAAGAGTCATGACTGTTCACTCCAAATTCTTTGTGAAATACAAACAGTCATGTGAGGAACTCTATATATAATATCAACTGGATATGCATAAGAAAGGTTAGAGAGAGAAAATATAGAGAATGCAGAGTATAGAAGAGTGAGGAAGAGAAGATTAAGAAAAGAAGAGCAGAAAGAGATGCTACAGAACAGAGCTGATATTTGAGGTAAATCAGCAAACATTCAGTTTGATAAATTGAGGAAGTTGGAGCTTCCCTCTCAAGTTGCAGCTTGATAGCTGTCAGTTGTAGCTGACTGAGGTTGGAGCCTCCTGTAGGTTGGTGCCTGCAGAAAATTGAAGGGAGTTGGTGCTTCCTTGCAAGTTGTAGCTTGCATAATTGAGGTTGGAGCCTCCTGTAGGTTGGTGCCTGCAGAAAAACAGTGGTGAGAGGGAGTTGGAGCTTGCCTTTGCATCACAACAATAATAAGATGTGGTTTTCTCCCTTTATGGGTTTCCACTTATATCTGGTGTCTCTGTGCATGATATTTATGTATTGATCTGATATGTATCATTTGCTTAATACCTGCTGCTCTCATATTAAGTCTATTGCTCTATTAAACTAATACTTTCTGATTACATTCTAAAATTACTCTCACATCAAATTGAGTTTGAAATGAAGGTGTAAATAAGTTTAATGAAAAGTTTTAAAAGATCAAGAATGTATTAAACTGATTCACCCCCCCCTCTCAGTTTAATTAGAGGTTCAACAATTGGTATCGGAGCGGGTTCCTTTGTACAAGTCTAACAACTGAAAGGAGATCCTAGGTTCCCAAGATGGCTAGTAAAGAAGGATGCTCAACCAATAAAGCCCCTTTCTTCACCGGTGAAAATTATGCTTTCTGGAAAATCAGAATGAGGACATACATAATGTCTCTAGGAATAGAAGTCTGGGCTGCTGTGGAATTAGGATATGCCCCAAAGGCAACTGACACAGAGAAAGAAACAAAACAAGATTTTGTGGCTAATGCAAAAGCCATGAATGCCATCTTAAATGGATTGTGTGAAGAAGAGTTTATTAAAGTAATGCACAAAGACACTGCCAAAGAAATGTGGGATACTTTGGAGAACATCCATGAGGGGGACAAGAAAGTAAAGACTGCCAAACTTCAAGTCTATAGAGCCCAGTTTGAAAACTTAAAAATGGATGATGATGAAGACATTGCTAGCTTCTCTCTAAAAGCTGCAGAAATTATTAACAATATGAAAGCTCTTGGAGAAAAAATGCCAGAAAGTATAATTGTGCAAAAGATTCTAAGATCTCTTCCATCCAGGTTTAATCCAAAGGTGTCTGCAATAGAAGAAACAGCTGATTGGGAGTCCTTAACCATGAACTAGCTACTTGGAAATCTAACAGCTTATGAAATGAGGCTCCCATAGAAGAAGCCAAGTACGAGGGAAGCAACCTTTAAAACAGAAAAGAAGAAAGAAGAAGAGGGAGACATATGCTCTTGCTCAGATGAAGAAGAAGAAAATTTTGTCAAGAAATTGGATAGAGGCTCAGGTAAATACAAAGGTAAACTCCCCTTCAAATTCTTTAACTGTGGAAGAGTGGGACACTATGCTACTAAGTGTCCTCACAAGAAAATAAGGAATCAGGCTCAAGAGTCAGAGAAAAATAAATCAAAGAACTGGCAGAAAGGAAAGAAGTTCAACAGAAAATCCTTCTATGCTCAACAAGATAGCAGTACATCTGAAGATTCAGATGAATCCTCAAGTGAAGAAGGAACCTCTGAATTCTTATTGATGGCCATAGAAGAACTTGAAGGTCTCTTGCTAGAAGATGAAGAAGAAGAAGGTGAAGTCGACCTTGAGGGGGAGCTAAGAAGTGCTCTAGAAGAGATTGATAGACTCAAGCTGAAATGCAGAAAACAAAAGGACATTCTCCTCAAGTATGTACGAGAAGAACAGAATTCAGAAGTCCTTATGCAACTAAAGATAGAGCTTGAAGAAGCCAAGAAGATAGAGGACATGTTACTCAAGCGAATCAAAGAAAAAACTTAGGAACAAGAAAAGTTGGAAGAAGAAGTAGTATGTCTCAGAAAGAAATTAGAAAATGCTCAAAGGAAAGTGGTTATAAACTCTTCTCAAACAACAAGCTCTAGTAAGTTGAATGAAATTCTGGTTGCTCAAAGATCCCCTATAATAAAGACTGGAATAGGCTATGAAGGAGAATCAAGTAAAGGCAAAGAAAAGATTGATAGAGAGATTATTTTTGTAAAGCAAAGAAGAATGATGAAGCAGCTCAAACAATTCCTACAAAAGAAGAAACCTGTAATAAGGAAGACAGAGATCAGAAGAAACCACTAGTAGCAAAGAATGTAATAAATACTAAGACCCCTGAGTATGTAAAATTTGGAAACCATCAAAGGAGATTCTTCCCTCCTATGAAGAATGCCACCTGTTATGCTTGCCACAAGCTGGGACACATTGCCGCATATTGTCATGCAAGGAGGAGTAATTCAAACCAGCAAAAGATGCAAACATTGAAGAGACTGCCTCAAGCAAACAAATGGAAGAGACAACCTTACATCAGGTATGCAAATAGTTTCTATGGTTACTGTTTTTATTGTAAGGAATTTGGTCATAAAATCATTGAGTGTAGAAAGTATGGACAAAGATTGATGTTTAACACCTCAAGGAAGCTTATGAATCAAAGAAATTCTGTTCATACTCATAATTCTACAAAAATTATGATCAAATGTTGTGTATGCAATCAAGTTGGACATATACCTTCCAAATGTCCTCTAAGAAGATGTAATTCATCACCTCACAAAAGATACCAAACAAAAGGGTGCCTCCAGTGGATAAAGAAGGTGAATAAATGTGACTTGGCTCTAACTGCTCAAGATTTGAAAAGTCAATGGTATTTGGATAGTGGATGCTCTAAACACATGACAGGAGACAAAAGCAAGTTTATAACTCTTGATGAAAATAAATCTGGCAATGTTACTTTTGGCAATGATAAATCAGGTAAGATCAAGGGAAAAGGCTCAGTTAGCATAGACAATGGCAGAGGAAAGGCCCAAGATGTACTATTTGTAGATGGGCTGAAAGCAAATTTACTAAGTGTCAGTCAGATGTGTGACAAAGGCTGTGAAGTTCTTTTTAGAGCACAAGATTGTGAAGTCAGATCAAGCACCACAGGTAAGACTCTGCTCAAAGGAGTTCGAACAGAGAGTAATTTTTATATTGTGAAAGAGGAAGATGAAGCATGTCATCTTAGCAAACTAGAAGAGTCATGGTTATGGCATAAAAGGTTGGGACATCTCAGCTTCGATCACATAATCAGACTAAGCAAGAAGAAAGTTGTCAGAGACATGCCAGAAATAAAGAGGCCTTCTAATACCATATGCAAATCATGTCAATTAGGCAAACAAACTCACACATCCTTCAAGGCCAAAGATGAGTTATCAACAAGAAGACCTCTACAACTTGTGCACATGGACCTATGCGGACCTGCAAGAACTAAAACACCAAGTGGAGAATCCTACTTCATGCTGATAATAGATGATTTCTCCAGAATGACATGGGTTGCATTTCTCAAGAATAAATTGGAAGCTCTGGAAAAATTCAAAATATTCAAAGCTTTAGCAGAAAATTAGACAAGATGCAAGCTGAAATGCATTAGATCAGACAGAGGAGGTGAATTCACAGATTATGACTTTGCAGACCTATGCAATGAACATGGCATAAAACAACAATTTACTATTGCAGGGACACCTCAGCAGAATGGAGTAGCAGAGAGACAAAATAGATTTGTTCAACAAATTGTTAGAGCCATGATGCAAGAGAGTAATATTCTGCAAACCTTCTGGGCAGAAGCGGTACACACAGCAGTGCGTATCCTTAATAAAGCTCACTTGAGGCCTAGCAGTGACAAGACTCCCTATGAACTATGGCATGGAAAGCCAGCTTCAATCAAACATTTCAGAATCTTTGGAAGCAAGTGTTACATAAAGAATAATGATGAAAATCTTGGAAAATTTGATGCAAGAGTAGATGAAGGGATATTTCTAGGATATGCATCCAAAAGTAAAGGGTACAGGTGCTACAACAAGACTCTTTGAAAAATAATAGAAAGCATTGATGTGAGATTTGATGAAGAACTTCCAAACAATACAAGAGATACTGACTGCTGCAATCCATCAGACAACCATGAAGAAGAAAACCAAGATGATGAGGAAACAAGCAAGACAATAGAAGATACAGAGTTGAGTTCTAAAGCTCCCTCAAGATATACTCAGAAGAACCATCCTGAAGATCAGATCATTGGAGACAAGAGAGTAGGGGTCCAAACAAGAAGGCAGCTAACAGAACAAACTAAAGAGGTATACATAGCCATGTTGTCACAAATAGAGCCAAAGAAATTTGAAGATGCCAGCAAGGACAAGTCTTGGGTAAATGCTATGAATGAAGAATTGGACCAAATTGAGAAAAAAAATACCTGGGAATTAGTTCCTAGACCCACTGAGAAAAATGTCATAGGCTCAAAATGGGTATTCAAAAATAAAATGAATGAGCAAGGACAAGTAATCAGGAATAAAGCCAGATTGGTCTGCAAAGGATATTCACAAATCGAAGGACTTGATTACGATGAAACATTTGCCCTTGTAGCCAGAATGGAAGCCATCAGAATGTTTCTGGCCTTTGCTTGCTACCAAAACTTCAAAGTATATCAAATGCATGTAAAATCTGCATTTCTGAATGGAGACTTAGAAGAAGAAGTCTACATGGAACAACCAGAAGGCTTCTCATTGACAGACAAAGAAGACTATGTGTGCAGATTGAAGAAGGCTCTATATGGACTGAAACAGGCTCCTCGTGCTTGGTACTCAAGACTGGATAAATATTTGCAAAAACAAGGCTTTAAGAGAGGCGGAGTAGACAACAATCTATACATAAAAGCCCATGAAAATAAACTCCTGATTGTTGTGGTATATGTTGATGACATTATGTTTGGAAGCAACAGAGAAGAACTAGCAAAAGGGTTTGCTGATGAGATGAAAACAGAGTTTGAGATGTCCATGATTGGAGAACTCAGTTTCTACTTAGGACTTCAAATTCAGCAAAAGAACACAGGGACATTCATCTCACAGGAAAAATACTTGAAAGAAATGTTGAAAAAGTTCAAAATGGAGGACTGCAAACCTGTGTCAACTCCCATGATCACAGGATGCAAGCTGTGTGTTGATGATGGGTCTGCTGATATAGATCAAAAACTCTACAGATCCATGATAGGAAGTCTATTGTATTTGACTGCATCAAGACCAGACATCATGCTAGCAGTAGGACTAGTGGCTAGATATCAAGCAGCACCTAAACAAAACCATCTTCTGGCAGTAAAAAGAATATTCAGATATCTACAAGGAACAACACAATATGGACTTTGGTATCCTAAAGGCAAAAGCTTCACTTTGACAGCATACACAGATGCAGATTGGGCCAGCTGTGTGGATGACAGGAAAAGTACAAGTGGAGGTGCATTCTATTTAGGAGAAAGTCTCGTGGCATGGTTAAGCAAGAAACAAACATCTATCTCTCTGTCTACAGCAGAAGCAGAATATATAGCAGCAGCAGCATGTTGCACACAAGTCATGTGGATGAAGCAAACCCTCCAAGACATGAAGGTAAGCATTGATGAACCTATCTCAATCAAATGTGATAATACAAGTGCTATAAGTATATCTAAAAATCTTGTGCTTCACTCAAAAACCAAACATATCCCAATCAAGTATCATTTTCTCCGAGAACAAGTGGCTCAGAAGATAGTAAAACTGGAGTATGTACCAACAAAAGAACAGACAACAGATATATTTACTAAATCGCTTGCCAAAGAACCATTTGAATACTTGAGAGACAGATTAGGGGTAGTATCTGTAGATGCTACTCTCTAATATGAAGAGAAAGCACAGTTTCAGGGGGAGAACAGAAACGAGAATATCATTCCCAGGGGGAGATCAAATAGCAAGGGAAGCATGAAAACAAGTCCTCGGGATCAAAAGGATTATGGCAACAATACATTCAGCAAAAAGGAATCAATAAAAAGGCAAAAGGGTCAGTGGTGCAGCGGAAGAGTGGTGAACCCGACGTGAATTGAACACAGAAGAGTAGTGAACCCGATGTGAATATAATCCAACAATTGAAGCAGCAGCGTACAAAATCAGAAAATTCCAGAGAGAAAATGCACGAAATATTGAAAAAGGATAAAATCACAGGATCAAAGAATAGAAGCTACACTAAGAATTCGAACCCCTTGCTATTGATGTCAAAGGGGGAGGAAGAGCAAGCAACAGGAGGAAGAGCAGGCAAACAGAGAAAGTGTATTGCCACAGAGAAAGTGTATTGCCATCAATGCCAAAGGGGGAGACTGTTGGAAATATTGTCATTGATGGCAATGAAGGCAGGAAAGACAGAGACAGACAAAGAAGGCAACAGATGCAAAGATAGGAAAAAAAACAAGAGTGTAATATGGCTGGCCAAACAGAGGCAAGAGCCATGGTCACAGTGCAGGTAGAGGCAAGAGGTCGAGTGACGAAGCAACAAGGCAAGAGGGAGAGGTAGCCATATTCCGAGAATCACTACTCCACCCGGGTAGAAACTCTAAATATAAATTCCGGAACCGTAACCTGTGCGAAGGATACATAAACCCAATTCCGGAATCGCTTACCCTGAGCAAGTAAGCATATATATATATATATATAAACAAATTCCGAGAATTGCTACCCCCGCTGGAAGATTCACTAAAGATCGAAGCGGTAGCAAGCTTATATATATGCGCAGTGATATACATATGATGCGCCATATATATATATATGTAAAGGTCCATAGCATATACTTTTATATGTAGCACAAGATCTAAATAACCATGTGGTGGGACCCGTATGAATCGCATCGGAGAAAAAGTTGGCAGCGGGTCATTTAAACAAAGACTTGCGATTGCGATTGAAGACCAGACCCGATGGGCTTATAAACTATGATTAACAAATGTTTGAGTTCCAGTTCCAATTGCATCGGCAAAATGCAGTGAACAGTGGTCAATCGCATCGGACAAAAGGAGAACATCGGAGCATGACAATAAAGGATTGCGATTGCGATTGAGTTTCGGACCCGATGGGTCTATAAATTATGATTTTATTGGTTTGAGTTCCAGTTCTAATCGCATCGGCACATTTAAGTGAATAGTGACTGATCGCATCGGAGAATATAAAGGCATCGGAACATGCAAACAGGAAATTGCGATTGCGATTGGCAAAGCCGGACGCGATAGTCGTATAAACTCCGTCATATAAAATATAGTCGGGTCCGCACATTGATCGCATCGGAGAAAAACTGGCAGCAGATCACTTGCAACTAAAAGTTGCGATTGCGATTAATCGCAATCGGAGTTAATACAGGGCGTCGGCACATGCAAATAGAATTTGCGATTGCGATTAATCGCATCGCATCAGGTCAATCACTTTAGATCAATCAGAATTGGAAATAGCTGGAGTAGTATATCGCATCGGAAAACGTGTCAGGTGGGCCCGAAAGGGGTTTTTATATGTTGAAACAGGTTTTATCATTTACGCCGAGAGTTGATTAAAAGGCAGTCTGTATAATTATGCTGAAGAATGAAAATGGGTTATATATATATAAAAGGCGCTGTTATATATAAAACGATGTTGCGATTGTTAATAAAGCGACTGTTGCGATTGTATTGAAATGTGCCGCGTCGTTTGTGGACCCACGGGCCTCGGCTTAAGGTGGAGGGCAATTATCAATATAATATGATTGCGATGTGTGGAATCGCATCGGGCCATAAAACAAAGGCCGTGGTGTATGTATGTTCCGCTTGCGGAACTCACCACATCAACAAGACACTTGCTGTGTAAAGGGTTGGAATTTGCCCAGATTTAATGTCAGCAGTTACATAAATACAGGAATTACGCAGCAGCCATAAACAGAAAGGCATACAGAGGAAAGAAAGGGACAAACACAGTGAAAGAAAAGACAAATGCGCAGCTAGCCAAGAGGCTGAATGAGTGAGCTGGAATTTTCATTGTAATTGAATGTAAATTTTTTTATTTGATTTATATTGTTGTGATGCATTGGCAAGACTCCGGAAGAGAACAAATATCCCACTGTAATGTTAAATTGAGACCTACAGTTATATTTATTGAATGAGCAGATAAAAGGAATGAGAAGACAGAAGCCAAAGAGTCATGACTGTTCACTCCAAATTCTTTGTGAAATACAAACAGTCATGTGAGGAACTCTATATATAATATCAACTGGATATGCATAAGAGAGGTTAGAGAGAGAAAATATAGAGAATGCAGAGTATAGAAGAGTGAGGCAAAGAAGATTAAGAAAAGAAGAGCAGAAAGAGATGCTACAGAACAAAGCTGATATCTGAGGTAAATCAGCAAACATTCACTTTGATAAATTGAGGAAGTTGGAGCTTCCCTATCAAGTTTCAGCTTGATAGCCGTCAGTTGTAGCTGACTGAGGTTGGAGCCTCCTGTAGGTTGGTGCCTGCAGAAAATTGAAGGGAGTTGGTGCTTCCTTGCAAGTTGTAGCTTGCAGAATTGAGGATTGGAGCCTCCTGTAGGTTGGTGCCTGCAGAAAAACAGTGGTGAGAGGGAGTTGAGCTTGCCTTTGCATCACAACAATAATAAGATGTGGTTTTCTCCCTTTATGGGTTTCCACTTATATCTGGTGTCTCTGTGCATGATGTTTATGTGTTGATTTGATTTATATCATCTGCTTAATACCTGCTGCTCTCATATTAAGTCTACTGTTATATTATATTAATACTTGCTGCTCACATTCTAAGATTTCTCACATATTAAGTTTGACATAAATGAAGGTGTAATTAAGGTTTAATGAAAAGTTTTAAAAGACGATGAATGTGTTAAACTGATTCAGCCCCCCTCTCAGTTTAACTAAGGGTTCAACACCTCCCCTCCAATTGCTACCTTTCTCCGGCTCTAGTGCGTCCATATCCACCTCTAATAATCATGGACTAAGTCCATGATAGGCCTCTCAGTCTCGACTCTCAACCCTCCTTGTAGCAGTGGTGTCAATATGGTCCACTGAGATGGCTTCCACGTCAGAGGCTTTCTGAAGTTGTCTCACCCACAATCTTGTAAATCTCCATCTTTTGGGTAGTGACGAACACCTCCTCTCTCCACAGGCACAAATTGCAAAGGTTAGAATGCAAAATGAGTGGAAAAATCGGCCTTTTTCGTAACTTATATGCGACCACACACCTCACTTATGAGTTTTTGGATAAACTCCCGATTTTATCCCTAGTTTTACGATTAAATCCCGAGTTTTTCATTTTTGAAAAATTCTTGAAAAACTCGGCCAATAAAATTGGCGAGTTGAAAAAATCGGGAGTTCCCGATGTTATCAGCACTTTTTCCACACTGCTTTATTCCATGGGCATCTGTGCTTCTTCTTTTTTGACTCCATTCTCTTCATGTCTGTGTGTTCCTTGTGATTGTATTCTCTTCAGAATCCAATGTTGCTTGCTGGTTTTAAAAGATTAATAGTCTCCTACAGCAATATTCCCATCTATATAATATAGAGTTCAGCTACACTTCCTTAAGACCTTTAAAATTTAAGGTAAGGCTGCTATAAGTTAGGATTAGCATAGTATGCAGATTTAGGGCACATGATGGTGTTGGAAAGTGTAATTAGGTTCGGTCTTCATATTGACTATGTAATTATTTATTTATGTAATGAAGAAGAAAGAGATAATAAAATGCATTTTTAGTATGCTTGCTTCATGGGTTTCATGAGCAAGGTTTTATTATAGGTCAAAAGACTTCTTCTTGATGTCTTTTAGGGATTTTTCATTTGGTCATAAATGTACTAATTAAGAGTCATGTATATGAAGAGTCAAGTCACACTTGTATGCCTCAAGACCTTGTCACATAAGCCTTGAAGTCATGGCTCAGAATGTTGCTCAAGATCAGCGTTGAAATACCTCCTCAAGATAGCCTATGAACAGTGGTCAAGTCGGCTCACAGACCCCTGAACAAGTCAGCCTACACACAGATTGCAAGGCCAACCTAAATCATAGAAAGGAGTACACTATAAAAGGTAAGGTCTACAGTTCATTTGAGAAGAGAAACTCAGACAAGTGTGAAGCAGTATGCGAGGTACAGTCTGTGGTTAATGCAGTGAAGAGAAGTAATATTCCAGCGTAGAATGAAGGAAGTATAATAGAGAAGTAAGAACTATTGTTCTTATATTCAAGTTTACAATAAAAGTGAGGATTGCAATGCGTAAAAGAGGAGTATGCCACAGAAAGGAGGTCATCTTCAGCGTGAAGAGAAGCAGTTATAAAGTGTATCAACAATTCGGTATTAATCTAAAAGTAGCCTATATACATCTCGGTCCTGGGTCAGCATATCTCAAAAGGAACCAAAGGTAAGTTCTGCCAGTAGGAAGGATACTACAACATAAACTAGGGTTTGGTCTTGAACCTTAGAGATATCTAAAGGGTGCTAAAGGTAGGCCGAGAAAGAGATTATAGGAGAAGGTTGAGAAAGAGTCTAATTGAAAGGAAGTCACCGAGTAGAGACCGAGCTCTCTAGTCTTGGTGCTGAAAGGTGTAGATTGGTGCAGGAAAGTGCAGGAAAGAAGAATCAACTCAAGGAGTCATTGAAGAAGCAGTGACAAGGTCTTGGAGGCATACATAGGTCAAGGGTCTGAGTCATGGTTGTGGTACTTGTCAATTGAAAGTCAATAAGAAGAATTTCTTGTGGGTTTTCCTCTCCAGGAGGGAGAGCTTTTGGCTCTGGCTTGAAAAACCTATATTTGTGTCTCGTGTGTTTTGTTAATTGACTTGATGAAAGACATAATAAGCTTAAGAAGATAATACATAAGTAAGAGAAGTAAGCTCACAAGTAATTATCAAGAAGAGAATTTGAATCAAACCTAGCCCTCCTTAATTCTCAACATGGTATCGGAGCTAAGGTGTTGAAAACAAGAGCTACTTGACAAGGAGACACTCAAGGAAGCAAGAATCGAAGTCTACATTGAAAAGTCAAATCAGTTTACAAGGAAGATTCTCAAGTCATCTCAAGAAGACCTTCAATCTCATTCAAAAGATTCACTTATCAAGGAGATAATCTTTTATATTAAAGACATTGTTGGAAGAGACATTATCTTTTTGAAGACATCCGTTATCATCAAGGATCCAAGGTCACCTACGTTGGAAAATTCAATCTAAGAAGAAGTTCCTAACTTCATCTTCATCATCATGAAGGAAGCTGCTAGAAGGAGGAAGTCACCCTACTCAAGTAAGTATCTATGACCTTATCTAAATTTGTCAAAATGACTTATTGCAAAGAGAGCAGCAAATTGGTTGGGTCATCAAACTTTAATGCATGGAAGACGAGGACAGAGTTGAATCTTATTGAAAATGAAGTTATGGGCTACGTCAAATGATCTTCAATTCAACCTTCAAAAGAAGACATTCAAGCATATATCAAATACATGAAGGGAGACATAAGAGCTCGAAGGATTCGTATAGAATCCATAAAGGACTCTCTCATTCCCTATGTATCAAGTCAAGAATCCTCAAAAGAAATATATGATAAATTGGTTGAGCTATTCTCGAAAGGTTCTGTAGGGGAAATAATATCCCTGAGACAAAAGTTATACAAATTGAGAATGTCAAGAAAGGAAGGAATAATTCCATATGTTATGGAGATATTCACAATAAGAGATCAACATCAGAAATTGGAAGAAGTAATCTCTGATGGAGAAATACTTACTATGGTACAAAATGCTCTACCTAAAGAATGGAGAAGTTTCACTTCAAGCATGGATGGGAAAGAAGAAACAAGGCCATTATAGGATCTATGTAAGATAGAAGAAACAAGATTGAAAGCCAAAGTTGATACAGGATCAAGTGAAGGGAATCAAGCCTTTGTAGCCATGTCCAGGAGGAAAGGAAGATTCAGAAAATTTGGTCCTCAGAGTAAAAGAAGAAATATGGACAAAGTACGATGCTTTGGATGCAATGAACTTGGGCATTATAAAAGGGATTGTCCTAAATCTAGGAAGGATAAGAGGAAAAAGGAAGAAGCTCATGTCACAGATGAAAGGGAAGAACATGATGCAAAGAAATCTAAGAAAGAAGAAGCGAAAGATCTCTATTATGATTGAGATCATCTTTCTCCTTAAGTGATTTATGTTGGTTGTAAAATAGTATGATAGGAAACAGTGTATATTAAGAGCATCATGATAGAAGCATGGAAGGAGCACTTGAAGAAGTAGCTCCCTAAAACCTCATTGATATCTACATTGTTGGAAGGAAGTCATCAAAATCAAGGGTCATCATTCAATAATCAATATGGAAACAGAATGTAGGGTTTAGAACATGATGACATATTGATGAAGCAGGTCAAGGGAATGAAGTTCTTCATTGCTGCAGGATGACTTAAAAGGAAAAAGATGAGGTACATATATCTATATGTTGACACTGGATGCTGTGAAGTCATGTTATATGGTTGCAGGTGATGGACTTCTATCTTTAGAAGTATGATCAAAGGAAGAAGGATCTCTTTTGGTGCACAGGTTGCCACTAACTGATGAAATAAAACATGTCGTATGGAATATGAGGTGGTTGTATACAAACAAGGAACTGGATACTGGAAGTTCCTGGGAATGAAGCTGTGTGGAGAAAGAAAGGAAGAGATCATGAAGTGCAACCATGTCAAGGGGCGATTGTCATCCAGAAGCCAAGAAGATGTGACTAGGAGATCTCCTGGGAAGATATGTGGACTCTGATAGAAGTATGGTAAATAAGAAGACCCTTGACAAGACATATCTTTAGGAGATGTGTCAATCTGAATAGAGGATGTCGATGCCTACAGGAAGATGTCATGGTGAAAGATCATCACTGAGGTAACTTTTGGTTTAAAAGTTCTTATGTATATGTTTATCTGGATGAGTTTATGCAGGGGTGCCAATCATGTGGGAAGGATGTAAGATCCTTGGGAGATGGTTCAAAGGAAAGCAACATGGCATAAAGGTGGACAAGATGAGAAAGACTGATGTATCACTTTCTGATGAATGACATGACTCGTGGATGAAAGTGATGGATGATCTGTGCCCTATGAAGCCAAAAGATTGAAGATTTCTCAATATCGAAATCCATGACATCGAGGGGAGGAATTCTTCATGAGCAGCTGGGTGTTTGACCATTGTTGCTGTAGGTCCCTGGTTGAGAGGGAGCCCGGTGGTAAGTTTCTTACTTGGAAGAAATTTGAAGTATGTACTTCCTGAGTTAAGAGGGAGTGTGACATATATGATTCTCTAATTCATGTGTCATGCACTAGATCAAGACTAACAACCATAAGTCTTAGTGAAGGCCATGAGGAGAGAATGGATAGACACATCATTCTAGTCTTCCCCTGGGAAGACAAAATGGAGGAGTAGGTAATCATCTGGCATCCGATACTCTTTGAGAATGAGGTAGGGCATTCAAGATAAGAATAGTCGGGCACTGATATTCTTTGAGGGCTGGCTACCCAAGAGAAGAATAGTCCAAGAAGGTCATACTGTGGGAACACTTGGGTGGAGTATGTACCTTGGAGAGACAATGACTATGGTGTCTATAAGTCATGTGTCTCGCCAACATTGTAGCCCATTGTCTCGTTGAGAGATGGGGTTGTTAGTCAAGGCCTTGCACTAGGACAATGTTGGTTGAGATGATGCTATACAGATGCGATTACCAATTCGATTTTTCTTATGAGATTCTTCAGATTGAAAGTGACCATGTACCATTATGAATACCTCCCTAGTTAAGAGGGAGTGTTGGAAAGTCTAACTAGGTTCGGTCTTCATATTGACTATGTAATTATGTATTTATGTAATGAAGAAGACAGATAATAAAAAGTATTTTTAGTATGCTTGCTTCATTGGTTTCATGAGAAAGGTTTTATTATAGGTCAAAAGACTTCTTCTTGATGTCTTTTAGGGATTTTTCATCTGGTCATAAATGTACTAATTAAGAGTCATGTATATGAAGAGACAAGTCACACTTTTATGCCTCAAGACCTTGTCACATAAGCCTTGAAGTCATGGCTCAGAATGTTGCTCAAGATCAGCGTTGAATTACCTCCTCAAGACAACCTATGAACAGTAGTCAAGTCGGCTCACATACCCTTGAACAAGTTAGCCTACACACAGATTGCAAGGTTGGCCTAAATCACAGAAAGGAGTACACTATAAAAGGTAAGGTTTGCGGTTCATTTGAGAAGAGAATCTCAGACAAGTCTGAAGCAGTATGCTGTGAAAATTTCTGGATCTTACACTTATGAAGAAATATTTACTGTTAATCTGGTTATGCTCCTCCTACTTAGATAAGTTATTAACTGAATAAATTCAAGTTAAAATCGAAGCAAAACACATAACAAATCTTCACCAATTCAGATCTAGAACAAGTTCATGCACACATAGACAAAGTGACACAGATATTTTCTGGACAAATAGTCCCCGGAAAAACCCAATGCCGGAAAACCAGTCTTCTGGCTGCTGGAGGGTTTTATTATTAAGGATTTTTTGAATACAACAAATCTGGGTTCCAGATCTGGAAAATTTGACAGAGAAATAATAGATCTATAGCTCATTGACTGTTCTAAGGCCAAAATAATGACTCATCCACACCCTCAAATGAGATTTACATAACTCAACCAAGATTAGGGCCTAGAAACCCTAGTGCTGTCCCAGAAAGCCTTTGCGTCCCTCAGCGCTGCTTCGGAAAGGGCTGCGTTACCCCAGACTGGGTGATGCAGGCCTTACGCTGCCCCTTAGGGTCTCTGCGTAACCCCTGAGGGTTCCTGCTAAAAATCACGTTGTCCTTGAGGGACTGTGTTGTCCTCACTGCTACAGCTCCCCTGCTTCTTTGCGCCGTCTCTCTGAGTTGATCTCTGCCTCTTGTTGATTCTAGACCCCAGGATCAGATCATCCCCTTGGTCTAAATTCCCCTCTCTGCAGCTGAAACACTTCTGAGAATTCTTAGAAAACTTGCCCTAGAATCTCATCTTAGCTTCAGTGCTCTGTCTTTGTGTCTCTTTACAAATGACCTCAAGCCTTTCCTTTATACTTTTCTTGCTAGAAAAACAACGACCATGATCATATCTTGAATCAATGGCTAAGATTAAAAGAAAGCTTGATCCGTGTGACTTAAGACAATTTCATCACATGTTTAATTAAATTCACTTTAATTATTTAAGTTCCTTAAGTTTTAACTTAGGAAATACATTAAAATAATTAATCAATTTAATATCTCCTAACCAGATGAAATTTCCCAAATCCATTTCTGGGTCTTGTAGATCAAGTGTACTCTAGTCCCTCCACAAAATTTGGGAGTTAGAGCACAACTGATGCTACCCCAAATACACAAAATCTCAACATATGTGCGGTACAGTCTGTGGTTAATGCAGTGAAGAGAAGTAATATTCCAACGTAGCATGAGGGAAGTATAATAGAGAAGTAAGAACTATTGTTCTTATATTCAAGTCTGCAATAAAAGTGCGGATTGCAGTGCGTAAAAGAGAAGGAGTATGCCACAGAAAGGAGGTCATCTTCAACGTGAAGAGAGGCAATTATAAAGCGTATCAACAATTTGGTATTGATCTAAAAGGAGCCTATATACATTTCGGTCCTGGGTCAACATATCTCAAAAGGAACCAAAGTTAAGTTTTGCAAATAGGAAGGCTACTACAACATAAACTAGGGTTCGGTCTTGAACCTTAGAGATATCTAAAGGGTGCTGAAGGTAGGCTAAGAAAGAGTCTAAGTGAAAGGAAGTCACCGAGTAGAGACCGAGCTCTCTAGTCTTGGTGCTGAAAGGTGCAGATCGGTGCAGGAAAGTGCAGGAAAGAAGATTCAACTCAAGGAGTCATTGAAGAAGCAATGACAAGGTCTTGGAGGCATACTAAGGGTCTGAGTCATGGTTGTGGTACTTGTTTATTGAAAGTCTATAAGAAGAATTCTTTGTGGGTTTTCCTCTCCAAGAGGGAGAAGTTTTGGCCCTGGTTTGAAGAGCCTATATTTGTGTCTCGTGTGTTTTAGTAATTGACTTGATGAAGGACATAATAAGCTAAGAAGAGAATACATAAGCAAGAGAAGTAAGCTCACAAGTAATTATCAAGAAGAGAATTTGCATTAAACGTAGCCCTCCCTAATTCTCAACAGATGGCATAAAACAACTCTATAAAATAGCCTACAAGTGATAAGATCAACAAAGGATCAAAGGCTACGAGGGAGGTAAGCTAGGGCTAAGTCAACAGTGGTTTTAAATGGTTGCAAATGCATATGACAACAATAAATGATGCATGAACCAAGTTCCTTTGATGGATTCTTACAAGGCAAATTTTACATATCATAAAGAATCAAGATTTCAAGAAAAAATAGTGTACTTTTTAATATGGCACACATAGAAAGTGTAATTTCATAAATATAACATGCAAAATGGAATAAAATGCCAATAAAATCACATTTCCAACAGAAGTCACTTTAATTAATCCCAAAAGTCTCTTCCAAATATTTTATTTATGACCCATATTGTTCACATTAAAATGTTTTTTTGTTGTTAGTATAATTTTACGTATATATCCCCCTCATATTAAGCATTGAAGGAACTATAAATCAATCTCTCTCTCTCTCTCTATATATATATATATATTATCCTGCCCGTTGAATGTATTTTTGTTATTAATATTTTTTAAATGCCACATCAACATCATGTTAAAAAGTGAATAAATTACACGTCTCCCTTGTAATGGAAAGTGAAAATTTAAGAATTTTTTTAATTTGAATTACTTTATCCTTAATATGTTACTTAATATGGATATTGAAATATTTTATTTATGTTTGGCACTATAAGATATTGTTTTGTCATTAAGATATATATTTTTAAATATCACTTGTCAACTGAACACAGAATGAATTGCACATCTCCTTCATACTAAACTGTAACACTAATATTATGGTTAGATGCCACGTGTCAACTCCGTATTGAGTAGTGAAGGAATTACACATCTCCCTCATACTAAAAGGTGAAGAGAAATTATAGACGAAATTAATTTTATTTTTACTTTCAATTATTTTATCTCTCTATATAATGTTGATGTAAAATTAAGGTGGAAATTGAAGCATTTTATTTATGGCCGATACTGAAACATTTTTTTTCCTTATTACCATTTTTTAATTTGTTAATGTAATATTATTTTATTATTTTTAATTGTAACTTTATGGGACAACATCTTCACCATACCTTTTATTATTACTTTTTTAATTAAGCTGATATTATGTTTTCCTATTGTTATTTTTTGGTCTGAAGCTCCATACTGAGCTGTAGAGCACCTCTCGACGCGATGAATACTTTTCTTTTAGCAGAAGTTAGCCAAAACAACCGTATTGTTAAACCTCGCTGAGAAATAAAATATACAGACATTTCATTGAAATAATTTGAGAGATGTCAAACAGTTAATGGTTTTTTAATATCGGAAAAATTGGGAGGGATTCATGTTGTGAGATCACTATATTGACCTTTTTTATGTTAACAAATGTATTGCCAGGTTATCGTCAAAATATAAAGGATATTATTGGAGATGCACTATTTCCAGAAGCTGGTATAGAAAATGGTGCTGGTTGTGGTGGAGGATCCGGTGGATTGGTTGTAATACGGAACATTGATCTATTTTCATATTGTGAGGCTTGTTTATTGCCTTTCAAGGTGCGTTTGCATGTTGCTTATGTTTCATCTGATCAACGGGTTGTTGGATTGAGCAAGCTTTCAAGGGCTGCAGAAGTATTTGCTAAGAGACTACAATCCCCTCAAAGGTTAGTGGATGAAATATGTAAGGCATTAAATGAGAGCATTAGGCCTTTGGGTGTAGCATTAATTTTGGAGTGTTGGCATATTCAGTTTCCAGGAATTGAAGGGAGTGCTGATGAACTAAAATCTAACATTGAAGAGATGCAAGCCTGGATATCTTCATCAGTTTATGCAGGATCTGGCGTCTTTGAAAATGAAAGCTGTGACATGTGGAATGAATTTATTGAACTTTTACATCTTGGAGGGGTCAAAGTTGTGAAACCCAGCTCAAATACATCTCTTGTGGATGAAGGCATTTGGTGCCCCTTTCCAGCTGTTAGTGACCGTGCTTCACCAACTATTAATGGTGGGACCTTCTCTCAATATATGTTGAACTGTAATGGCAATGGACCAAGCTCCTTGGGCAAGAATATTTCCAACTCAAGTTTGCAGGCAAAACTTGGAGCCAGCTATTCCATGATGATTGCTGCAGTGGAGTCAATTCTTTCTGGGATTGGTGAAAATCCTTGGAGAGATGAACTCCATTGGACACCATTTCGCTTCGTTTGGTGGCTCTCAAACTTCCATCAAGTAAAGCCAGCAATTCAACCAAGGGGTTTTGAATGGACCAGGGTGGAAATAGAAAATAATGGATGTTCTGGAAAAACTGATGCAAAAGTGTCTCCAATAGATACTGGGGGCGAGATTGTTTTGGAAGTTAATGTGCCATTTTGTTCACAATGTGAACATCATTTGTTGCCATTTTCTGGTGTGGCACATATAGGCTACTTCTCAATTAAAGAGAAAAAACAGGCTGATAGGTCAAACATTTATCATATTGTTCAGTTTTTCAGTCACAGACTTCAAGTCCAAGAAAGGTTAACAAGGCAGATAGCTGAAACTATTTCTGTTTGTTGCAATGCAGCTAATGTTATTGTGGTTCTAGAAGCAAACCATATCTGCATGCTTTCTAGGGGCATTGAAAAGATTGGCAGTAGCACAGCAACAGTTGCAGTGCTTGGCTGCTTTATCACCGATTCTTCACTAAAATCTAAATTTTTGCAGAAAATTTCTGAAAGGCATTTAAGAAGTTTATGAGCCTTGTTACTTCGAAATCTCCGGCATGATTATGGTTACTTATTCAATTTGGTAGTTTCCTTAACATTTAATGCTACATTCTTAAGCCTGCAACATTGTGGAGTCATTTCAAGAGCTCTGCTTCATTTCAAGGGTATTAAGGTCCCTGCAGGTTGGCACAGGTAAGTTATTTATCAATCTTAAATTATTTATTACAAAAGAATCATTGTGATTTTTCTTTATCTCATGTTGAGCTCGCATATCTTTGTTGACTTCTCATGAGCATTCAATATCAATAAATATAATCTTTGCCAGATGTTTGTTTTTTATTTGCTTCCCATCTCCTAGCATTTTCAACTACACTTTGCATCCTTATTTCTGAACAGCTCTTGTTGAGCTCTAGGACCATTGTCTGCTTCTTGATATGGAAGACTCTGAATAAAATTTCTCTATCTTTTAGACTTGCACATAATTATGAAGGTTTCAAATTCGTAATTTCATCCAGACGTAAAGCTTCAGAGCATATGTATAATTTGAATCTAAATGCATTTATGAAAATATTTTTTGTTTCCGATTAAAAATTTGGAACTTAATATCAATATTCATGATCGATGGTATGATTCAAGGATAAAAAAGTGTCAAGGTGCCTAATGGGGACATCATAAGTCTTGAAGGAAAATATTTGAAGTTTTAACTACTGAAAGCAAGTGGATGAAGATCAATATCATCGTCCTCATGTAGCGGCAGTGAGAGCCATTAACTTCTCTGCAAGTGAATAATATAATAACTCCATTTTTGTTGGCAACCTTTTTATTATTGACAGCTGTCATGCAACCTCTAAATTGGCATCCCAGTGAACTGTTGGGCCCTGCAGATAAGCTGTTTTTTCCAATTATAGTACTTGTATGCTGCTATTTATGTAGACTATAATATTTTCTATCTGCAAGTAGCCTATTCTTCTCTGTTAAGTTAATAAAAGAATACATGCTCGAATTCCTCTTCTCTCAGATACAGTCTGGCTGGCAACTTAGGAGAATAGTTGAATAATGAATTTCCAAATCTCCCGCACTTGACTCTCCAGAAGGCCTTTCTGTTGCCTCTATATTTCTTTACATTGTTTCATAGATCTCTTCTAAATTTAGGGAATTAGTGTCTGGACTCTGAACAGCAAGTTATTTTAAGGCCGTTCAATATTTTTGGTCTTCCCACCATTTCATGTCAGGTACAGACTCTTTTGAATTTTCTCTATCCGTTATCTTGGATCCACTCAAACACTCCCAATACATCTTCTTTGCATCGAATCATGCATCCTTAAAATATAATAAGAAACACATCTCATATCTATTGGTTTTAGCTACTCCAATTGTGTATGGGACATGTATATGGCAGGAGCTGTATGGTGACTGCAAATATACATTTCCGTGGCCCAGGCAAACCAATCACAGTCTTCCCATATCTTGCAATGATTATTCAAAACATTTACTACACACAAGGTCGAAATAAATGTTGAAAATGGTTCTGCATTTTTAAGGTTGCAAAAAGACAAACAATTGCTGCATTTATAACTCGGTTTATGTCTGAAGCTCCGACTTCCTCAACAACATCTTTACGAATCTCATATTAGAAACCTGTATCTTTTATACTTTTCGAAGCAATCTATCGCCTTCAAGGAGCTTTAAGAGAGCTCATGATTATGTTTAAAAGGGTGTGATTTCTCCTATCTGTTCAACTGTTCATTGTGATTGAACCACCTTACTAACCCCAGGTCTGTTTATGTTCATATTTTTTTTGTTTTAGTTTGACTGTAACAAACAAAGTTTGTATACACAGGGGAGAGATTCAGAATATCTGAAATATAAAAATATCCATCATAGGATATATATATATATATATATGTTTGAATACAGAAGAGATGAGACGATGGAATTGTTACACATGAGGGCCTGCTTATATAACTTGGCATGTGCCCTTTCACGAATGGTTATGTCCTTAGAAACATGCCTCTTCACTAATTATTTTATTATTTAACTAATTATTATCTGATTATTATTAGTTATATTATTTTTATATATTTTATTCATAACTTCGACTCTATGCTCTTGATGAAGGCATATCTTAGTTTATGAAGCTTGAAGCCTTGTGGTATTAGGATTTGTTAGGATTATGCTTACTTAGTTTGGTTTGGGTTTGTTGAGGAAGTTGAGAGATTCTCTCAACTTATCTCTCTAAGATTAGAATTAGTTAGATCTGAGTTCAACTATATGTACGTATGTAATCTCTATTGATTTGTGTGCAGTAATACAATCTATTGATTTGTGTGTTAATATTGTGATATGGCTACTCTGCCCAATTTTAATATGGTATCAAAGCCACTACTGGCTTAAATCCCTCACGGGATGGCCAGAAAGATGTGAGAGCAATGATTGTCAAACCGTTGCTGTAGGAAAGTAGATAGTTTAGTGAATTTATTTTCTGAGTGAAAGTTTTTTTTTGTGTGTTTGTTATTTATTTTTTATTTTTTTGTGTGAGATTAGCAGCGTTAGCTGGGCATGCAAAGGTTCAGGTGGACAGCCCGCAGCATGCAGGTGTGGTGAATGGTGGCAAAGACAAAACGGGAGCAACGTTAGTTGAAACTCTGAGTGGCAACGTCAGTCAGAGGAGAAATGCAGTGCCAGGGGCAGCGTTAGCTAGAACAAAACATTGTGTGCACAGAGTCTAGTCAGCCAGTGGAGCACACAGTGAGCGGCAACAACCTGTATCTGAAGTCTGAAAATCGCCAGATGTGAAGAAACCGCTATGCGTGGAGAATCTGGATTCACTGAAGGATTAAAAATATATATATATATATATATATTCATATTCATTCTAGGGCAGAAATTTTGCAACACAGTATCTGCCTTTAGTTGCTTCCTTATTTATGCATTGCAGATTGATGTTATCAAGGTTGTAAGCAAGCTTTCTGCTATAGCCCAAAATTGCAAAACCATATGCTATTCTAATGTGGGGATTGAAACATTCGAGTCTGCGGTTCAGGTTTATGACCCAGGTCTGACATTATTATTATTCTGGGTCTCTTCAATTTCTGCATCTCTATTTTGCTGTTCCCTGCCTGCAGATCATGTCTTTCAAAAGTACCAACAACATTGTAAATGTTGGCATGGCCATGTAGGCCGATTGGAACAACAGGCAGCCTAGCTCTTCTCTCGGCCTCAACGCCAGAAAAATGTTCGAATTCGTCTCCCAGTGCAATGCTGCTATGAAGACTAAGCTCGTTGTGCTGAATGAGAAGCCGAGTAATCTGGAGCGACAGATGGAGGTCCTGGAAGCCCATATGGCCACAACCATGAATTCCTCTGATCAGTTTTAGTAGCGCTCAAGGTTAATTTTTATTAGAACTGATCACACGGAGTTGGGTGCTTATCAGTAGTATGCATCTGGCAGGCTGTAACCGATTCAATAGATGTATTTGAGAGGGGAACGGATCGACAGAGGAGTTAGGGGAGAGTATATGCAGTTTAAGTTATATATATTTTGAAATATAATTTTAATCCTTTAAATTGGGGATTGTATATGCGGGGCAAGGATTTGATCAGGTTGGGATTTGTGGGTTTATTGGTGAGAGTAGTGTTTTGTTGGGTTGTAAAATTTTATAATAAAGAACCAATTATTGAATAGATTTACACAATTTAAAATAGTGGTTCTCGACGTTCTTCGGTGCCGAGAGAATGTATCGCTAATTTGATTGTGAGAATCTATTATATGTTGTAGACTCTTGTTGTACTTCGGTGCTCAAAGATCGACAATTACAGGTTATTTTTTGTGAGTTTGTAAGTGTGCACAGGTCACTTTGTAGGATTGATCGCTGATCATATTCTGTACCTAGAATATTTTCCTATAGACTGTTGAAATTTATTCTTCGGGGTTATTTCATAGATGGAAATATTTCCATAGGATAGTTCAGTGTCGAGACTCTTCTTCGGGGGTGTCAAGAATCTTTAATCTTACAAATTCAGCATTGATGGTCAGAAGCAGGTGTACTTTAAATGGGTTGAAAGGTAAGCTCGAAGATGTGGAGAAAGAAAGAGCGAAGTCCAGAAAACTGCAGAGTGGTTAGATTTGCTGATGAAGACCAGATCAGACAAAGAGACGAAAGTTCAAAGTGTTGTAATTGTGATTAAGTATTATATGTTTTATAAAGTAAGCATTAAGGGAGGGTATTAGGATTTGTTAGGATTATGCTTACTTAGTTTGGTTTGGGTTTGTTGAGGAAGTTGAGAGATTCTCTCAACTTCTCTCTCTAAGATTAGAATTAGTTAGATCTGAGTTCAACTATATGTACGTATGTAATCTCTATTGATTTGTGTGCAGTAATACAATCTATTGATTTGTGTGTTAATATTGTGATATGGCTACTCTGTCCAATTTTAATATGTGGAACTTCTATAAGTGCTTTTACCCTTTTCTTGTAATAGGGTGGCTGTGTATCATTGAAATGAATTTGATTTGCAATATAAAAATTCAGCAATATCATCATTTACCAACTGACACTTGGGGATATTATACATTTCCATCACTGAAAGAGGTCTTTTAGTTTTTCATTTACCTAACGTTGTTAATGCAGCTGTTACAACTTAGTTCTATTCCCTGCTTATCTGAATTGTCTTCCATCTTTGTGAAATAGGAAATTTTTCCTGACATAGCTTCAATATTTTTATCTTCTTGTCCTTGGCAATATCTGGATAAGATCTGATGCCTTACTGATTTTCAAGTTACAAATTGTCAGACTCACATTCTTTTATGACTGTGTTTAATTTCCTTGTTGCAAAAATTCTTCGATATCAGTCTCCGCTTCCTATATTGTTGGCATTTTTGTAACCATGCTCGTATATCTAATTGATGATATTCACAGGTCTACATTTCTGGCTTGTGAGGTTGAAGCTGAAACTGATGCACTAGATAGATGTTCCAGGACTATGAGAAGATTGGGTCCTAGATGTATTACATGTTCACTCTTCAAATCTCACCCCTCAAGCCAATTTCCAAAACAGGAGTTGTATGCTATGAGCAATTACTGCCCTCCACTCAAAAATCTCTGTTCTCAGAGATATCACCCTCCACAATTGAAGTTGCTTCTCTAATAAGAGGAGACCCTCATCTTGTTAGTGCTAGTATTGCCATTTACTTCATGATGTTTATTTGTCATGTTATAATTTATTAGATAGGTTATTTCAGGGTTATTAGTGCACTTGGGAAGGGTTAGAAAACACTTCTAATTTTATGAGTCCTTAAAATTTTTAAACTAAAGCAATTGAGAAACCACTGAGAAATAGTCTTTGTAGATTCTTAGAGCTGTTGTAAATCACCGAGCCTTTCCCGGTTACCAGAAGTGTTTTCCAGTATCGAGTGTCATTTATGGTTTTAAAATGCATCTAGAACTGCTCAGACATAGTTTCTTTAGATATAGGCTGCTTGGTATCTTCTTAAGAATGTAAATGGCATATATTGAATTTTGATTTTATAGCTTGAATTATCCAGCTATTTGTCATTGAGGTGCATGGGGCCTTTCAGTGGATGATTCTGTGTGATTTACCTTTGCTAATTTTATTA
Organism: Pinus albicaulis; assembly: GCA_034641835.2. Classification (NCBI taxonomy): domain Eukaryota; kingdom Viridiplantae; phylum Streptophyta; class Pinopsida; order Pinales; family Pinaceae; genus Pinus; species Pinus albicaulis. The sequence continues at coordinate 20,059,986 of MU968363.1, forward strand.
CCAGATAGATTGATAAAAAGATATGCCTGGGATATCTAAGAGTGCCCCACCACTCCCTGTATGCAGCGAACACTTCATTCAGCTCCTTAACTGGGTTTGAAAGAACATGCCCAAAAGTGGAGATAGGAATTGGATTCCACATGCATGCAGCTTCTCTGGTTTTATGTCCAGGATAAGTGCTGTAACTGCTGTTACCTAGTATGTTTTGTACATTTAGTTACAATTAGAATTAAGATGCATTGCCCAAACCATATGATTTTTTCAGCCCATGCTTGTGGTTTTTGATAGTGTCTTAATACACTCGGAACATTGGATTGCGAAGCAGTAATAGGGATCATTGTTTATGGCATATATCCATGTAAGTTTCCTGCATTGCACATTGCCTTTGCATAAGGAAAAAGTACGTGTATTAATTGTTCTTGTGCTAACCGACCTTCAAGTCCCTGGTAAAGCTAACTGCTTAAACCAGGTGTCAAGAAAGATTGGCAACAAATCTTCTATTTGATGTGGAAATGTGTAATGTCAGCATTAATTTAAGACTTAAGTCCCCTGTAAAGATAATTGCTTAGATTAGGTGTCTACAAGATTGGCAAATTAACTAATACTATATTGGCAATTTGAATGTTGTCCTGGAGAAAGATTCCTTTGATGAATTTAAACAGCCTTTGATGATATAATCATTACAGGTCAGTTGAAATCCATTACTTAGATTACAATCTGTTGGCGTAACATTCCACACTTAGTAAGTCTTATAACGACCCAGATTGCTACAGGATTATAGAAAAAAGAAAACAGAGGTTCAAATTTAATAATGTACTGTTAAGTACAAAAAGAAAGACAACCTGTTATCTGTTTCTGCGACAAGTGGGCATAGCACCAGTTGTAACATATTTTGGCACACCTAAAATTTTTAATTTTCGGTGAAAAATTGTCAATTTCTTACTAAGCTAAAAATGCTGAGAGATATATTTATTATGCTTTTAAATGGTTTATTCCTTTTATATATTAATTTTGATTTAAAATTTATTATTTTAATAAAAATATAATTATATTTTTATGGAAATATTTGTTTTAAATTAAAATTATATTATAAAATTAATTAAATTTTAAGCATAAGTCCAACCAAGGATAACAAAGGACGGTCTCCATTCATTTCAGACCCCCCAGGGTCATTCGAGCTTTAACAGCTGGGGGGGTCTGAAATTAGTTGTTTTGCAAAACAACTCTTAGGCACATGGCAGCATCTGAAATAGTTCACACCCCCCAGCAGCAAAACCATTTACCATTGCAGACCCCCTCCGAAATCCATTGGTGGTTTCAGGAATGGGTTTGTCTGTGGCTGTCAGCGTCGGTGTAGATGTGTGATCAAGATGGGTGCGAATTCATAGATGACAAAGAGTTGCAGAAGGTTTTTGTCTTCGGCCAACCATCATTGAGCATCCGGCTGATGATGTTGTCTTTCAATGCCTTTTATTTCAGGTGTTGCAGCATCTGCATGGAGAAGGTAAATAGTCTGTGGTTTTGATTTGGGGTGGGCAAGGCAGTCTATGCAGGTCTTATAGTCAGCGGCATGGCTGAATTTGTTCTGCTCATTGCCAGTGGCTCTCAAAAAGAATTGGTTGCTGCAGGATTATCTCCACGTTTAATATCCGAGCTTGTGACGGTTATTATGAGAAATAATTATGGACAGAATGTGGATATCAGTGGAAGGAGGCAATTGGCAGATGGCTGCAGGTTTAATTGATCGGGCAAACATTTCTTTACATCTCAACAAAGAGGTTGCCTCACTTTCATTGAAGGGGAATAAGTATGAAGTAAACTCTACTGATGGGCAAGTATATTATTGTGAAGTTGTGTTGTGGCTACCCCGCTGGATGAGGTCAAAAATCGACTTTATTCCACCAATCTCAATTCCAGAGCGACATCTTCACCACACTTATACAACATTTGTCAGAGGTCTCTTTTTCTCTGAAAATAAGCTACGATAGTCTTGATGGCGAGGAGAAAGAGATATCCTTGGACATAGCCTGCTTCTTCGTTGGAGAAGACAAGGATACCATCATAAGAATATCGCAAGGATCTGGTTGGGAAGGATCACTGGGTATTACGAATCTAGAAAATAAGTGCCTTGTGAAGGTTGATAGAGAAAACCGTATCAGAATGTTTGATCACCTAAGATATTTAGGCAGATATTTGGCGGAGAAAGAACCTCCACGATTTACTTCGGCTTTGGAGCCCAAATGACAACCTTACCCCTCAGAATGTGCACCCTCAATTTTCAGTCCGTGGAATTAGCATGCTTCAACAATCCCAAAGCAAAAACCCTTTGGAACTCCAAAATCGTTCAGGTGTCGATAAGAGAAATTTTCAGCTGCTCAAGGCCGAAGGTGATTGTCTGGAGAGCATATTTACTGGCATGCCGTACTCACCTTGTCTCATATGGCTCTGCTGGGATAACATTCCCCACTTCGTCCTGCCTCACTGGCTTCCAATAAAGAATTTAAGGGTTTTTCAAGTGACAGGAGAACAAGCATTACAAACATTTTGGCAAAGTGAAAGTGAGGCACCTATGCAGTTGAGGGAGTTGATTGTTAATGTTCCCATTTCACAGTTTCCCAAGTCTATGTGGCAGTTGCAACACCTAGAAAAGATTGAACTGAGAGATCAAAGAGACATGATATTTCTGCCAGACTCGTTTGGCAATCTTACAAACCTCCAATATCTTTACTTGTCTGAGAGCTGCAGTTTGCAAAAGCTGCCACATTCATTAAGGAATTTAATTAGACTTAAGCATCTCAGTTTGGCCAGGTGGTCCGAGTTGAGCATCTCTCAAGCAACGCTTGGAAATATCACCACACTTGTATCATTAGACCTTTCCTTTTGTCTGAAAATGAAGTTATTGCCTCCCCAAGTAGCAAGCCAACAATCCTTAGAAGACCTAAATTTTCTGGGCAGTTAACGAATTTGCAGGGGACAGCTATTTAACAGTTTCAGTTTTAAAGGGCTGAGGATCAGCAGGTCAAGAATTCAACCAGCATTTCCAGGAAGTCTAAAAAAACTTGAAGGACACAGGTGGTAGAGTATTCAGCACTCAAAGATTTTAATCAATATTTTAAAGGAACAAGATCAGCGATTAATGGAGCATCTCAAGAATTCTTGCAATTATGTTAATATTTATTTTTATTTTTAGTTTGTTAGGATTCTATTCCCAAAATCTTGTAACAGCTTGGAACTTGGTAATTTCTTATAAATAACTCAGATGTAGATGTAAAAAAGCGTGGGCTTTTGATGCCAAAACTATTCAGCTCTGTAATAGCTTTTATTTTAGGATTTCTAATGAAAGCCTTCCGGCTCTAGTTTATGACAGAATTTTGTGTTTTCTATTATGTCTTTCTAGTGTTTCATATCTTATTTCTACATATGTTCAAAGCATTTATACGAAGGTCTGGGTAAGTGTAGATTAAGTCTTAATCTCTCTGAAATTGCCTGTCAAATCATAACCTTTAGAAAGAGATCAGCTTATTGGACCGTTTGTCCAAGGTAACTCCTCTTTGACTGGTTTTTGCTTTATGCCTTCTGATAGCCATTAAAGGAGATTAGCTTATTGGACTATCTGTCCAAAATAGCTCCTCTTTGAATTGGTTTCAGTTTAAAACTTCTGTCGTCTTTGAATATATTTTGTTGGGCTGTAGAATTCTTCTACACACATCCAAATTCCCTAGTTGTTAAGTAGTCAGTCTAACTGCTCAATTATTAGGAATCTCCTTAAGTTCTTCTATCATAATCTTTGAAAAGTTAAGACATTCTGTCAGGCTAGAAGCTGACACTTTGAGAAGGGATCCTGTAAGAGAAGCTTTTAATCATTAATAGGAATTGTCATTGATTGCCAACCACCCCAAATTAAAAACCATAAATCTGGCCATTGTGCTTCAAAGGCTGCTGTTCGGTGACAGTGAACAGCGTTAAACAAGGCCTTGTAACAACTGAGGGAGCCCCCTCTGGTTCAAGGGCCAGCTTGAACCTAAAGGCTGGTTGAGTTGGTTTCCTGGCGTAGTTTTTTGCAGCCAAGGACTACCTACGGGAAACAGGTACAACAGCACCAAAATGAATTCTTGAATATTTTTAAGAGGCGCTTTCTTGCAGAATACCAAGGAAATTGGCTGACATGCATAATCTTCCTACGTTATAAAGCTATGAGCAGGTTCTGTTTTGTCAGGCTGCAGTATAGATATATGGATCTTGGCCTGGAAGACACTATGCATAAACAATATTTTTATATGGCAGGTTCAATCAGCAGGAGTTGTATCCTTGGTTGATCTTGTCCGGGAAGGGACTGCATGCATAAACAAGATTTTTATTTTGCAGGCTCAATCAGCAAGAGTCAATTCAGGACTTGGTTTATCTCAAGCAGGAGAGGAAAGAGGAAAAGAGGGAGGAAGATGGAGGAGAAGCAGAGAAGGAATTACTTTAAAGCAAAATAGAATTTGGAGCCAAATAGGCCTCGACCCTTCTCATGTACAAACCAAGATTTCTACGTGGCCAATTAGGAAATATTTTAGGCATTTAACAATACTCTTAGGAATCAGTCAATATTAAGTAGGGAGAGAAAGATAGAAGGAAAACAATGATGGAACAAATCCAAGCATGTAGATAAAGACCTCTGTTATCATAAAAAATTTCAAAGCTATTAAATTTGCGTTGAGGGGAAGGAAGATACTCTGACAACTATAATGGGTTGCCATTCTCAGAGATTTTGGACACCATGCTTTCATAGAGTTTACAAGCGAAGGAGTTTGCAGGGGGAAAAGATGCAGATGGTGTGGTTATTCATTGCAATTATGTTTAGGGGGATAACACAAACACAAGTCTAAAAACATTTATTTGACTAAATTGGAAGAGTGTCCATTCGAGGGCCAGTTGCTGTTATGCTATTTAAAGCTGTGTTTTCATTGACTGTAAGTCATCACTTCGAATAGTATATCTTTTTGAAGTTGTATGATTAAATGCCAGCTGGTTGTTTTTTTGCATTTTATGGTATTCATGACTACCACAAGAGCATGACATACCAGTAGTATCAAAATCATCATTGTACAGTGTAGAAGGATTCTCGTCACCATTTTGATCTAGATTAATTGCTCATCCTAAGCAAATATTGTGCTGTTGCTCTCTATTATCGACAGACATTAATTTGCAGATATTTTGCATTTCATGGTTTTGAATTTCGCTGATTTTCTTGAAGTAATGGCTTTCTTTAATTCTTTAACCTTACCACCATCATGGCCATGTCCCATCTACTCTGTTGTATATGCAGGCTCTGTTTTACTTATATTCGCACTGCCCCCACCCTTCCATATATTTTCTATCCCAAATTGTTTACCTCTGTTCTGTCTGTTTTTTTGGGTACATGGAGAGGCCTTAGGTTCTCCCCTGAAATTGTACATTATTATATATTGGATAAGTAGACTGACTGCTTTTTGATCATCTGTAGATGTTATTAGGTTTTCCTTTCAGATACTTCACATTATGGATTTGATAATCCTGTAGGCTCTCCCTTCAATACTTCATATCATGAATTTGATACTCTTACTGTCTTTTGTTCTTTTAATGATATAATATAATTTTTTTCTATCCTGTAGCTGTTTGGCTCTTTGTTGTCCATATCCAACATGCCCGTAGTTTGTCTCAAATTTTTATGCTTTTTTTTCTTGGTTCTGTTATCTGCATTTGGTGTCTAGTTAAAATGTCCATGGACTCCATCCTTCCAGTGACAGATCCATTGTATGCCAATCTGCCTTTGGTTCCATTAATTTCTTTAGCTAGTGAATTGTCCATCCATCTCGTGCTATTTGAATAGATTTAAAACAATGGATTAGCATTTTATAATCTTTCAGTCAACATGACTAGTTACTCTCGTTGGTAGTGAAAATACCTTGAATATCTGATTACAAGACAACTAATATTTTATACCTGTAACGGTTGTGATTTGTATTAATGAAAAGGATATGAGGCTGTGGCCAATACCCATATATTCTGGTACAACAAAAAGTAGAATTAGTTGTCTTGATCGCTTTTCCCTCCGGATCCAAATCAGGGTGGGATGGAGGGCATACTTTCTTCCCAAGCTCTTTTCTTTGACAAATATGATTGCTTGAGAATTGTTTGACAAATTGATTACATAGAAAGGTACATCAATAAAACATACCTAAGATTTAGTGCCTCACATTGAGTAGAAGAACTTGGTGAGTGAAGACTGGAAACCCAACACTTTGTTCTGTTCTACTCTCTCATGTGATTTTTTTCTGGTTTTCTTCCTCTTTGTGACCAGCATAGCGTTGAGAGTTTGCTCAACTGTGTTGAAAATTGGTATTTTCAAAAATAGTAAATCACCTTGCATCAATTGGTAATCAAGTATTGTTGATGGAAAATCCCTTTTGATCATCAATTAACCCTAATAGTTCAATTTTGACTTAATCATCAATATTCACATAAAAAGGTTCTTCTTACACCTCTTTAATGCATAAGTTACACTCCTCTCCTTTATGGCATAAGTTACAATCCTATTTTGGCATATGTAACTCCTCAACGCATGCATATTCCTCCTCCTTTATGTCAATAATTCATTGCCCCTCTTATATTATGTCTCATATCATCTCACCTCACTTGTTGTGTATTGTGAATTTGAACTTGAGAGAGAGTTGGAGAGACTTGAAGGAGATTACGGGAGAGAGAGATTTGGAGAGTAAGAGTAGATCTTTGAGAGCCAAAGTGATTCAGTGTTTGCATCAGCGACTGCTATTAGAGATATTCTTCAGATTTTGGTGAACTTCTTCTCTCATTGTACCCAAATCCGTTGAACAATTGATTTATATTAGAAGAAGAATCTAGTTGGGTTTTCCCCTTTTGGGTTTTGCCTTGGTCATTGACCTAACTTCTCTGTGTCTCATTGAGTTCTTGGTTGTCTTTCATTGTGCATATGGTTTACGTTCTATCTACAATTACTTCACTTGTTTTGCAGCATAAAAAAGTTTTGGATTTAAGTGATTGTAACAACATAAAACATCAAAATTTCAACATGGTATCAGAGCTTTGGTGAAGACAAACTCCATTTGCAACCCTATTTCTGCTGGAATATTTGGTGCGATTCGCTCCATTTGCAACTCTCTTTCTGCTGAAATATCTCTTGTTGTCCACTCCATTGGCAACTCTTTTTTTGCTGAAATATCTCTTGTTGTCCACTCCATTTGTTATATGCTCCATTTGCAACTCTCTTTCTGCTGAAATATCTCTTGTTGTCCCTTGTTGCTCATTTTCTGTTGAAATATCTCTTTTATCGCTGAAATTTCTAGTTGAAATTTTACTGCTAAATTTTAGAGCTGAGATTTACTATTGAAATTTATCGCTGAAATTTATTGCTGAAAATTTTCTATTGAAATTTTGTCGCTGAAATTTTATTGCTACTGTTGTTCCAAGATTTCAAGGAACCCAAGATATGATAGCAATCTTGCAGATAGTAATTAAGGTATTGCATGCATTTAATAGTTGTGGTTTTGGTACTTGTTAATGCATGCAAAAGTAAAGAGATTTTATTTCTGTTTATGCATGTGTAAGAAAGTCTTGTCTTGAAAATAAGTATAATGCATAGAAGATTATGAAAGAATAACTGATAGAAATTAAATGCTGAAGATAGGGGGGTTTTGACTCTCTCACATTATATGCGAATGATCATAATCTTATTGGTTTTGGTAATTTTCATATTAAAGTTTACTAACAATAGTGGTTGTAGGTAAGAATCATGACTTTTGCAAAAGATTGAATGATAATTTTATACATTAACCTCATTTGCATCGATCAAAGATGGATTATAACCGATATCATTGCAAACAATGAAGTCAATAAGTATAATTATTATTATATGCCTTCACTCTGGGATCAAGATTTGAAAATCTGTATAAAATCAATGGAAGACTTATCCATTGATTCATGATAAGTAATTATCAATATAAATTGTTACACTAAAATGTGACACTAAAAGTTTACTCATCTCCATTATAAAGCATTACCTCATGTGAGAAAGATGGTTTCCGAAATACTTGAGATTAGAGTGAGATCATGATGGAGTTTGCCAAGTGGTGATCAAGAAGATGCATTTCTTTTACCAATGACATATGGACAATGGTAATCTATAGAGGTCGGATCACGAGGGAGCTAAAAACTTCCTTCAATCCCAAAGTATTTTCAAGTCTTATGTTGTTTATTTGTGTCACCGTTCTTTAGATTTATCTTTATAGATCGTTGACTATTTTTCCTACATGAGTATTTGAATGATTCTTTCACTAACTTCTAGATGAGAATGCGATCAAGAAAAACAGATCCTAAAATCATCAGGGTGCAAAATAGTGCAAGAAGAGTAAACTCCAAGAAGAAGTTGGTGCAAGGATAATGAAAGAGCCACTCTCACATCTAGAAAAGAAAGAAATACCTACCTCATCACTTGATATACTTTCGTTATGTTTATTTACTTTGCTACTATTGCCCTTGCTCTTGTTCTGGATCAACAAGTACATTTGATGAATGCGAGAACCAAGTCCTTTGTATCAATATTGAGTAAGGCGTCGAGCCATCCCATGACTTGAGTGGACTTGAAGTGGACAAGAGCTCAAGACTTCTGCAAAGAAGTTGGAACTAGGAAAGAGACCACCGTACTATATAATCCAGAACAAAATGGGCACTTAAGGATCTTTGATTGCCCTGTCTACTTTCATATGCCAAAGGAAAAGAGTACCAAGTTGTAAGGTCTAGGTAAGAAAGATATGATTGCTGGTTATTGTGAAAATTCTAAATCTTATAGAATATATGTACTTGGACAAATAATTATAGAGTTTAGCAAAGATATAACATTTTATGAAGATGCAACTCTTTGAAAAGCCATAAACACTCCTCACGCTAATTTTGAAAGACAAGATGATGCCTTGGATGCACAAGAAGATCCCAAGTCTGAGTTTGATGTTACTGATGAAACCATGGATCCCATGGACTCCTTGGATCCTTCTCCATGTGCTAGAAAAAATGATTATGGTTTAGTGACACTTTACAAGATGCTAATAGACACGCTGCTCCCAGAAGAACCTTTTGAGAAAGCAATAAACTATGCCGATTCCAGGGATATGTTATATCCATGAGCAACATTATTCAAGTTGAACCATGCACTTTTGAAGAAGCTTTGAAGGGTAAAGTGTGGAAAGATGCAATGGTTAAAGAATACAAATCTATCATTCATAATGATGTATGGAAAATGGTTCCAAGACCCCAAGGTAAATCTGTTGTGTCTTCTAAATGGTTGTATAAAATTAAACATGGTGATGATGGCATTATTGAAAAATATGAAGTTAGATTTGTGGCTAGAATGTTCTCTTAGAAAGAGGGAATATGCTATGATGAAATCTTTGCACACGTCCATTATACAACCATCTAACTATTGTGGCTCTAGTTTTCTAGCCAAGGATGGTCCCTTCTACAAATGAATGAGAATATTGATTTTCTGCATGGTTTCCTCAAGGAAGAAGTATTTGTGAAGCAACCACAAGGCTTTAAAGTACGTGCTTGGAAAACTCATGTGTTCAGACTGAAGAAAGCCCTCTATGGTTTGAAGCAAGCTCCAAGAGCTTGGTATGTCCGCATTGGTAGCTTTGTGATGAAGCTCGGTTTTACTAGAAGTAATGGTGATCCAAATATTTACTTCAAGACAGTCCAAGTTATGCCTTTTGATTTTATGTTTATGATTTATTTCTAACTTGTGGTGAACCACTTATTCTCTAGTGTAAGAGGGAGTTAGCTTCTGAATTTGAAATGAAAGATATCCATTTTATGCACTACTTTCTGGGTCTTGAAGTATGGCAACTACTTGGTGAGATTTTCCTTTCTCAAGGAAAGCATGTTTGTCAAGCTACTGGAATGATTTGGTATGACATAATGTAAGTCCATCAATTCTTCAATGTAAATGAATTTCAAGAAGCTATGTGGTGAAACTGTAGGTCTTGATTTGACAAATCCTTTTAAGTATCATCAACTAATTAGGGAAATGATGTTCTTAGTGAACACTAACTAGACATATGTTTTGCAGTCAATACTCTGACCCAATATAAGATTGAACGATCACATGCACACTGGATTGCTACAAAACATGTGTTGATATACCTGCATGGGACCATCAATCTTGGATTAAGATATACTGCTAAAAATGTAAGACTTCATGGATATATTGATGTTGATTGGGCTGGTAACTCTACTGATAGAAAGAGCACTTCTAGGTGCTGCTTTAACTTGGGATCCGCCAAGATCTCTTGGATGAGCAGAAAGCGAAAGTTTGTTGCATTGAGTATAGCTGAAGCTAAGTACATTGCTGCTAGCATGGCTAGCTGTGAGGCAGTATGGACAAGGAAGCTCTTTGGAGAGCTATTTGAGCAAGTTCCAGACACAATCGTTATATATTGTGACAATAAGAGTGGGATTCGTCTTATGTTCTATGACAAGTTTAAGCACATTGAGATCAAATATCACTATATTTGGGGTATGGTGCAGAGAGTAGTGAGGTTCTATCATATTGTGATTGATGATCAGATAGCTGACATTCTTACCAAGCCTTTGTCGAAAGGAAAGTTCTTGGTTTTTAGAGAGCAACATGGACTTATGGACGTGACCCTTCCAGGAAGCAATCACAACTGATCGAGAAGACTAAGCTGCCTTTCCCCCCTATTAGAGCTCACAAGATTAGGGAATGATGCCGAAAAGCTCCTGAGGATGAGGGACCTCTTGTGTAGTGTGTGCTACAAGATTAGGTCTCAGTGTGCATTCGACCCATAATTTGGGACGTGGGAAGAGCCACCTATCTGGCCAATAGGTGTAGTGAGACTTGTCTGTGTGACTTGTTTAGGATGTAGGTGTTCCACCACTTGCCATTTAATGAGACTTGGATGTGCGAGAGCCTTGTCATGTGTTGACAAGCGGATCCCCCCAAGTAAAGATGATACTTGGTTGTGTGAGATCCTTGTCATATGTTGGCAAGTGGCATTGCCCCCAAGTGAATATAGGGTGATGGATGGATCTCCCCTATGATGATTCTTCATTAGAGTGAGACATCATTGTTCCAGATGATACAGAGCAGAGATGAACAAAGATGGGTAGAGAAAGCAATGATCGTTTTTGCAGAAAGAATTTCCTCCTTAGTTGAGAGGGAGTGTTCAAAATTGGCAGCTCAGGGATGAATTTATAAAAATAAAAAGTCTAAAAATAGAAAGTCTCAAGTATGATTTTCTAAAAATAGTAAATCAGCTCGCATCAATTGGTAATCAAACATTGTTGATGGAAAATCCCTTTTGATCATCAATCAATTGTAATAGTTCAATTTCGACTTAATCATCAATATTATCATTAATATTAATATTAATATTATTATGATATTATATTATTATTATTAAAAAGAAATTCAAGTCTCTCAATCACGTCGTATGTAACTCACCTCAATTAATGCATATGTTACTCTCTCCCTCTCTTAATGGATTCATTTCTCTCTCTTTAATGCTCTTACACATTTCTTACACTCCATTGCACACTATAATGACTTCTCATAAAGAGATTCCTCTTACACCTCTTTAATGCATAAATTACACTTCTCTCCTAAATGCATAAGTTACACTCCTCTCCTTTATGGCATAATTTACAATTCTATTTTGGCATATGTAACTCCTCCTCAAGGCATGCTTATTTCTCCTCCTTTATGTCAATAATTAATTGCCCCTCCTATATATATGTGTCTCATATCATCTCATCTCACTCATTTGTGCATTGTGAATTCAAACTTGAGAGAGTGTTGGAGAGACTTGAAAGAGATTGTGAGAGAGAGAGACTTGGAGAGTAAGAGCAGATCTTGGAGAGCCAAAGTGATTCATTGTTTGCATCAGCTACTATTATCAAAGATATGTTGGGTGTGGAGCCTGATTTTCATCATGATTCAGAGGTCTTTGTTTCAACCGGATGTATACCCTAGGAAGACTGTACACCCCTCCATGCAGGGGGAATTGTCCCCCTGTGGGGGTCCAGGGCCAACAGTCCCTCGACAGGAGTTTTGGGGGCAGCGCCCCTGAAGCTAAAAACATATGTAAAATTGCCTTGTAAAATATTATAATTTCATAGTCAATCTGGGCCGTTCATTAAGCAGATGATCTGACGATAGAAGTTATGTTTAATGTAGGGTTTTTTGCCCTAGAATACAACTCCTCGTTTTGTATGAGGGTATTGTATTGCGATTGTGTATTGTATGTGTATTATGAGCGAGAAACAGAAAGGGGGACTGTGCGAGAGAGTAGAGGGTATTACATCGGATCTACTTTAGGTTGTGTCTCTTCATCTTGCTGGATAATATAAAGGAAGGACTGGCTGTTCGGGGTGGACGTAGCCCAAATTGGGTGAATCATGTATATGTGTCTCTTTTGTTTTATATGTTTTATGTGTTTGTGTTTATGCATATTTTATGTGTTTTATTGCTCTGTCATATATAAATTTTCTAACAACTGTTATCAGAGCCGAAGGTCTATTTAGCTGATAAACTCGCAGGGAAGAAGAGTTCCTAGTTTGAATGGGAGCAATCGCAGAAGATGGTAGGTTTGGGGTCGAGAAATTTAACGGCCAAAACTACTCGATGTGGAAGATGCAAATGGGAGATTATCTATATCAGAAAGATCTGTACCTACCATTGAGTGGAAAAAACAAAGATGTCGTTGAGTATGACAGACACAAAATGAGAGATTCTTGATAGAAAGGCTCTTGGAACAATATGGTTATGCCTCGCAACGTCGGTAGCCTTCAATATTTCAAAGGAAACAACAACAGGGTTTAATTAAGGCATTAGAGAAATTATATGAAAAACCCTCAGCCTCAAATAAGGTAGTTCTTATGAAACGTTTATTTAATATGAAGATGGTGGATAGAGGATCTATTGCTGACCATTTAAATGAATTTAATACGATTACTAGTCAGTTAAGTTCTGAAGGGGTAAACTTTGATGATGAAGTTAGGGCTCTGTTATTTCTATGCTCATTGCCAGAAAGTTGAAATGGTTAAGTTATGGCCATTAGTAACTCTGTCTCTGGATCTAGTACTTTAAAGTTTGATGATGTTGTTGGTGCTATCCTTAGCGAGGAAATGCGACGGAAAAGCTTTGGTCAGACACCAGGTAATGCTTTGAGTGCAAAGACTAGGGGAAGAAAAATGGAAAGAAGAAAGAGCTCAGGATATCATAGTAAATCAAGGAAAGGCAGATCCAAGTCCAGATTAGGGATAGTGTGTTGGAAATACAGAAAGAAAGGACGCTTGAAGAAACAATGTAAATCTTGGAAGGGAAAAGAAGGAGACACACAACAAGAAAACAATCATGACGCAAATGTGACAGGTGATGTGTTACAAGATGCTTTGATTCTTTCTTTAGAGAATGTTACTGACTCCTGGTTGGTAGATTCAGGGGCTTCATTCCATGCCACACCTGATAAGAAATATTTTCATGACTATGTTCAAGGAGATTTTGAACTAGTTCATCTAGGTGATGATAAACCCTGTAAAATTGTTGGAATGGGTAAAGTTATTGTAAAACAATAGAATGGAAACCAATGGTTATTAAAGGAGGTTAGGCATTTTCCAGATCTGAAAAAAAATATGATTTCAACAAGGTAGTTAGGCGGTGAAGGTTGTGTGGCAACTTTCACAGATAAATCCTGGAAGGTCACCAAAGGAGCCTTAGTAATAGCAAAAGGAGAAAAGGTTAGTACATTGTATTTATGAAATCGTATTTCTAACTCTGTTAATGCTTTAACTTCCAAAAGAGCAGATGCAACATTATGGCATCATAGGCTCAGACACATGAGTGAAGGGAATGAAGATTTTTCACTCAAGAAATTTGTTGTCGGGTTTGAAGATTATTGATTTGGATTTCTGTGAGAATTGTATTTATGGAAAACACAAGAGATTTTTTAGAGTCGAGAAAGAAAAGAAGAGCGAAAAATTAGAGCTTGTGCATGCACAGATGTATGGGGACCTGCTCAGGTATCATCTCTCAGTGGCTCTCGTTGTTAGTCAAGGTTGTCATTGATGTCAATATAGCATTGTTCGTGATGGAAAATTCTTATGATGGTTGATGTTGCCCTAAATGTCCATTGATCATAATACCCTAGTGATGATGTGCTTAAACTAACCATGAAGAAGCCCTAGAACCCGAATGGTGTCCTTACTCTTAATATACTCTTAATAAAGGAGTCTAAAGATGCCAAGTACCAATCATGTGCGTTGATTGATGTTCACAGTGATCTAACTTTTAAGTACCAATGGTGTATCTAAAATACAAGCCCTTGATTGATACTATAAGGAGGACTATAGATGAATGGCCATACATTGATGAAATATAAATCTTATGATGGGCTCTCTTGATGGAAATGGATGGACGCTACACTATGACATGGTTGGTGACATGATTAATGCTACACTATCACACATAAGAACATACATGACGACATTACATTTGATAACATGGACAATGATGGAAGATATGACATGAATGACCTCACCATACTTGATGATGTATAATGACATTGTTAGAGTCATGACAATAAAGAAGCCCTACTGACTTCTTGCTGTCCCAATCACCTTCTGCACTAAAAAATTCAAGAACAGTCACAAAGAAAAATAAATTTGGACATCTTGGAGGCATCTTTCCACAATGAGACCTTCACCATCTTGAAGATAACTCTTTCCTCTTTCTAATGAGCTATTATACGCCTCCTAACTCCAAATACTCTAAGAGAAATCGAATTTTGAAGATTATATATCCTATTTTTTAAGCTAGTCGACCTACACTCGCACATTCATGTCGGCCTACCTCCAGAAAGACGTGTCCCTTCATCTTGATGTCAAATTCATATAAAAAGAAGGTTCAGACTGTTCATTTGACCAAGGAATTTCAGTGAAGATATCTCAGAAGATAAGGAACAACAACTAAGACACCGAGGACAAAAAACTTAAGGAGAATTCTGGAAAATTTTGGTTGGGTGATAAATCTGGCTTGGATTATTTGACAATTGAAGCAAGGAGCTGTAGGACACCACCAAAGGTAGTTGTAGAAGCTTGGACTAGTAATTAAGTGCTGCAACAGACTTCGGACAAGCAATAACAGGGCTAACTAACCCTCAAACTTGTGATAATATCTTTTACTGAAATTAATGTTGGACTGTGGATTCAGATAAGCCACCAGGAACTCACCACAATCAACTCGGTCACCTACAGGAGTTTGTAACAACTTTAAGGTCGTATTCATATCTATGTCTAACTGAGTATGAAACAAACCTCACACAAAGTCACACATGTTTAGGACCTACAACAACAAACTAGTATATATCAGTCACCTGTGGTAAAGCTGGCTTCAGACCTGAAGTTAGCTAGCTGTGGAGAATCGAAGTGTAAAGTTAAGGGCTCAACCAGTCTCTTCTGAAAGTGCACGGAGTGACAAACATGTGAGAAAAAGCTTGGAGCTATTGCTTAATGTTGAAGAGACTCGGACCCATTTTAATTTGGTGTGGAAGAAATTTTTGGTAAACATTTGAAGCTATCAACAAGCATCGAAATAAACCTATTGTGCACTATTGAAGAACCAAGACCTCATCTAGGAGCAGACAATTTGGAACAACCATTGTAGCATTCTTTGAGCATCTTTTGGAGCAAACACTAAGTTAGTCCTGTTGAGATTTGGAAGTACTCTACTTGCAGTCTTTTGAACTGTAAAAGAATACCTTGAAGCTAATCTGAAGAGTTTAAATGATCATCCCGGAAAAGGTTGTTGAGCAGTGCCATAGCCTTGTTGAAGGATCATGAAGAGAACCTGCCTGTGAAGCAAAGTTCCTTAAAGAATCTTGGAGGAATTTTGTAGCAGTATATTGAAGACCTTTTTGTTGACTTATTGAAGCAGTTTGAACAGAACCTGTTGTGCAAACATTGTTGAAGAATTGTTTGGTGTGGGCAAGCCTATTAAAGAAGTTTTTTGAAGTCGACTTGGAAAGTTATTAAAGAGGCCCTTGAAGAGGCTTAGAGTAGGTGCAGAACTAGGGCTGCTCATTGAAGACACATTGAAGATTTGTGAAGATCATTGAAGACCATGATGTCATCATGAGGTGATTTGGAGATCTTTGCTTGGGTACGATGAAGAGCAATGGTGACACCTTCTTAGAGATCAAGGTTGTCATTGATGACGTGACATGGAGACTAAGTGAGGGGATAGTTGAAGATTGATAAGGCTCGTTGAAAAAGACATTGGGAGCCGTGAAGCATAACGAAATATATATTGACAAAGTAAAGGGTTGGAGCCTCGAAAAGGCAAAGTTGGTGCCTTGGAGAATAGGGTTGGAGTCCTAGAGGATTGGAGTCCTTAAGAAACTAGGTTGGAGCCTGATCCAGAAACAGGGTTGGAGTCCTTGAGGTTGGTGCCTCAGAATTGACAAGGTTGGAGCCTTGGAAGTCCAAGTCGGTGCTTGGCAAATACAAGTTGGAGCCTGGGAGATTGAAGATCGGTGTCTTCATCTAGGGTTGGAGCCCTACATATATTGTACTTGATTTATTGCAAAGAAGAAATTAATAAAAGCATTTATTCTTATTGTTCATTTTGTGTTTTAAATATAAGTGATCTAATTGATAAAAATAACAATTGAAAATAAACACTGATTCACCCCCCTCTCAGTATTTCCAACACTCGTTATTATGTTACTTTTATTGATGATGCAACTAGAAAAACTTGGATTTATTGTATTCAAAATAAATTTGATGTATTTGATACTTTCAAGAATGGAAAGCTTTGGTTGAGATTGAGACAGGAAAGACGTTGAAGTGTTTGAGATCAGACAACGGATGTGAATATTGCAACAAAGAGTTTGATAGGTACTGTTAAGAGCATGAAATTCGCAGAGATAAGACAGTTCCAAGAACACCACAAGAAAATGGTGTGTTAGAAAGGATGAACAGGACAATCATGGAACGTGCAAGGTGCATGAGATGGCATGCATGATTTCCTTTACAATTTTGGGTAGATATTGTAGATACTGTTGTTTATCTAATAAACAGAGGGCCTTCAAGTTCCTTGGATGGTGGTATTCCAGAGTAGGCATGGACAGGTAAAAAGGTAAACTACTCATTTTAAAGTCTTTTGCTTATGACGCCTTTGTGCATATTAATAAAGAAAATAGAGCAAAGCTTGGGGCAAAATCAAAGAAATGTACCTTTATTGGATATGGTGTTAATGATTTTGGTTACCGCTTATATGATTATGAAAATCACAAAATCATTAGGAGTAGAAATGTAATATTCAATGAAAAGGTCTTGTATAAGAATCAGTTGCAGGAAAAGAAACATAAAAAAGAAAACAAAGAATGCACAGTTCTTGATGAGATCACAAAAAAAGTAAAGGTGGCTGAAAATAATAATAATCAACAGCCACAACAACAACAACCACCACAACAACAACAGATACCTTAAACACCTGAAAGTGGTATCATATGATCTATCAGGATAAGTAGACCCCTCGAACGATACTTCCCTTCATTATAATATTTATTGTTGATTGATTCTGGTGAACCCGAATTTTATGAAGAAACAATGCAGGTCAAAACCAGGAAGAAGTGGGTGCTAGCCATGAAAGAAGAGATGAACTTCTTAATACATAACCAGACTTGGGACTTAGTCAGGTTTCTTGCAGGTAAAACAACATTGCAGAATAAATGGGTTTACGGGCTGAAGGAAGAAGATGGAGGAAAACAAAGGTACAAAGCTAGACTTGTGGTGAAGGGGTTTGCACAGAAGAAAGGTATTGACTTTGATGAAATATTTTCTCCTGTTGTTAAGATGACTTCAATCAGAACTATTTTAAGTCTTATAGCAGCGGAAGATTTGCATCTTGAACAGTTAGATGTAAAGAAAACATTTCTCCATGGCGATTTGGAGGAAGAGATCTATATGAAGCAACCACAAGGATATGAGGTCAAAGGGAAGGAAAAATTAGTGTGTAGGTTAAAGAAGAGTTTATATGGCTTAAAATGGGCTCCAAGGCAGTGGTATCTAAAATTTGACAGGTTTATGTCTGAACAAGGTTATACTAGATGTCACTCTGATCATTGTGTTTATCTGAAAAAACAAAATGATGGCAGCTATATTATATTGTTATTGTATGTAGATGACATGCTTTTTTTGGGGTCTAATATGTAGGAAATAAATGTGTTCAAAATAAAATTGACAAATTCATTTGCAATGAAGGATTTGGGAGCTGCAAAACAAATCCTTGGTATGAGAATAACTAGAGACAGAAAAAATCACAAATTAACATTGTCTCAGAATGAGTACATACAAAAGGTGTTGAAAATATTTAACATGCAGAATGCAAAACCAGTTAAGACACCTTTGGCTAGCCATTTCAAACTTAGTAAGGAGATGTGCCCCAAGATCCAAGAAGAAATGAATTATATGTCCAAAGTTCCATATGCATCAACAATTGGAAGCTTAATGTATGCAATGGTCTGCACAAGGCCCGATATTGCACATGTAGTGGGAGTTGTAAGCAGGTACATGAACAATCCGGGAAAAGAGCATTGGATGACAGTGAAATGGATTCTAAGATATTTGAGAGGTACCACAAATCAAGCATTATGCTTTGGTGGTTCAAACATTGCTCTATAGGGATATGTTGATGCATATATGGCAGGTGATAGAGATATCAAGAGGAGCATGACAAGGTATGTATTTACTGTAGCTGGAATAATTGTCAGTTGGATTTCAAAAATGAAAAG
This sequence comes from Pinus albicaulis, assembly GCA_034641835.2. Lineage (NCBI taxonomy): Eukaryota > Viridiplantae > Streptophyta > Pinopsida > Pinales > Pinaceae > Pinus > Pinus albicaulis. The sequence continues at coordinate 20,078,849 of MU968363.1, forward strand.
TGTTGTTGCAATTTCAACAACAGAAGCAGAGTATGTTGCTGCTATAGAGGCTAGTAAATAAATTATTTGGTTACAAAGGTTTATGGATGAATTGGGTAAGAAGCAGAAGATGGGAAGGTTATATAGTGACAACCATAGTGCCATTCATCTTGCAAAGAACTCAACATTTCATTCCAGGACTAAACACATACAACTCAGGTACCATTTCATACGATTTGTGTTAGAAGATGGACAGTTGAAGCTGGAAAAGATACACACTAGCCATAATCCTGCAAATATGTTAACAAAAGTTGTAACCAGGGAGAAACTGAGATTCTGCTCAGTTTCAATTGGTCTTCAAGTATGATGATAAATATGAGAAACAACCAGGTCCAAAGTGGAGTCATTGTCCAGCAAATAAAGTAGTGGTAGAGTTGCTACAATCAGTCAACAAGTGGGAGATTTTTGGGTATGGAGTCTGATTTTCATCCTGAGTCGGAGGTCTTTGTTTCAATCGGATGTAATTTCAGAGTCAATCCGGGCCGTTCATTAGGCAGATGATCTGATGGTAGAAGTTATGTTTAATGTAGGGTTTTTTGCCCTAGAAGACAACCCCTCATTTTGTATGAGGGTATTGTATTCCGGCTGTGTATTGTATGTGTATTATGAGCGAGAAACAGAAAGGGGGACTTTGAGAGAGAGTAGAGGATATTACATCAGATCTACTGTAGGTTGTGTCTCTTCATCTTGCTGGATAATATAAAGGAAGGACTGGTTGTTCGGGGTGGATGTAGCCCAAATTGGGTGAACTACGTATATTTGTCTTTCTTGTTTTATATGTTTTTTGTGTTTGTGTTTCTGCATATTTTATGTGTTCTATTGCTCTTTCATATATAATTTTTCTTCATATTTGGGTGAACTTATTCATTCTCTCATCGTACTTTGTATCTCTGCTGAAAAATTTATTTCTAATAGAAAAAGAATCTAGTTGGGTTTTCCCCTTGTGGGTTTTGCCCTGGTCATTGACCTAACTTCTCAGTATCTCATTGAGTTCTTGGTTGTCTTTGATTGTGCATATGGTTTATGTTCTATCTACAATGACTTAACTTATTTTGCAGCATAAAGAAGTTTTGGATTTAAGTGATTGTAACAACATAGAACATAAAAATTTCAACAAACCATGCCAGTGTATGAAGGCATCTAGGGATTTTTAATCCCTCTGCCTTTGATACCTTTTGGACTGGATGATATTCGTCCCCTGTTTGTTTTTCTTTTCTGTTCAGGTATGTTGCTCTTGTTTGTTGGAAATACCGTTTGTTGGAAATACCGAGAGGGGGGTGAATCAATATTTCTTATCAATTTAGTAAATTTATTAATTGTTAACGAATTAACAAGTAAATATCAACACATCAAGAGAACAACGCATAAGATATTTTTAGGTGGAAACCCTTCTGGGAGAAAAACCATTGAACGCTTTTATAATCATTTTTGATGAGTACAAAATATGTTTCAGCTCCAACTGAAAAGGAAAGCCCCAACTCCCTAGTACTATATAAAAGCATTCAAGTTTTATCAGGGAGCTCCAACTCCAGAAAGGATAATCTTAAGCCTTGGTTTACCAACTATGACTGAAAGGACACTCCAATGCCCTGTTTTTATCAACTACAATTGATAGGATGCTCCAACACCTTACAAGCTCCAACTTGCCCTACCACCACCCTGCCACCCTGAAGTATTTTTAGGCTACAAACTGAATAAGACTTCACTCTCATGCCTTGCACCACCCAACCACCCTGAAGATATAATAATTTGAAAATGAACTGTGGGCTCATGTACCAATGGCACTGGCCCACTTACAAAGATGTTCAAAGAACCTTTACAACTGCTAGTAGATGCACACTCATTCACAACTTCATAACCATTCAAACTGATGATATGTAATCAATTACGTAATTGCTTCTTAGGAAATCTAATCATACCTCAATTTCCACTGCTACAATTGAATCTATTGGTTGTCAAGGATGTGAAATATTGAGATGTATTATGCTGATATCACCACTTTAGATATCTGTCACTATTATGTCTATAGATGTCTTCAAAACTTGCCAACTTTCTTCACTCTTCTCGTCGTGTGTTAATATGTTGGCATCTTTGCTGTAGATAAAGTCTCTTTCTGGGAGCTCTAACCTTGTGACTTAAGTATCCTTTCAATAACCAAGTCTTCTAAGCAAACATCATAATACTGCAACTTATTTTGTAGGGTAAAATTAGTCAAAAAAACCTAGGCAGACCGCACACATTCAGCGGATGCCCACACGTGTTGAAAAATGTGTAACTAGGTTCGGTCTTCATAAATATGAAATGTACTTTTGATTCTTTTATATTGTAAAATGAAACAAAATTTATTATTATTATTTTTGGAGCATGGGTTTCATGCTCAAGGTCTTTTATTTTATAGGTCAAGCACCCATTGAGCGTTTCTAGGGTTCGTCCTAGGTCAAGAAGTCAAAAGATTCATTGTCATAAGTTGAAGACCCCATCAGAGACATTGTAATTTGTAAAGAAAATTATTTTTGTCATTGAAAGTGTCAAAATACCCTTCAAGACCAAGTCAGCCTGAAAGTTGACAAGATGACCTAATTTAAGGAGCCATGTCCACCCTTGAGAAACCTATATAAAGGAGGAAACTCGACCTCCTTGGAATACATTCATCACTCACTCATCCAAGCGAAGGAGGAAGAAGAAAAAGGCAATGAAGAAGGAAGAGGAGAAAGAAGATTTGTTTTTGGGATATTTTTATCTCACACGTGCGAAGGAATGGTATGGTTTCTGCTGTAGATTTAAGGTTTTATTCTACAAGTTCGATCTTGAAGAAGGGAATGAAAGAAGGTCAAGTGAAGGTCACAAGAAGCCTTCCACAAGCTCCATAAGGAAGAGAAAGCCAAGAAAAGGTCTAAGGAAAACTTGGAAGGCTAAACGAAGCTCATACGTGTGGCAACAATGACTGCAAGAGGGCTGATAATTTCAAGTCTGTAGTGGAGGCCGAAATTCTGCAGCTGGGGGTCAAAGTTGTGATACTAGAAGAGATTTGATTGGGTTTAACTTGAACAAGGAAAACACATCATCCGGAAAGGTTGGACTTGGTCTTGGAGGGTATTTGTCTTGGTCTACAGGTCTTGGAATTCGTTAATCGAAGGATCTATAAGGAAGATAACAGATTTATGGGTTTTCCTCTCAAGTGGAGAGGTTTTGGCCCTGGCTTGCAGCCTATATTTTGTGTTCTTGTTCTTGTTTTTGGTAGTTGTTTTATGATATACAAACATAATAATAAGTGAAGAAGCTAATAAGTAAGAAACAATAAAAAATACATCACAAATAGTTATCCTAGAAAGAGAAATCACTCTAATCACTGGCCTATAGATTTCTCAACATGGTATCAGAGCTAAGGTTGGCAGAGGGCATTATGAAGATATCTACTACATTGAAGAAGTTTCTAAAGAAGTGTTCAAAGGTGCAAGTCATCTCAAGAAGGGTATTGTTAACCCCTTATGAATTCCTTGACAAAGCAAGCAAGGGGCTAGAATGTTTTATGAGCCTTCAAGGAATGCATTTCCCTTGAAAACACATCATCCTTGAAGCCTTGTTAAATTCCCTGCCTTTGACTGTTATCCCTTGCTGTTATAGTCTCAATGAGCCTTACTGATGAAGAATTATGCTAAAAAAAAAGGGCCATTCTCTGCCCCTTGTTCCCTGCAGAATCCCCCCATTTTTCCCTTTTTCCCCTTTTTTCCAAGTCCCCTTTGTTCCCCCTAATATCGCCATCAACCTCCTAAATCTTCCCGAAATCCCCATAAAATCCCTCCCTTGCCTTTTGTTTTCCCAAATTTCCATCTTTGCCCCCTATCGTTACCCTCCCTAGGCCTTGAAATGTATTAAAAACCCACTTTCAGACATTTTAACAGGGCTTAGCCCCTACCGCAAGTTCCTTAACCACTTCCCACACGTGCCCTTGCACTAGGACCAAGCGCTAAAGTCCCAAGCGCTAATTGCAATCGGAAGCGTCGGGCGGGCGAAATTCCTTTGTTATATTGAAAAAGTCCGATGCGATCGGCTTATAACATCAAGTCCTGCGATATGTTATACACCGTCGATCTGCTGTTCAGATCCGATGGTGGAGCGCTAATCGCAACCCCCCGTCCGATCGCAATCGCAAGTCCCAGTGGTGCCGCCCCGATTGAGATCCCCCGATCAAATCATAGTCGTCCATCTCCCCGCTGATCAACGGTCAACGCTCCATCGCGCCCCGGCCTCCGATCGCAATCGCAAGCCTTCCCCATCGTCCCCCGATTTAATCTCGTCCGTCCGTTTGATACACAATCCGACGGTCATCGCCGACCCCGCCTAATCGCAATCGGAAGTTTTAATATGTGTCATGCCTTGTTCCCTCCGATTGCGATTGCTCCGAATTGATCCTGACCGTCCACTGGATCTAGGATCTAACGGTCAAGTTTTGATCGCCCTCCGCCTCCGGCTGGGTCCCACCTCGTCGCATTTCATTACATTTCCTTCGCATTTCTTTGTATTTTGTTCGAAGTCTAAAGATTAAGACTTACACTAGAGTCTTATGTTTCACGGTTGTTCCGTCCACTTTCATATATCATTCCGTTGCCCGATCCCCGCCGTTGATCTTCGCTCCCAGGCCACGATCTAACACTCTGCGCTGCATTCTGCCATCAAACCCTATTATTCGTAAGTCTTCACCAGTTCATTGCATTTTGTCACCATTGTTTAGTGAAAGCCACCATTCTGCCGCCGCGCTATCATATTTTTCGCCCCCCGCCCCACCAGTCTTCCATTGCATTGATTTTTTACACACAGTTATGAGTTTTTGCAGAGTACAAGAGTTGAAACGCCGCCATAATTACACAGTATGGATACAGCAGTAAGTTTCCCACTGACAGAGGCAAGGAATTTAATAAAGGGTAGGTTTCCACATCAGCAGAATGTCTTCTTCCGAAGAAGGACGGATTGCCCATACTGTTTGATTATATGCCGTGCTCCAGAGGAGATGTCCGCCTATAACACAATCCAAAGCTCTCAAAGCATTTGTCGCACAAGTATGGCAGATAATTCCATCTTTATTACCAGTCTGTTTATTCACCCACAGTACCACAAAGTACTACTGCAGCCAGAAGTACACCAGGACCAGACCAGAGTAAATGGAAACCAAAGAAGATCACTCTTTCGCTCCAAAGGGTACCAGGGATAAATGCAGAGATTTAAAACAGAATGGGTTTCGGCTCTCTCCTACCTTTCTGTGTTATAATGTTTCATTTAGTGCCCCACCTACTTCCTCGGCTCATCTTCTGCTATAAAACTCAGGAAGAAATTATTGTAAAGGTTGTTGATGAGATATCAAAGAATTGCAAGCAGCTTCTCTTGAGACGAGTTCTCTGTGTATAATTGTAAGATAAGCTGAGGAAGATGTATTTAGATTGAATGACTAAGCTATTGGCTATGTTGTACTTGATTGGTGTTGATATTTAATATGACAAGCACATTTCATTGGATCTTGATCTAAAGCTGCGGTGGTGTTTTTCTATCTCTGTGTTAACCCATTTCATTTCAGTTCTTCTGGCTTGCATCAGAAATCTGGTATAGGATTTAACCTTGATAGGTACCCTATACTTCTGCTCTCCTTGCCTTTGATGTTTTTCTGCTAATGTGTTATCTAAAGATTGATTTTAATTGATTTAACCAGTGTAGTGGATGATATTGCCTGCTAGCTGATGTATGAATTAATGGAATCTGTTTCTTTTAGATGTGCTTGTTAGGATTTAGTTGGATGCGTTGAGAACACTGGGAGGTCTAGAACTCTGCCTCTGTCTCACTAGGATCTTTCCATTCAATTAAGCCTTTCCGGGTTCCCCTGTGCTGCCTCTGATCGTGTCCAAGCAGGTCTGGAGTTAAATGACCTCTGACTTGATCTATAGACAGAATAAGATGGTTCTCCTTCTTCATTTTCAGCCCTTAATGTTCCATACCACCTAATCACTTTAGGATCCAAGGCTTTAGATGACTAGCCCAACTGAAAGCTTGCGTGTTGAGTAGTAAGTAAATCCTTTCTTGACTCCATTGCCCAATGGACTTGACACTCCCTAAATTACTTCTCTCCACCTAAATTCCTTTTTGCCTTGTATTGTCTCATGCTGAACTCTTCCTTCCTGAATCCCAGCAACCAAACTCAAAATCAAACAAACCTTGTGCTTTATAACTAGCCTAACATCTTAAACTTTAAGCTTCATTGACATAAACCTTCGCTCATACAGAGAGATCCCTCTTTGGACCCAGGAGGGCTGGATCCTAAGGTCCGAAAGTGGTTCTGATGTTGTCTCATCTTTTGGTATTGCCAACCTTGCCAAAACATGGGAACCCCAACATAATGGCGACTCCGCTGGGGACTTTCTGAGTATTTCGCATCCTACTACATCACAAAGCCTCAGAAAACCTAGAATCTCTGGTCAGGTTGGTAGTAAAACACTTACACTTACATTCCGCTTACCTCTTGTGTGTTTTACCCCATACTCTTAGACAGAGCCTGGAAAGGGTCAGGTAGCCTCCAGATCTCACACTCTTTCGGAGGTGACATATCTGGTAAACGCCCTCCCAGTCAATCTCTGGTTAGAGTTTGCGGTGTTTCGGGAAGACATCCTTGAAAAGGACATCTCTAGTGCACTGTGGTGGACAGTGTACCCTTCAAAAACTTCCTAAACCTTCCACCTGGCGAGTCCAATTTTTCATAAACGTTTAAAGACTCCACTGGGAGACCAACCCCCCATAACAACATCAACCACGGTAGAAGTGACAAGCAGGGTTAAGCTGCTAGATCAGAAAACAAAATTCTGGCTTCTAGAACCATTCATACAAGAGCTTACCCTAATCCAGACCCACCTGAAATAGTTGACAATCCTGAGAGCATCCTCAAGGGAGCTCCTACACCTAATAGATCAACTATTTCCAAACACATCCATAGAGCTAATTCTGCACCAGAAGATCTGACAGCTCTCTCACATTTTCACCTTGACCTAGACCAGCCAAACAACTTATCTAGAACTAGGTCATTCTGTAGCGTAGACCAGCCAGACTCTGAGCTTCTTGATTCACCACAGCAAGGTGGCAGACACCTTGGGAATAGACAGACCCCTCCATCTACACCTCTTGATTTACATTTCATACAAAAATTAGGGCTCAGTCACCCTAGGTCTGCTCATCAGTCCTCTGATGGTCATAGTATCCCTGTCATCCATATACCAGTTGCCCAAGCCAACCCTTTAACTCATCAAAACATCATCATGGCAGCTTGGTATGCACCTCTGGTTTTACCTCAGCCTCTAGTACCCTTACCTAATGATTATCAGTCAAAAATCCCACACTTCACTGCAAAGGAATCCATCACAGCCCAACAACACGTAGATAAAATGGAAGATTCTTTTGACTACATGGAAATTGATGATGATACTGTCAAAATGAGAATCTTCGCCCAAAGCTTAGGGGGTGATGTGACCAGGGAGCATCAATGATCTTCCGGGCTTGTATCAGACTTTCATAAACAAATGGGAAACTAGGGCAAACCCCCGCTAGCTCCTGGCATAATATATGACCCTTAAAAGAAACGTAGGAGAGAGTGTTCACGATTACACAACAAGATTCAACAACATTTATAATGCTCTCCCTCCACATATGAAACCTCCACAAGGCATGGCCCTAGCAAAATACCCTGAGGGTTTTGATGCTGACATGGCCTATGAGCTTAGAGAAAAGGAATACAACACATTGGAGGACATGTAGAAATGAGCAGTGAATATAGAAGCCAACCTGATTGAGAAAAGAGAAAGGTTGAAATCCGAGAGAAGGGTAACATATAAAGATGACAATGTAGCTTCCACATCTGACCAAAATTATGATAAGCTGTCTAAAAATGTGGAAAGGTTACAACAAATGATGGAAAAAATGGTTGTCACAGTCAGTAATCAGAACAGAAACCAAAATCAGAACCAGAACTTTGGGAGAAACAATAACACTCCAAACAGAAAAAAAGAATCAGATCAACAAGTTATTCCCCCATTCCAAAACTTTCTTGATGAAGATGAGGGAATCATAGAAGAGTCTGAGGGAAACACAATTAATATGTTCGAAACAGAAGATTCAATCCATAATTGTTATTCAGAAGAAGACCAACCTTCACCCTCTGGTTGGGAAGAGGAATGGTTGGAATTTGAAGATTACAGATTAGGATTTGAAAATGCCATGATGCAGGTCAGAGAACAATATGAACTTAGGAGCAAAAAGAGTCAAGAAATTGCCAAACCCAAAGCTTCTGAGACTACCATCAAAAAGAGGCCTGAGAAAACTTCTAAAGTAACTGCTGAAACCAACAAATCAGCAGCTGAGAGTTCTGGAAAGAATAGAGAGAAAGACAACCAAAACACTAATGTACAAGGTAAACCAGCTAGCAGCACTAGCACTGCAGTTAGTGCTCCTGATAAAACTGTCACAAACACTATACATAACGAGGATCTGCCCACTGATTCAGCCACTAAGGCAGTGGAAAATAAAACGGAGATGAGCATTCCAAAGAGTCAGTCCACTTTCAATTTGGAAAGTGAGATTGCAAGAATTAAAATCTCTGTCCCACTTTCTGAGCTGGTCACTCAGGATGTATATAAAGGCTAGATTTTGAGAGCTTTGAACTTAGGTGAGAATGGTGACTCTGTCAATCTGAATGATGATCAACTTGCCCTTTTGTTTGGTCCCAAGATAGAGGGGAAGTTTCAGGAGGGGGTAGTTCCGCCTTTCTATATTAGTCTCAACTTTCATGACAAGATCCTGCACAACGCAATGCATGATTCTGGAGCATCGCACAACCTAATGCCTAAGGTAGTCATGGAAAGGCTAGGTCTAGAGATAACAAGACCTTACAAAGATTTATACTCTTTTGACTCTAGCAGAGTAAAATTCCTAGGCCTGATCAAAAACTTGTGTGTGAGCTTAACTCAAATCCCAGCTAAATGCATGGTCATGGATGTTGTGGTGGCAGATGTGCCACCCAAGTATGGCATGCTATTATCAAGATCATGGGGAGCCAAGCTCCAGGGTACAATGCAGATGGATGGCTCGTATGCCACAATCCCAAATTTTGGACAACTTAGAAAGCTGTATAGGGAGATACAGATGAAATTCCTAGTCGGTAGCCCCAAAAAACCAGAAATTTCACCTGTCTATTCTGTACATATAGACCTTGACTCCTTCATCTTTTGTAATGATGGATCTTTAGAAGGGCCAGAGTCCCAAAACAGAGACACAAACGGAGAGGCAGAAGCTGTTGATTTCAACATAGTGGCTGCTCTGGATTTAGAGGACAACGAAGAAGAAAACCGCAATAAAACCTGTAGGACATGCGGTGGAGACCTAACCCCGAGTGAACAAGAAAAAAAGCATGAACAACCATCCGACCAGATCCCTAAAACGCATACATTTCATGTGGAACAAAGCAATCCACAACCCAGTATAGACTCTACCACGCAACATAATGGCGAAACCAGCTATAGGGAAGAGGGTGATAACGAAAGCAAAAATGAACCCCTGTGGGTGATGAACTTCGATGGGTCATGCACCAGAAGAACCGCTGGGGCAGGAGTGTGGATTCATAACACAGAGAATGATTACGCAGAGAGTCATGCCTGCAACCTGCACTTCAAATGCACGAATAACGTAGCTGAATACGAGGCTCTGATCCTGGGTCTAAATCTGTTGAGAAAATTAGGAGCTCGTAGGATTAATGTGCATGGAGACTCTGAGCTGATTATTAAACAGGTAAACAGGGAATACACAACGAAACATCCTAGGCTGAGGGCATATAGGAATGACACCATGGATCTCCTGAAAACGTTTGTTGAATACAAATTAGTGTTTGTTCCTAGGAGTCAAAACGTAATTGCAAATGGATTAGCTTGCCTGGCCAGTTCATATCCCAAAACCCCCAGTGACCAACAGATCATCATTCAAACCAAATTCAGACCTGCTGTGCCAGACAACGAAAAATATTGGCAGATTTTTGAAGGAGATAAACAGATCGAAGATTTTTTGGTAGGCAGAAACGAGTTTGAATTTTCTGATTCAGACTCTAAATCTGACCGTAGCTGCCTAAGTGATGAGTCCTTAGATGAGGAAGAAACACCTTGTAACATAGAAATAAATTCTTTAGAGGAACAGACTGGGAATCCAGACTGCAAATGTGAAAACGAAGATAGTGAAGAGGTAGAGGTGCTGCAGGCCAAAGATAAGAATATACCCAGAGGCCTGGCACCCTTAGAGGACCTTTTTGACTTTGATGATGTGGCCAAAAAGCCCACTATAGAACATGCAGACTCTGATGTGGAAGAATGCAATATAGGCGCTGAAGATAAGCCCAAAATGATCAAAATGGCTAAGTCTTTACCTGCAGACATGAAGAAGAAATACATTGACCTTTTCAAGGAATTCATTGATGTATTTGCGTGGAGCTATGAAGATTTAAAGGCCTATGACACAAATATCATTCAACACAAAATTCCCTTGAAAGAATATCAAAATCCCTTTAGGCAAAAACTTCGCAGAATCAATCCCAAACAATTTCCTGCAGTAGAGAAGGAGATTAAGAAAATGTATGAAGCGGGTATAATTGTGTCGGTGAGGTTCTCTGATTGGGTATCAAACTTAGTGGCTGTAAGGAAGAAAACAAGAGAAATCAGATTGTGCATAGACTTCAAGAATATTAACAGAGCCTCACTCAAGGACAATTACCCTTTGCCTAAAATGGAACATATCCTTCAAAAGGTAGTGGGCTCTAAAAGGATCTCCTTGTTGGATGGTTTTTCAGGATATAACCAAGTCTTAGTGATCCCAGAAGACCAACTCAAAACAGCCTTTACCACTCCATGGGGTACCTTCATGTATGTGAAGATGCCTTTTGGATTGATGAACGCTGGAGCCACCTTCCAAAGAGCGATGGACATAGCATTTTCAGATGAGATAGGGCATTTCATTTTTATCTACTTAGATGACATAACAGTCTTTTCCAAGACTGAAGAAGAACACCTAAAACATCTGAGAAAAGTATTTGAAAAATGTAGAAGGTTTGGTCTGTCTCTGAACCCTAAAAAGACTGTCTTTGGGCTACATGAGGGTAAGCTCCTTGGCCACATCATATCCGAGAAGGGAATCAGGATAGACCCACAACGAGTTGAGGGAATACTACAGATTGCATACCCCAGAAACACCAAGGAATTACAGTCTTTCATTGGAAAGATTAACTTCCTTAGGAGGTTTATTCCAAATCTAGCTGAACACCTTAGAAACATGACTAACATGCTGAAGAAAGGTGCGAGAGTTAAATGGACCGTGGGAGCAAAACAATCTTTTGAATCAGTGAAAATTGCACTTACCCAAGCTCCCGTCCTAATCAGCCCAGATTTTTCCAAAGATTTCCTGATCTTCTCATTCGCCTCAGAGCATACAGTGGCTGCAGTTTTGCTGTAGAAGAACACAGAGGGGATGGAACAGCCAATTGCCTTTTTTAGCAAATCACTCAGAGATGCACCTTCGAAATACAATATCATGGAGAAACAGGGCTATGCTTTGATTAAGGCCTTGAAAGACTTCAGGGTGTACATATTGCATTCCCACACTGTAGCTTATGTGCCCAATATCATCGTCAAAGATATACTGTCCCAAGACCCAGACGGGAAAAGGGGCAAATGGATAGCGGTGATCCTGGAGTATGACCTTGAGATAAAACCCGCCAAACTGGTTAAAGGTCAGGGCTTAGCTAAGTTAATGGCTGAATCGAACTTACAAGCCCTAGAAATTAACATGATAAGTACCTTGGATGAGCAACAAGAATTGCTCGACCTCACTATTGAGAAAAAATTTCGGAATTCTCCTTGGTATTCCGACATTCTGTATGTGCTTACACACCTCAATGCCCCTCCCGGATGATCAAAGACCAAGGCCAGATTCTAAAAACTAAAAACCAGAAGTTACTGCATTGTGAACGAAAACTTATACTGGAAGAATCCTAATGGCCTGTTGCTTAAATGTTTGACTGAAAATGAGGCAGAGAGGGTTAAACAAGAATTCCACGCTGGAGAATGTGGAGGCCACCTGAGTTGGAAAGCCACTGCAAACAAAATACTCAGAGCTGGTTACTATTGGCCCACACTCTTCAGTGATGTCCATAAAATGATAGTTGCATGCCACAAATGTCAAATCTTTGAGGGCAAGAGAAAGCTCCTCCCTTTACCCCTATAGCCCATCACTGTTGAAGGTCCCTTCCTGCAATGGGGCTTAGATTTTATAGGGGAAATTCACCCAGCTTCTTCTGCCCAACACAAATGGATCATAACAACCACAGATTATTTCACTAAGTGGATAGAGGCCGTGCCCACTAGGAATGCCACAGATTCAGTCATCATTAGTTTCCTAGAAAGTCACATCCTATCTCGGTTTGGCTGCCCAAGGAAAATAATCACTGATAATGCTACTGCTTTTGGATCCAAAAGGATGGTTGATTTTTGTCACAGGTACCGAATAACGCTTGGCCATTCAACTGCCTATTACCCTCAAGGTAATGGATTAGTTGAATCATCAAACAAGAGCCTGGTGATCATCATCAAGAAGTTGTTGGAAGAGAACAAAAAACCATGGCATAACAAGCTAGTACATGCTTTGTGGGCTGACAGGCTTACAACCAAGAAGTCCGTTGGCATGTCACCATTTCAGCTTGTCTATGGAACAGAAGCAGTATTCCCTACCAGCCTTGGGATACCAGTGATCAAACTGATCCAGGAGATCCAAACAGAAGAAGACAATATGGTCAGGAGAATAAATCAAACAATTCATCTCCAGCAAACAAGGGAAGAAGTCTACAACAGAGCAGTGAAAGTTCAAGAAGATGTAAAGAGATTGTTTGACAAAAGAACCAAAGCCGCTGATTTCAAGATTGGAGATAAAGTTCTGAAGTGGGATTCAAGGAGGGAGGACAAAGGAAAAAACGACAAGTTTGACAGTTTGTGGCAAGGTCCATACATCATACAAGCCACTGTGGGCCCTAATGCATTTTTCTTACAAGAACTTGATGGTACAGAATTGTTCGGGGGTCCTGTCAATGGCAGGATGCTCAAACACTACTTCTGCTAATTCACAATTTCCAGTTTCATTTCCATTTTACATACCATCGCAGTTTTTATTTTTCAGGAAAGGGAAAATGTTTCAAAGAATAGAGGAAAAAGAGAGGTTCAGACATGCTTAAAACATGAACCTCGGATGTGCGAAAGATTGGCTCTAATAAGCTCAAAACCTGAGCCAAAGCAAGTAAAGCAGCTGGTCCTAACATGCTCAAAATCTGGACCAGCAAAGGAAAAGGAAAATCAACTCTAACATGCCCAAAACCAGAGCTGATGAAGAAAGAAGTGACTCCAACATGCTCAAACTTGAGTCACGAAAAAGAGAGAAGGATGCTCCAAGGTTGCAAATTTCAAGCCTTCACAGTTTTGTCTTCAGTTTCGCAAGTTCCTGTCCATGTGCAACTGTCTTTATGCCTTGGACCCACAACAAGTCAGACAGTCTAATCCTGGCTTGACTGTTTTTCAATTTCCTGTCTTAGAATGTAGAGAAGAAATCTGCTGGATAGTTTAATCCCAGCAGATATTAGATTAGGTAGAGAAACATATGAGACCAAAAGTCTAATCCGGTCTCATGGAGCAATAAAGGTAGATTTAGAATAGGTTTATTTTCTGTTTGCAAAAATAAAAAGATGTAAAGGGTCTGCTAGCTCAAATGCACCCTGGAAGAAGAAAAATGCTAGGATTGTAGTTTGGGTAGGTAGTTTGTTGAAGTAAGTTTCTGTTGCTGTAATGTCTTCATATTGTGGCAGCTGATCAAAGGAACAGGGATGTGCCGAGCAGCAGGCATCTGGCCTACACCAAAGATCAATTTCTGAATTCTTGACTCTTTCAAGAAGAAGCCATCCCCATGTGGAGCCACTGTTAGCCCCTTATGAATTCCTTGACAAAGCAAGCAAGGGGCTAGAATGTTTTATGAGCCTTCAAGGAATGCATTTCCCTTGAAAACACATCATCCTTGAAGCCTTGTTAAATTCCCTGCCTTTGACTGTTATCCCCTGCTGTTATGGTCTCAATGAGCCTTACTGATGAAGAATTATGCTCCAAAAAAAAGGGCCATTATCTGCCCCTTGTTCCCTGTAGAATCCCCACATTTTGTCCTTTTTCCCCTTTTTTCCAAGTCCCCTTTGTTCCTCCTAATATCCCCATCAACCTCCTAAATCTTTCCGAAACCCCCATAAAATCCCTCCCTTGCCTTTTGTTTTCCCAAATTTCCATCTTTGCCCCCTATCGTTACCCTCCCTAGGCCTTGAAATGTATTAAAAACCCACTTTCAGACATTTTAACAGGGCTTAGCCCCTTACCGCAAGTTCCTTAACCACTTCCCACACGTGCCCTTGCGCTAGGACCAAGCGCTTAAGTCCCAAGCGCTAATTGCAATCGGAAGCGTCGGGCGGGCGAAATTCCTTTGTTATATTGAAAAATTCCGATGCGATCGGCTTATAACATCAAGTCCTGCGATATGTTATACACCGTCGATCTGCTGTTCAGATTCGACGGTGGAGCGCTAATCGCAACCCCCCGTCCGATCGCAATCGCAAGTCCCAGTGGTGCCGCCCCAATTGAGATCCCCCGATCAAATCATAGCCGTCCATCTCCCCGCTGATCAACGGTCAGTGCTCCATTGCGCCCCGGCCTCCGATCGCAATCGCAAGCCTTCCCCGTCATCCCCCGATTTAATCCCGTCCGTCCGTTTGATACACAATCCGATGGTCATCGCCGACCCCGCCTAATCGCAATCGGAAGTTTTAATATGTGTCATGCCTTGTTCCCTCCGATTGCGATTGTTCCGAATTGATCCTGACCGTCCACTAGATTTAGGATCTAACGGTCAAGTTTTGATCGCCCTCCGCCTCCGGCTGGGTCCCACCTTGTCGCATTTCATTACATTTTCTTCGCATTTCTTTGTATTTTGTTCAAAGTCTAAAGTTTAAGACTTACACTAAAGTCTTATGTCTCACGGTTGTTCTGTCCACTTTCATATATCATTCCACTGCCCGATACCTGCCGTTGATCTTCGCTCCCAGGCCACGATCTAACGGTCTGCGTTGCATTCTGCCATCAAACCCTATTATTCGTAAGTCTTCACCAGTGCATTGCATTTTGTCACCATTGTTTAGTGAAAGCCACCATTCTACCGCCGCGCTATCATATTTTTCGCCCCCCGCCCCACCAGTGTTCCATTGCATTGATTTTCTACACACAGTTATGAGTTTCTGCAGAGTACAAGAGTTGAAACGCCGCCATAATTACACAGTATGGATACAACAGTAAGTTTCCCACTGACAGAGGCAAGGAATTTAATAAAGGGTAGGTTTCCACATCAGCAAATTGTCTTCTTCCGAAGAAGGACAGATTGCCCATACTGTTTGATTATATGCCGTGCTCCAGAGGAGATGTCCGCCTATAACACAATCCAAAGCTCTCAAAGCATTTGTCGCACAAGTATGGCAGACCATTCGATCTTTATTACTAGTCTGTTTATTCACCCACAGTACCACAGAGTACTACTACAGCCATAAGTACACCAGGACCAGACCAGAGTAAATGGAAACCAAAGAAGATTACTCTTTCGCTCCAAAGGGTACCAGGGATAAATGCAGAGATTTAAAACAGAATGGGTTTCGGCTCTCTCCTACCTTTCTGTGTTATAATGTTTCATTTAGTGCCCCACCTACTTCCTTGGCTCATCTTCTGCTATAAAACTCAAGAAGAAATTATTGTAAAGGTTGTTGATGAGATATTAGAGAATTGCAAGCAGCTTCTTTTGAGACGAGTTCTCTGTGTATAATTGTAAGATAAGCTGAGGAAGATGTATTCAGATTGAATGATTAAGCTATTGGCTATGTTGTACCTGATTGGTGTTGATATTTAATATGACAAGCGCATTTCATTGGAACCTGATCTAAAGCTGCGGTGATGTTTTTCTATCTCCGTGTTAACCCATTTCATTTCAGTTCTTTTGGCTTGCATCAGAAATCTGGTATAGGATTTACCGTTGATAGGTACCCTATACTTTTGCTCTCCTTGCCTTTGATTTTTTTTTGCTAATGTGTTATCTAAAGATTGATTTTAATTGATTTAACCAGTGTAGTGGATGATATTGCCTGCTAGCTGATGTATGAATTAATGGAATCTGTTTCTTTTAGATGTGCTTGTTAGGATTTAGTTGGATGCGTTGAGAACACTGGGAGGTCTAGAACTCTGCTTCCGTCTCACTAGGATCTTTCCATTCAATTAAGCCTTCCCGGGTTCCCCTGTGCTGCCTCTGATCGTGTCCAAGCAGGTTTGGAGTTAAATGACCTCTGACTTGATCTATAGACAGAATTAGATGGTTCTCCTTCTTCATTTTCAGTCCTTAATGTTCCATACCACCCAATCACTTTAGGATCCAAGGCTTTAGATGACTAGCCCAACTGAAAGCTTGCGTGTTGAGTAGAAAGTAAATCCTTTCTTGACTCCATTGCCCAATGGACTTGACACTCCCTGAATTACTTCTCTCTGCCTAAATTCATTTTTGCCTTGTCTTGTCTCATGCTGAACTCTTCCTTCCTGAATCCCAACAACCAAACTAAAAATCAAACAAACCTTGTGCCTTATAACTAGCCTAACATCTTAAACTTTAAGCTTCATTGACATAAACCTTCGCTCATACAGAGAGATCCCTCTCTGGACCCAGGAGGGCTAGATCCTGAGGTCCGAAAGTGGTTATGATGTTGTCTCATATTTTGGTATTGCCAACCTTGCCAAAACATGGGATCCCCAACAGGTATCAAAGAATTATGGAATCTCCTATTACGCCAAAGAAGGAAGTAACCAAGTCAAAGGACGAAGGAATCTTCTTAGCACTCATTGACACATTTCAAGAAGAGAGTATTTGGGTGATTGATAATGAAGCATAAAGACACATGACTGGTCATCACAAGCAACTAAAAACATTGTCAAAATAAAATTCTTCTTGCTCTGTAGAGCTTGGTGATAATAAGAGCTATCTCGTGAGAGGATTCGGATCAACCTCGATAGAGTTGGAGAATGGAGGCAACATTCATCTCGACAACATCCTATTTGTTCCAAGTTTGCATAAGAACTCACTTTCCATCTCAAGTGTTGAAGATAAAGGTGATAGAGTGGCCTTCATTGATGGAAAAGTTGTAGTATGGGGTAAAAGCTAGAGTAATTGGGATTCGTGAAGGAAGACTTTACATGTTGCTATCTCCCTTTGCCCAAGCTCTAGTTCACATTGAAATTAGCCCATGTGAACTTTGACATAGAAGATTCATTCATCTCCAATTCAAAATCCTTCCAACCCTAAATTCGATAGTAGATGGAATCCTCGAACTGAAGGAAGATCACGAAGGAGTATGCAAGGGATGTGCAGTGGTTAAGAACACCAAGAGACCATTTGGAAGCAGTGCTTCATGGTCAAAAGAAATATTGGATCTTAATCATTATTATGTCTGTGGTCATATGACTCCTAAATCTCTTGGAGGTCATCTATATTTTGCCACATTTATAGATTGACCATTCAAGGAAAACTTGGGTTTACTTAATGAAATCCAAGGATGAAGTATTTACCAAATTTTAAGAATTCATAGTTTAAGTAGAGAACCTTATAGAAAGAAGAATCAAGATATTAAGATCCAACAATGGAGGAGAATATACATCTAAGGAAATCATCGCTTTCTGTAAGGAGTCTAGGATCAAGAGGGAGATGGTAGTCCCATATAATCTTGAACACAATGGAGTTGCAGAACAAAATAATCGATCCATTGAAAAAAGTGTAAAATCAATGTTTCATGATTAAGATTTACCGAATTTTCTGTGGGGTGAAGCTACAAAGACAACTGTATACATAAAAAATCAAAGTCCCCACAGGTCACTAGATAACAAAACTCCTGAAGAAGTATTCACTAGGAAGAAACCAATCATGGATCATCTCCGAATTTTTGGTTGTCCTGTCTATATTCATATACCTAGGACAAGAGAAAGATGTTGGGCCCATCATGCATGAAGGGAAATTTTTTTGGCTACAACATATCTTCTAATTCCTATAGGATCTATATAAAAGGACACCGAATAGAAGTCAACCAAGATTTGATATTTTTCTAAAGTGTTGCATTCAAGAAATCAAAGGATCTCCCTATGGACTCCGATGAAGAAGAACTTCCTGTATTCAAAGAAGTTACTAGTGAAGAAGAAGAATCAAATCATGAAGATGAAGGTCCCAATGAACCTATACAACCTGTGGCTATCCTCATTGGTTGAAGTCTACACTTCTAGATGCAAATGGTCTTGGAGCAAGTCAAGGTACATTCAGGGAAATCAAGAAGCCCAAACGATATTTTGGGTATGCAACATTCATTACAAAACTAATAGAAGCAGAGCCATCCACTTTTGAAGAAGCTGTCAATCACCAAGAATGGAAGGATGCCATGAATGAAGAATATCAATCTATAATGAAGAATGGAGTTTCGGAGATCATACCTAGGCCTAAAGACAAATCTGTGGTAACTTCCAGGTGGTTTTACAAGATCAGACATGCAAAAATTGAAGTATTTACTGTCTTTTACACGTGTTCCCATTTCATGTGTTGCAAATCCCTCCCCCCAAACCATTTACCACCTACTACACCCCCTTGCAATACCGTTGCCATACCATTTACCACAATCATTTGAATTTATAAATGTGAGGTGGGAAATTTAAAAAATTATAAAATCTGCATCGAAGTCAATAATGAAGGGAAGATTTTTAGAGTTGTATTTTTCTGGAATAAGCTTATGGGTGAAATCTTGAGGTAAGAGGATGCTAGGTCAACAATTGAAATATATCTTCGTGTAGGTACTGGAATAAGGTTATGGGTGAAAATTTTAGGTAAGAGGAGGCTAGGTCAACAATTGAAATATATCTTCCGGAAGGTAAAAATGAAGATACATGTTCGAGAAGTATATTTCAATACAAATCGTGGATTTTTCAATGTTATAAAGATATATTTCCTCCCCGTGGCATAATTTTATAGAGGTGAAAATGAAATTCGACAGAGTAGACAAATGGACTTTTTTTTTTCTACGGTATAAGGAAAATAATTATAAAGAGGGAAAATGCACGTGAACATAAAATTTGGAAAATTTCTTATCCAAAGTTTTTGCATGAGTGAAAAAGGAGGATAGAAAATATATTTTCATAATTTACCAATTATGGTTGGAGACATGGTTTATGGGAAAACCAATAAATGGTAATTCGATCCATCTAATTGTAAATGGTTAGATGACCAAATTTTGGTGATGACAAATTGCCCCCCAACGTGCGAGCGTTAGGAGCTAATCATATTGCCGAAGTACATTGTAAGTATACAATCACTAGGCACCGAAGGGGAGTCAGAGAGAGATAGATATATATAGACGAAGCGAAGCGAGAGAGGACAATGACTGAGGGGGCGAGACCTAAAAATGATATAAGTCTCCTTTGATGTTGGGGTACCTGTTCTCAATGGGGCGAGCGAGGCATACCTATGCCAGTAGAGATGACAAAGTACAAAAAATGATAGTGGGCTCAACAATATGAGACTGAGCAATAAAATACATGATAGATGTTACATGACATGTTGGCATAAAATGGGCCAAACAAAAATATAATTTTGAAATTTGGTTATCGGAGGACAGATGTTTCCCTAAGGCTTTGATCTTTGGGCTAGGGAAAAGTGTCCAAAAGAATTTAATTTTTCTCTTAAAGTGACTTTGTAAGTTATAAAGTCAAATCTAATTTAAAAGTGACTTTAAGTGATAAAGTTACTAAGTCTAATTTTAAAATGACTTTAATAAAGTCAATGCGAAATTAGAAAATGAAAAGTGATTTTGGAAATAAATGACTAAGAGGGTCTTTATTAAAGTGGGGTGAATTAAAAAATAGAAAGTGAGATTTAAATGCACATTTAATCTCAGCCCTAGATCTAAAGCTATCTTAGCCATTGTATTTATGGATTCCCCAAAAGTCACTTAGTGTTAGGTAAATGAGGAAAATGAGAGAAAATATCATTAAGTATTTCATGAGCAGATTGAGAGAGGAGGAGAGAAAGAAAAGGAGAAATTTCTGAGCGGAGGGAGAGCAACAAAGATACACAACAAATCCATATAGTAGCTTGGCACATTTCCCAAGGCAGTATTTTCGGACAGTAACATTTATTTGGCATGGTTACCAAGACAGAATTCATACAACACTGTTAACATGCTTTTCAAGGCAATGTACATCGTTGTTTTTGAGGAGCAGATTCAGCAGTCAAGGGCATGATTTTTGAGGCAGCTTTTCAGGGCACAAAAATCAAGGAGGGACTGCTGTACTATCCATACAGTTTTGTACACATAGAATCTGGGACACATTTCAAGGCAGAAAGTACAACATTTTATGTTGTAATTTTACTGTAATTTTTTGTTTGCTGTTGGCATGATTTTAAAGATGGAAAGTTGGCACAGAAATTGAGATAAGTGGGTTTTGTGTTTGCTGTAATTTTTACTGTGTTTTACTGTTCACTATAAAAGCATATTCAAAAATAAAGAGAAGCTTTCGAACTGGTTTTCCCCAAGATTTGTAGGGGGTTTTTCAAGGGTCATATTGACAAAAAATCAGCATGTCTATTTTCTGTGTGGGCTTGATATATTTTTCTGGGTTTTTTATTTCTGCATTTTCAACACTGTGAAATTTCCAGAATTTGTGTTTTCAGAAAATATTTTGTTTTTCCAGCTTGTTGAATATATGGTTATGAGAATGGGCATTTAACTATATGGGAGAAATAAGGAGAAACTGAAAACCAGGGTTGGTAATAAAATTTCTACATATAATGGATCCCACATACATACTGTGCCTGGAGAAACATGAGCCAGGATTGAATACAATAATATTCGAGTACATGAGACATAATAACAACTAAAGAAGCCCTGCTAGACAGGAAAGTGCTATGAAAATATGAATGGATCATCTATGATACATGCATGCTATGGGCGCTGCAAGCAGCTGAAACCGAACCCATGAAATCTGTGGAGCTGCATATGACGCTGTAGCATAATCTGAGGTCATTCGGGCATGTGGGGGGCTACCTAAAGGGTCACCCCCTCATGAGGTCTGAAAAATCTCACACACACCCGGGAATCACTGGTACAATCTGCTGGATCACCATACCATCACGTATACGAATCTCAATCATGTAATAATGAGTTAAGGCCAAGTGGATGAGAAACAACTAAGTCAAAGGGAAATTATGCTTGATCCGAGGCACCGAACAAGAATGGAAGATGGAACCAAGGTACACCGGATTCTAGACCTGTCTTCTGGAATGAATGTGCTGATGTCGACAGAAGGAGGTTCACCATAGGTGAGGCAATGATGAATCCTCAACTAAGGCATGAGGTATCATAGTAAAGTGACTGATAGACTGACACCAAGGATGATGATGGAATAGGGGATACTGAGTAGTAGACCACTGACTTTCCTTGTCAAAAAATAAAAAACATAGATGACCTGAAAACGACTGACTCGACTCCAGAGGGGATGGGGGACAATATGACCAGAGTCCAAAATGGGTGACACGAGAGAAATGCGAGGCAAAAATGGATGGAATACTGTAATAGGAGGCAAAGGGAATCGGTACAGACTCCATTAATGCAATGATGACTCAACTCGGATGCTCTTAACAAGGGTGACTCGATGATGCGACCACACATAATAGGCCTAGTGGGGAGCATAAAAACATGAGAAAAATATGGTTACTCGTGACGAAAATCAACACACGAGTTGACAAGTATGAAGGCAAAGTCATGCCCCAAGTACAAGCAGTGCATGTGAATAAATCCGATTTTAAGAGGCGGCAAAGTGACCCTTCTTGGAAAAATGGCTTCTCGGTGAAGCGTCAAATTACCAAAAACAAAAGAAGATCCATTATAATGCTCGGTGAGAGCTTTCCAATGGTGCTAACAGTTCGTCAAGCCGAGCTACGATTTGGTCGCAATTGGAAATGGATAATTTAGGGTTTTTCCTTTAAAAGGGTGATTTGTCTCCAATTTAATTCATTTTCTAAGTGAGCCATCGTGAATTTGGAGAGGAGGATAAGGCCCTAAATCTTGCGGCGATCGTAGTGGACAAATCGACCGTTGGAATCAGGATCCGTCAGTGGCAGGGAAGTGGCCTAACCTTACTCTTCATTTTTGTCGGTTTAGTTTTTCTGATTAGGTCCTCGGGGCTCTGTGGGAGACCCCTTCCCATCCTCATGACCAGATCGCACTTTTCAGGCCCTGAAATGTGACCTGGATCACAATATTTAGTGGGGAAAACTGCGAGCTCGCAATTCCAGGCAGGAAAAGTGTGAGTTGGAGTTGGAGGTGAGTTTTTGTCTACTGGTTGGTCGAGGGCCAGGGTTAGCAGATGTGTGATGCAGTTGTTTGATTTATGAGTTGACAAACATGACAGTGTTATGCAGGTATGGAAGAATTGAATATCAACTGGTGTTAGAGAGATTTGGATGCTCTTCGGGCCGAGATCTAGGGGGATCAGGTGGTACAAGGAGCACTTGCTACATATGAGGTTCTCAAGTTGGTTGATAACCCACTAATGAGGGTGGGTGAGCCCCTACTATCGAGTATAGTGAGCTATTGGGATCCAGACCAGGAGGTCTTTATGGTGTAGGGGCATAGGGTCGAGCTTACTATCCAGGAAAATTATTTTTTGACCGGACTCCCACCACTAGGGGTGGTGGGAAACATAAATCCAATTTTATTGCATGGGAAAAATATATCAGAGTTCATGGAGCGCCATTGTAGACCGGATGCTCATGTTAAGGGCATGACCATTCCTATCAGTGATTTAGAGCGGCTAGAGACACAGGCTATCGTCGCAGTGGTACTGTGGATCTTGGGAAACCAGGCGTTTTATCACATCACTGGGAGAAGATGGTGTTGGTAGAGAGTGTTTTGAGCGAGACCAACTATGCCCAGATGATGTTGTCGTCGATGAAATGACAGTTGTCGCTATGTAAGCGGCAGGTGAACCATGATTGTGGTTTTGGTACAGTGTTGTGCTCGTTCTTCTTTGAAAATATCCCCATGATCCGACCTCATGTGTAGATCTGGGATGGGGGCCCACAGGAGCCCAGGATGCACCGCTGGGGGTAGCTGCTGCAGAGAGGAGGGGGAGTCAAACGGGTGTTCCAACCCGAGTTTTTCTCACATTGGGACCATATGTCGCTGTACATAGATGACTATCTATACAGTGGTATGAAATTTCAGGAAGGCCCTGACTTGCCACTTCCGTTTGGTTTAGCATGGGGACCAGATGGTAAGTGAAAGTTGCTATATATTATGGCACATTTAAATTTTTTATAATATGTATGTGGTACTAATTCGTAACTTTTGGTATGCAAATATAACATCGGTGAAGCCGACAGGGTATGTGGGATGATTCGTGGCACTAGGGGCTGCAAGAGCCAGTGGAGCGAGAGAAGACTAGAGACCTGATTATGAGACTCTGCTGGAGGATGTTTGTCACATGTGTGATCTGTTGTTAACTAGTGTATCAGAGCGTGGGTGTCATGATCTTGAGGACCAATACATTGAGGGATGTGTAGGGCTACCCTCAGAGTGGCAACAGGTCATGCGGTGCATGGTGATGGTCGGGCAGGTAGTTCGGGATATGCAAGCTAGTGGAGCGGAGCCATTGGCTCGGGACCCTCCAGATACTGATTAGAGATAGGGGCATGTGGTGCTAACCATTTTGATTTTTGTAACACGCTGTTGGCATGTCGAATGTATTTAGAGTAGTGGACTCCAAACATTTATGATTTTGTCGATACATACTGTTGTATCTCAAGAAACAATCCCTTGGCTATGGTAAGGAATCTGTGCTTAAGAAATTTTATAAATGTATGCCACAATTACGATATCAAATGGCCTCCGTTTAACACCTTTGGAATTTAATTACTTAATACCTTCAATAATCTGATATAATGAAAGCCTTCACAATGCCCTAAACTGCTGATACTTGAATGAAATGAAAAGAAGAACTGTAAGAGAAACTCAAAATGATATGCTGAGAAACATAATCTATCACTTTTAAGTTTCAGAGGAAATCATGGAGAGAGAGAGGAAACTCAAAATAATATGCTGTAAACATATAATCTATTACTTTGAAGTTTCATTAGGAGTTTGTGAAAAGAGAAGAGATGAAGTGAAGGAGTGCAAATTAAGGTGATTTAACTCTTACTCAGAGATGTAATTAAGAGACTGACTGCTACATTACTTCACTTCATTCAAAGAGGAATAAATAAAGAGAGAAACTAGAAAGACATATCAACATTAATAGGTGCAGGAAACTTGATCTTCTTTCATTAATTGCTCAGAAAATTCAGTACCAAATTAACTGTCATCCAGAGGTCCAAAACTCATGACCTTTTTCTTTATTTCTATCTACTTAAATACATCAAAGTAGTTCATAAATGTTGAACTTCTTGAAACTATTCGACTACCTAAACTGTTAAGATTACTTATGTAATCATATATATAAAACAAATAAAAACTGGAAATCGTTTTGCTGAATTTGATGTTGCTGATGCGTCCTCACGAAGTGTCTAGGTGTCCTTTCTAGTTATGATGCAACAACTGCACAGTTCTGTAACGATTCCTTGGTGCCTGACTTGAACCAGCTATCGTGCTTCCCATAGTGCCACTATACATTCTTCTGCCTGACTCTGCCTATGCCTCTTTCTTCATTGGCCGCCCATTCGCATTACCTTATTGCATACACGACTGCAACTTTATACAAACCCCGCAGACCTGTGGTTTACGGGCCCACACACGCTATGACCAATCAGAAGCAATCACACTTCACAACTTATTCGATATCGCATGCCGACAACTATTACAAATAGCTTAAATGGTAAACAATAATAATGCCGATGTGCGAAACTGCTCTGTTTGCAATTTAACCTCATTAGGGGAATTTTGAGGTCTAAAATGGGCCTTCTAAGGAAATAATAAAATAATAGCTAAACCAATAAAATAATATTTGTGAATTTGCAATTAACTTTTTGCACCAAAATCCAAGTAACCATGGTTAAATTCAATTCAAAAGCTGTACCAAAATAAAATTAATAAAAAAATTGTATTGATGTGACTATAAATAAGAATGATATTTTCAAGAAAAACTCATTATCATTTCACAACTAATGCATTTGTCCTTTGTACTTAAATAACTGAAAATAAAATATAAATATAAATTGATAAATTCTTAATTATAGATTATACTATTAATTAAAATTTATATTATTTAAATTATATAATAACATGTAATTAATATACTATATAAAAATAATATAATATAATATATTGTTTTATGTATGAATTTTATATTACATATTGAATTGATTTGATTTATAAATAAATATTTGAAAATATAGAAATATAATATTTATTGAAAAGTGTGTTAATACATGAAGATTGTGTAGGGATATGCATTATTTCTTTCAAAAAATATGAAATGAAAATAATAATATTTTATTCAAAAAGTGTGAAATAACATTTATTATGAGTACTTTACTTTATGACTTTAAAAGTATGTAGATCACTACTATGGTTAACCATGAATTTTTATATACCATTGAGAATGTGACAAGTAAGCACCTTTAACTCGAGCAATGCCACCTCAACCATTGGGGATGATGTCATCTCTTAAAATGTGATTGGTTCTCATAAAGTGAATTTTGATTGTACATTTGCCTTAGGAGGCCCATTTTAGACCTCAAAATTCCCCTAATGCCACCGTTGATCTGCGCCCCAATCCAACTGTCCCGCTGTACTGTCTCACATTGCCATCTCCCATTTGTCGCATCGCAACCAAAATACTTTACCTTGCGAAGACTTAATGCTAAACTCTAAACCTGTCGATGTGCGATATGCGCTGAATCTCTGTGCCAACACGTGACTCCTCCCTTTATCGCATCGCAAGTTTCGCTTCTAACGCATCACAAGTTATTTTGTTTAACTTGCGAAGTCCCTAATGCATAAACTAAATAATCGGTGATGCGAAATTGCGCTATGCCGACACGTGTCCACTTCGCAACTTTTCAAACTTAACTTTGTGATGCAACCTGGTTCGTCCATCTCTCACTTTAATTCTGCGATTTAATCCTCGCCGTCAGATCGCCTCCTTTGGGAATCTTCTAAAGTTTTTTTGCCTCAATCGATTTCTCTATTTCTTCGGCTATCGCCGCTCTACAACTCCATCTTCTCCAAGCTAATCCCTGCGATATTTCATTCAATGAACTTGTGCAACTCCATCTTTCTCCACGGTGTTAAAACTCTCCTGAGCTTTATTCTGGTTATTCAATCCTTCGACCTACCTTCACATCTCATCACGAAATGTTAATGTACCAACATATAAATCAAAATTATTCTTCGACATACAAACTTTTACATTTTCTAACATATATGTTTTTTTGGTGTTTTGAAAAATATTTCAAAGGTAAATGCAAATGAGCCACAACATCTGGCTCCACCTAGGGATAGTGATTTTTTCCACGGAAGCGCTAAGAACCATAGATTAGTGCCTTATCCATTGGGCATGGAGTCAAATATTGCTTGGTGACATATGAACAATGAGAAATCTAGTATTTACAATGGTGGAATGCTGACTTCTAATGCTGGAAATAATGTTTTAGACACTGCCCATTCACAGGTTGCTGTACTGACTCTCCATCTAGATCTTCCAGAATGAATGTGTTATTTGACCTTGCCTCAGAGATTTTGTATGGACCATACCAGAGAGGGTCAAATTTCCCATGCTTCCCCTTTTCTTCTGGTCTGGTGTCCCATCTTAGTACCAAATCTCCTGCTTGAAAGAGAACTTATTTTTCTTTTCTGTCAAATATAGACTTCATCTTTTCTTGATAAGTAATCAAGTTATCCTTGAATTTGTTTTTGTTTTCACTTGATTCAATTATCTTGTTCAATCTTCTTACCAGAGCATTAGGTTCTCCCTGAGCTTCTTGAAGGAAAGAAATCACTGGTTTGGCCGGGTGAGTAGGAAATAAGGCTTGAGTCCCATAACCCAGTTCATAGGGAGACTTCTCAGCAGATCTCCTAGGGGTGACTAGAATTGCCCAGAGGGCGAACTTCAACTTCATATCCCAATCCTTCTGATTCTCAGCGATTGTCTTCTTCAAGATTCTGACCAATGTCTTATTTCAGGACTCCGCCAATCTATTCACTTGGGGATGATATGTTGAGCATTATCAGTCACAATTTTGACCGGACATCCGAATTTGCTGATTATGTTTTTCTCCAGAAACTTCATCACTACTTGGTCATTCGCCAACTTAGTGGGTATTGCTTCAATCCATTTTGTAAAGTAATCAGTGGCAATCAGAATCCACTTGAACGTTCCACTTGATGGTGGATTGATCTCTCCAATAAAATCCAATCCCCATTGCCTAAATGATTATTCAATAAATACTAGGATGAGAGGTAACAGAGCAAGTTTTCTCTTTTCAGCAAACAACTAACACTTTTGACAACTTCTGACGAGTATATAAACATCTGCAAACAGGGTTAGCCAATAGAAGCATGGCTTGATAATTTTATGAGCAGTGCCCTTCCATCTATAATGTTCTCCACACAGACTTTCATGATATTGTTTGGTGACTTCAATAGATTCTCCTTCGGTCAAACACAACAGTGAAATACCAACAGGATCTTTCCAGTATAGCTTTGCTTCTATGATAACATATGGCTGAGACTTGAGCTTGAGAGCCCTATATTTTGTTCTATTTAGTGAAGTTGGACAGGAAAAGAAACACAGGTAATGCACAATATCTTTATACCAATCATAGCACAAAGATTTGTATTGAATACCTATTTTGTACTTGTTTTGACCTTCTTCATTAACAACTCCACCCATTGGTGCCAATAGATTGATTCCCAAGGCTTGAAAATTTGTTTCTGTCAACAACTTCGCTAACCACTGTCCCTTGACCAACTTGGTGGGTTTGATGTGCAGATCTTACTCTTGGATTTTTGCTATCCACTTCCCCCTTTTTCCGTCAACATCACTTTGGACTAGCACGTGTTTCACAACAGAATTAGGAACATAAGCCGTTATTTGGGACTGTAACATATAAGTCCTGAAAGCTTTCAATGCTTTGACCAAAGAATATACTTGTTTCTCCAGAATATTGTATTTGAGCTCAGCGTCTCTGAGAAATTTACTAAAAAATGCAACTGGATGCTCCTTACTATCTTCGTTTTTCCGCAACAACACAACGACAATAGTAGTGGGGGATGTAAATAAGAAAACCTGAAAGGCCTTTTGATAGTCTAGACTAATCAGAACTGGAGCTTCTTGCTATTGTTTGGTTAGCCCTCATCCTAAGCTAAAAAAAGAAAAGCCAAAATAAACAAAGAAAAGGTCCATAAAGATAAGTGGGGTAAGTGAGTCTAAAGGTAGTATGGCGTGGAATTCCCTTATGGAACGACTGCAGACATGAAATTAAAGGCACTTAACAGTCAGGAAAGAAACCCACGTTTCATATGGAAGAAAACTCCAAAGGTGAAAGACACACGTGAGGGATTCTGGGGTTACTAAGGATGAGCAGAAGAAGGCAGAGATCTACCCCCCGGAGCACATGACGTTACGTGGTGGTGGAACAAAGCATAAGTCTTCTGCGGGGTGATGGAGTGTAATGGAGGGCCTCATAGGCTCTCGCCAGAACCTTAAGTGGGCCCCTCGAGGAAGACATGTGGCGCTATCAAAACAAACGATAAGGTAAGTTTAGGGAGGCCGGTACGAGACCAGTACTGGTATTAACTCGGCACATGGCTCGCACCTACCCGGCTACTGATAGCCAACAACCTATCGTCACGCGTCCCATTGCCGACGTCCTTATGACGTCAGCCCTACAGTTGGCACCCTAACCTCGTTTTCCGAAAATCTAGGTCTGTTTAACCTTTTTTTACGACCACACTTAGTAAAATACTTGTTTTTATGAATCCGTCGTGCAACGAAGCTCGAACTCCAATACCAGGTCGTTTTCAACCCCCACGTCACTTTCCCCCTCGGGCTTTCTCACAGTTTGAAGGTATTTAGTCATTCCTCTGCCTCACCGTTTTCCTTCTGTTTTACTTTTCAAAATGGTCATGGGGAAAGCAAAGTCCAGAAAGTCCGAACCTGAAACCCCACAAGCCCGGGAGGTCAGGGTTGTCCCTGGACCTAAACCTCTCATCGACGCTCAAGTGCGAATTCACGACCCGTCCTACCCTTTCAGTGTATCCCGTGTTAGACCCGGGTTGTTGGAAATCCATTTAAAGGGCCAAGACCGGTTAAGAGTCGTTCATTCAGGCCTGTATCACCAGATTTCTTCGCCCACATACCCAGTGCCCGAGTTTATAAGTTGGCTCAGCGAAGCCTATGACGAACGTAGGGATTTATTCCTATCGGCCCAGGGTAATAACATTTTTGCATATCTCCCGAGCTCATAAAGGAAGCCCTTCGTTTCCCTCACAATCAAAGTTATGTCGAGTTCACTGAGTTATCCCTCTCCTGTCAGAAAACAGTTTTCAAATTTGCCCTGGAAGCAACAAAGCGAATTCCTTAGCCTTATTTCGGACTCTCGTCTTACGACTATCCCACCTTCAGATATTGTTCCCCTGTCCACTTTCAGCGACAATGTCCAGCCAATCCTTGCTTTCATTTCTGGGTTATTAGGTCTCAAGGAGGTTGAGCGAGTGTCAAAAGAAGGTATAGCTCTCCTCTGGCTCATGTCTCGAAAATGTATTCTCTTGGATATCCTTACCTTCCTAGCCTCGGCTATTCAAACTCAGTTCCAAGAGCTGCACTCTTCTGGGTCTTTCCGGTTTTGTTTGTTAGTATTTTATCTTTTCCTATTTCAGCATGCTAACAAGTTTGAGAGTCTAGGGCTCGAGAAGCTTTCGAGGACGAACGCCCAGCCAAGAACTATCTTTGAGTGGAACATCTATGTTTGACAACAGCCTAACGGGAAGGGGTATACAAAGTTCTTGAATGAATTCATGTCCATAGCCTATGCCATAATACATGACAACCCTCCGCCCAAAATTTTTCCTGAGCAGAAAGACTGGCTGCTGTTCGATGAGGAAGATAGCACAGGGGACTGGTACGTCTATGACGATTACACTGAGATCAGGGTCTGTGGCACAAAAGTACCCCCTTACTGCCTGCCAGTGTTTCTAGCTATGCAAATTTTTTCCCTTGAGTTCATCCGTCAAACCCTGAAGGCCTACCAGATCCACTTCGTCCCTGCGAAGAAAGGATACATTCTCAAGCTCCCTACCTCTGTTGGCCCCTTCACCATAAATTCAAGACACACCCTCTGCACAGTGGAAACGTTGCTTCAAGGGATGGATCTGATACAAGGAAAAGTTTGGCCCTATGACCCGAAAGGGATCCTTTCCAATAAGAAAAGGAAAATAAATTCAACTGCTTATGTACATGAGACTAGGCCCTTCATTGAGTGGAGAGATAACCTTGATACATGGCCTTTGGATTCACAGATACAGGCTGAATCTTCAGCTACAGAAGGAAGGGGCGACATTGCTTCCGCAGGAATAGAAAGGAAAGGGCAAGCTGATGAGGCAGGCGCTTCAGGAGGTCAAGAAGGCATGGACATGGGCGAGGGCTCCCATCCCTCCAAGAAACAAAGAATTGAAGAGCCGAAGATTGTATGGGAAGAGCCACCACTGGAGGAGCTTATCTGATATGGGATGCTTGACAGAAGCAATGCTGGTTTAACAATTACTTACGACGACGCTTCTTCGTCGGAACCCTCTGAAATGTCATAGGCTATTTCAGTTAACAGGGCCGAAGTAAGGGAAGAAATAGGCACCAAAAACAGAACTACACGGGATAAGTTGAGGGCTGAATTGGCTAGATTTGTGGACAAGTACCATACTTGACTTATCACTGAGTTAGATATGGACAAAGGGCGGCTTATAATCGCTATTACAGAGGCGATGATGGATCCTACAACCGAGGGGACTAGTTACCGAGCCTTGGAGTTTGCTTTAAATATGGCTAATATCCCCATAACGTACAAGCTTGGTTTGCACCAATGTGTGGGAGATATGTTGAGAGATGAGGTGGTAAAGCTCACACTCTCTCTGAGGAAGCTTGAAGACAAGTACAACTCAGTATTTGAAAATCAATAGAGAGAAAACGCTAGTGCTAGAGCAATAAACATCAACCTGGAAACTCTCAGGAGAGCAGTAAGGGACAAAGGGGCCGACAAGGATGCGGTTCGGAAGAAGCTCATCCTTGATGTGGAGGTAGAGAACTCTGAGTTGAAGAAAAGGCTAAACATCCCCCGCAGAGAACATGTACAAACAGACGAGTTGATCCAGGTGGAAAGAGAGAAATCAACTCTCGTTGATTCATTGGCTAAGGAACAAGAAGGGAACACCAAAATGTCTGCAGAGATGGTTGGCTTAAGGCAGAGATTGTCGGATTTACAGGGAAAATGGGACAAGAATGTATGCGTGACCCCAACTTCTGACGAGCTTGGCACTACCCCGGAGTAGCTGACCAAAGTCTTGTCAGACTTGAAGGTTTCAGAATGTAATATTCCAAAAATTTAGGCTTCATCTAAATGGAATATTATAGTTTGTTTTATCACTAGGTAGGTGAAAAAGTGGGTGGGGAGACTCATAAAACCCCCTTAGAAGGAATAATAACACTCCTAATGTGAAAGGAGGAAGAATAAGCCGCTGAATTAAGCACCTTTGGGTGTGAACAGGGACAGGATCATGTTGATTCAGTCAACTTTGACCAAATCAACAACGTTGTCATAGAGGAGTGGTCGTTATGATAAGACAACACAGTTTTAGTGGAGGAAAACTTGCATAATCTTGGTGGCAAGTATGGATGGGATCCAATGTGAGTAGGCTCTCATGCTATATATGGAGGAGATGGCAACCATTGTTATTCATGTTTTAGTTTATCATTTTGATATTGGTCTGCTTAGACTAGCTTCCTCTTGCTGTTTAGCAGGGTTGTTGTGCTGTTTAGCACAAGGGTGTTCTTGATCAGGAATCCCTACCTCATCCTCAGGGAAGGAGAGGTTCTTTGAGCTGCATTTCCTCATTCCGGCATTTTGGCCAAGCTACCCTTTCAGCTACATCGCAATTTTTGTTTAGAGCTGGGTTGTGTTGCAAGGTGCAACAAAAGAGGGTCACATTGAGCAATTTCTGAGCTTGTTTTTCAATGGAGAGGTAGCCTATCCATTAGAGGATTAGCAAGGAGGGCTCCTGGGCATATTTCCACATCTTTGGCATCAGGCCAACCATCTACCATCCCTCACAGCGCAGTCACAATTCTGAACTGCGTTATTTTTGGAGGAAATTGCTGGGAGGGTTCATTGAGCTCATCAAGAGGGTCTATTTCTGAGTAGAGGGATCAACCTTCTATTTAGAAATACTATTGGAGGAGGACATCATCATTTCAGATCTGTCATAGCCTCATCTTATTCAGATCTAGTTTGCAGTGACATCTCAACCCCAGGGTTATTTGTCACATTGTACATTTTCTTGGTATTTCTAGCAATCTTTCCCGGGTTGGCTAGAAATATTGTATTAGAGCCCACATCTTCTTTGCTGGGCATTTCTTTGTTTCTATCAGCCAAATTTCATTGATATATGTATTCAACAGCAGCTACACTGATATAGACTGTGTTGTCATTGCTCTCTGGCATTCTATACAGTTGCAGCAACTCATGTGCTGATTGTTTTGATCATTGGAGGCTTGTTCCTATTGCTTGAGTGGCTTGTCCCTCATGATCTCTTTGTATATTTTGGCTGATATCTTAATAAAATGATGGCTGCACATTGACCTCTCTTATGTTATATTCAGATTTGTTTTGTTTTACATTATTATGTCCTGTATTGATGCATTTTCCCATTTGGGATATTACAGTGGTATCAGAGCATAATCTTGGCTCAGCCTGTGCATTCAAGACATTATGCCATTAGAAGGAGAAGCTTCTTCTCACAGGACAGAGAAGTTGCACAAAATAAACAAAGGCATGAATCCATTATTTGGAGAAATGAAGGAAGAGAGGATCTCCGAGCTTCTTTTCCGAGCTATGAAAAATATCGAGGAAGATCTCAAGGAGATGAAAGGGGAGGAGTGTAGAAAAATTCCAAGAGGGTTTGAAGGTGAAGCAAACCCTAGTTATCCATATGATGGGTGTGAGAATTCAGCCACACATGCAAATCCACATCGCAGTTATTTGTCTACATTCACTGCAAGAAGGATGGAGGAAGAGGATGCACCAAGGGAGGAGACCTTGAGCGACTATCTTTAGGAGTATGAGTCTCAATCATGGAGATTCAAAGAGCACTTGGAATTCCAAGGGTTTTGCCAACTAAAGGAAGATAGAAGATCTAGCAACCATAGCAGGAGTAAGACATGTAGAATCTTTCTATCTAACTTTGATGGATCAACAAAGTGCACAACCAAGGCTTGGGTAAAGGAGCTAGATTCCTATTTCCAGCTACACCAAGTTTCAGAGAAGGAGGCCATCATAGTAGCAGCGCTGCACCTCAAAGGTATGGCCCATGATTGGTGGTTTAATAGTTCTGCTTCATTTTATCATGCAAATGTAAACACTTATGCTGGGTTCACTAAGGAATTAGTGAGAAGATTTGGCATTAAACATTGTAAAACATCTCTTGTTGAACCCAAAAACTCAAAACCTTTGCATGAGTTGGAGAGATTTATTTTACCAACTTCACTCCATATTTCTATTGAAGGGGATAAAAACATGCATGATGCCTTGCCAAGGGCAAGATCCCCACTTCTTGAAGAGCCCTCTTCTATAGATGAAGACATGGAGGTTCCTCCTTCAAGGGAATACCAAGATCAAGGGTCTCTCATTGATGATGAGGCATTCTCATATTGATGAAGAGGATGAGCATAGAAGAGCTAACAATGTTGTACCATCAGAAGGAGATCCATCACTACATGGAAATGGAAAGGGAGTCATTGCTTCCATTAGAGGAGCCCTTGTGTCTTTACAAGGAGTTCTAAATGATCCAACATGTGGGAACCAAAGCACAATTCCAGAGTAGCATGCATCAGTTATTTTGGGTTGTGAATCTTGGCAGATGGAAGGAGAAGGAAGGAAGGATCAACATCAAGGGATGATGAGCATTCACCCTGATCTATTTTGAGAGGTTTCTGCACAAAAGGAGACTATATTGCATAGTGAAGAGAGGGACAAATCAGTCCACTAATATACACAATCCACTTCAAATTTTGATGTCTCACTACATGGGGGCATTCCACCTGGGAGGCCACCAGATTTAGAGTTGGTGAGAGACATCTTGTCATTAGGTTCACCACTCTTAGATTGCGAAGAGGTGAATACTTTGGAGGGGTCTATTCCAGCACAGAGAGTTTGGGATAAACTCAAGGAGGAGGAAGACATTCTCTCATTTTCAGCACCACCCACTCTCACTACATATACTGCGCTGACAAAAGTTGCTGCAGTGATGGAAGATGGCACCACCATGGTGCAAGGGAGCTGCTCCATGGATTTGGGGAAACAGAGGGTACTTCCTTTGAGGAAGGAATCCTCCATACATTGGAGTAGATGGAGGCCACTCATGCTTACTTTGGCCAAGATCAGGGGATTCTTTTTGGATGGTAGCTTCCCATGGGAGGCCAACTTCCAAAAGTCACCACTTCTATTTGAGCATGAGCAGTTGCATGATGAGCATGGTAGCACTTTGGAGGATGACTTTGGCATGGGGGATGTCAAAGGAGAAGACAACAACAGGTGGGGAGCTTCACATTTCAGATCTTTAGTGCTGTCTCTTAGCAGGGTTGATCCATATTGAAGGTCTCAACTTTTGGTAGAGTACTCCAAGGATCTTGGTGCTTGCACAATTCTTGATGACCCAGAGGGAGATGATAGACACATGGTGGTTGATGAGGTCATCTATTCTTATGGTAGAGTCTTCTTGACTAGAGTTTCTGAGCTCAAGAGGAAGCTACTACATGCAACACATGTGGAATTTCTTTCCATGCACTTTGATGCATTTCATTCTTTGATGGAGGAGTTCACTTGGGAGGGCATCCAACAGGATATACATAAGCATATGGAGAGATGCATAGCCCGGATGGTGATGGAGAGGATGTCAAAGCCACTTGCCTACTCATTGGATGTGGGGGAGAATTTCCAGTTGAGCCATTTCAGCTCAAGGACCAAAGTACATGGTGGAGAAGGTACAATTTTGCATTATGATTTGTATTTCTTTACTTTATATGAGCAACTTGTTGTACCAAGTGTTGGGGTTCCCATGTTTTGGCCCGATTGGAAAGACCAAAAGATGAGACAACATCAAAACCACTTTCAGACCTCAGGATCTAGCCCTCCTAGGTCTAGAGAGGGATCTCTCTATATGAGCAAAGGTTTATGTCAATGAAGCTCAAAGTTTAAGATGGTAGGCTAGTTATAGGCACAAGGTTTGTTTGTTTGATTTGTTTGTTTTGGTTGCTGGTTATCAGGAAAGAAGAGTTCAATGTAAGACCATGATGAGCAAAGAGGGATAAGGCAGAGGTGAAACATTCCAGGAAATATTCAAAACCATTGGGCAATGAAGTCAGGAAAGGATTTGCTTGCTACTCAATAGGCAGGCTTTCAATTGGGCTAGTCATCTGAAACTTAGGATCTTCAAGATGATTATGTGATATGGAAAGTAGGAGGGGAGGAGATAACACAAATTTAAGAGCACAAAGTTACAGATCAACAGGTCACACAAGGATCCTAGTGGACAGGGCTCACACTAATCCCCAGTGTTCCCAAATATTCCAATTGAATCTATAACAAGAAGCATCTAAGGACTGAATTCATTTAATTCATACATCAGAGAGCAGGCAATAACATCCACTACGCTGGTTAAACCAACTGAAAACATTCCTTAGATAATACATTCAGAAGAGAAACATAAATGGCAAGGAGAGCAGCAACATAGGGTACCTAACAAGGGTAAATCCTATGCCAAACTTCTGATGCAAGCCAGTAGAAACAAAATGAAATGAATGTAAACACAGATAGGAAAACATCACTGCTGCTTCAGATCAGGATCCAAAGAAATGTGCTTGTCATATTAAGCAACAATACCAATCAAGTACAATATTGCCAATAGCTGAAGACTCAGTCTGAAAACATTTCCTTCCACCTATCTTACAATCTTTACACAGAGACTGAGTCTCAAAAGAAACTACCTGCAGTTCTCTGATAACTGATCAACAACCATTACAATATTTTCTCATGCATTTTATAGCTGAAGAGAAGCAAAAACGGTAGGTGAAGAACTAAATGCTGTTTTAAACGCTTGAAAATAAAGAGGGCCGAAGCCCATTCTGCTTTAAATCCCAAGCATTCAATTCCTGTCATTTTTAGGTGGAATAGTGGTCTTCTTCAGGCCTCTGCTTATTCTGGATATGACTTTGATGTATTTCCGCTACAGTACTCCGTGGTACTCCTGGTGATTTGAACAAAAATAAATTGCTGAGAAGTCTGCCATATAAATGCTCTGGTAGTTTCGATCTGCTGTCTGGTGGAAATTTCTTCAGGGACACGGTGTGGAATAAAAATTGTATGGGCACCCTGTACCCAATGAAGAAAAACATTCTGCTGCAACGAAAACCCTGATGTGCATTGATTTCCGTGTGCTGTACCTTCTGCGTGG
Organism: Pinus albicaulis; assembly: GCA_034641835.2. Classification (NCBI taxonomy): domain Eukaryota; kingdom Viridiplantae; phylum Streptophyta; class Pinopsida; order Pinales; family Pinaceae; genus Pinus; species Pinus albicaulis. The sequence goes on from MU968363.1 coordinate 20,115,804, forward strand.
TTTCTGGGTCTTCCATCTGATGTTTTGCTTCTCAAACCACTGTATAGGGCTCAAAACCTTCATTGGTGTGCCCTAACCTCTTTGCTGTTCCGTTTTAAATCTCTGTTGGAGCAAACTGCGCTTTTAATGGCCCTGGGAGAGCTGTACAGATTTTTCGGCTCGGTTCTTTAAATGCAGTCACGTCCATCACCTTCCCGGGCTTGGCTTCACTAAATGTATCCCTGTACATGACCTGTTCTGCAATCTCTGCCACTGTGATAGAGATAACGAGCCATGGCCGTTTTCCCTGCTTGAAACTCTGCAAAACAGCAAACTTGTCAAGCAATCCATGGGCAGGAATGATGGAGGCAATGTGGATGGAGGAAATGGCTGTGCTGATGATGAAATGGAGGAGAAAACACAGAGAAATGGCGAAAAATGCATAGGTGGGGGTTGGCGGTCTGCGGAGCAAAATACGAATGAAAAACCTTAAACAACACAATTTTTTCACAAATATATGCAATGCATGGGATGACGTACGACGGGTGCACGAGGGGGTGACGTGGCACGACCAGGCAATGGCTGGGTCATCAACGGTGGGTCAACAGATCAGGGCTGTCCGATCGTGGCGGAGATCAACGACGGAGGGTGTGTCGGAGGGCGATGGACGTTGGGCCAGGGGTACGTCGGAGAAGGGTTATCGAACGCGCAACTTTGATGAGAGATGACCGTCGGATGGGTGATCAGAGATCTAACGGCCGACAACAATATCGCTGGGCATCCTGGGTCGAACGTTAATGCGCGATGAGCCGATGGTTTTGAAATAGTGTCGGGGCCACATGTCGTTTGATGTATGGAATCGCTCTGCAATCGGGGAAAACTGCCCTCCGCCCAAAGGCGGTGCGATAGAAACCGCTGGGTTTGGAACAGTGCATGGAGACCATCGGCGCGGGTGCATTGCGGATCGTTAGATCAACGTGTAATTGGACGGCGATGGCGCAATCTGGGAAATGAACGGAGAAACACGGGCACTAGGATTTAATGATAACCGTTCGATCTACCAAGATCAACGGTCGAGACATCGTTCGATATCCATTGGGGAATAGCGCCTTTTGCTCTGGCGGGTGGTTCCAGCGTTGGATCACGCGGAACAAGAGGTGCGGGATTATCAGAAGAGGGGCTGGGCCTATTATAATGTGGAAAATGGGTTTTTAAGCCATTTTAATGCATTTTGAGGCCTCTAAAGGGTAACGATAGGGAGATAAAGGGTGATGGTGGGAGTTAAAGGGGATTTTGGGAGGTTTCAAAGGGTTAATGGGAAATAGAGGGGATCAAGGGGAACTCTGACAAAAAGGGGGGGTAAAAGGGCAAAAATGAAGGCTCTTAGGAACACAGTTTTTCACAATCAGAGAGGCTTCTTGTATGGAAATCAGAAGAGGGGATTACATCACAGGGAAAAGGCACATAAGGCTTCAAGGATGATGTGTCTCCAGGGGAGATGCATTCATTGAAGTTTCAGAAACATTTTAGCCTCCTACTTTGCTTGTCAAAAATTTATAGGGGGGCTAACAGTGGCTCCACATGGGGATGGCTTCTTCTTGAAGGAGTCAAGAATTCAGAGAATAGATCTTTGGAGTAGGCCAGTGGCTTGGCTGCTTGGCACATCCATTTTTTTTTTGATAAGCTGCCACAATATGAAAACATTACATCAGCAGAAACTTACTCCAACAAACTACCTACCCATACTACAAACCTAGCATTTTTTCTTCTTCCAGGGTGCATTTGAGCTAGCAGACCCATTACATCATTATATTTTGTTAACATAAAATAAACCTATTCTAAATCTACCCTAATTTCTCCATGAGACCAGATTAGACTGTTGGCCTCATATGTTTCTCTACCTAATTTAATATCTGCTGGGATTAAACTGTCCAGCAGATTTCTTCTCTACATTCTAATACATAAATTGAAAAACAACCAAGCCAGGATTAGACTGTCTGACTTGCTGTGGATCCAAGGCATAAAAACAGTTGCACATGGACTGAAACTTGCGGAAAATTGAAAACAAAACTGTGAAGGCTTGGGATCTAAATTTGAAACATCCTTCCTTCCTTTTTGTGACTCAAGTTTTGAGCGTGTTAGAGTCACCTCCTTTTTTCATCTCAGCTCTGGTTTTGGGCATGTTAGAGCTGATTCTTCTTTCTTCTTCACTGGCCCAGATTTTGAGCATGTTAGGACTAGCTGCTTTACTTGCTTTGGCTCAGGTTTTGAGTTTATTAGAGCCACTCTTTTGCATATCAGAGGTCCATGTTTTAAGCATGTCTGAACCTCTCTTTTTCCTCTATTTTTTGAAACATTTTTTTTTTCTTGAAAATAAAAACTGCAATGGTATGTACAATGGAAATGTGACTGGAAATTGTGAATTAGCAGAAGTAGTGTTTGAGCATCCTGCCATTGACAGGACCCCCAAATAGCTATGTACCATCTAGTTCTTGTAAGAAAAAAGCATTTGGACCCACAGTGGCCTGGATGAGGTATGGACCTTGCCACAAACTGTGAAATTTGTTGTGCTTTCCTTTATTCTCTTCTCGAATCCCACTTCAAGAACTTATCTCCAACTATGAAATCAGCAGCCTTGGTTCTTTTGTCAAACAATTTCTTTATATTCTCTTGAAATTTCACTGCTATGTTGTAGACCTCTTCCCGTGTTTGCTGAAGATGGATTGTTTGGTTTATTCTCCTCACCATGTTGTCTTCTTCTGTTTGGATCTCTTGGACCAGCTTGATCACTGGTATCCCAAGGCTGGTAGGGAATACTGCCTCTGTTCCATAGACAAGCTGAAAAGGTGACATGCCAATGGACTTCTTTGTTGTAAGCCTGTCAGCCCACAAAGCATGTACTAGCTTATTATGCCAGGATTTTTTGTTCTCTTCCAATAGCTTCTTGATGATGATCACCAGGCTCTTGTTTGATGATTCAACTAATCCATTACCTTGAGGGTAATAGGTAGTCGAATGACCAAGAGCTATTTGGTACCTATGACAAAAATCAACCATCTTTTTGGATCCGAAAGCAGTAGCATTATCAGTGATTATTTTCCTTGGGCAGCCAAATCGAGAGAGGATGTGACTTTCTAGGAATCTGTGGCATTCCTAGTGGGCACGAACTCTATCCACTTAGTGAAATAATCTATGGCTGTTAGGATCCATTTGTGTTGGGCAGAAGAAGCTATCAAAGATCTGACATTTGTGGCAGGCAAGTATCAGTTTATGAACATCATTGAAGAGTGTGGGCCAATAATAGCCAGCTCTGAGTATTTTTTTTGCAGTTTCTTTCCAACTCAGGTGGCCTCCACATTCTCCGGCGTGGAATTCTTGTTTAACCCTCTCTGCCTCATTTTCAGGCAAACATTTTAGCAATAGGCCATTAGGATTCTTCCATTATAAGTTTTCATCTAAGATGCAGTAATTTCTAGCTTTTAGCTTGAAGAATCTGGCCTTGGTCTTTGATAATCCGGGAGGGGCATTGAGGTGTGTAAGCACATACAGAATGTCGGCATACCAAGGAGAGCTTTGAAACTTTTCCTCAACAGTGAGATCAGACACTTCTTGTTGCTCATCCAAGGTATTTATCATGTTAATGTCTATGGCTTGTAGGTTGGATTCAACCATTAATTTAGCTAAGCCTTGACCTTTAATCAGTTTGGTGGGTTTTATCTCAAGGTCATACTCTAAGATCACAGCTATCCATTTGCCCCTTTTCCCATCTGGGTCTTGGGACAGTATGTCTTTGACTATGATGTTGGGCACATAAGCTACAGTGTGAGAATGCAATATGTACACCCTGAAGTCTTTCAAGGCCTTAATAAGAGCATAGGCCTGTTTCTCCATGATGTTGTATTTCAAGGGTGCATCTCTGAGTGCTTTGCTAAAGAAGGCAATTGGCTGTTCCATTCCCTCTGTGTTTTTCTGCAGCAAGACTGCAGCTACTGTATGCTCAGAGGCGAATGAAAAGATCAGGAAATCTTTGGAGAAATTTGGGCTGATTAGGATGGGAGCTTGGGTAAGTGCAAGTTTCACTGATTCAAAAGATTGTTTAGCTCCCATAGTCCATTTAACCCCTTCACCTTTCTTTAACATGTTAGTCATATTTCTTAGGTGTTCAGCCAGATTTGGAATAAACCTCCTAAATAAGTTAATCTTCCCAATGAATGACTGTAATTCCTTGATGTTTCTTGGATGTGTGATCTGTAGTATTCCCTCAACTCACTGTGGGTCTATCCCGATCCCCTTCTCGGATATAATGTGGCCAAGGAGTTTACCCTCTTGTAGCCCAAAGGAAGTCTTTTTAGGGTTCAGGGATAGACCAAACCTTCTACATTTTTCAAATACCTTTCTCAGATGTTTCAGGTGTTCTTCTTTGGTCTTGGAGAAGACGGTTATGTCATCCAAGTAGATAACAATGAAGTGACCTATCTCATCTGAAAATGCTATGTCCATTTCTCTTTGGAAGGTGGCTCCAGCGTTCATCAATCCAAAAAGGATCTTCACATACATGAAGGTACCCCATGGAGTGGTAAAGGCTGTCTTGAGTTGGTCTTCTGGGATTACTAGGACTTGGTTATAACCTGAAAAACCATCCAGCAGGGAGATCCTTTTAGAGCCCACTACCTTCTGCGGAATAGTTCCATTTTAGGTAAAGGGTAATTGTCCTTGAGTGAGGCTCTATTAAGATTCTTGAAGTCTATGCACAATCTGATTTCTCCTGTTTTCTTCCTCATAGCCACTAAGTTTGACACCCAGTCGGAGAACCTTACAGGCACAATTATACCTGCTTCATACATATTCTTGATCTCTTTCTCTACTGCAGGCAATTGTTTAGGATTGATTCTACGAAGTTTTTGCCTAAAGGGCTTCTGATTTTCTTTCAAGGGTATCTTATGCTGAATGATATTTGTGTCATAGGCCTTTAAGTCTTCATAGCTCCATGCAAACACATCAATGAATTCCTTGAAAAGGTCAATGTATTTCTTCTTCATGTCCGCAGGTAAAGACTTAGCCAATTTAATCATTTTGGGCTTATCTTCAGTGCCTATGTTGCATTCTTCCGCATCAGAGTCTGCATATTCTATAGTGCGTTTTTTTGCCACATCGTCAAAGTCAAAAAGGTCCTCTAAGGGTGCCAGGCCTCTAGGTATATTCTTATCTTTGGCCTGCCGCACCTCTACCTCTTCACTATCTGCATTTTCACAGTTGCGGTCTGGATTTCCAGTCTGTTCATCTAAAGAGTTTATTTCTATATTACAGGGTGTTTCTTCCTCATCTGAGGATTCTCCACTTAGGCAGCGATGGTTAGATTTAGAGTCTGAATCAGAGAACTCAAACTCGTTTCTGCCTACCAGAAAATCTTCGATCTGTTTATCACCTTCGAAGGCGTGCCAATATTTTTCGTTGTCTGGCACAACAGGTCTGAATTTGGTCTGAATGATGATCTGTTGGTCGCTGGGAGTCTTGGGGTAGGAGCTAGCTAGGCAGGCTAATCCGTTTGCAATGACATTTTGACTCCTAGGGACGAACACCAGTTTATATTCAACAAACGTCTTCCGTAGATCCATGGTGTCATTCCTATATGCTCTCAGCCTAGGATGTTTCGTTGTGTATTCCCCGTTTACCTGTTTAATAACTAACTCTGAGTCTCCCTTTACGGTTATCCTACGGGCTCCCTTTTTCTTCAACAAATTCAGACCCAGGACTAGAGCCTCGTATTCAGCGACATTATTTGTGCATTTGAAGTGCAGGTTGCAGGCGTGACTCTCTGCGTAATCGTTTTCTGTATTGCGTAACCACACTCCTGCTCCAGCAGTTCTTCTCGTGCACGACCCAGAGAAATTCATTTCCCACAGGGATTCATCCTCGTTATTGTTATCATCTCTTTCCCTACAGCTGGGTTCGCCATTATGTTGCTTTATATGGTCTGTAGTGGGCTGTGGGTCGCTTTGTTCCTCGTGAGATGTATGAGTTTTTGGGATCTGGCCAGATGGCTGTTCACGCTCTGTTTCTTGTTCACTCGGGGTAAGGTCTCCACTGCATATCCTACAGGTTTCGTTGCGGTTTTCTTCTTAGTTGTCCTCTAAATCCAGAGCAGCCATTATGTTAAAGTCCATGGCTTCTGCCTCTCCATTTGTATCTCTGTTTTGGGACTCTGACCCTTCCGGGGATGCATCATTACAAAAGATGAAGGAGTCAAGGTCTGTGTGTACAGAATAAACAGGTGAATTTTCTGGCTTTTCGGGGCTACTGACTAGGAATTTCATCTGTGTCTCCCTATACAGTTTTCTAAGTTGGCCAAATATTGGGATTGTGGCATATGAGCCATCCATCTGCATTGTACCCTGCAGCTTGGCTCCCCATGATCTTGATAATAACATGCCATACTTAGGTGGCACATCTGCCACCACAACATCCATGACCATGCATTTAGCTGGGATTTGAGTTAAGCTCACACACAAGTCTTTGATTAGGCCTAGGCATTTTACTCTGCTAGAGTCAAATGAGTATAAGTCTTTGTAGGGTCTGGTTATTTCTAGACCTAGTCTTTCCATAACTACCTTGGGAATTAGGTTGTGAGATGCTCCAGAATCATGCATTGCATTATGCAAGATCTTATCAAGAATGTTGAGACTGATATAGAAAGGTGGAACTACCCCTTCCTGAAACTTCCCCTCTATCTTAGGACCAAACAAGAGGGCAGGTTGATCATCATTCAAATTGACCGAGTCACCATTCTCACCTAAGTTCAAAGCTCTCAAAATCTGGCCTTTATATACATCCTGAGTGGCCAGCTGAGAAAGTGGGACAAAGATTTTAATTCTTGCAATCTCACTTTCCAAATTGAAAGTGGAATGACTCTTGGGAATGCTCATCTCTGTTTTATTTGCCACTGCCTTAGTGGCTAAATCAGTGGGCTGATTCTCGTTATGTATAGTGTTTGTGACAGTTTTATTAGGAGCACTAACTGCATTTCTAGTGTTGCTAGCTGGTTTACCTTGTGCATTAGTATTTTGGTTGTATTTTTCTCTATTCTTTCCAGAAATTTCAGTTGATGATTTGCTACTTTCAGAAGTTGCTTTAGAAGATTTTCCAGGTCTCTTTTTGATGGTGGACTCAGAAGCTTTCGGTTTGGCAGTTTCGTGGCTCTTTTTATTCCTGAGTTCATATTGGTCTCTGACCTGCATCATGGCATTTTCAAATCCTAATCTGTAATCTTCAGATTCCAACCATTCCTCCTCCCAACCAGAGGGTGAGGGTTGGTCTTCTTCTGAATAACAGTTATGGATTGACTCTTCTGTTTCAAACATATTAATTGTGTTTCCCTCAGACTCTTCTATGATTCCCTCATCTTCATCAAGAAAATTCTCTTGGAATGGGGGGACAACTTGTTGGTCTGATTCTCTTTGTCTGTTGGGAGTGTTATTGTTTCTTCTAAAGTTTTGGTTTTGGTTTTGGTTTCTATTCTGGTTACTAACTGTGACAACCATTTTTTCCATCATTTGGTAGAGCTTGTCCACTTTTTTAGATAGATGGTCATGATTTGGATCAGATGTGGAGGCTACATTGTCATCTCTATATGTTACCCTTCTCTTAGATTTCAGTCTTGCTCTTTTTTCAATCAGATTGGCTTCTATATTCACTGCTCCTTTCTGCATGTCCTCCAATGTGTTGTATTCCTTATCTCTAAGCTCATAGGCCATGTCAGCATCAAAACCTTCAGGATATTTTGCTAGGGCCATGCCTTGTGGAGGTTTCATATGTGGAGGGAGAGCATTATAAATGCTGTTGAACCTCGTTGTGTAATCGTGAACACTCTCTCCTACTTTTCTCTTGAGGGTCATGTATTCTGCTAGGAGTTGGCGGGGATTTGCCCTAGTTTCCCATTTGTTTATGAAAGTCTGATACAAAGCTGGAAGATCGTTGATGCTACCTGGGGGTAGGCCTTTAAACCATTTCTTCACATCATCCCCTAATATTTGGGCGAATATTCTCATTTTGACTGTATCATCATCAATTTCCATGTAGTCAAAAGAATCTTCCATTTTATCTACATGTTGTTGGACTGTGATGGACTCCTTTGCAGTGAAGTGTGGAATCTTGGACTGATAATCATTTGGTAAGGGTACTAGAGGCTAAGGTAAAACTAAAGGTGCATACCAGGCTACCATGATGATGTTTTGATGAGGTAAAGGGTTAACTTGGGCAGCTGGTATATGGATGACAGGGATATTATGACTAGCAGAGGACTGATGAGCAGACCTAGGGTGACTGAGCCCCAAGTTTTGTACGAAATGTAAATCAAGAGGTGTAGATGGAGGGGTCTGTCTATTCCCAAGGTATCTACCACCTTGCTGTGGTGGATCAAGAAGCTCAGGGTCTGGCTGGTCTAAGCCACTGAATGACCTAGTTCTAGATAGCTGTTAGGTAGGTCTAGGTCAAGGTGAAAGTGTGATAGAGCTGCAAGATCTTCTGGTGCAGAATTAGCTCTATGGATGTGTTTGGAAATAGTTGATCTTTTAGGTGTATGAGCTTCCTTGAGGATGCTCTCAGGGTTGTCAACTATTTCAGGTGGGTTTGGGTCAGGGTAAGCTCTTGTATGAATGGTTCTAGAAGCCAGAATGTTGTTTTTGACCAAGTAGCTTAACCCTACTTGTTACTTCTACTGTGGTTGATGTTGTTATGGGGGTTGGTCTCCTAGTGGAGTCTAATGTGAACCAAGATAATCAGCAGACCTACTGATCACCAATGGAGTCTTTGAAACGTTTAGGGAACTATGGAGTCACCAGGTGGAGGGTTGAGGATGTTTTCGGGAGGGTACACTGTCCACCACAATGCTCTTGAGATGTCACTTTTCAAGGATATCTTCAAAACACAGCAAAGTCTAACCAGAGATTGACTGGGAGGGCATTTACCAGATATGTCACCTCTGAAAGAGTGTGAGATCTGGAGGCTACCTGGCCCTTTCTAGACTCTGTCCAAGAGTATGGGAAAACACAACAAATGGTGCAGAGGTTGATGTGAGAGTAAGACTGTTTAACTGCCAACCTAACCAGAGATTGCAGGTCTTTTGAATGCTTAAGAATGTTTAAGGTGTGATGCACTCAGTTCCCCAGTGGAGTCGCCATTATGTTGGTGACGAGACTGGGAGACAGTTTAATGTTTAGCAGTTGCAGGCATTCAGAAATCCCCAGTGGAGTCGCCATTATGTTGGGGTTCCCATGTTTTGGCCAGATTGGCAAGACCAAAAGATGAGACAACATCAGAACCACTTTCAGACCTCAGGATCTAGCCCTCCCGGGTCTAGAGAGGGATCTCTCTATATGAGAAAAGGTTTATGTCAATGAAGCTCAAAGTTTAAGATGTTAGGCTAGTTATAGGCACAAGGTTTGTTTGTTTGATTTGTTTGTTTTGGTTGCTGTTTATCAGGAAAGAAGAGTTCAATGTAAGACCAGGATGAGCAAAGAGAGATAAGGCAGAGGTGAAACATTCCATGAAATATTCAAAACCATTGGGAAATGGAGTTAGGAAAGGATTTTCTTGCTACTCAATAGGCAGGCTTTCAATTGGGCTAGTCATCTGAAACTTAGGATCTTCAAGATGATTATGTGATATGGAAAGTAGGAGGGGAGGAGATAACACAGATTTCAGAGCACAAAGTTATAGATCAACAGGTCGCACAAGGATCCTAGTGGATAGGGCTCACAGTAATCCCCAGTGTTCCCAAATCTTCCAACTGAATCTTTAACAAGAAGCATCTAAGAACTGAATTCATTTAATTCATACATCAGAGAGCAGGCAATAACATCCACTACACTGGTTAAACCAACTGAAAACATTCCTCAGATAATACATTCAGAAGAGAAACATAAATGGCAAGGAGAGCAACAACATAGGGTACCTAACAAGGGTAAATCCTATGCCAAACTTCTGATGCAAGCCAGTAGAAACAGAATGAAATGAATGTAAACACAGAGATAGGAAAACATCACCGCTGCTTCAGACCAGGATCCAAAGAAATGTGCTTGTCATATTAAGCAACAATACCAATCAAGTACAATATTGCCAATAGATGAATACTCAGTCTAAAAACATTTCCTTCCACCTATCTTACAATCTTTACATAGAGACTGAGTCTCAAAAGAAACTACCTGCAGTTCTCTGATAACTGATCAACAACCATTACAATATTTTCTCATGCATTTTATAGTTGAAGAGTAGGAGAAAAGGTAGGTGAAGAACTAAATGTTGTTCTAAATGCTTGAAAAGAAAGAGGGCCGAAGCCCATTCTGCTTTAAATCCTAAGCATTCAATTCCTGTCATTTTTAGGTGGAATAGTGGTCTTCTTCAGGCCTCTGCTTATTCTGGATATGAAGTTGATGTATTTCGGCTGCATTACTCCGTGGTACTCCTGGTGATTTGAAAAAAAATAAATTGCTGAGAAGTCTGCCATATAAATGCTCTGGTAGTTTTGATCTGCTGTCTAGTGGAAATTTCTTCAGGGACACGGTGTGGAATAAAAACTGTATGGGCACCCTGTACCCAATGAAGAAAAACATTCTGCTGCAATGAAAACCCTGATGTGCATTGATTTTCATGTGCTGTACCTTCTGCGTGGTTTCTGGGTCTTCCATCTGATGTTTTGCTTCTTAAACCACTGTATAGGGCTCAAAAACCTTCATTGGCGTGCCCTAACCTCTTTGTTGTTCCGTTTTAAATCTCTGTTGGAGCAAACTGCGCTTTTAATGGCCCCGGGAGAGCTGTACAGATTTTTCGGCTCGGTTCTTTAAATGCAGTCACGTCCATCACCTTCCCGGGCTTGGCTTCACTTAATGTATCCCTGTACATGACCTGTTCTTCAATCTCTGCCACTGTGACAGAGATAACGAGCCATGGCGGTTTTCCCCTCTTGAAACCCTGCAAAACAGCAAACTTGTCAAGCAATCCATGGGCAGGAATGATGGAGGCAGTGTGGATGGAGGAAATGGCCGTGCTGATGATGAAATGGAGGAGAAAACGCAGAGAAATGGCGAAAAATGCATAGGTGGGGGTTGGCGGTCTGCGGAGCAAAATACGAATGAAAAACCTTAAACAACACGATTTTTTCACAAATATATGCAATGCATGGGATGACGTACGACAGGTGTACGTGGGGGTGACGTGGCGTGACCAGGTGATGGCTGGGTCGTCAACGGTGGGTCAACAGATCAGGGCCGTCCGATCGTGGCAGAGATCAACGACGGAGGGTGTGTCGGAGGGCGATGGACGGTGGGTCAGGGGTACGGCGGAGAAGGGTTATCGAACACACAACTTTGATAAGCGATGACCGTCGGATGGGTGATTAGAGATCTAACGGCTGACAGCGATATCGCTCGACATCCTAGGTCGAATGTTAACGCGCGATGAGCCGGCGGTTTTGAAACAGTTTCGGGGCCACGTGTCGTTTGATGTATGGAATCACTCCGCGATCGGGGAAAACCGCCCTCCGCCCAAAGGCGGTGCGATAGAAACCGCTGGGTTTGGAACAGTGCATGGAGACCACCGACGCAGGTGCATTGCGGATCATCAGATCAACGTGTAATTGGACGACGATGGCGCGATCTGGGAAATGAACGGAGAAACACGAGCATTGGGATTTAATGATAACCGTCTGATCTACCGAGATCAACGGTCGAGACGACGTCCGATATCCATTGGGGAATAGCGCCTTTTGCTCTGGCGGGTGGTTCCGACGCTGGATCACGCGGAAGAAGAGGTGCGGGGCTATCAAAAGAGGGGCTGGGCCTATTATAATGTGGAAAATGGGTTTTTAATCCATTTTAATGCATTTTGAGGCTTCTAAAGGGTAACGATAGGGAGATAAAGGGTGATGGTGGGAGTTAAAGGGGATTTTGGGAGGTTTCAGATGGTTAATGGGAAATAGAGGGGATCAAGGGGAACTCTGACAAAAAGGGGGGGTAAAAGGGAAAAAATGAAGGCTCTTAGGAACACATTTTGTCACAATTAGAGAGGCTTCTTGTATGGAAATTAGCAGAGGGGATTACATCACAGGGAAAAGGCACAAAAGGCTTCAAGGATGATGTGTCTCTAGGGGAGATGCATTCATTGAAGTTTCAGAAACATTTAAGCCCCCTACTTTGCTTGTCAAAAATTTATAGGGGGGCTAACACCAAGGAGGATTATCCCTTCTTGCATATTATGTTATGATGTACTTGAGGCCAATTGCAGCATTGAGATTGGCTATTCTATTGGTGGTTTGTGGGAGAAGCCACATGATTCTTGGTGTGCACCATTGACACCACATTGTACCTTCATGATTCCACCTTATGGGATGATTGTGGCAGCAAAAAAGTGGTTGGGAAAGCACTTGTTATTCTTTGATTTGAGGTAGGCAAGGGATGCCCTGCGCTGGTTCCATGTGTGGAAATATGATCCACTTTCTGGTTGTCATATGACAACTTGTTTTCATTGGTTTTTGCTTCCTTATATTGCTGATGTTATTATATTCATGGAAAGTTTTATTTGGAGAGTGGAAAGAGAGTTGGAGGTTCCCATTGGGAGCATGATTCTCCCTACTTTACATGTCTCATGTTTTAGGAGAGACAATGGGAAAACCATGATTGCTATGCTACATCTATTTTCTCCACATGGGGGGAGCCATTTGGAGAACTTGAGTTCTTGGAGGAAGCACTTCATGGCTGATTTGTTTTGTGGGGTAACTTGGGTCATTCTTGGAGGCCATGACATTTCATCTCAAGATTAGCAACAACCCCATACTTACCATAAATGGAGAGATGAAAAAATTGGATGGGAAAATCTAATCTCTCCATGCAGCCCCAACACATTGTATAAATCGGGGGTTGAGGACTTCTTTGATGAGTTACCTAGAATGGCTCATTTCATTTGGATGATAGCATGGGTATGGGAGACTCTCAATGGGGATGAGATTCCCTATGTTTATCATCACTCCTACCTTGAGGAGGCCATTGGACAACAAGAAGGTTTCCACTTACACCTTCCATTTTCTCATGATGTACACCATTTGGTTTTGCATACTTGGGAGGGACCATTGGAGGGAAGATTTATTACAGATTATGTTGAGCTGTGGTGGGAATTATTGATGAGGAGGCCACAAGAAGAGGAAGGGAGGAATTTTTCTCAATCTATACATTTTCTTGAGGACAAGCAACATTTTGGAGGGGAGGACTGTAATATTCCAAAAATTTAGCCTTCATCTAAATGGAATATTATAGCTTGTTTTATCACTAGGTAGCTGAATAAGTGGGTGGGGAGACTCATAAAACCCCCTTAGAAGGAATCATAACACTCCTAATGTGAAAGGAGGAAGAATAAGTAGCTGGATTAAGCACCTTGGGGGGTGAACAGGGACTGGATCATGTTGATTTAGTCAACTTTGACCAAATCAACAACACTGTTATAGAGGAGTGGTCTTTATAATAAGACATCACAGTTTTAGTGGAGGACAACTTGCATGAGCTTGGTGGCAAGTATGGATGGGACCCAATGTGAGTAGGCTCTCATTCTATATATGCAGGGGATGGCAACCTTTGTTATTCATGTTTTAGTTTATCATTTTGATATTGGTCTGCTTAGACTAGCTTCCTCTTGCTGTTTAGCAGGGTTGTTGTGCTGTTTAGCACAAGGGTGTTCCTAATCGGGAATCCATACCTCATCCTCAGGGAAGGAGAGGTTCTTTGAGCTGCATTTCCTCATTTCGACATTCTGGCCAAGCTACTTCTTTCAGCTACATCGCGGTTTCTGTGTAGAGCTGGGTTGTGTTGCAAGGTGCAGCAAAGGAGGGTCACATTGAGTTATTTCTGAGCTTGTTTTTCAGTGGAGAGGTAGCCTATCCATTGGAGGATCATCAAGAAGGGCTCATGGGCATATTTCCACATCTTTGGCATCAGGCCAACCATCTACCATCCCTCACAGTGCAGTCACAGTTCTGAACTGCGTTATTTTTGGAGGCAATTGCTGGGTGGGTTCATTGAGCTCATCAAGAGGGTCTATTTCTGAGTAGAGGGATCAACCTTATATTTAGAAATACTATTGGAGGAGGACATCATCATTTCAGATCTGTCATAGCCTCATCTTATTCAGATCTAGTTTGCAGTGACATCTCAACCCTAGGGTTATTTGTCACATTGTACATTTTCTTGGTATTTCTAGCAATCTTTCTCGGGTTGGCTAGAAATCTTGTATTAGAGACCACATCTTCTTTGCTGGGCATTTATTTGTTTCTATCAGCCACATTTCATTTATATATGTATTAAACAACAGCTACACTGATATAGACAACGCTGTCATTGCTCTCCAACATTCTATACAGTTGCAGCAACTCATGTGCTGATTGTTTTGATCATTGGAGGCTTGTTCCTATTGCTTGAGTGGCTTGTCCCTCATGATCTCTTTGTATATTTTTGCTGATATCTTAATAAAATGATGGCTGTACATTGACCTCTCTTATTTCATATTCAGATTTGCTGTGTTTTACATTATTATGTCTTGTATTGCTGCATTTTCCCATTTGGGATATTACACAAAAAATGAAGCCCGAGCAACACGCCACAGGCTACAGGAAATGGAAGCTAAGTTGGCAAAAAATGATAAGGTGGTAATGGCCCTGCAGGCCGAGGTCGAGAAAATGAAAAGAGAAAAACATATACAAGATAAAACCATCAAAGATTTGACTACTCAGATGAAGGGAAATGTGGCACTCCTGGAAGCTAGGCGCCTAATCTGGACATACATCATATCAGAGGTTGACTACTCGGATGAAGGAAAATGTGAGACTCCTGGAAGCCAGGCGCCTAATCTGGACAGACATCATATTGGAGGTGAGAAAGCATTGGAAATACCTCACTCTGATTGACGACAAGAAGATCGCAGTTTGTTTATTCAGAGTAAAGTTGCAGGAGGGGCAGGAGGAAGCAGAAGCAAAGGTGGCGATGGCTAAAAGGTACATCAGCTACCTGAATGGATTGGACCTTGAAGAATTACTCACTTAGGGAATCAAAGACCGTTTCAGAGGAGTGATGGAAATCAGGGGGGTGATCGAAAAGGAGATTGCACGTGCAACTGCACTGAGTGGTTTAGAGCAGGTTGCTAGGGGAGTTGAACAGTTCAATCGAGAGTGGGATGAGATGTTAGAGGTAGGCCTCCCATCATGCTGGGATCTTGAAACGACCGCATTTTTAGAGCTAACAGTCTATGAATAGAAGCTGACAGTCATCATGAACCAGACTGATTTACCTTTGGAAAAAACTGCCCATCTAAAGGCAGAAACAATAATTGCCGCTCTAAGTAAGGAGTTCTCCCTTCTCTGCCAAATTAAATAGCGTCTGGCCGTCCGAGTGGATTACACCAAGCTTACAGATATTCAGGCTCTAGTCGAGACTTTTGTGACCATGCCGTCACCAAGGGAGAGTATATGGAAAAAGTGCAGTGATTATGTCAACACTCCAACGTCCACATCCTCTCATCAGTCGCTACCTCCTCTTAGTCACAAAACTGGTTCGTCCGCGTCATCAACACTTCCGAGTCAGCCATTATCAGACACTCCTCTCTGTTCCAAAAAATGAAACTCATGTTCTGGCCCAGGTGGCCAATTTACTTTTATTTCTTATGTATTGTAAAATCGGGTGAAATCTTCATTTCACCCTTTGCACTTTTATTTTCCATTTTACTATTATGTGTTCAGTTATCACCTTCCTTAAGGCCATTATGCAGATGATGAGAGGCGGTTTTCCTCATCATAATTTTTTTTTATTTTGATTGAGACCCCAAACAGAAAGGTATCTCCACGGGAATATTTTGTCTAAGAAATATCTTTTCGCAAAAGCTCAGCAAAAAGCTATAAAAGATGAAATTTGAAGCTAAGAAAAGGTTCCAGATTTTTCAGAGTAGAAACTGTTAGTTTTGAATTTTCCTTTTTGTAAAGTTTTGAGACACCTTTATAGTGTATGTTGGAAGATCCCGTTGGGAAATAGAAACGAAGCTATTCTTTTGTGTAATTGATTTCAAATGAGATGAGTTACAATATGTATTTTCTCAGCAGTGCTTTAATAGAAATGTCCTTTGTATTTCCATCATTTTTCTTGTTATCGTAAGTTTTCAGAATGTGAGTGTTCATTATTTAGATGTGAATTTATCTTGAATGGTACTCATATCTATCTGTCTGCTACACTTTAAATATGGCTTGAAGCACGATATTCTGTCCATGTTCTATTTAACATTGCCATCTTTCTTCTAATGTTAGTGGGGTGGATTCTTATGCTAGAATAAGCCTACCTTACGCTAATATTTCCTTTCATGTTCTGCCATTGTTTACATACTCATTGATTTTGGTGAATGTTTACTGATTTCATGTTTGGCCCTCCTCACAGTAGTTATTTTAGGGTTCGCTTCTGATGCATGCTTATAGACCCTTTTGCTCTACCATTGGATGTCATTATTGTTAATTTTCTGTCTCTAAGGTCTTGGTCCCATACCAGAAAACTTTAATTCCTTTTTTGTAACAAGAGGCCCTGTATTATCAGCTGTAAAAAGCCTTTTTGAACCCTCTTGTCTTAAGATGTGCTAGGCACTGGTCTTTAAAAACTCAAGGCTGTCTTTAGGAGTTACAACATCTTTTTGGCACCGTTGCCGAGGACGAATTTGAAGATCTTATCCCTGGGATACGACAAAGTCACATTCACCCTTCAGAATCAAGTGAGCACGAAGGGTTGAGAGTTGTAGATCCCTGACCTTGGCGACTCTACTTTCCTTTAAAGTATAAATACCATTTTCAGTCCCGGCTTATCATAAGCCTCACCTAAGGTCAGATACCTCTCAGCTGAGAACGGCCTCTCTGTCTGACCCAGAAAAAATATTATTCAAAAGAATGTGGAAAGAAAAGCAGCCTGCACACACTGATATACCTAGGTTCTCATTAGAAGACTCTCCATCCTTCTCTTAGCAAGCTCAAGTCCAAGGCTCTGGTTCTACTGCTAGAGTACTTGAATACCCACCAGATAACCCTGCCCCCGAGCATTCAAAGATAAAAGATGAAGCAGAGTCAATAGATACTTATAGATTTTTCTTGCATCCCAATCCTAAAGCTGAAGAAATTAAGCAAGTGAATATTCCTCAGATTCCACTTGCCCAAGCCAATTCACAAGCCACCTTTCAACACATACCCATTGTCATTCATCAAAACACTCCTCTAGCCCCACCACCCCCCATGGCAGTTCCTGGCTTCTTGCTAAATAAATATGCCCCCCTAGCATTACCACAGATTCTAAGTGACATGCCCCAAGACTACATGAAGCTCTTACCCTGGTTTACCGAGGAAGACAGTAGTGTTGCTCAAAAACATCTAGAAGATTTCTGTGCTTTCACAGAGAATTTCAATGTGGAGCACCTGGACATAGTGCTAAGGCTGTTCGTTCAATCTCTAGATGGGGAAGCTCGGAAGTGGTTCAAGACTCTCGGAGACCACACCATCACTAACTGGGAGGAGATGGAAAATGCTTTCACCCAAAAGTGGGGAGAGAAAAGAGACCATGGTTATTGTCTCACAGAGTTCAACGCTTTAAAGAAAAGACATAATGAGGATGTGTCTGAATTTATAAAGAGATTCAACAAGCTATACACCAACCTACCGACTGATATGAAACCTCCTCAAACAACTGCTAAGGTAGTGTTTGTGGGAGCATTTGAATCTGAGTTTGGTTTCACCCTAAGAGAAAGGAAATCTGCTTCTCTAGACCAAGCTCACACTGATGCATTGGAGGTAGAAGCCAACTTCGATTCTACAGGGAAATCGAAAGGAAGGCTAGACCACGACTTCAGATGAAGGGGTAAAGAAGAAGCTTCTTTTTCAAACCAAGGAAGAGAGGTATCAGATTATAAGATTGAGGAAATGAACAAGATGATTAGGAATCATTCAAATAAACTGGTGAAACTAGAGCTTGAAGCAAAGAATGCCTCTTCCCGGCCATCTCAGACTGCTCCTAACAGGGGTTATAACCCACAGTATTGACAGCTGCCTTTGTAGATATTGCAAAGGGACATAAAGGAGTAGAAAGATCACATACAACCCCCCCTATATTTGGAAGGGAAAATGGAGGGTTCTATTGAAGATGTCCCTGATGGATAAGATGATCAGTACCTTGCCTATTTAGAAGGGGAAGAGGTAGAACTTTCCCTACGGGAGGAAGAAGAAGAGAAAGTGAACTCCACTGAAGATCCTGACATTGATGATTATTGCAGACAGTTCGTGGATTTCATGCAGGCTCAATTTCACAAGAAGTATGATCTTCGGTCTTGTAGGAAAAGGACTCGTACTGAAGATCAAGATGAAGAGTCACCTCGAAAATATTTGGTTTCTCAGAAGATTGATAACAGAGGTAAGAAACGTGTTGAAGAACCCTTGCATCAGAAAGTTACTCCTCCATCCTCATCTAAGTTAGTACTTGATCCCCTTGCAAATCCTAAATACATTCCTGCTGATGAAAAGCCTCCAGTATTCTGTAAAGAAACAAAAGAGACCATCGTAGAAAAGTGTCCTGCTGTGTTTAATCTCCAAAAATAATTAGATAAAGTTAAGATCCCCGTTCCCTTAGTTGAGCTTTTGAAGCAGCCTTCTTATAAAGCTCAGGTGTCCCAATTCATGCTCCCTCATGGAGTAACCCCTCCCCTCGACAGTCTTAACCTTCAAGAGGAGAGGCTTATGGTGGTATTTGGCCCACACGTAGAAGAATTGGACTCAACAACCCCACATTTTTATGTATCATTGGTCATTCATGACTTGCTGTTGCACAATTGTATATTGGACTCGGGGGCATCACATAATTTGTTGCCTCTGTCAGTCATGGAGCAAATAGGGTTGTAGATCACTCGCCCGTATAAGGACCTCTATTCTTTTGATTCCAAGAGAGTCAAATGGCTGGGGATGATTAAAGATCTGGTGGTGAACTTGGATCAGATCCCAGCCAAGAGTGTTGTTATGGACATAGTGGTCGTCGATATCCCAGCTCGGTTTGGGATGCTTTTGTCCAGATCATGGGGAACCAAAATTGGTGGGTCAATTAAGCTTGATCTCACTTATGCAACAATTTGAAGTATTGTTCTCTGTATTCTTCTGGGACGTCCCTATCAACCCTAACAAATCGACCGATGAAGGTCGAGTAGATGATGTAAATATTGGGAAAGAAGAGGATCCTAAAATTGTAAGATTGTCTAAAGGAGTCCCAGAAGAATACAGAGAACAATACTTCAAATTGTTCCATTCCTACAGACATTTTTTCACTTGGTCATACCAAGATCTGAAAACATTTGATACCAGTATCATACAACATAAAATCCCACTAAGAGGAGATGCTAAGCCACATAAGCAAAAGTTGAGGCAAATCAACCCTTTGTTGCTCCCTTCCATAGAGAAAGAAATCAAGAAGTTGCTGAAGGCTAAGATCTATAGAAATTATATAACTGATATGTTATTTGTCTAAGATTCTCCTGATCATACACTATTTGACTTCATGCACAATACATAATCTATTCCACCATTGATCATCATATGCGGAAATTAAATCAATTGCATGCACACATTAAAACCATAAAAATTCACACACATTAACACAATGATTTACGAGAAAGCCTGAAGCTAAAAACTCCAACTATCTGTATATAATATATTTCATAGAGATCATGTAACAATCCTCATACAAAGCTTCTCACAAGCTCTCAGTACAATACAATTGCTACACACTAATCAGGTCCTGAACTAGCAAATCCATGCACCGATCTCTGCCACCTGCTAGCCTGCCTCTATTGTGCAATCCATGCTAAATATTGGCTCTGAATGAACTCGAATCCACCTGGCTTGCACTGCACAATCCTCATTGGCATCTCCATCAATGTGTGGTGCAAACTCATGCAACACTATAGTCACAACTGATAGTCACACTTGCTCTTTCACCTACCTCTCCACTGGTCTCCACTGAAACTGTCCATGCACTGTAGTTAACTGATGTATTCTTCGGTTGATTAATGAGTTAATATTTAGTGAATTAATTATTAATTAATTCACACCACTCTCACTAGTGTATCAATCAGTTAGACTAGATACAACTAGCTCAACTGTGTCTAACTGAGTTAAACTGAACACAACTCCACCAACTACTTCTACAACTCCACCAAACTCTGTCACATGAGTTCTAACTGAAGTTTCCATGCAATAGCTCCACTTAACCCTCAGGAATAGCGTAATTCCTTCTGTCAGCTCTTGTGCCACATCTGTGCACTTAACTGAAGTGCTCCAAGAGAATAAGATAATGTTTATAGTCCAAATATTATTAAGAGCTAATAATATTCGACATATCTATTTTTAGACTGGAAAACTATAAATAGATTCCACCCAATATGTATAAAAATATAAGTCCATACATTTTTCCAACTTGACCAACCATCCACAAATAACATCCTGCAACTAATAGAATATGATCGACATGTCTAAAAATAGACATAGTCTAAAAATAGACTTGTGCCAAAAATAGCCTGCGGGCCCACTTAGTGAAGGAGACTTCTTTCCACTAAGCTCATCATCTTTTTGCAATCTCAACAAGATCATTGTTCCCCTGAGGTACTCATAGTGGGTGGCCAACCTGGTCTCGGTTTGAAAGAAGAACGGGGAAATAAGGCTATGTGTAGACTTTCGGAATTTGAACAGAGCATCCCTTAAAGATAACTATCCTCTCCCCAAGATGGATCACATACTGCAGAAGGTGGTGGAATCCTCTCGAATGTCTATGATGCATGGCTTCTCTGGATATAACCAGGTGGTTGTTCTCCTCGAAGATCAAAAGAAGACAACATTCACCACACTATGGGGTACATTCATGTATGCCCGAATGCCTTTCGGCCTGATAAATGCGGGAGGCAATTTCCAGCGGGCGATGGACATTGCTTTCGTGGGAGAGCAGGACAAGTTCGTGGTGGTATATCTGGATGATATCACCGTTTTATCGAAGAATTATGCTAAACATATTGAACATTTGTGCTGGACTTTCGACCAGTGCCGCAGGTATGGTCTGTCCCTAAATCCTCAAAATTCCATGTTTGCTTTAGAGGAAGGAAAATTATTAGGACATATTGTATCTAAAGTTGGAGTGAAGATTGATCCAAAATGAGTAGAGGTAATTAACGACATATCCTTACCTCAAAACAAGAAGGAGTTCCAGGTATTCCTCAAATGCATAAATTTTTTGAGAAGATTCATCCCGAACTATGCTGAAATAGTTCGGCATATCACTGAGATGCTTAGAAAAAACAATGATGTAAAATGGATGCCAGAATCAAGAGAAGAATTCAATAGCATAAAAAGTGCCTTTGCAGAAGCCCCAGTATTGGCGAGACTAGACTATGGTAAGCCATTCATGATATTCTCATTTGTGTCCCCACATACAATAGCTATAGTATTGTTATAGAAAAGTTAATATGGGTATGAGCGGCCCATCACATTTTTCATTCAGGTGCTTCGGGACGCCGAGTTGAAGTATAACATTTTGGAGAAGCAGGCATATGCCCTTGTAAAGTTCCTAAAAGCTTTTTGAATGTATGTGTTGCAATCAGCCATAACCACTTTCATGCCTACGATCAAAATGAAAGACATCTTGATTCAAGGGGACAATGATGGCAAGAGAGGTAAATGGATTGCTAAGATTCAAGAATATGAATTGGACATTCGCCCCACAAAGCTTATCAAAGGACAGGGGCTAGCAAAAATCTTTTCTGAGTTAAACTGTCAGGCTCTAGGCATAAATCTATCTATGGAAGGTGGAGAATTTCCTGAAGGTACAAATGAACAGCCCGGGATAGAAACAACTGTGCAAAAAATGCACATGAAGTAACTGCTTAGTACTTGGTATAAAGATATTGTAGAGTACCTTTCAACTCTCAGGTGTCCTTTAAACTTCTATAAGACTAAATATCGAACTCTAAGGTTGAAATCCCAGAAATACATAGTTTCAAATGGTCGATTACATTTGAAGGATCCTTCAGGAATCCTACTCTTATGTCTCACAGAGTCATAGGTGGAGGAAGTCATGGCTGAATTCCATCAAGGCATCTGCGGAGGTCATTATAGTTGGCGGTCCACAACTCACAAGATATTGAAAGCAGATTTCTTCTGGCTTAAATTTTTCAGAGATGTACATGTTTGGGTCAAATCATGTGAGAAATGTCAGAGGTTTGCTGAAAATAGAAATTTGCGCCCCTACCCATGATCCTAGTACACATAGAAGAACCTTTTCAGCAATGGGGGATCGACTTTATCGAGGAAATCCACCTAGCATCAAGTGGTCAGCATAAGTGGATCCTCACTGCCACTGACTACTTCACCAAGTGGGTAGAGGCGATACCTGTGAGAAATTCTGCTGATGCAGTTGTGATCAAGTTCCTGGAAGAGAATATCATATCCAGATTTGTTTGTCCAGTTAAGGTTATGACAGATAACGCTCAGGCTTTCAAATCTTCCAAATTCACCAATTTTTGTCATAAATACAATATCACCTTGGGGCACTCTACAGCCTATTATCCCCAGGGAAATGGACTAGCCGAGTCTTCTTATAAGACATTGGTAAGGGAATTAAAGAAAACTATATATGAAAGTCAGAAAAACTGGGACTCTCAGCTCAAGTTCGCGCTCTGGGAAAACATAATCACTAGTAAAAGGTCAATAGGAAAGTCACCCTATGAACTGGTTTATGGCTGAGCGACAGTTTTTCCAATTCAGCTCGCCCTACCTATGGCTAGGTTCCTCCAAGATAGCCAAGAAGAGCCTAACAATCTCATCAGAAGAATAAACCAGCTGGTTGAGTTAGAAGAGACTCGGAGCCAAGTGAATGATAGGTTAGCAGAATATCAGGAAAAGATGAAGGGCTTGTTTGATCAACATGCTAATGACAAGGAAATGCAGTCTGGGGATCTAGTACTGAGATGGGATATCAGAAGAGCCAAGAAAGGTAAGCATGGAAAGTTTTACCTGTTGTGGTTCGGGCCATTCAAGATTGCCGAAGTGAAAGGCAACAACACCTTCATATTGGAAAACTTGGAAGGTGACTTGATCGAAGCGCCCGTAAATGGGCAGTTCTTAAAACCATATTTTCAATACTAACGAAGGTCTCAGAGGCCTGTTGTATATAGTGTATATATCTGTCGCTTTTACATTCACTTTTGTTGTTTGTTTTGCCATAGGAGTGTTTGAAATTTTTTGAAGGGGCTCTGGCTCTCAAGGAATATTTTGCAAGAGGTCTGCAAAGTTTTCGACACGTTCGAAGATGTACGTGTCGTCCCCAGGTGGAGCCAATGTTGTTTGGTTAGCCCTCACCCTAAGCTAAAAAAAGAAAAGCCGAAATAAACAAAGCAAAGGTCCATAAAGATAAGCGGGGTAAGTGAGTCTAAAGGTAGTATGGCACGGAATTCCCTTATGGCACGAGTGCAGACAGGAAATTAAAGGCGCCTAACAGTCAGGCAAGAAACCCACGTTTCATATGGCGGAAAACTCCAAAGGTGAAAGACACACGCGGGGGATTCCAGGGGTACTAAGGATGAGTGGAAGAAGGTAGAGACCTACCCCCCGGAGCACATGACGTCACGTGGTGGTGGAACAAAGCATAAGTCTTCCGCGGGGTGATGGAGTGTAACAGGTGGGCCTCACGAGCTCTCACCGGAACCTTAAGTGGGCCCCTCGAGGAAGACATGTGGCGCTATGAAAACAAAAGGTAAGGTAATTTTAGGGAGGCCGGTACGAGACCAGTACTGGTATTAACCCGGCGCATGGCTCGCACCTACCTGGCTCCTGATAGCTAACAACCTATCGCCACGCGTCCTATTGTCGATGTCCTTATGAGGTCAGCCCTACAGTTGGCACCCTAACCTCATTTTCCGCAAATATAGGTGTTTTTAACCTTGTTTTACGCCTACACTTAGTAAAATACTTGTTTTTACAAATCCGTCGTGCGACGAAGCTCGAACTCCAGTACTAAGTCGTTTTCAACTACCGCGTCGCTTCCCCCCTCAGGCTTTCTCACTGTTTGTAGGTATTTAGCCATTCCTCTGCCTCACCATTTTCCATCTGTTTTAATTTTCAAAATGGTCATGGGGAAAGCAAAGTCCAGAAAGTTCGAACCTGAAACCCCACAAGCCCGCGAGGTCAGGGTTGTCCCTGGACCTGAACCTCTCATTGACGCTCATGCGCGAATTCATGACTCGTCCTACCCTTTCAGTGTATCCTGTGTTAGATCCGGGTTGTTGGAAAGCCATTTGAAGGGCCAAGACCAGTTCAGAGTCATTCAGTCAGGCCTGTATCACCTGATTGATTCGCCCACATACCTAGTTCCCGAGTTTATAAGTTGGCTCAGCGAAGCTTATGACGAACACAGGGATTTATTCCTATCGGCCTAGGGTAATAAGATTTTCCGCATATCTCCCGAGCTCATAAAGGAAGCCCTTCGTTTCCCTCACAATCAGAGTTATGTCGAGTTCACCGAGTTATCCCTCTCTTATCAGTTTTCAAAGTTTCCCTGGAAGCAACAAAGAGAATTCCTCAACCTTATTTAGGACTCTCGTCTTACAACTATCCCACCTTCAGATATTGTTCCCCTGCCCACTTTCAGCGACAATGTCCAGCCAATCCTTGCTTTCATTTTTGGGTTATTAGGTCTCAAGGAGGTTGAGCAGGTGTCAAAAGAATGTATAGCTCTCCTCTGGCTCATGTCTCAAAAAGGTATTTTGTTGGATATCCCTACCATCTTGGCCTTGGATATCCAAACTCAGTTCCAAGAGCTGCCCTCTTCTGGGTCTTTCTGATTTTGTTCATTAGTATTTTATCTTTTCCTATTTGAGGATGCTAACAAGTTTGAGAGTCCATGCCTCGAGAAGCTTTCAAGGACGAACGCCCAGCCAAGAACTATCTTTGAGTGGAACATCTCTATTCGAAAACAACCTAATGGGAAGGGGTATACAAAGTTCTTGAATGAATTA
Source organism: Pinus albicaulis (assembly GCA_034641835.2). Lineage (NCBI taxonomy): Eukaryota > Viridiplantae > Streptophyta > Pinopsida > Pinales > Pinaceae > Pinus > Pinus albicaulis. The sequence continues at coordinate 20,140,875 of MU968363.1, forward strand.
ATGTCCATAGCCTATGCCATAATACAAGGCAACCCTCTGCCCAAGATTTTTCCTGAGAAGAATGACTGGCTGCAGTTCAATGAGGAAGATAGCACAGGGGACTGATACCTGTATGACGATTACACTGAGATCAGGCTCCATGGTGCAGAATTACCCCCTTACCGCTTGTTGGTGTTTCCAGCTATGTGATTTTTTTCCCTTGAGTTCATCCGTCAAACCCTGAAGGCTGACCAGATCCACTTCGTCCCTGCGAAGAAAGGATACATTCTCAAGCTCCCTACCTCTGTTGGCCCCTTCACCATAAATTCAAGACACACCCTCTCCACAGTGGAAACGTTGCTTCAAGGGATGGATCTGATACAAGGAAAAGTTTGGCCCTATGACCCGAAAGGGATCCTTTCCAATAGGAAAAGGAAAATAAAGTCGTCTGCTTATGTACATGAGACTAGGCCCTTCATTGAGTGGAGAGCTAACCTTGATACATGGCCGTTGGATTCATAGATGGAGGTCGAATCTTCAGCTGCAGAAGGAAGGGGCGACACTGCTTCGGCAGGAACAGAATGGAAAGGGCAAGCTGATGAGGCAGACACTTCAGGAGGTCAATAAGGCATGGACATGGGCGAGGGATCCCATCCCTCCAAGAAACAAAGAATTGAAGAGCCGGAGATTGTATGGAAAGAGCCACCACTGGAGGAGCTTATCTGATATGGGATGCCTGACAGAAGCAAGGCTGGTTTCACAATTACTTATGACGACACTTCTTCGTCGGAACCCTCTGAATTGTCACAGGCTGTTTCAGTTAATAGGGCCGAAGTAAGGGAAGAAATAGGCACCAGAAACAAAACTACACAGGATAAGTTGAGGGCTGAATTGGCCGGATTCATGGACAAGTACCATACCCGACTTACCACTGAGTTAGCTATGGACAAAGAGCAACTTATAATCGCTATTATAGAGGCGGTGCTGGGGCCTACAGCCGAGGGGACTAGTTACCGAGCCTTGGAGTTTGCTTTAAATATGGCTAATATCCCTATAACGGACAAGCTTGGTATGCACCAATGTGTGGGAGATATGTTGAGAGATGAGGTGGTAAAGCTCACACTCTCTCTGAGTAAACTTGAGGACATGTACAACGCAGTATTGGAAAATCAGAAGAGAGAAAGAGCTAGTGCCAGAGCAATAAACAACAACCTGGAAACTCTCAGGAGAGCAGTAAGGGACAAAGGGGCTAACAAAGATGCGGTTCGGAAGAAGCTCATCCTTGATGTGGAGACAGAGAACTCTGAGCTGAAGAAAAGGCTAAACATCCCCCACGGAGAACATGTACAAACGGACGAGTTGATCCAAGTGGAAAGAGAGAAATCAGCTCTCACTGATTCATTGGCTAAGGAACAAGAAGGGAACACCAAAATGACCGCGGAGATGGCTGGCTTAAGGCAGAGATTTTTGGATTTACAGGGAAAATGGGACAAGCATGTATGTGTGACCCCAACTTCTGACGAGCTTGGCACTACCCCGATGCAGCTGACCAAAGCCTTGTCATACTTGAAGGTTTCAGAAAATGAAGCTCGAACAACACGCCACAGGCTACAGGAAATGGAAGCTAAGCTGGCGAAAAATGATAAGGTGGTAACGGCCCTGCAGGCCGAGGTCGAGAAAATGAAAAGAGAGAAACATATACAAGATAAAACCATCAAAGATTTGACTACTCGGATGAAGGGAAATGTGACACTCCTGGAAGCCAGGTGCCTAATCTGGATAGACATCATATTAGAGGTGAGAAAGCATTGGAAATACCTCACTCTGATGGACGAAAAGAAGATCGTAGTCTGTTTATTCAGAGTAAAGTTGCAGGAGGGGCAGGAGGAAGCAAAAGAAAAGGTGACAATGGCTAAAAGGTACATCAACTACTTGAATGGATTGGACCCTGAAGAATTAATCACTTAGGGAATCAAAGACCGTTTCAGAGGAGTGATGGAAGTCAGGAGGGTGATCGAAAAGGAGATTGCACACGCAACTACACTGAGTGGTTTAGAGCATGTTTCCAGGGGAGTTGAACAGTTCTATCGATAGTGGGATGAGCTGGTAGAGGCAGGCCTCCCATCATGCTGGGATCCTGAAATGACCTTATTTTTAGAGCTAACTGTCTATGAACATACGCTGATAGCCAACATGAACCAGACTGATTTATTTTTGGAAAAAAGTTGCCCGTCTAAAGGCAGAAACAATAATTGCCGCTCTAAGTAAGGAGTTCTCCCTTCTCTGCCAAATTAAATAGCGTCTAGCCGTCCGAGTGGATTACATCGAGCTTACAGATATTCAGGCTCTGGTCAAGACTTTTGTCACCATGCCATCACTAGGGGAGAGTATATGGAAAAAGTGCAGTGATTATGTCAACACTCCAGCGTCTACATCCTCTCATTAGTCACTACCTCCTCCCAGTCGCAAAACTGGTTCGTCCGCGTCATCAGCACTTCCGAGTCAGCCGTTATCAGGCACTCCTCTCTGTTCCAAAAAATGAAACTCATGTTCTAGCCCAGGTGGCCAATTTACTTTTATTTCTTATGTATTGTAAAATCGGGTGAAATCTTCATTTCACCCTCTGCACTTTTATTTTCCAATTTATTGTTATGTGTTCAGTTATTGCCTTCCTTAAGACCACTATGTAGATGATGAGAAGCGGTTTTCCTCATCATCATTTTTTATTTATTTTGATTGAGACCCCAAACAGAAAGGTATCTCCAGGGGAATATTTTGTCTAAGAAATATATTTTCGCAAAAGCTCAGCAAAAATCTATAAAAGATGAAATCTGAAGCTGAGAAAAGGTTCCAGATTTTTCAGAGCAGAAACTGTTAGTTATGAATTTTCCTTTTCGTAAATTTTTGAGACACCTTTTTAGTGTATGTTGGAAGATCCCGTTGGGAAATAGAAACAAAGTTATTCTATTGTGTAATGGATTCCAAATGAGATGAGTTAGCGTATGTATTTTCTCAGCAGTGCTTTAATATAAATGTCCTTTGTATTTCCATCATTTTTCTTGTTATTGTAAGCTTTCAGAATGTGAGTGTTCATTATTTAGATGTGAATTTATCTTGAATGATACTCATATCAATCTGTTTGCTACACTTTAAATATGGCTCAAAGCAAGATATTCTGTCCATGTTCTATTTAACATTGCCTTCTTTCTTCTAACGTTAGTGGGGTGGATTCTTATGCTAGAATAAGCCTAACCTTACGCTAATATTTCCTTTCATGTTCTGCCATTGTTTACATACTCATTGATTTTGGTGACTGTTTACTGATTTCATGTTTGGCCCTCCTCACAACAGTTAGTTTAGGGTCCGCTTTTGATTCACGCTTATAGACCCTTTTTCTCTACCATTGGATGTCATTATTGTCAATTTTCTGTCTCTGAGGTCTTGGTCCCATACCATAAAAATTTAATTCCTTTTTCGTAACAGGAGGCCCTGTATTATCAGCTGTAAAAAGCCTTTCTGAACCCTCTTGTCTTAAGATGTCCTAGGCACTGGTCTTTAACAACTCAAGGCTGTCTCTAGGAGTTACAACGCCTGCAGTGCTTCCTTTATTCTAGAAAATGCTTCTCTTGCTCCCTTGTCCCATTTCATTTCTGCATTTTTCTTCAACATATCTATTATACTTCTCACAATCTCAACATAATTGGGCACAAATCTCCTCAGAAAGTTTATTTTTACCAAGAATATCTGGATATTTTTCTTGCTTCTAGGTAAAGGAATAGTCTGAATGGCTTCCACCCTTGCTTGGTCAATATTTACTCCTTGTTTAGAAACTATGTGACCCAATAATTTACCTTATTTTGAGGCAAATAAAGATTTCTTGGGATTTAATGACATACCAAACAATTACCCTGAGAAAACAATTACATCATCCAAATATATAACTACAAACCTGTCACCAACGAAGGTTAGGTCCATGACCCTCTGAAATGTTGCACCTGCGTTCACAAGGCCAAATGGCATCCTTGCGTACATGAAGGTGCCCTAGGGCGTAGTGAAAGCTGTCTTCTTCTGATATTTTTCTACTGCTACATTATTATACCCAGAAAATCTATCAACCACAGACAACTTGTGAGCTCCTATCACCTTCTGTAAGACATAATCAATTTTCGGAAAATGATAATTATCTTTTAGAGATGCTCGATTCAAGTTCCTGAAGTCTACACACAGTCTTATCTCTCCATTCTTCTTTCTTACAGGCACTAGATTAGAAACCCAGTCTGAATATCTGAGAGGGACTATAATTTTCTCCTGCAACAATTTCTTCCCTTCTTTTTCGATTGGAGCTAACAACAATGGATTGATCTGTCTAAGCTTCTGTATATGTGGTTTGAGTCCTTCCTTAAATGGAATCTTATGCTGAATTATGCTTTTGTCATATGTTTTCAGGTCTTCATATGACCAGGAAAACACATCCATATATTTCTTAAAAAGATCAATGTATCTTTCTTTGTAGTTTTTGGGAACACCTTTGAACAATTTCACTATTTTGGGTTCCTGCTGAGTTCCCAAATTACAATATTCCATCTCTTCTTCTTGATATGTTTTATTTGAATCAACAACAACATCATTAGCATCGAATAATATTTCAAGGGGAACCAACCCTTTGGGGAGCACATTATCTTTCAGTTGGATAATCTTCTGTTTACCTATTGACTTCTTAAGGTTTCTTATTTCTGCTTTCTTCTTTGTTTGTTCTTCCTCTCAGTCTATCGTAGCATCTTGAAAGTTTCCAATGATGGTTAGGAACTGATTTATCTGTTCATCATCATCAAACACCTGCCAATGTTTCACATTGTCAGGGATAGAAGGTCTATGTCTAATTTCGATATCATACCTTAACCTTGGATTTATTGGAGGTTTGAAGGTGTTGGCTGCAACTGCTAAAGAATCAACCAATATATTCTCTTCCCTCGTAATATAATGAAGATTGAAGACTTCAAAATAGTTTTCTATCAGATCCCAAACTTCATTCCTATATGATCTCAGTCTCGGATGCTTGGTTTGACAATGATTTTTAATCTGCCTGATTATCAATTTAGAGTCACCAAAAATTGAAATACATTGAACTCCCATCTATTTAGCAACTTGAAGGCTTGATATTAAGGGCTCATACTCATCCACATTTTTTGTTGTATCAAATTCTAGTTTAAAAGAGAAAGGCATGAGGTTACCTTCTGGTGATATCAACAAGAATCCAACACCTGCGCCCTCCTTGGAGTAGGCACCATCAAATTAGCACTTCCAAATATTCCTTGAGTGCAGCTCATTATTTACAACCGCTGAAGAGAGCTGCTTCCCTGTGTCTTCAGCAAATTCTGCATCTTCATGCAACATGAAACAAGAAATATTTTCTGTTTCTTGACTATAAATGGGGGAATTTCCTGCATATTTCTTGGAGGTATTCTTCACAAACCTTGTTTCCCCGTACAATCCCCTTTCTTCCCCATTAAAAATCAGAATGATAGCATAAGTGAAATTTAATTTTAGTACACCTCCCAACTTTTCTCCCCAAGATCTTGACAGGAGCATTCCAAACCTGGATGGGATGTCAGCAACCACTACATCCATGACTATACTCTTTGCTGGGGTTTGTGCCAACAAAACTACTACATCTTTAATTAACCCAACACATTTCACCCTTTTGGAATCAAATGAATACAGATCCCTATAAGGTTTGGTAATCTGCAAGTTAAGTTCCTTCATAACAAACAATGGCATGAGATTATGGGACACTCCTAAGTCCAACATGCAATTATGTAGAGTAAAATCATGAAGCAACAAAGAAATATAGAAGGGTCGAACAAAAGGATATACTTCTTCTACATGAGGAACAAAGGTGACCACTGGCTTTTATTCTTGTAAGTTCACCGTGTCACTTGTATCTTCCATCTGTGTGAGATTAATAAATTCTGAAATTTCTTTCTTGTAAGCTAGTATTTTAGCTAATTCTAGAAGAGGTACCTAGATTTTAACCTTCTCCAACTCTTTTGCCAAACTGAAAGCTCGATTTTTCTTAACGTTCTTTTCAGGGTCGTCTTCACTCTTTCTAGAATTTTCCGCTTGTTCAGGTACAGGAACAACTTTCTCCAAAATATTAATGTCAACTGATTTGTTCTGGGAAGATTCAATCTGCTGCACAGTTGTTCTATTAAGTGAATTTATAGGTTGTTTCCCCTTACTGACCTGTTTCACATGGTCCTTTTATTGTGGAGTCACCATTGGAGGAGGAACGAAACCTTGTTGTTCACCTTCATTATCCTGCACTCTAGATCTCTTTCTAGACCTTAAATCATACTTTTTATGTAACTCAACTTGAATGAAATTTGTGAATTGTCTACAATATTCATCCATTTCATCTTGATCAAAAGATACTTCCACTTCAGCATATTCTCCCTCACAATCTTCCTCTTCATCCTTTTCTATTTCATACATAGCAGATACTTGATCCTTGGCCTCCCTTTGGTCATCTTCTACCGGCTTTGCGGGTGATGCTTCTATAGACAATGGTACTTGAATCTGGTCTTGATCTCTTCTTCCCATTTGCAAAATTTGCAAGGGATGTCTTTTGAATTGAGGGTTAAACCCCCCTTGGTTTTGTTTTACTTGTCTTTGGGAGTTTTTATTTTCCAATTCCATCTTGGCTAGCTTATTGGTTAGATGCTTCATCACCTTTGTTATATCTTCAATTCTTAGATCTTGTGATGATTCTTCTTTTGTTTTCCCCTTCTCTTGGACTGACTATTTCCCTTTCGCTTTTCCAGCTGCAGTCATATTAGCTTCAATCTCTAGAGCATATTTCTGTATCTACTCAAGAGTAGGGGTTCTTCTCTCTTTCAATGTAAATCTAAAATCAACTTCAAAAGCCCCATCAAAAACTACCTTTCCTCCTACAGGGGGGGGGCTTCATCTCTATGGGTAAACTATTGTACAATTTGTTGAAACTTCTTACAAACTCAAAAGTGATTTAATTAGGCCTTCTTTTAATTGCATTAAACTCTGTCAATGAGTAACCATGATCTCTCTTTTCTCCCCATCTCTGAGTGAATTGAGTTTCTAACTCTTCCAGTTATTTATTGAACCATTTGGTAAACCTGTGAACCATTTTCTAGCCTCTCCATCTAGATATTGCACAAATAGTCTCATCACAACATCAAAATGTTCTACATTTAAATTCTCAGCAAAAGTGCAAAAAAAGGGTAAATGTTGTTCTGCAATTACTTCATCTTCTCCAATGAAACGAGGAAGTAATTTAAGGTATTCTTAAGGCATGGCATCCCTTGGTTGCACAAGATTTAGTGGAGCATATATGTTCAACAAAAAGTCTGGTGCTGCCATATTTACACCTTGGTTTAACTGTTCCTTGGGTAGTTGAGGTTGATGAACCTGATGTGAAAGTGAATGAGGGTGGAGACAAAACTATATGGGAGTGGGTTGATGATCAATGGCAGAAGAACCGTCAACTATATTTGGTTGAGATTGAGTGAAGGTAAAAGAAACATACTGAAAAGAATGTTCTTCTAACTTAGGTTCTTGAAAATGAATGGGCACAGACTGAGAATCTTGTTCCAAGAAAGAGAGTTCCTCGAAAATATCTTCAAACAAAGGGTTATGAGAAATACTGTTAGGAGGAGACAATGTAGGATCAGGCATTGAAGGAATTTCAGGGTTCTGAGCCTTTTTAGAAACCAATATTTCTTGGTCTGGCAAAGCAGGGACTATCTGCTGTGAGGTATCTGACCTCGTGTGAGGCATTTTGAAAGACATAATTTTGAAAATAACAACCAAAGGAAATAATGTAAAAAACCCAGGGAAAAATAAACTTCGTTTCTTCGTCCCCGGCAACGGCGCCAGAAAATGTTGTATCTCAAGAAACAATCCCTTGGTTGTGGTAAGGAATCAATGCTTAAGACATTTTTATAAATGTATGTCACAATTACGATATCAGATGGCCTTTGTTTAACAACTTTGGAATTTAATTACTTAATTCCCTCAGTAATTTGATATAATGAAAGCTGTCACAATGCCATAAACTGCTGATACTTGAATGAAATGAAAAGAAGAACTGTAAGGGAAACTCAAAATGATATTATGAGAAACATAATCTATCACTTTTAAGTTTCAAAGGAAATCATGGAGAGAGAGGAAACTCAAAATAATATGCTGTAACACAAAATCTATTACTTTAAAGTTTCATCAGGAGTTTGTGAAAAGAGAAGAGATGAAGTGGAGCACAAATTAAGGTGATTTAACTCTTACTCACAGATGTAATTAAAAGACCGACTGCTACATTACTTCACTTCATTCAAAGAGGAATAAACACAAAGCGAAACTGGAAAGACACATCAACATCAACAGGTGCAGGAAACTTGATCTTATTTCATTATTTCTTAGAAAATTCAGTACCAAATTAACAGTCATCCAGAGGTTCAAAACTCAGAGCCTTTTTCTTTATTTTTATCTACTTAAATACATCAAAGTAGTTCATAACTGATGAAATTCTTGAAACTATTCGACTACCTAAAATGTTAATATTACTCATGAAATCATACAGAGAAAACAAATAAAAACTGGAAATATTGTTCGTTTTGTTGAATCTGATGTTCCTGATGCGTCCTCACGAAGTTCCAAGGTGTCCTTTCTAGTTATGATGCAACAACTGCACAGTTTTGTAACGATGCCTTGGTGCCCGACTTGACCCAGCTCGTGCTTCCCATAGTGCCACTATACATTCTTCTGCTAGACTCTGCGTATGCCTCTTTATTCATTGGCCACCCCTTTGCATTACCTTATCGCATACACGGCTGTAACTTTATACAAACCCCACATACCTGTGGTTTACGGGACCACACACGACCTGACCAATCAGAAGCAATCGCACTTTGCAACTTATTCGATATCGCATGCCGGAAACTATAAAAAATAGCTTAAATGGTAAAAAACAATAATGCCGATGTGCGAAACTGCTCTGTTTTCGATTTTACCTCCACCGTTGATATGTGCCCCAATCCAACGGTCCCACTGTACTGTCTCACACCGCCATCCCCTGTTTGTCGCATCGCAACCAAAATACTTTACCTTGTGAAGACTTAATTGTTAGGTCCCTATATTACTAGTATAGTCCCTTATTTTTATTAGTGTAACCCCCTTATTGTTATTGTTGTACCCTTGTAACCCCCATATTGTGATTATTGTGCCCTTAAATTATTATTGTTAGGTCAGCTAGGATTACATTGTGGCCCCATGGACTCCTATATATAGAAAGGAGGTTTTTTCATTTGTATCATCCAAGAATCGTTCATTTATGTAATGTATTGGAGGTTGCCCCTTTGAAGTGGCTTATTTCTAAGGTGTTGATCTCTCTTTTCTTCTATTTTTGGAGCTAGTTTCACAACATTTGGTATCAGACCTTTGGATTCTAGGGTTTCGCTGCTCCAAACAGGTCATCGTGGAATTTTTGTTATAACTTTTGTTCTACGAAGGTTCATAAGCTGAAATTTCTAAGGTGCCAAGCCGAAATCATGAGGATCATCGTCACAAAATTTCAGAGCTTGGTTCACAATATTTTCAGAGATATGGTCTGTGGAAGTTAGGGATTTCTCAGGATCCCGAATTTCATCTCGAAGAGGTGATCGTGGGAAATTATTCATAACTCTTTCTCCGGGAATTAGATTGGAATGATGTAAAAAGTGCCCACAAGTACACAGACTGTAGTTTCTCTTCTATCAATTTCAAATCCAAAGGAGGAAACAGTGACATGTGGCAAGTCGTACAAGTTCGCTCTACTGAACCAGTCCATAATTAGGTCATTGTGGGAGATTGGACATAACTTTGTCTTGAAGAATCCAAATTAGGTCAAAACTATGGCATTCGAAAGAGGATTCAGAGGGGTACCTAAGGGCCAAATTTCAGATATTGAAGATCCAAAATCAGAGAGATAATTCAGTTTCAATATCGAGCTCTTCAAAAGCATGAAAAATGTGTGTATTATTTTCCGAATTGCATAAGTCTTGTGTAAAAAACCATTTTGAAGTGATTCCAAGGGCCTATTGAGCATATATTTCAGTATTGGGTTCTGAAATGCCTCCTAAAAATAATTTAACACCCATTAAGCCCTCAGAATACTCTACTATGACTCATGAAGATGAAGAATTGCAACATGATCTATCAAAATTACAAGAGCAAGTGCACAACATTTCTCTCTCACAAAGAGTAGCAAAAAATGAAATGGAAGTTTTGAAGAAATGCGTGGAAGCTAAGATGGATGGCGTGGAAAATAAGATGGAGGACATGGAAGAAAAAAATGAAAGACAACATGGAAAACATGAAGAATGATCTAAAAGCAGACATGGAAGGTTTGACAAAGTTGATACAAGAAATGATTCCTAATGGCGAAAAGATAGTAGAGGAAACTCATGATGAGAACAAAATAAATGTTAATCGTGATTTCATAAACTCTAATGTTGGATTGAAGAACCACCATATTCCAAATATGGATATGAGGAAGTTTGATGGTAAGGATCCCGTAACATGGATACTACAAATGGAACAATATTTTTATCTTAATAATGTGCAAAACATACAAGAGGTACGCATTGCAACTCTACATTTAGAACAAAATACATTTGTATGGTATCGATGGATTTGCTCCCGTAAAAAAACTATCACCTGGTCAATTTTTACGGAGGAAATGATAGCACATTATGAGGATACAAAGAGCAACACCTTCTTTAGCCAATTGATAAATCTCAAACAAAAGGGTTCAATGGCGGAGCACATTGAGGACTTCCAAAAATTGAATATAAGGGTAACTGATATTCCAGAGGAACACAAGATTGATGTTTTCATAGGGACTTTAAAGAATAACATCCAACATGAAGTTTGCGTTTAGGAACCTAATTCATTGGAGAAGGCATTCAGGTTGGTAAGAAAAATTGAATGTAAAATTATGGTGACAATGAAGTGTACCACTCACATCTATAAAGATGGAAGTGTTGCTAGTCCTAGAATTCCACAACCTACAAGGTTGACACCACAACAATTGGAAGAAAAAAGAGAAAAAGGGATTTTCTACAGTTGTGATAGCAAATACACTAAAGGTCATAAGTGCGCTGAGAATAAATTATTTTACACAGATTGTGAAGATGAGGAAGAAAATGAAGAAGAAACTTAAAAAGTAGAGGATATACACCAGGAAGAAACCCTAGAAGAAGAAGAAATGAGTCCGACCATATCGTGTAATGCATTGGAAGGAATTACCACTCCTCAAACTCTCAAGATAGAAGGACATATGAAGAACAAAAAGGAAATAGTGTTGATTGATTCAGGTAGTACCCATAATTTTATTCATTGTAAGGTAGCCAAGGAATTGAATTGTTTCCTATACCCATCACCAAAACATCAAGCGATGGTTGCAAATGGAGGAACTATAAATTGCTCTGGAAAATGCCATAATATCAAGCTAGCCATGGGGGAATATGTATTTAATAGTCCAATGCTTTCCACCCAAATGGGAGGTGCTGATGTTGTACTAGGAGTACGATGGTTACAATCTTTGGGGACAATAGGTTTTAATTTTCAAGAACTTTTCTTGAATTTTTTTCGGAAGGAAAGAAAATTGAATTACAGGGTATTGCAGGGAAGCCAAGAAAGATAATAAGCTCTAATGTCATGACAAAGCTTCTGAAGAAAGAAAAACGGGGCGTAATTTCACAATTATGCTCACTAGAAGTTCCAACATCAAAATCATCTATTTCTCCGGATCTCGAAAAAGCCTTGGACAATCATTCCAAGGTGTTTGATACTCCCAAAGGACTCCCACCTATTCGTGATCATGATCATGCTATTCATTTGATTCCAGGAAGTGTTCCTCCAAACATCAGGCCTTACAGATATCCTTATGTCCAAAAGACAGAAATTGAACGTATGATTGCAGAAATGTTAGAGGCTGGTATAATTCAACCTAGTCAAAGTTGTTTCTCTGCTCCAGTAGTATTGGTGCACAAAAAAGATGAATCATGGCGCATGTGTCCGGATTATAGGGAGCTCAATAAGCTCACTATGAAAGATAAATTTACCATTCCTATGATTGATGAATTATTGGATGAATTACATGGAGCAATTTATTTTACCAAGTTGGATCTTCGTTCAAGATATCATAAAATTAGAATGAAGACTGAAGATATTCTGAAAACAACATTTCGAACTCATGAGGGTCATTATGAATTTTTGTTCATGCCTTTTGGCCTTACCAATGCACTTTCTACATTTCAAGGGTTGATGAATTCCATTTTCAAACCCTTCCTTAGAAAATTTGTGCTAGTATTTTTTGATGATATACTAATTTACAACAGGTCTTGAAAGGATCATATTCAACATGCTAACAGGGTGCTCAAACTATTGGAGGAGAAACAATTATATGAAAAAACATCCAAATGTTTCTTTGGAGTACAAGAGATGGAATATATGGGTCATATTGTATCTCACGAGGGTGTTAAGGTAGACCCTAACAAAATTAAAGGCATTAAGGAATGGAAAGTCCCCACAACCATAAAGCAATTGCGCGGATTTCTCGGGTTAACAGGGTATTATCGCAAGGTTGTTAAGAATTATGGGAGAATAACAACACCTATAACAAAATTATTGAAGAAAGATGCATTTTAATTGACTCCTGAAGCAACTAAGGCCTTTGAAAATCTTAAAGAGGCAATGTGCCTAGCACCAATCTTAGCTACGCCAGACTTTACAAAAACCTTTATTGTGGAATGTGATGCCTCAGGACATGGAATTGGTGTTGTTTTAATGCAAGAAGGAAGACCCATTGCTTTTGAAAGTTGTTTAATCAAAGGAAAGTATTTACAAAAGGCTATTTATGAGAAGGAAATGTTGGCAATACTACATGCACTAAAGAAATGGAGACCTTACCTAATGGGAAGACACTTCAAGGTAAAAATTGATCATGAGAGTCTTAAACACTTTTTGGAACAAAGACTATCTTCAAAAAAGCAGCAAAAATGGGTCAAAAAGATGTTGGGTTATGACTTTGAAATCGTCTACAAAAAAAGGAAGTTAAATGTTGTTGAAGATGCACTCTCAAGAAAGGATGAAGAGGTGGAAGCATTGCTTTGTGCCATTTCAATTATCTAACCAGATTGGATAACCAAAGCAAGGGATGAATGGAAGAAGGACGAAGAAGTGTGGACTCTCATTCAAAAGTTGCAGAAAGATCCTCATACATATGATACATTTGGTTGGAAAAATGATTCCTTATGGTACAAAGATCACTTATATATTTGAAAGAATTCCCAACTAAAACTAAATATTCTTTTGGAATTGCACACTTCTCCTTTAGGAGGACACTTGGGATTTTTAAAAACTTACCACAGGGTGAAGAAAGAATTTTTTTGGGATGGCCTTATATATGATATTCAAAAGTTTGTGGCAGAATGTTTGGTTTGCCAGCAAAATAAAGTTGAGACAATTAAGACCTCGAGTCTTCTACAACCTTTATCCATTCCAAGTCAACGTTGGGAGGAGATTTCAATGGATTTTATCACAAGTTTACCTAAGTTTGAAGGAAGGAGTGTCATCATGGTGGTAGTTTATAAACTTACCAATTATGCACACTTTTGTGCATTATCTCATCCATTTAAAGCGATTACAGTTGCTACTGCATTTATGGAAACAATTCAAAAGCTACATGGAAACATGAAGATTATTGTAAGTGACAGAGATCCCATTTTTATAGGAAATTTTTGGACGGAATTATTTTCTTGTTTGCGCACTCAACTAGCTCATAGCTCATCTTATCATCCTCAATCTGATGGTCAAACAGAGATAGTGAATAAATGTTAGGAAGGATATCTTCGTTGTTTTGTATCTGATAAGCAAGCACAATGGGTCAAGTGGTTACCTCTCGCTGAATGGTGGTATAACACTTCCGTCCATACTGCAGCAAAAATGACCCCATTTATGGCACTTTATGGATATCATCCACCATACATCACATCTTATTTAAGGGAAAATGCTAGGGTTCAAGAAGTGGAGGATCAAATCGAGCGTCAACAACAAGTTCTCCAACTCTTAAAGGATAACCTAAATTTGGCACAAAATCGAATGAAACAACAAGTAGATCAACATCGTAGTGAGAGAAGTTTTGACGTGGGAGATTGGGTATTTTTTAGGCTACAACCATACAAACATATGTCCTTGATGCAGGAGCATTAGCTCGGGAAAATACCTTGTATTTTAATTAAACTAGGGGGTCTTATGTTTGTGAGGAAATATTAATTTCATGTAAATATTAATATTATTTTTTGAGTGATTAAATTATATTTTAATTAATTATATGTGAGAATTTGTAAATGTTTCAAAATAATTGGAAAACATGAGAGAAATTAGATGAGAGATATCTAAGAGATAATTATGAGCCTAAATTAGATTTAGTTTCAAGGTTTTAGGGATAAGAATCTAGATTGTAGGATTTGTTGAGATATTTGAGGATTTGTTGAGTTAATAAAGGGATGTGAACCAAAATTGGTTCAATTCAATTTGTATAAATTATCAAGCCTCAAAGGCAAAAGAGATCAGTAGAAGACAGAATAGGAGTAGAGGTAGGAGACAGGGTTTTCCTATATTATACATCTATGAACAGCGGAAAGGGCCATGGATTTTGAATATCTGGCCATGAACAAGATGTTCTTTGTAATTGTTGTTTTTATATATATCAATGTAGAATTTGACTTTTGAGCCATATGCACATTGTTGAATTCGATTTTGTATGAATACATTTGGTTTTAATAACCTTTGTGATGTGACTCTGCACATAAGTTGAAAGAATCGATGTTATTAATTGTAATAGTAAATCCGTGTGTTGAGTGAATCGATGGCTTTTATGTCGATCTGTAGTTTTGTATGGAAGCGTTGAATAAAGTGAGGGCGCATTATGAATTTGCGTATGGTGTTCATAGAGGTAAGCCGCATTTGTATTTACCAAGCATGTATTAAAATTATGGCCAGGTCCATTATTGCGTTGAATGGGATGGGTGTTTTGCATCCAAGGATCGAAGGAATGCAATTTTGTGTGGGCAAATGTTATTTTAAATAGTCGCGATTTCATTGATATTAAAATGCATAAAATCGATTTTCGTTTGATTGTAAGCTGCATGAAATTATTTTGGAGAGAAGATGTTGGATGAAATTGATTGAAAATCAAACACATAATTGTATATACATTCTATGAAGCCGATTGAGAAACCGTCTAAGACGCAGAGCTATATGAGGCACAAAGTTCTATTTTAAACTCTGTCTATTTTAATCGATTGGAACAGATTTTAATGCCATCACAGAGATGAGGAGGGGCGGTCGTTCTATCGACTGGAGAATTGAAGAAAAGAAAAGTGGAGCCGTGAACAATCAAACGATTGAAGTGAGGATGCACTAATAGCATCATTGTTCAGCAAATTCGATGTTCTCTCTTCTTTACGCCTGAAGGAGACCATAAGAATAAGTTAAATTCAAACGTTGAGTAAGAATGCCGAATTGTAGCATTCCAGTAGAACGAATTGTTAAACGCAGAACGAGTAAGAACAGAAAGCCAATTGCATTGCAAATCATCTGAAAGCTGCATGGTTATGTTTGACGGAATGATGAAATCAATTTTAATGTTAACTGGGTTTTGTATCTGAATGTATTATTGAGGCGTTGTGAAAGGCGCAGCCTTGAAACACAGTGGAAAAATCTGAAGAGCAAACACGCAGAGATTGTCGAAAAACGTTGGAGTTTAGAATTCAGCATGATCCATATCATAGAAGAAATCGAAGACACAACCTTGTTTTAATAGAGGCCGAAGTTCTGAAATCGCTGGCCATGGGAATTGACCGGTTTTAAAAAAAAGACAAAACCCGTAGCGTTGAGATTGAGACCAATCTGTAAGTATTTATTTATATTTTACTGATCCATAAATTTGAACGCTGTGGTTGGTATGATTGAAGGTGCAGATTGCTTATACGATCCATTAAAACGCGTTGTATAGTTGAATTCCATGAAGGCGCAGTCCATAGCCTGGTCGAATCACGTTGCAGGTGATTGAATGGGTAAGGTATGGTGGATCATATAAGGTGAGTTGGCATAATACCATGTGTTTGTTTGGTGTTGAGGATTTTAATGTCAACTGGAAAATATGTAAGGAGTGAGTTCATAGAACATGGGAAAATGTTGATGCATTGGTTTAGTTTTCTCAAATTATGAATTCATGTATGGGTGGAGTTCAAACATGCGATGGCATTGAATTAGGGCGGAAGGCTGAAGTAATTGGATGCATAATATCCACGTGCTTGGATGTTTGGGGAATTGGGTTTATAAAGTTGAAGTTTTAAACCCAATGGATTTTAATTAAAGTCTTTTATAAGACTTTATGTAAAGGCTTATACTTTTGGAACAAACCTTAGTGTGAGAGTTGTTGGCTTTTAAAATAGCTTCCATTTATGTGATGATTTTATAATCATAGCGAAATGATTGTTAAGATGAAATTTCCGCGAATAATGGGGTGTGAATTTGCTAGACATTGAAGTTTTATTTGGGCAGTTATTTGAGATGCATTTTGTATATGCATGAAAGTGGAGAGATTCTGGGTTTTGCAGGGTTTCCTGCATCATTTTGGTATCACAGCTGGAATAGCTTTGTGTGAGGATTCAAGTTTTTAAGTTGAGTTAATTGCATGTGGTGAATAAATATCAGATTTTGAACTAATGAAGATTGCAACACAGAGATGCAAGTGTAGTTGAAGAAGTGAAGCGAGATCAACAGGATCTTGAAGGTGAGTTGTCAGATGATATTTGACTCTGGTTTGAAAGTTGTTTAGAGAGTTCAGGTAGCAAGCAGGTTGAAGAAGTCTCAGCGAGAAGAAGAAGATCACAGCTGGAGTGCAGTGATGAAAGAGTCCAACAAGGGATTCTAAGAGAGAGTGGTAGAACCTGAAGATTCAACAGAGGTTGAATGAAAAGGACAAGTATGTTCTTGAAAGTTGCAGATGAGTGAAGTCTGAAGGAGCAGTGGAGAAATGCTCAAAAGGTTCCAGCAGAGGACCGATGATTACCAAAAGACCAGATCCGGAGGAAAGGATTGGTGAGGTAAGTGGCAGCAGGAGAGCTTGCTGTTATAGAGGCTTGGTGCAACTCATGGGTGAGAAACTCATGGCGGAGAAGATGACTAATGAAAGTCATGAAAGTGAGAACAGAGGTTCAGAGAGAGGCCACAGTAGAAAGGAGGAGAAAGATGCCAAGGCGAATAACATAAGACAACAGTTGACTGATGAAGAGTATGAGAAAGAGAAAGCTAAGATAGAAGTTCATGTAGAATTATTGATGGAATTGTTACAGGAAAATATGAAAGACCAGAGAGTGGGTTGGCTCATGAGGAAGAGAGTGAAGTGGCAGAGGCTACAACAGAGAAGAGATCAACAGATAAACATGCAGTTAACAAAAGAGCTGAGGAAGCTCGAGCAGATGATGAGTATACAGTTGAGATGTGAAGAGCTCAGAGGAGATGAGTTGAAAGTGGAGGTTTCCATTGGTGAAACAGAAGAGGATATCATTGATGATTTCCTGAACTATTGGGCAGATCCAGATCAGCTGGATAATGTAGAACCGTGTATTTTTATAGCTGACAATTGTGATGTGATTACAGGTTTTACTGAAGAGGATGCACAATCTTGTGAAGCTGTCGCAAGTGTGAAAAAGAGTCTTTTAGGAGATAAGTACTTGGAAGAAGAAAGCAGTGATGCGTTTGTACTTGAAGCTGTTACAGTACAAGAGGAAGTTCTTGTGAATGAGGAAGAGGATCAACTTGAAGAGCCGGTATATGAACCAACAGTTGAGACTATTGAACTTTGTGATTTTCAAACTGAAAGTTTGTGTATGAATGCAGGGATGGTACATGATGATGATATGCTTCAGCAATGCCACAGAGAAATCACATTGTTGGAATACTTGTTGGTAAATTCAGAGTATGACAGAGAGATTGCAGAAGAAAGAGTTCATTTCAGTGAACAAAAAGATATCATGGAAACAGATGGTGTGAAGGAAGGACTTGTTGACAATCTTGATAGTTTTTCAGAGAATTCTTTGGGAAGAAAGAATCAACATACTGATGTGCTGATTGAGATGGAAAATTCCGAACAGCATACTGAAGTGCTGGCAGAGGGAAGTAAGGCACTGAGGCCTTATGATTTTTGTTTTAACAAGTGTTTTGCGAATGCAGGTATTGTTGCAGGTACTGAAGAACATTTGACTCAGTTGAGCAGTCGAATGAAGGAAGAAGAAAATTATGTGGAAATTTCTAATCCATGGAGTGAGGATGTTATGTTGCTGGAAATGATGCTGAATAGTCAAAATTCAGTGCAGGAAGAATCTCAAATTCAGAATTGGGAATTGCAGATGCAAAGTGATGAAGATAGAAGAAGAGAGTACACAATGTACCAGTCCAGTAAGTTGCTGATAGGAGAAGGCAGAGAAGAAGTTTTCTGTTTTAGAAGACAAGAGGGCATGGATGATTGGGCGGCGGTAAGAACAGAAACAAGTATAGAGGTAAAGATTGAACGAGTAAGGACTGAGCGAGTAAGAGCTCAGCAGGCAGCAAGAAATCAGCAGTTTGAAGATTTATTAGACAGAGAAATGGAATTAATCAGAAGAATCATGTTGAAAGTATCTCATAGGAAGACATCAGCGAATAAGAGTAGCAGCAACAAAATGAAGACAGAGACAGATTTTGAAAGTGCAACGAGTGGAGCAAGGCAGCATAAGATATGGAGAACTGGAGAAAAGCAGCAAACAACAAATATTAACTTGCAGAACAAAGTGTGGGATCCAAGCGGACAAAGATTTAAAATGCATGATCAATAGATCATGATCATTTTCAACCTTGGGAGTCTGATGTAGGAGCATTAGCTCGAGAAAATACCTTGTATTTTAATTAAACTAGGGGGTCTTATGTTTGTGAGGAAATATTAATTTCATGTAAATATTAATATTATTTTTTGAGTGATTAAATTATATTTTAATTAATTATATGTGAGAATTTGTAAATGTTTCCAAATAATTGGAAAACATGAGAGAAATTAGATGAGAGATATCTAAGAGATAATTATGAGCCTAAATTAGATTTAGTTTCAAGGTTTTAGGGATAAGAATCTAGATTGTAGGATTTGTTGAGATATTTGAGGATTTGTTGAGTCAATAAAGGGATGTGAACCAAAATTGGTTCAATTCAATTTGTATAAATTGATATGCCTCAAAGGCAAAAGAGATCAGGTAGAATAGAATAGGGAGAGAGGTAGGAGACAGGGGTTTTCCTATACATCTATGAACAGCTGAAAGGGCCATGGATTTTGAATATCTGGCCATGAACAAGAGGTTCTTTGTAATTGTTGTTTTTATATATATCAATGTAGAATTTGACTTTTGAGCCATATGCACATTGTTGAATTCGATTTTGTATGAATACATTTGGTTTTAATAACCTTTGTGATGTGACTCTGAACATAAGTTGAAAGAATCGATGTTATTAATTGTAATAGTAAATCCCTGTGTTGAGTGAATCGATGGCTTTTATGTCGATCTGTAGTTTTGTATGGAAGCGTTGAATAAAGTGAGGGCGCATTGTGAATTTGCGTATGGTGTTCATAGAGGTAAGCCGAATTTGTATTTACCAAGCATGTATTAAAATTATGGCCAGGTCCATTATTGCGTTGAATGGGATGGGTGTTTTGCATCCAAGGATCGAAGGAATGCAATTTTGTGTGGGCAAATGTTATTTTAAATAGTGGCGATTTCATTGATATTAAAATGCATAAATCGATTTTCGTTTGATTGTAAGCTGCATGAAATTACGTTGGAGAGAAGCTGTTGGATGAAATTGATTGAAAATCAAACGCAGAATTGTATATACATTGTATGAAGCCGACTGAGAAATCGTCTAAGACGCAGAGCTATATGAGGCGCAAAGTTCTGTTTTAAACTCTGTCTATTTTAATCGATTAGAACTGATTTTAATTGCATCACAGAGATGAGGAGGGGCGGTCGTTCTATCGACTGGAGAATTGAAGAAAAGAAAAGTGGAGCCGTGAACAATCAAACGATTGAAGTGAGGATGCACTAATAGCATCATTGTTCAGCAAATTCGATGTTCTCTCTGCTTTACGCCTGAAGGAGACCATAAGAATAAGTTAAATTCAAACGTTGAGTAAGAATGCCGAATTGTAGCATTCCAGTAGCACGAATTGTTAAACACAGAACGAGTAAGAACAGAAGGCCAATTGCATTGCAAATCATCTGAAAGCTGCATGGTTATGTTTGCTGGAATGATGAAATCGATTTTAATGTTAACTGGGTTTTGTATCTGAATGTATTATTGAGGTGTTGTGAAAGGCGCAACCTTGAAACACAGTGGAAAACTCTGAAGAGCAAACACGCAGGGATTGTCGAACAACGTTGGAGTTTAGAATTCAGCATGATCCATATCATAGAATAAATCAAAGACACAACCTTGTTTTAATAGAGGCTGAAGTTCTGAAATTGATGGCCATGGGAATTGACCGGTTTTATAAAAAAGACAGAACCCGTAGTGTTGAGATTGAGACCAATCTGTAAGTATTTATTTATATTTTACTGATCCATAAATTTGAACGCTGTGGTTGGTATAATTGAAGGTGCAGATTTCTTATACGATCCATTAAAACGCGTTGTATAGTTGAATTCCACGAAGGCGCAGTCCATAGCCTGGTCGAATCACGTTGCAGGTGATTGAATGGGTAAGGTATGGTGGATCATATAAGGTGAGTTGGCATAATACCATGTGTTTGTTTGGTGTTGAGGATTTTAATGTCAACTGGAAAATATGTAAGGAGTGAGTTCATATGAACATGGGAAAATGTTGATGCATTAGTTTAGTTTTCTCAAATTATGAATTCATGTATGGGTGGAGTTCAAACATGCGATGGCATTGAATTAGGGCGGAAGGCTGAAGTAATTGGATGCATAATATCCACGTGCTTGGATGTTTGGGGAATTGGGTTTATAAAATTGAAGTTTTAAACCCAATGGATTTTAATTAAAGTCTTTTATAAGACTTTATGTAAAGGCTTATACTTTTGGAACAAAACTTAGTGTGAGAGTTGTTGGCTTTTAAAATAGCTTCCATTTATGTGATGATTTTATAATCATAGCGAAATGATTGTTAAGATGAAACTTCCGCGAATAATGGGGTGTGAATTTGCCAGACATTGAAGTTTTATTTGGGCAGTTATTTGAGATGCATTTTGTATATGCATGAAAGTGGAGAGATTCTGGGTTTTGCAGGGTTTCGTGCATCAGTCCCTCAAGCAAGCTAAGAAGGATAATAAATTATCGCCAAAGTACTATGGTCCTTACAAGGTTTTGCAAAAGATTGGTACTATGGCATAAAAATTGGAGCTTCTTGCTTCTTCGCGAGTGCATCCAGTTTTCCATGTTTCATGCTAAAAGGTATTATATGGGACAAACTCAGCTCAAAACAATATTTCCAAACTTCATGAGGAAGGAAAACCATATTGGTTTGGAAAGCAGTCACGGAAACAAGAACTCGACAACTACAAAATCGATCAATTTCAGAGTATCTCATCAAATGGAAGAACTTACCCACTGAAGATTCTACATGGGAGGATGAGAATTTTATACAAAAGCACTCGGAGCTACTCAAGTGTTGAGGACAACACTTTTTTGAAGGAGAGGAGCATGTTAGGTCCCTATATTACTAGTATAGTCTCTTGTTTTTATTAGTGTAACCCCCTTATTTTTATTGATGTACCCCTGTAACCCCCATATTGTTATTATTGTGCCCTTAAATTATTATTGTTTGGTTGGCTAGGATTACATTGTGGCCCTATGGACTCCTATATATAGAAAGGAGGTTTTGTCATTTGTATCATCCAAGAATTTCTCATTTATGTAATGTATTGGAGGTTGCCCCCTCGAAGTGGCTTATTTCTAAGGCGTTGATCTCTATTTTATTCTATTTTATTCTCAGATTACATTGTGGCTTAATGCTAAACTCTAAACCTGCCGATGTGCGATATGCGCTGAATTGCTGTGCCAACATGTGGCTCCTCCCTTTATCGCATCGCAAGTTTCGCTTCTTACCGCATCACAAGTTATTTTGTTTAACTTGCAAAGTCTTTAACACATAAACTAAATAATCGCCGATGCGAAATCGCGCTATGCCGACACGTGTCCACTTCACAACTTTTCAAACTTAACTTTGCGATGCAACCTGGTCCGTCCATCTCTCACTTTAATTCTGCGATTTAATCCTCGCTATTAGATCACCTCCTTTGGGAATCTTCTAAAGGTTTTTTTCCTTAACAGATTTATTTGTTTCTTCGGCTGTTGCCGCTCTACAACTCCATCTTTTCCACGCTACTCCCTGCGATAGTTCATTTAATGAACTCGTGTAACTCTATCTTTCTCCACGCTACTCCTTGCGATAGTTCATTTAATGAACTTGTGTAACTCCATCTTTCTCCATGGTGTTAAAACCCTCCCGAGCTTTATTCTGGTTATCCAATCCTTCGACCTACCTTCACATCTCATCACAAAATGTTAATGTACCAACATATAAATCAAAATTCTTCTTCGACATACAAACTTTTACATTTTCTAACATATATGTTTTTCTGGTGTTTTTAATTTTTTTTCGAAGGTAAATGTAAATGAGCCACAACACATACTATGGATATGCATATTTTTATATATGACGAGTATATGGTTCGCCATTTGTTTTATTATTGTCTCGTGTTAAATGCATGTGATAAGTGCTAATCTAGAATATTATTTGAAATGCTATCTACATAGTGATTCTGGGCTCTAGGTACATGACTAAATGTAATGGATTTGAATTTACGCTCTAAGAGCTCACTTGTAAATATTTTCTAAAAAGGACATGGTTATTCACACGATGCACATCATTCAATTGCATGACAAGCAACAAGGAATTGAAACTAACAAGAAGATGAAGGATGTGATGATCAAGGGCATCGACTAACAAACCTATCTGATGCCAAGATACGGGGTTAAATATGATCCTTGCATATAAAACAATGTGCTTCCTCTAACATGAAAACACTCCTCTAATTATTCATTAAGAAAACAATTTGCAGCTTAAGATATACATATAGGAAAGGAGAGAGAGCCATCCACATAAAATTGCTGATATAATAATAAACATAATGAAATTTACAAACTCCAACATCTGGCCGAATATTGCAATGAATGGCCTTTCGACTCTCGGAGCTTTACACAAAAGCTCTCAATCCATTCCTCACTCTCTCTGTATTCCTAACTTCCTCACTTGGTTTTCATCCTCACACAATCCTCCTATTTCTACATAAATATGAATTTATTCCACTCCATAAATTCCTCCACACAAATCTCAACTAAAATCCAATTTAGATTTATCTTATTTTGGCCTCAACTAAGTCTCGTTTATGGAATTCCTAATCCCTAGATTATCTACCTAATTCCATTCCCTCATATCCTTAATTATTTAAGGAATATTTAAAATAATCCTCACATTTATATTTTATCTCCTAATTTATTAAATTTGAGCAAAATAATTAAAACATCTCAACCCCTAAATTACATAAATGAATAATAAAATTTAAGCTTGATGCTCCTGCATCAGACTCCCAAGGTTGAAAATAATCATGATCTCCTGATCATGTGTTTCGGATCTTTTTCTTCTTGGATCCCACACCTTGTTCTGCAATTTCCCATTTGTTGCTGCCTTGGTTTGTTGTTTTTCTCCAGGTCTCCACACTTTATGTTGCATTGCCCCACTGGCTATGCTTTCACAGTCTTCCGCTGTCTTCCTCTTGGTTTTTCTTCTTTGTTTTACTGCTGCTGTCTTCTTCTGGGATACTTCCATCATTATCCTCCTTATCAATGCAATTTCTCTGTCCAATAGATCTTTTGTCTTTTGTTTACTGTCACTTCGTGATTGTTGAAATTTTACTGCCGCCCTTTCATCCTCGCCCTCTTGTTTACTATTGTCTTGCACCTTCACATTATTCATTTCCCAATATTGAAATTGAGATTCCTCTTCATGCCTTGAATCCTGATTTTCTAGCAACCTAATCTCTCGGTTCCATGGATTACATATTTCCACAGAAAATTCTTCCTTTTCTTTCACTTGTGTCGAATTTCCTTCAGCATCTGCAATAAAACCTGTATTCACAAAACAATAATTAAAATAAAAAACATAAGGCCTCAGTGCCTCTTTATCCTCTGGAAACATTTTAGTATGTTGCTCTGAAATTTCCTCTTCCATCCGCACATTAGTATGCTGATTTAAATCCTCTATGAGACTGTCAGATAGTCCCTCCTCCATATCATCTGTTTCAAGAATGTCTCCCTGTTCTGTTTCATAATAATGAACTTCTTTGATTCACTGAATCATTCCTACATCTTTATCCTTTGCTTCCTGATTATTATTCAAGACAATTTCTTTGTCTTCCTCTTTCAACAAATCACCCTAAGCATAGATCCTCTGCTTTTATAACTTTCTTCTTTGAAGGTCTAACTTTCTATATAACTCAACAATCTCAATTGGGGTAGAACTTGGAAACTTTACACAACTTTCCATAGCTTCACTTGCTGTTGACCAATCATTAGATGGCCCTTCTTCCTTTGCTTCAATACCCTGTTGGTTCCCATAAGACCCTTCTGTCTCATTTTGTTTATGAGATCTGCTATCTCAGCATCAATTTGAATAAATTTCAGATTCAAATCCTTCTCCTTAACAAACTCTTAAGGATTGTTCAACATCTTTCGCACATCCTGCAAACATACATAAACTGTGAGATTTAAAAATGCAAGGCTTCATAGCCTCATTTGCTTCTTTCACCAACACATCTTCAGATTCTTCCAAACTATCCCAATAGTTCATGAGATCTTCCTCATTGATCTCTTCACCCAGAATTTCACCCTGTTCTGGGCCACAAATGGAAACATCCATTTTTAACTCAGCCTCTCTGAGTTCTTCACTCCTCAACATCTGCTAGAGCTTCCTCAGCTCTTTTGCCAACTGTATGTTTACCTGCTTTTCCCTCTTTGCGTGTAGTCTCTACCACTTTACGCTCTTTCTCATGGTCCAACCATGTGCATGGTCTTTCACATTTTCCTGCAACAACTCCATTAACAATTCAAGGTGAACTGTTATCTCAGCCTTCTCCCGCTCATAATCTTCATCTGTCAACTGTTCACATATGCCACTTACCTTGGTATTTTTCTTCTTCTTCCCTCTGCTGTGGTCTTCATTAGATCTTCGGAAATGACTGACACTAGTCATCTTCTCTTCTTTTGTGAACTTCATCTGTTCACATGTGGATCTCATTCAATCCACCTTTCATCAATTCTTCACACTTGCCGTTCATCAAAAAATGCAAGTTCTCCTCCTGTGCTTGGCTTCTCTTGGTTCTCTGTCTTGGAACCAATATTTGGAAACCCTCTTGCTTCACTTTGCTACAAACAAAAATTTCAGTAAAATATAGGTTACAATGACCAAAATCTTTGGGTGTCGGGCTCCGCCGATCATGCACCCAATTACATTCAGACTTTTTACTTAGCTTACGACTCTTTGACTTCAGATTTACACCAATTCTTCATCTTGGATGAAAATACTCAATATTCACTCAAACTATCCAAACTTTCATTTGACTCTAACATCTGTTTTGACTTCAAGTTTTTCCCAATAATCATAATAGTGGATAATTTGACTTAATTCAAGTTATACAATCCTCCAACAAACATAAACCCCTAATACATATTTAGGATTTAAAATCTTCACTCCCTTTCCTACTTCATTCTTACGACAAATCATCAGTTTTCCCTTATCATTTTACATGATACTGAAGTCTTTAGTCGAAATGCAATTCAGGTTTTTCACGATTTATTTTAAGGTGAAAATAAATAAACCATTCAATCTTCAACGTTCAAAAATACCTTCTGAATTATCATACCTCATGCTCCTGTTAAGGTTATTAATAAAATTTCTTCTCTGCGGTCTCAATTCTTTGGTTTCTACTCTTCTATGCCGTCTTTGTTACTGTAAATACTCGCATGCCCATAAGCTTGTCATCTTAATGCAAACATTTCCCTTCATTCTGAATAATTCCTCTTTGCTGCCGCCATATGATGGTAAAACAAAGATTTTATAACATCTATCAGTTATGTTTTCAATCAAAAATCAAAAGAATTCTCCTTTTTCCAACCACAATCTTTGGTCTAAAATGACTTAACCCAAAACTGTGAAGAATCCACATTATGCATAATAAACCCTCTCACATAAAAATGCATGTTTTTCTTTATATCACCCAGGATTAGCACATTTTCCAATTCATTTTCCATTCATTTATACCTCCGCATTTGTAACAGGTATGGCAAGGAAATTTAATCATCTAGATTTTAAAATACCTCTACTCAATGAATATTGATTCATTCAATGAGCACTTACCTTGAATCTTCTCACAGTTGAAATGATCCAACCCTCCTTTTGCGTATTCTTTTAGGAATACATTCAAGCCTCCACAAATTTACTTTGAATGTGCAAGGTCCAGTCTCTAACAATCTCTCCACTTAGTTTAAGCCAAGTTACTTTATCTCAATCTTTTCGATTTCAATTTCTTGCTTGAAAACATGAAATCCTTTCAAGATTACATTCTCCAAAAACAAAGTA
This sequence comes from Pinus albicaulis, assembly GCA_034641835.2. NCBI lineage: Eukaryota > Viridiplantae > Streptophyta > Pinopsida > Pinales > Pinaceae > Pinus > Pinus albicaulis. The sequence continues at coordinate 20,167,674 of MU968363.1, forward strand.
CATGAATTTTCAAAAATTTTACCTCGATCAGTCCTAGTGACCTTTTCTTATGCTGGAAGGTTGTACCGTGGAATACTAGATTCATACCTTGAATGTTCCACTGTAACCGCACATCTTTCACAAGCTCCACACATGCCACTTTTAAGTGCCTTGATACGACTGGCTTTCAAAAACTTGATGTAGAGAGAAAATTTCCACTTTCAAATTAGTATAGTAAAGTATTCAATTTTACTAAGACCCAGGTTTAATCTTCACTTGATGCAATTGATTCGTTCTTCGCCACTTAGGGTGCCATTACATATTCCAATCCATTAACACATAATATTGATATATGGTAGCTTTATGCAATCTCCACATTTCAATAATAAATGGGTTCTTTTAAGGACCATCTTATGTAATAATGGATAATCCAAAATTGGCATTTGGAATCCACCTAAGCCAAGTAAGCCAACATATTTCATGAATAAATCAAGGAGGTCAATAGCTTAACAATGACATACCATTAGATTGGTTGAATCCGCGACGTCACATCTCCATGGCAATTAAACAATGATGGGTTTAATTATAACATACCATTGGTCAGTCGAATCCACAACGTCACACCCTCCATGGAAATTCCGCAAACAAAGAAGTGATTATTTTTAGTTGTTATTTGGATTGGAACGGACACCATCTCTATGCAATTCCACAAGGCTGAATTACACATTGAACCACGATACATACAAATCCATATGGTTATCACACACATTTGACTCCTTCAACCAACACATCTGACTCCTTCAACCAACGCTGGCAACCAACACATCTGACTCCTTCAACCAACGATGGCAACCAACGCATTTGCATCACGGTCAACCACTGGATGCTGGAAACATGTCCTTGCAGGTGCTAATACTGCATTTAAATTTTTTGATCGTCCTTCCCCTGTGTTAATTTGCTGGCTGCTTCATTAATGGATATATTGTCTCTTTAATTCGTCCTTCCTGCTTCGAATGCCATCCTGCAAACCATGCGTTGCTGCTAACGCAAATAAGCATTTGAAATCCCAATTCATCCCTCAACTAAAAATATAACTAGTGGCTCCCTCCTGGCCAAACACAATAATTGGGCTATCTCTGAAGACAACCATGAAACTGGCTTTCCTTTTTAGCAATCCGGACTACGTGTGCTCCTCCATGCAGGCTCGGCCTTCAGCCTGAATGAATTGCTGTGGGTTCTGGAAACTGACACCTCTACTATTGTATCCATAAATTTGTTGTGAGTTGCGATAAAAAACTCTCTGTGGATAAATATATGAGGGTCAACGAACTAGTTCTCCTCACTGGCCTCATGGACGATTGGAGGCTTGCCGCGATTGGGTTTCTCCTGATGGCCAACCCAATCTCTCATTCTTCTCCCTAAATTTTTCCAATTCCCGAGTTCAAGTACATTCTCCTTCATTCATTCATTTTCTCTTCTGTTTCTCTTCCACGTCTCATGTTCTATCACGCCATTGTAGCTTCAACGACTTTGTTTGGAACCCAATTCATCCCCGAGTCATTGAATTAGTTGAAATATATGTTGAGCGGTTTGTCTCTTCACCATCATAAGAACCTGGATGCCGCTCTTCATGCACTAACACAAATAACAATTTTTAATTTCTGTGATACTCTCATAACCTCATGACCTCAAAAGCTTGGCAACATAAATATAAATTCAAGAAAAACGTTACCACAAGAATGAACAATTGCTGCTTTGGACACTTCTGCGTTGCTCCAATTTGGAAATTTCAACTATTGTTAATAAAGTCATGAATGCAGGATAGAATTTGCACTTACAAAGTCGCCAACGCAGGTCCACGATATTTCCCTTTAGTCTCTGCGTTCAACATCCACGCTATGTGTAATGACCTCGCACATCGAACAAGGCTCCAAATTATTTTCCAGGCATTCGATCTGATTTCACACATCAAACTCAATGCCACAATCTTTTACATAATTTAATCAACTCTCTCCCAGGCTTTGATACCAAATGATGCCAGGATACGGGGTTAAATCCGATCCTCGCATATAAAACAATGTGCTTTCTCTAACATGAAAACAATCCTCTAATTCTTCATTAAGAAAACAATTTGCAGCTTAAGATATACATACAGGAAAGGAGAGAGAGCCATCCACATAAAATTACCGATATAATAATAAACATAATGAAATTTGCAAACTCCAACATCTGGCCGAATATTACAATGAATGGAGTTTCGGCTCTCGACCCTTTACACAAAAGTTCTCAATCCATTCCTCACTCTCTCTATATTCCTCCCTTCCTCACTTCCTCACTTGGTTACCATCCTCACACAATCCTCCTATTTATACATAAATATGAATTTATTCCACTCCATAAATTCCTCCACACTAATCTCAACTAAAATCCAATTTAGATTTATCTTATTTTGGCCTCAACTAAGTCCCGTTTATGGAATTCCTAATTCCTAGATTATCTACCTAATTCCATTCCCTCATATCTTTAATTATTTAAGGAATATTTACAATAATCCTCACATTTATATTTTCTCTCCTAATTTATTAAATTTGAGCAAAATAATTAATAAAATAATTAAAACATCTCACCCCCTAAATTACATAAATGAATAATAAAATTTAAGCTTGATGCTCCTGCATCACTATCACTACATCATATTTTGCCTGGTTACTGGTGGAAAATCCATTGCATACACTGTTGGAGAGGAATAATGAATGCAAGGGTGTAAGAATGGCCCAAGCTGTCGAGGCTAGATTTCAGGAGAAGAAACTTGCATCATCGGCATGGCCGATATATGGTGTGGATGATGGATCCATATGAAAGGTGCCGCAAGACAACAAATGAAATGATGGTGGACAATGCAAGCTAGCTAAATGCATGCCAGAAACAAATACACGCATGTTAATGAGAGATACTATGGGTAAAATTTCTTGAGGTAAAGTGCATTGTGAGGGTTAGGAAGGAGTTTGCCTTCGAAATCCTCTAGAAGTTATGCCCCCTTTCCAAAATCCTTACTAATGATGTAAGGTCCTAGCCATAACAAGTCAAACTTTTCATGACCAAGTACATCATGAGCCTGGTCATACACTAGAACAAGATCACCTTCGTTGAAGGTACGAGGGTGGAAGTTTTGGTCATAGTGGGCTTTGGTGCATTTCTTGGCCTCTTCAATGGTTTGCAATGCAACATGACGATCTTCGGAAGCACGCTCAGTGAAATGAGGGGATTTCAAACTCGATCGGTAAGACTGCCTCCTCGCCAAAAACAAGGTGGAAAGGAGTAAACCCGGTGGTAGTTTTAACAGAAGTTCTATAGGCCCACAAAGCAGGGAATAACATAAGGTGCCAATTGTTTTTGTGCTTTTTCACCATTCGTTGAAGCATAGTTTTAAGGATTTTATTGAATGCTTCAACTTGTCCATTACCTTGGGGATAATTAGAAAATGATTATTGGTGCTCAAAGCCCAACTGAGAGGATAGCTCACGCCATATCTCATCTTCGAAATGTATACCATCGTTAGAGACCAATTGTTTCGGAACCCCGAATTGAGCGATAACATGGTTAAAGAAAAAGAGAGCTGTCGTGTTACTGAACTTTGGCATGGCCTCAGCCTATTTGGTGAAATAGTCGACTGCCACGATAATATACTTGTGGTTACTAGCAGATGGAGGTCGAAACTCCATAAAGTCAATGGCCCACTTACAGAAGGGACCAACTGATAGGATGGATGGGAGTAGGTGGAGCTCACGCCTTTGGGGAAAATAGCTGACAATTGGAACAATTTTTGACTGCTTCAATACAATTGCCAAAGAGAGAAGGCCAAAAATACCTAGCGCTCATGATTCTCTAGGCAGTGGCCAAACCAGAGAGGTGGCCACCATGAGCACCGCTATGGCAGGCATTAAGGACTTGCTCAGCTTCAGCGTGCATGAGACAATGATGAAGGAAACAATCAACACCGCGACGATAAATATCGTCACCAATGAGCAGGTAGTGGGGGGCTTGGTGTCATATACGTCGTCAAGTATGACGATCAAGATGGGAAGCGAATTTCTGGGTTCGCAAATACGTAAGGATGTCGCCATACCAAGGATCGTTCGAAGTAATGGAAAACAAGTGTTCATCGAGTAAATCATCATTAACTGGAGGATCACATGTACCAGTAGGCAATTCAGAAATGAGTTGAGCAAGGGCTAAACCTTTCTTACTCTTGGGTGTGAAAAATTAAAGATCAAACTCCTAGAGGATAACGATCCAACGGGCGTATTTCTAATTAATGATCCATTGACTTAAGAGGAAAGGCATGGAGTTGGAATTGGTCACGACCTTGGTGGAACGCATAAGGATACAATGCCAGAGTTTTTGGATGGAGAACACAACTGTCAGACCATGAGGTAACTCTGAAAAACTAAAGATGCATTAGATGGAGATTGTGTGTGTACTTATACATGGAGGTGAGACTATTGGGATTCACTTCCCAATTTCTCTTGGCCATCCTTTTTTACTTAATTACAATAATATACAATCTCACCCAATCCCTTAGGATTAGGTGTCAACATTCCCCCCTTTAATCTGAAGGGATGTTGGTGAGTCCAAGCATCGTTTTGAACTTTTCAAACTTTTCTCTTCCAAGCGCTTTGGTGAAGATGTTTGCGGTCTGCTCATCTGTGGAACAATGATGTAGATGGATAGTTTTGGCCTCAACATGATGTCGAATGAGATGGTATTTTGTATTGATGTGCTTTGTTCAATAATGGAACTTCGGGTTCTTGGCCAAATTTATTGCAGAAGTGTTGTTGATCATGAATGGTGTTGAATGCATTTGTTTCATCTACAAATCTTCTAGGATTTTCCCGAGCCACACAATTTCCTTTGTTTTTTCAGTTGCTGCCACATATTCTACATCGGTTGTGGAATCTGCTGGAATTGACTATTTGCATGATCTCCATGAGACAACTCCTGATCCAAGACTCATGGTATAACCTGAAGTAGACACCCCAGTTTCTTTGTCCCCATCAAAGTCTGAATCAGAGTATCTGATCAAGCTGAAATTGCCTACTTGTGTATATTTGAGTCCAAAGTCTTGAGTCCCTTTCAAGTACTTTAGAACTTTTTTTTCAGCAGACCAATGTCCTTCACAGGGTTTTTGCATAAACCTGGAGAGGATTCCAACAACAAATGAGATGTCTGGTCTGGTGGTGATCAGGAGATCATGTCCAAGTTCAAAAATGCTTAAAAATGTTTGCAATCAGAATGACCAGAAAGGTTTCGTCGCTGCGATTCTGGCGCCGTGAACAGTTTGAAAAACTGAGGTCGTATGCAGAAGTTATTGAGGTTTGACAACACCCAGTAAACTCCAAAACAAGACTTTTGACTTAAGTTGACTATGAATTTAAAAAAATATATATATAAGTCAAAAAAATGATTTTTATATAGTTTTGGAGGCCAATCAATGGGTGCCACGTGGCCTGCCCAGAGGCCGCCACGTGGCCCCAGGTCGGAGAATGTTGGCACTGTAAAAATTTGTTACAAGTCATAGGATTCGAACCGAGGTCTAGAACTTGCCAGCGCAAAGACCCGACCAATCGGGCGTTGTGGTGTTTCTTACCAGTTATTGAACCCGTAACGTATTCATTGTTTGAAATACAATTCGACAGAAATTTAAAAGGGCTAGCCCTGACACCATAAGACCCTACATGGTGACTAGGGCGCTCAAGAACCGACGGTTTCCATTTGCCTAACAGTCCGCGGTCTTCACGGTCATGTGACCACTCGATGATAAATGCAGAGGATGGGCGGTTTAATAAGTCGCGGTTTCCCCGACGGCTAGGGTGGTGGTCCATGTGACCATGCCCAACATAACATTTAATTTAACATTAACCGTTACCCCCAGATTTGGTGCGGTCTGACAAATTCAGAGTTATCCCCAAATTAGCGCTGCTAACTGGAGTTCCTCTAGTTTTGGAGGAGGTTTTCAAGGGATATTGGGAAAAATTTTGTTTTTTCCATAAATCCCTCATTATTGAACGAAATTGGGTGCAAAAATAGTCAATTTTGGGTATTTTCGATATTATGAGAAGTTTGGCATAGGTTTCAGGTCAAACAGAGGTCATCTTCAATAGTTTTAGCTTCGAGGAAGATCAAGGATCCATGAGGGCCATCATAGAGAAGGTAGTGTATTGGGCTTTCTTTATCTGTTTTATGTAAATGAATAGTCATCTCTGGCTAATTCATACCTTCTGAAGCTGATTTTACAGAGTTTTTCCTATTGAGGCTTATTTTCACTTGTACTTACATTTTGAGCAAATTAGTACATGAGGGACATGCCATTGGGAGCTGGACCAGCAGATGTAGCCCAGGAGGGGTGAACTGCTTCAAAAATTTGCTAAGTAATGTTATTTGTGAAGTTTATTTCTCTGTTCTTTACTGCTGTACAATGATAAATAGTTAAAATACTTAAATCGATCCTCACACAGAAATCGGTTTAAGAAATCCAGAACTATTTGTTTAACCTACAAATTAAGGAGAACCTTATACACACATTATTATTACTGTTTGGATACTTAGCACAACATAACTAATACAATCCATTCAGATCAGGTGGTAGTCAGGTAGATAAGACTTCCTACAAGCTATCTATACTTTGTTGCATCCTCAAATTCCTTCCCTTCAATGGATGTGAGCTTCAAGTTTTGTTCCATTGGAGTGGTTAAGGGATTGCATTCATCCATGCAAAACTTGTTCAAAAGATCTCCAATGTACTTCTTTTGAGGAAGAAATATAAATTTAGGATTTTGAGTTACTTCATTACCCAGATAGTAATGAACATAGCCAAAATCAGTCATTTCAAAACCTTTCTTCAATCCTTTCTTTATGGATGCAATATAACTCTCATTGTTCCCTATCATCAAAATATCATCTACATACACCACAAGATATACAAACTGTTTTTCCAACTTTCTTAACAAACAAAGTTGCATCATCAAGATCAAAATGTTTGAAGTCAAGTTTCAGAAGATGCTCAGCTAATTTCTCATACCAGGCTCATGGTGCTTGCTTGAGGCCATATAAGGATTTTATAAGTTTGCATACTTTGTGTTCTTGGACCTTCACAACGAATCCTTCTGGCTGGGACATAAAAAATTTCTCCTTTAGATTTCCATTCAAAAAGGCAGTTTTTACGTCCATCTGATGGAATTTCCATTCATTCTAAGCTGCTAGGGAAAAGAGTGTCCAGATGGTGGCCCATTTCGCTGTGGGGGCAAAATTTTCTTCATAATCGATCCCTTATTTATGTGCAAAAACTTTTGCCACAAGCCTGGCTTTGTGCTTTTCAAGTGAGCCATCTACTTGTACTTGTTCTTGTAGGCCCACTTACAGCCAATTGGTTTGGTTCCCAAAGGAGGATCAAACAGCTTCCAAGTGCCAATCTTTATCAAGGCATCATACTCCTTTTCCATCGCTTCATTCCATTCAACATGAGAAACGACTTCTTTGAAGGAAGTTGGTTCATGATCTGTAGACAAATTCAATTCAATATCTATTTCACCTTCATTTTTATTGGTGGAACTTCTTGTTCCTGTCTTTCCAACCTCATTGGGACGAACATTTTCTAGTATCTTTGTCAGCCATTTTGGGGGACCTTTCTAAGATGGCCCAGGCTACTTATTTGACTGAGTTGGAATTGAATCAAGATTCAATCTCTCAATTCTGTCAATCACATCGTTCAAGGTGTCATCCATGGTTGGTTCTTCATGTGGGGGAGAGAGTGTTTCGGAAAATGATTCCACAGATTGATTCAATATAGGAATTCCCCCTTCAAGATGTGGAATTTGATGATCAAATTCTTGAAAAGACTTTGCATGTGTGAATCTATCCAGGCAATCAAGTTTCCGCTCAACAACATTGTCAGCCTTGGAAGATTCAGGGAATATGACATCTCTTGCTACTAAAAAATTCTTATTGACTTCATCATAAAGACGATATTCTTTGGAGGTATTGGAATACCCCAAGAAGATACATTTTCGACTTCTAGCACCAAGTTTATTCCTTTGTACCTTAGGTATCAAAGCATAACAGGTGGAACCAAAGACCCTGAAATGCTTTACCGAAGGAATGTGGCCATGCCACATTTCATAAGGAGTCTTGTTTCTGATTGAATTTGAAGGACACCTATTCTTTATGTATACAACACAGAATTGCATCAACCCAAAACATCAATTTTACATTCTTAAAAAACATCATGGAGTGAACCATATTTAAAATTGTCTTGTTCATTCTTTCAGATACACCGTTCTGTTGGGGATTATAGGGCACAGTTGTTTGATGTTTGATCCCATTTTGACGAAGATAATTTTCAAATTTGTTTGAAGTGTATAATTTTCCATTATCAATGCGCAAAGAGCCAATATGAGTTTGTGCATAATTTTCAATCCATGCATGAAAATTCTTGAATGTTTGAAAAGCTTCAGATTTTTTCTTCAATAAATAAAACCAACACATTCTAGTGTAATCATCAATAAATGTCATCATATATTTATTTCCATTTGCATCAGAAACAGGAATAGGGCCACATAAATCTGAATGAATAAGCTCAAGTTTTCTATGTGCTCTGGAATGTGAATCATGAAATGGTTGTTTGCTATGCTTTCCTAGAATACAAGTATCACATTGCTTAAGTTTCCTAGGAATTGTATGAAGTCCATTAACACCATTTTTCTTCAACAATCGAAGGTTTTTATAGTTTAAGTGTCCAAATCTAGCATGCTATAAAATACTTGATGGGAATGTACCTTCATCATGATGTGAACTGAATGCAAATTTTTGTGCATGAGAAGAGGAACCTTGCAGCTTCAAGAGTTTTCCTTCTTCTATTCCCTCTATGACAAGTGAGTGATCTAATGCTTTTTTGACCTCAACCTTGCCATCAAACATGTGAATGGAGTGTCCTTGCTAGCGAATGTGGACCAAGGACAACAAGTTTCTCCTCAACTCAGGGAGGTATAGAACCTCATGTAGAAGATGATCTGGAAGACTAGGTAACTTAAGCCTGATTGTGCCAAGCCCCGATGGCTTGAGTTTGGATTTATCTGTGAAGTATACTGCTCCATCAACTTTGTTAGTAAATTCTTCAAGAACATCTTTTCTAAATTTCATGTGACATGTTGCTCTTGAATCTAGCAGCCAATCATTTCTCCAAGAAGTAAATGAAACATCAAACACGTCTTCAGTTACTCCATTGTTACAATGTGCTACAACATAATGAGCGGATTCAGGTGCTTTACCTTTGTCTCTGTCATGAGTTTTACCTTTTTCTTGATTTCTTTGCTGCTCAATTTTATCCCAAGGCAACTTACATGTAGATGCATCATGCTAGTATTTATTGCAGCATATGCAATGAAGGTCAGATTTTTCAGTTTGAGTTTTTCTGCCCCCCCTTCCTTTGAAATTTCTTCTTCCTCTTTCTCTTCAGCCACCTCTTCCTCTAGAAGAATCTTGAGCATGACTCTTTTCTCTATGTGCAAATCATACCTCTTCAGAACACAGAGGGGCTGTCATCTTTCCAAAAGCATTCTCTCTTTTTTCAAAATTTTTCTCAAGGGAATCATAGGTGATTTTCACGAGGTTTCCACTTGCTTGCAATGACTCAAGATAATGTGAGTAAGTGGGATACAATGCCTTAACATATACTATGAGAGGTATTTCAACTTCTACACCGGTGTTCTTAATGTCATGCATGATAGATCTTACTTCTGAAGCTAAAACAAGAGGGTCATCATTTTTCAACTCAAGACCGAACAACTTAATCATTAATTGAACAATTTCAAGTTTTGAATGTGAGTCATAGAGTTATTTTATCTTTCTCAAGGCTTCATAGGCACTTGAAAATGGTGTAATATGACGACTCACCTCTTCATTTACGGAAGCTACAATCAAGTCATAGGCCTTGCAGTTCTTGTTTTCCCAAATGGTGATATCCTTATCTGAAGTGGGCTTTGCTGGTGGATGGTCTCCTTCTCCTTCTCAAATTCCTCTCCACAGCACATTAAAAATGAGAGTGTGCTTGATTTTCCGAGACCATTCAGGATAGTTCTCCTTGCTGGAGAGAAAAACTCCTACAATAGATATGAGATAATGCATTCTTTTGAAGAAAAAAATACTTTGCTGTCACGGTAAAAAATCAATCCTGGTTTAAATTATGCAAAAATAGATTATTATTTTTTTTTGTAAAAAAAGAATTGGGGAAAAAAAGGTATTATCTGAGGGAGAGATTATTTGGGGGAGGTATTTTCTGGGGGAGGTGTTTTTTGGAGAAGGTTTTTACTAGGGGAGGTATTTTCCGGGGAAGGTATTTACCAGGGGAGGGGGAGGCATTTTTTGGGATGGGTATTTTTTGTAATAATAATAAAAAAAATTAAATCTAGAAGGGGTCGTACATGTCGAGGGATGGAACGGGAAGGGAAGGTAGAGGGAGGTCGATGGCTGGAGGGTGAGGCGGAATATGGGAGGGGAGGGATGGGGGAGGTGGACGGCTAGAGGGTGAGGCGGATGGGAGGGGAGGGATGGGGGCGAGAGTGGATGCGAGGGAGGTCGACGGCTGGAGAGTGAGGCGGATGGGAGGGAAGGGATCGGGGAGCAAGAGAGGGAGGGGAGTGGGCACGAGGGGAGAGGGAGGACTGAGGGTGATGGAGAGGGCCGAGGGTGAGGGAGAGCGGTTGGGGAGTGCCAAGAGGGGGTTGGGGAATGGGGAGTGCCGAGGGTGAGGGAGAGTGGTTGGGGAGTACCGAGAGGGGGTTGGGGTGTGGACAACGACTGTGTGGGTAGAGCTGAGAGAGGGTTGGAGAATGGACAATGAATGTGTGGGTGGAGCAATGTGAGGGCTGAGGGAGGTGAGGTGAGCATGGAGAGTTGAGAGGGTGTAAAATGAGTTAAATTTTCACAGTAAAAAAGAACTGAATTTGCACAGTGGTGTGTAGAAAAAAATGAGGTGAGATTGCACAGTGATGTGCAGAAAAATTGAGGCATAATTTTCCAAAAACCAGAATGCAGAATTATTCCAGAATTAGAGAATGCCAAGAGAAGTAAAAAAATGAATTCCAGGAGAAGTAAAAAAATTGAATGCACAATGATAGTCTACAAAAATGCAAAACATTTGGGAGCTACACCAAGGGTAGGAATGCCAAAAAGGCACTGGCTCTGATACCATGTCAAACCAGGAGGTAACTTTGCAAAACTAAAGATGCATTAGATGGAGATTGTGTGTGTACTTATATATGGAGGTGAGACCATTGGGATTCACTTCCCAATGTCTCTTGGCCTTCCTTATTTACTAAATTACAGTAATATACAATCTCACCCAATCCCTTAGGATTAGGTGTCAACAACAATGACCAGTGCCAACTTCTCTTTGTGTGAGTAGGACACAGGGGGTCCCACAAGGTTCTTACTAACATAATAGATACCATGTTCGTTTATGGTGTCATCTTCCTAAATGAGGACCCCAACGACCGAGTGGGTGGAAGCTGAGATATATAGGATGAAGTCCCTCTCAAATTTAGGTGGAATAATCAAGGGAGTGGAATTGAGAGCATGTTTCAGGGCATCAAAAGTCTTTGAGCATATTCATCCTAGAAAAATGGAATGTTAGATCGAAGGAGTCTTAGAAACCCATGCGCAGTGGTGGTGTAGTTAGGGATGAATCAACGAAGGAAGTTGGCTTTGACTTGAAGGCTTTGTAACTGGCGCAAGGTATGAGGAATGGGAAGCTCAATAATGGCTTGAAATTTGAGGGGATCAAGCTTTATACCATCTTTGGACACAATGAATCCCAAGAGATGACCGACAGGAACAAAAAATACACACTTCAACGGGTTGAAGCGGATATTATACTTGCGACATTGGAGAAAAACAATATGAAAATCATGAATGTGTTGCACCCGAAGCCTAGAACGAGCAGTGAGGTTGTTAAGGTAAGCAAGGATAATATGAGCCAAGTCATGGAAGCAGTAATACATGGCCCATTGGAAGGTGGCTCTAACATTATTTAAAGTGAAATGCATGACCCTATAAACAAAAGTTCCCCACAGACTAATGAAATGATCAGTTTTTAACTGATCAACACGGTGGATAGTAATCTGGTTATACCCTAAGAAACCATCAATAAAGGATTTGGTCATGACCTGCACACTCATCAATGATTTCTTCAATAAATGGTGTGGGGAAGTTGTCTTTGGGAAAAGCTTTTTTAGGCAATGAAAATCAGTGCAGACACGAATGGTTCCTTGTTTCTTGAGAACGGAAACCGGGTTGGAAACCCATGTGGTGTATTCAATGTGATTGATAAAACCAACCTACTTGAGCTTATTGATTTCAACTTTGATAGCCTCATGTATCGAAGGATTGATGGGTTTCAACTTTTGACGGACAGGATTGGCATCGAGCCATGTATCGATATGGTGTTCAACAATTGCAGGATCAAGTCCAGGAATCTCTGAATAAGACCAGGCGAAAACATCATGCAATTTCTTGAATAGCTTGGTGTAAACCTCAATTTCTTCCAGGGTGCTTTGTGCCCCCAAGGTAATTTTTTCTTCAACCCTTGGTTTATTGGAAATATTTATATTAATGGTAGGATAAATATTGGCCATGTTTCCTTCTTCAAAAGCATCTGGTGCAAGAATGAGTTTTCTAAACCAATCGACTTCATCATGAATGAAGTCTTTAGACTCCACATCATATTAGTGATGGGACTGCTGTGGAAGGAAGTACGCACGATGGTGCATATCATCCCAGGGAAAATTAGGGGTGGTAATGGCTTCCATAATGTCTTCATCAGAATGGAAAGTGGGAGGAATCACGGAAGGGAGACCAATTGATGCGGCGGGGCTACCTAGCACATCTTCATGAGAAATATGGTTCACATACGCATCACTACAAAGATTAGATGAAGAGATAGTAGATGAAACATCTATCGATGCTGAGACCAAGGTGTTTGATGAGGGAGGTTCGAACGAAATAGAATGGGAATCCCAAGAGGGGTCTTCCTCCGTGGATCTCATGGATGATGATAGATAGAGAATAATGATCGAAGAGTTCGTCATATCGACATCACGGGGAGGTATCACAATGGGTGCAGAAATGTCCCTCGGTTCTAATGAAGCAGAACTCACAAGTAGAGGAGTACTTGATCCACTACGAGCGACCTCTATTTCAAGAATGGCCTCAAGGGTATCACGTAAGTCATCGAGACAGGGACAATGATGAGCATAATGGCCATAAAGGTCACACAAAGAACAAGGGTGGTTCGTGTGCAAAGATTTGAGTTTCTTAGCTAAATCAGGTAAGGTAACATGGAACTCCGGGATGTCAAATTCAGGAAAGGTTTCATTGACCACAAGTTTGAGACGAGGAAGTTCAGGACAGTTGTGGGTGGCATGCCTAATAACATCAAACAAAGCGCAGGGAGCTGTTGACTTTGGAGGCTTAGGTGGATCTGGAGTTTTTTGGGGAGCATTGTCCTTAGGTTCCTTCTTTTTGGCTTTTCCCCCCTCACTGGATGCTTTTGCAACAAGAGCAGGTTCCTGTTGAGGTGGCTGTGGCATTGAAGCAAAGGGAGGGGTCATGGCAACCAGTTGGCATTAGAGGAAATTTCAACCTAAAAGTGCCCATGAATTTTTCATGTAATGTCCATGTCATAATATGTAAACCAATCAAAATTATTTAAATTTAAAAAGAGGTACATGTAAATATTTTGGAGGGAAAAGAAGAAAAACTGTTTTTTTTTTAATTGTATTTTTGACTTATCTCCTTATAGGTTTACTCAAATTTCAAGTGTAGACACTCGTTGGATGAAAATTTAAATTCCACATCCATCGAGTACCCATTATGCATACCTTTTAGAAGACCCAGCTTGATAAAAATTGTAGATACATTAAAAAAACATGTTTCAACAAGTTTTTTTAATGTATCTGCAATTTTTATCATTGTTGGTCTTCACAAAAGTATGCACAATGGGTACTCATCAGACGTGGAATTTAATTCTGCATCTAATGAGTGTCTACACATGAAATTTGATTAAACCTATATGGAAATAAGTCGAAAATACAATTAAAAAATATATTTCTTCTTTTCCCTCCAAAATTCATAAGTCTTATTTTATTATTTAAACTATTATTTTATTATTTTTCGTTAGGAGGCTACTTTTAGGCTGAAATTTCCTCTAATGACTGGGGTTAAAGCGGTATACAACTTGACTTGATTAGGTGGAGTGTTTTTTGGGGGATCAATGTACTAGACTGGGATCCCTAGGGTTAAATTGGGTAGACTCAACGTAGCCATAACATGCACTGAAAATACTCTAGAGGGGGGAACTAAACGGTATCTGACTGGAAGGGTAATGTCCTAGCGGAATGGCTCCCAAATGGTTTAGGCTTGGGGGCACTGTTCCTGGTTGAAAAAGATTGGGAGAGACACCAACATAAGGAGAAGGTCCTTGAGGAGATGGTCTTGATCGTTGTGTCGAGTGAACAAAAGTAGGTTGCGAAGGCGCTGGTTGCTGGCTAGTCGAGCCGAGATGATTTTGGCTAACCCGAGATGCTTGCAACATGAAAACACTCGATGAGCTGGGCTCAGTGATAAGAGGTGGGGGGGGGGGGACTAGGGAATGAACCAAGTAAGGTGGAACCTTTATATACTCCTGGTGAAACACTAGTGAGAGGTGCGACTGATTGATTACCGACCACGGAAGATATGATGGTGTTGGAAATGTTGTCATTGATGGCAAAGGACAGCAGAGAAGAATAGAGGGAAAGTACATTTACAGGTAGCAGAGACAACAAAAAGAGAAGTAAGGAGCAACATCAGTGAAGAAGCAGAGGTATTTGATTTGAGAAACTGGTTCTGAGTGTGGGAACATATTATAGAAGGAACATTTGAGGTTCTGTGGCAAAAAGGAAACATGTATTGATAGTTGAAATTGTCTATGAAAGTATGAAAAGAGTGTTGAAAAGTTACCTCTTATGCACAGAACATACCAGTAGAGGTCATTAAAGGAGTTATGTAAAAAGATTTGTAATTTGCAAGGAGTTTGAATAGCATCCAAACTGGAGGGTAGTGGCCTTCGTATTTAATATCTGGCCAACCATGAAATTGTAAGTGATTACTTTTGAGATGGATCACTTGTATATATATATATATCTATTTATGGAGAATTGTTTATAGGTTCCATGTGTGACTTCATGTATTCTTGGTCAAATTACATGTGGAATAGTTGAACTCTGAGAGTTAGTATGGATTCTACGTTCTTGGTTGAATTAGTAATTCAGTGCAAGGTCTATATTTATGTGTTTGATAGCAAGTGCTCGTAGTCTGTGTAGAGGAGGACTGTAAAATATCCCTCTCGCCCCTGAGAAACTATGTGTGAAGGGTCATGGAAATGCCCTGCATACAAGAAAGAATTCGGTGTTGTTGAGTAATTGCAACAAGGATTAATGCCAATGGTTTGATTTATAAACAATTCTGATGCGCTAAGGATATATGTTGTATCGTTAGAACTGAATGAAATAAGGGTTAGTATAGATATATGAAGATCCTCTGTTCTGAACTTAGATGTGTTGTATTGATTGAATAACTCTGAAATAAGGGTTCATTTGAGATTCTGCACATATATATCTGAAGGGTCGTATGGACTAAGGTCCTATCGATCGCCGGAAGGATCGATGTCACAAAAGGAGAGGCAGAACCATAGTTAAATGCGCAGTGTGAATGGAGCTATGCGTCGTAACAGATGAAAGCACCCTGGTAAAATGCCGATGAACCAAGGGTCAACTTATAAAAGAACGGAATTGTGAGCAGAAGCGGAACCACGAGCGGAGTGAACAGTAAAGGCGGGTTTCCGGTTTTGATCGCACCGCCTTCGTAGGGTAAGTGATATTCAAGAATTTGGAGCGATTCCATTGACTTCTTGACACGTGGCATATGGCAGGGTCCCAAAAACCACTCTCATCGCGAGTTAACGGTCGTGCAAGTAACTCGAGTGATATCCGTCGGATCGTATGGAGCAAGGCGACGTGCTCTCCGCTGTCGGATGTGGAAGGTCGTTAGCGCTGGGCCCATGCGTATACACATATGAAGGTATATATATATATATATATATATATATATATATATATATATATATATATATATATATATATATATACGTATTATGGTGTAATGCATTTTAATCTATGCGACACTTGTTGATTACCATCGGATCAGTTGGATGGGGCGCGATGAGATTGCGACCGTCGGATGAAATGGTATGTATGTGTGGGTCCAATATTGTTTTATTGTTGGCAGTTGATTTTTAATCAAGTTGGGGCTGTATATATATATATATATATATATATATATATATATATAGTGTGTGTGTGTGTGTGTGTGTGTGTGTGTGTGAATAATATGCGAAGGTTCATATGATATAGTTGGATGCCATGGTATTAATCCACTAATCGGAACTTAGGATATGTGATATATCACGGGGTTTGGTTTATGTGAAATATTGCGAGGTTGGTTGAACCAAAACCAAGTTGTAAAGTTGAATGTACAAGGTTTTTTAATGAACGCTGAGTCAATGTATGCAAGGGTATTCGAACATTGGCTGGGTTTTATTAAAATAACATCGTATATGCTTGAGGGTTTATAACCTTATTAAAGGAAGGTTCCGCGCAGTATTGAAATTGTCAATTGAGATTATTGTGAGTTGCCAGAATTGTGGATTTGTATTGGAGGCAATTTTTTTTGGGATGCATTTTAAATGCACATAGAAAGTTTAATGTGAGTTGATAATGCTGTGACCGAATACATCTATGTATTCAGATAATCATGTGTGAGAGCTCAAGTTCGTGCAAGATTCGAATAGTGAATTCAACATTCGGAAAGTGAAGTTAGCCTTCAATTAAGAAATGAAATTGATTATGGTTTTAACCATGAAATAAGAAAAGCTTCCACATGCAAAGATTTCCATATTGTGAAGTTATTTGGGCCATGGATTTGTAAATCAGTTATATATATATATATATATATATATATATATATATATATATATATATACAGTCGGTACACAATTGCAGTGAACAGGTGAATATGCACAGGAATGAAAATGTGGGTTTGACAGGTATACACACACAGGTGCATAGAGTTACAGTAAACAATGGTATACAGGACAGTTGCATGACAGCGACTGAAAGGAAAAAACCAACAAGCCAAGGGCTGAGTGAAGTTTATATATTGTAACTGAAAATGTAAATTTTTTTTGTTTTATATTGTTTGTGATGCAAAGGAAAGTATCCAAAGGAAAAGAAAAATCCCATTGTAATATTAAAATTTGTACATATTATTATATATTTTTTAATGAGTTGGACAAAGAAATGAGAAGACAGAAGCCAAAGAGTCATGGCTGTTCACTCCAAATTCCTTGTGAAATATAAACAGTCATGTGAGGAACTCTATATATAATATCAACTTGATAAGCATAAGGGATGTAAGAGAGAGTAAGGATAGAGAATGCAGAGTATAGAAGATTGAGGCAGAGAAGTTAAGGAAGAGAGGAGCAGAAAGAGATGCTACAGAACAGAGCCGATACCTGAAGTAAATTAGTAAACATTTATTTAGATAAATTGAGGGAGTTGGAGCTTCCCTATCAAGTTGAAGCTTGATAGTTGTCAGTTGTAGCTAACTGAGGTTGGAGCCTCTTGTAGGTTGGTGCTTGCAGAAAACAGTGGTGAGAGGGAGTTGGAGCTTGCCTTTGCATCACAACAATAATAAGATGTGGTTTTCTCCCTTTATGGGTTTCCACTTACATCTGCTGTCTCTATATGTGTTGCTTATATGTTGATACGATCCAATCAATCTGTTTAATTTTTGCAATCACAATAAGGTTGATTTCACATTAACTTAATACTTGCTGCTACATTGTAAGATTGTTCACATATTAAGCTGTAAATAAGTTTGAGAAAAAAAAAAACTATTGTCAAAGCTTGTGTTAAACTGATTCACCCCCCCCTCTCAGTTTAACCAAAGATTCAACAATTGGTATCAAATAAGGTTCCTTTGTACCAGTTTAACAACTGAAAGGAGATCCTAGGTTCTCAGGATGGCTAGTAAAGAAGGATGCTCACCCAATAAAGCCCCTTTTTTTACGGGTGCAAATTATGCTTTCTGGAAAATCAGAATGAGGACATACATAATGTATCTAGGAATATAAGTTTGGGTTGCTGTGGAATTAGGATATGCCCCAAAGGCAATTGACACAGAGAAAGAAACCAAACAAGATTTTGTAGCTAACGCAAAAGCCATGAATACCATCTTAAATGGATTGTGTGAAGCAGAGTTTATAAAAGTAATGCACAAAGACACTGCCAAAGAGGTGTGGGATACTCTAGAGAACATTCATGAGGGAGACAAGAAGGTAAATACTGCAAAACTTCAAGTCTATAGAGCCCAGTTTGAGAACTTAAAAATGAATGACGATGAAGACATTGCTAGCTTCTTTCTAAGGGTTGAAGAAATAGTAAATAACATGAAGGCTCTAGGTGAAACCATAAAAGAAGTTGTAATTGTACAAAATATTCTAAGATCTCTTCCACCCAGTTTTAACCCCAAGGTGTCTGCAATAGAAGAAACAACTGATTGGGAAACCTTGACCATGAACTAGCTACTTGGAAATCTAATAGCATATGAGATGAGGCTCCCACAGAAGAAGCCAAGTACGAGGGAGGCAGCTTTTAAAACAGAAAATAAGAAAGAAGAAAAGGAAAACATATGCTCTTGCTTAGATGAAGAAGAGGCTAAATTTGTCAAGAAGCTGGATAGAGGCTCAGGTAAATACAAAGGCAAACTTCCTTTCAAATGCTTTAACTGTGGAAGAGTTGGACACTATGTTGTTAAGTGTCCCCACAAGAAAGTAAAGAATCAGGCTCAAGAATCAGGGAAAAATACATCAAAGAACTGGCAGAAAGGAAATAAATTTAGTAGAAAATCCTTCTATGCTCAACAAGATAGCATTGTATCCGAAGACTCTAATGAACCCTCAAGTGAAGAAGGAACCTCTGAATTTTTATTGATGGCCATAGAAGAACTTGAAGGACTCCTGCTAGAAGATGAAGAAGAAGACAATGAAGTTGACCTTGAGAGGGAGCTAAGAAGTGCCCTTGAGGAGATTGATAGACTCAAACTGAAGTGCAGAAAACAAAATGACATTCTCCTCAAGTATGTACGAGAAGAACAAAATTCAGAAATCCTCATGCAGCTAAAGATAGAGCTTGAAGAAGCCAAGAAAATAGAAGACATGTTACTTAAGCAAGTCAAGGAGAAAACTCAGGAACAAGAGAAGTTGGAAGAAGAAGTAGTATGTCTCAGGAAGAAATTAGAAAATGATCAAAGGAAAGTGGCTACAAATTCTTCTCAAACAACAAGCTCTAGCAAGTTGAAAGAGATTCTGGATGCTCAAAGATCTCCTATGATAAAAACTTGAATAGGATATGAAGGAGAGTCAAGTAAAAGTAAAGAAAAAGAAAATAGAGAAATTATTTTTGTAAAAGCAAAGAAGGCTGATGAAGCAGCTCAAATAATTCCCACAAAAGAAGAAACATGTAAGGAGGGAGATAAAATCCAGAAGAAACCTCAAGTAACAAAGAATGAAAGAAACACTCAGACAACATAAAAAGAATCATATACTTCAGATGATGACAAATTTGGAAGCCATCAAAGAAGACTCTTTCCTCCTATGAAAAATGCCACCTGCTATGTTTGTCACAAGCTGGGACACATTGCTGCATACTGTCATGCAAGGAGGAGTAATTCAAACTAGCAAAAGACGCAAACAGTGAAGAGACTATCTCAAGCAAACAAATGGAGAAGACAATCTTACATCAGGTATGCAAATAGTTTCTATGGTTATTGTTTTTATTGTAAGGAATTTGGCCATAAAATAGTTGAGTGTAGAAAATATGGACAAAGATTGATGGTCAATACCCCAAGGAGGTTTATGAATCAAAGAAGTTTTGCTCATATTCACAATTCTGCAAAAATAATGATCAAATGCTGTGTATGCAACAAAATTGGACATATGCCTTCCAAATGTCCTCTGAGAGGATGTGATTTATCATCTCACAAAAGATACCAAACAAAAGGATGCTTCCAGTGGATAAAGAAAGTGAATAAATGTGACTTGGCTCTAACTGCTCAAGATCTGAAAAGCCAGTGGTATTTGGACAGTGGCTGCTCAAAACACATGACTGGAGACAGAAGTAAGTTTATAACTCTTGATGAAAAGAAATCTGGCAATTTTACTTTTGGCAATGATAAATCAGGAAAAATGAAAGGAAAAGGCTCAGTCAGCCTAGACAATGGTAGAGGTAAGGCCCAAGATGTACTATTTGTAGATGGGCTGAAAGCAAATTTGCTAAGTGTCAGTCAAATTTGTGATAAAGGCTGTGAAGTTCTCTTTAGAGCACAAGATTGTGAAGTCAGATCAAGCACCACAGGTAAGACTCTGCTCAAAGGAGTTCGAACAGAGAGTAATGTTTACATTGTGAAAGAGGAAGATGAAGCATGTCATCTTAGCAAACTTGAGGAGTCATGGTTATGGCATAAAAGGTTGGGACATCTCAGCTTCGATCACATCATCAGACTAAGCAAGAAGAAAGCTGTCAGAGACATGCCAGAAATAAAAAGGCCTTCTAATACCATATGCAAATCATGTCAATTAGGGAAACATACCCGCACATCCTTTAATGCCAAAGATGAGTTATCAACAAAAATACCACTACAGCTTGTGCACATGGACTTGTGTGGACCTGCAAGAACTAAAACACCAAGTGGAGAATCCTAATTCATGCTGATAATAGATGATTTCTCCAAAATGACATGGGTTGCATTTCTCAAGAATAAATCGGAAGCTCTAGAAAAATTCAAAATATTCAAAGCTTTAGCAGAAAATCAAACCGGATGCAAGTTGAAATGCATCAGATCAGACAGATGAGGTGAATTCACAGATTATGACTTTGTAGACCTATGCAATGAACATGGCATAAAGCAACAATTTACTATTGCAGGGACACCTCAGCAGAATGGAGTAGCAGAGAGACAAAACAGATCTGTACAACAAATTGCCAGAGCCATGATGCAAGAGATTAATATTCCTCAAACCTTCTAGGCAGAAGCAGTACACACAACCGTGCATATTCTAAACAAAGCCCATTTAAGGCCAAGCAGTGGCAAGACTCCCTATGAACTATGGCATGGTAAGCCAGCTTCAATCAAGCACTTTAGAATCTTTGGAAGCAAATGTTATATAAAGAATAATGATGAAAATCTTGGGAAATTTGATGCAAGACCAGATGAAGGGATATTTCTAGGATATGCATCCAAAAGTAAAGGGTACAGGTGCTACAACACGACTCTTCGAAAAATAGTAGAAAGCATTGACGTGAGATTTGATGAAGAACTTCCAAACCATACAAGAGATACATACTGCAGTAGTCCATCAGACAACCATGAAGAAGAAAACCAAGCTGATGAGGAAACAAGCAAGACAACAGAAGATGCAGAGCTGAGTTCTAAAGCTCCCTCAAGATATACTCAGAAGAACCATCCTGAAGATCAGATCATTGGAGACAAGAGAGTAGGGGTCCAAACTAGAAGGCAGATAACAGAATAGACAGAAGAGGTATACATAGCCATGCTATCACAAATAGAACCAAAGGAATTTGAAGAAGCCAGCAAGGAAAAGTCTTGGGTGAATGCTATGAATGAAGAATTGGACCAAATTGAGAAGAACAACACCTGAGAACTAGTTCCTAGACCCATTGAGAAAAATGTCATAGGCTCAAAATGGGTATTCAAAAATAAAATGAATGAGGAAGGACAGGTAATCAGGAATAAATATAGACTTGTCTGCAAAGGATATTCACAAATTGAAGGACTTGATTACGATGAAACATTTGCCCAGCCCAGCGAGTAGAGCCATGAGAATGTTTCGGCTACACACATGCTACCAAGACTTCAAGGTATATCAAATGGATGTAAAATCTGCGTTTCTGAATGGAGATCTAGAAGAAGAAGTCTACATGGAACAACTAGAAGGTTTCTCTTTAACAGACAAAGAAGACTATGTGTGCAGACTGAAGAACACTCTATATGTATTGAAACAGGCTCCTCGTGCTTGGTACTCAATACTGGATAAATATTTGCAAAAAAAAGGCTTTAAGAGAGGTGGACTAGACAACAATCTATACATAAAAGCCCATGAAAATGAACTCCTGATTGTTGTAGTATATGTTGATGACATTATGTTTGGAAGCAACATAGATGAACTAGCAAAAGGGTTTGCTGAAGAGATGAAATCAGAGTTTGAGATGTCCATGATTGGAGAGCTCAGTTTCTACTTAGGACTTCAAATTCAGCAAAAGAACATAGATACATTCATCGCACAGGAAAAATACTTGAAAGAAATGTTGAAAAAGTTCAAAATGGAGGACTGCAAACCCGTGTCAACTCCCATGATCACGTGATGCAAGCTGTGTGCTGATGATGGATCTGCTGATAAAGATCAAAAACTCTACAGATCCATGATAGGTAGTCTGCTGTATCTGACAGCATCAAGACCAGACATCATGCTAGCAGTAGGACTAGTGGCTAGATATCAAGCAACACCTAAACAAAATCATCTTCTGGCAGTCAAAATAATATTTAGATATGTACAAGGAACAACACAGTATGGACTTTGGTATCCTAAAGGAAAAAGCTTCACTTTGACAGCATACACATATGAAGATTGGGCCAGCTGTGTGGATGATAGGAAAATCACAAGTGGAGGTGCATTCTATCTAGGAGAAAGTCTGGTGGCATGGTTAAGCAAGAAACAAATATCTATCTCTCTATCTACAACAAAAGTAGAATATATAGCAGCAACAACATGTTGTACACAAGTCATGTGGATGAAGCAAACCCTCCAAGACATGAAGGTAAGCATTGGTGAGCCTATCTCAATCAAATGTGATAATACAAGTGCTATAAGTATATCAAAAAATCCTTTGCTTCATTCAAAAACTAAACATATCCCAATCAAGTATCATTTTCTCTGAGAACAAGTGGCGCAGAAGGTAGTAAAGCAGGAATATGTGCCAACAAAAGAACATACAACTGATATATTTACCAAACCGCTTGCTAGAGAACCATTTGAATATTTGAGAGATAGACTAGGGGTAGTATCTGCAGATGCTACTCTCTGATATAAAGAGAAAGCACAGTTTCAGGGGGAGAACAAAAATGAAAATATCATTCCAGGGGGAGATCAACCAAAAAGTGAAGCATAAAATAGGTCCTCAGGATCAAAGTACTATGGAAAGAATACATCCAACATAAAAGAGTCAATGAAAAGGCTAAAGGGTCAGTGTTTTAGATTTAATCCAAAGT
Organism: Pinus albicaulis; assembly: GCA_034641835.2. Classification (NCBI taxonomy): domain Eukaryota; kingdom Viridiplantae; phylum Streptophyta; class Pinopsida; order Pinales; family Pinaceae; genus Pinus; species Pinus albicaulis. The sequence continues at coordinate 20,191,149 of MU968363.1, forward strand.
TTGGGGCAGCAGGGTACAAAGTCAGAAGATCTTAGAGAGAGGAAATTCAAGAAATGTTGAAACAGGATAAAAACAAAGGATCAAAAGATAGAATCTACACTAAGAAATGTGCAACCCCTTGTCATTGATGTCAAAGGGGGGGGGAAGAGCTAGCAACAGAAGGAAGGATCCTAAAAGGAAAACAGAGGAAGTATATTTCCATCAATGCCAAAGGGGGAGACTGTTGGAAATGTTGTCATTGATGGCAAAGGACAGCAGAGAAGAACAGAGGGAAAGTACATTTACAGGTAGCAGAGATAGCAAAACGAGAAGTAAGGAGCAACATCAGTCAAGAAGTAGAGGTATTTGATTTGAGAAACTTGTTCTGAGTATGGAAACATATTATAGAAGGAACATTCGAGGTTCTGTGGCAAAAAGGAAACATGTATTGACAGCTGAAATTGTCTATGAAAGTATGTAAAGAGTGTTAAAAAGTTACCTCTTATGCACAGACCATGCCAGTAGAGGTCATTAAAGGAGTTATGTAAAAAAAATTGTAATTTGTAAGGAGTTTGAATAACATCCAAACTAGAGGGTAGTGGCCTTTGTATTGAATATATGGCCAACCATGAAATTGTAAGTGATTACTTTTGAGATGGATCACCTGTATATATATATATATATATATATATATATATATATATATATATATATATGTTTATGGAGAATTGTGTATAGGTTCCATGTGTGACATCATGTCTTCTTGGTCGAATTACATGTGGAATAGTTGAACTCTGAGAGTTGGTATGGATTCTGCGTTCTTGGTTGAATTAGTAATTCAGTGCAAGGTCTATATTTCTGTGTTTAATAGCAAGTGCTCGTAGTCTGTGTAGAGGAGGACTGTAAAATATCCCTCTTGCCCTTGAGAAAATTTGTGTGAAGGGTCGTGGAAATGCCCTGCATACAAGAAAGAATTCGGTGTTGTTGAGTAATTGTAACAAGGATTAATGCCAATGGTTTGATTTATAAACAATTCTGATGCGCTGAGGATATATGTTGTATCGTTCGAATTGAATGAAATAAGGGTTAGTATAGATATATGAAGATCCTCTGTTATGAACTTAGATGTGTTGTATTGATTGAATAACTCTGAAATAAGGGTTCATTCGAGATTCTGCACATATATATTTGAAGAGTCGTATGGACTAAGGTCCTATCGATCGCCGGAAGGATCGATGTCACAAAAGGAGTGGCAGAACCATAGTTAAATGCGTAGTGTGAATGGAGCTATGCGTCGTAACAGATGAAAGCACCGTGGTAAAATGCCAATGAACCAAGGGTCAACTTATAAAAGAACATAATTGTGAGCAGAAGCGGAACCATGAGCAGAGTGAACAGTGAAGGCGAGTTTCCGGTTTTGATCGCACCGCCTTCGTAGGGTAAGCGGTATTCAAGAATTTGGAGCGATTCCATTGATTGCCTGACACATGGCATACATAGGGGTCCCAAAAACTGCTCTCATCGCGAGTTAATGGTCGTGCAAGTAACTCGAGTGATATCCATCGGATCGTATGGAGCAAGGCGACGTGCTCTCCGCCGTCGGATGTGGAAGGTCATTAGCGCTGGGCCCATGCGTATACACATATGAAGGTCAAGTGCTGAGCACTATATATATATCGAGCTGTTATGATTATGTGCATTTTAATCTATGCGACACTTGTTGATTACCATCGGATCAGTTGGATGGGGCGCGATGAGATTGCGACCGTCGGATGAAATGGTATGTATGCATGGGTCCAATATTGTTTTATTGTTGGCAGTTGATTTGTAATCAAGTTGGGGTTGTATATATATATATAGTGTGTGAATAATACGCGAAGGTTCATATGATATAGTTGGATGCCATGGTATTAATCCACTAATCCGAACTTATGAGATGTGATATATCACGGGGTTTGGTTTATGTGAAATATTGCGAGGTTGGTTGAACCAAAACCAAGTTGTAAAGTTGAATGTACAAGGTTTGTTAATGAACGCTGAGTCAATATATGCAAGGGCTGGGTTTTATGAAAAGAACATCGTATATTCTTGAGGGTTTATAACCTTATTAAAGGAAGGTTCCCCGCAGTATTGAAATTGTCAATTGAGATTGTTGTGAGTTGCCAGAATTGTGGATTTGTATTGGAGGCAATTTTTTTTGGGATGCATTTTAAATGCACAAAGAAAGTTTAATGTGAGTTGATAATGCTGTGACCGTATACATCTATGTATTCAGATAATCATGTGTGAGAGCTCAAGTTCGTGCAAGATTCGAATAGTGAATTCAAAATTCGGAAAGTGAAGTTAGCCTTCGATTAAGAAATGAAATTGATTATGGTTTGAACCATGAAATAAGAAAAGCTTCCACATGCAAATATTTCCATATTGTGAAGTTATTTGGGCCATGGATTTGTAAATCAGTTATACATACATAGATATATATATATATATATACAGCCGGTGCACAATTGCAGTGAACAGGTGAATATGCACATGAATGAAAATGTGGGTTCGACAGGTATACACGCACAGGTGCATAGAGTTACAGTAAACAAAGGTATACAGGACAGTTGCATGACAACGACTGAAAGGACAAAACCAACAAGCCAAGGGCTGAGTGAAGTTTATATACTGTAACTGAAAATGTAAATTTTTTTTGTTTTATATTGTTTGTGATGCAAAGGCAAGTATCCAAAGGAAAAGAAAAATCCCAATGTAATATTGAAATTTTTACATATTGTTATATTTTTTTTAATGAGTTGGACAAAGAAATGAGAAGACAGAAGCCAAAGAGTCATGGCTGTTCACTCCAAATTCCTTGTGAAGTATAAAAATTCATGTGAGGAACTCTATATATAATATCAACTTGATATGCATAAGGGATGTAAGAGAGAGTAAGGATAGAGAATGCAAAGTATAGAAGATTGAGGCAGAGAAGATAAGGAAGAGAGGAGCAGAAAGAGATGCTACAGAACAGAGCCGATACCTGAAGTAAATCAGCAAACATTTATTTAGATAAATTGAGGGAGTTGGAGCTTCCCTATCAAGTTGAAGCTTGATAGCTGTCAGTTGTAGCTGACTGAGGTTGGAGCCTCTTGTAGATTCGTGCCTGCAGAAAACAGTGGTGAGAGGGAGTTGGAGCTTGCCTTTGCATCACAACAATAATAAGATGTGGTTTTCTCCCTTTATGGGTTTCCACTTACATCTGCTGTCTCTATATGTGTTTCTTATATGTTGATATGATCCAATCAATCTGTTTAATTTTTGCACTCACAATAAGGTTGATTTCACATTAATTTAATACTTGCTGCTACGTTGTAAGACTGTTCACATATTAAGCTGTAAATAAGTTTGAGAAAAAAAAAACTATTGTCAAAGCTTGTGTTAAACTGATTCACCCCCCCCGCCCCCCCTCTCAGTTTAACCAAAGATTCAACAGATGGACTTAGGGGAGGTCTGAGACTTCGGTTCGTAATATGTCAATTGATCGATGGTGATGATATATCCATTATGGGGGAAGCACATCTTACAGGGAACCGCAGATGCGACAACTGACATCGCATAGGTGTAGCTACAACCCAAGATGATGTTATAATCCATGGGGGCATCAATGACTTCTATGTCAATACAAACAATCTTTCCCACAAGGGTCACAGGAAAATTGCGGAACATGCCAGGGGGCTGAGAAGGGTGACCATCCCAAGCACGTAAAGTGATGGTGGACTGAGACAGATCGGGTGATCCAAGTTTCTTCCAAAGATAGGCGGAAATCACACAGGTGGATGTGCCCTCGTCAATGATACATTTATGAACAAGGGAATTACGTATCTTGATTGGTATTTGGAAGGCAACTGATGATGGTAAATGGAGATGTTATTATTTGTCAACATCAAATATGATCAACTGATCATCTGAAGGATCCACATCGCCCAAAGCAAATTGTAAAGCTTTTCATTATGATGGGCAAGTTTGGAGGACTTCCAACATTGACATGGTGGTAGGAGACTACGCCAAGCTATCTACTATGTTGTAGGTGTGGGCGGCTTTGGAAGAAGCAAAATTTCGGCGTAATGACCCTTTGGGGATCTTGTGAATGACCTCTGCCTTAGGTTGAGGGATCTATAAGGGAAAATTCGATGTCCAAATGAACTCTCTAGGTACTTTGGTTTGGGACTTGGTTGCAGATGTAGCAAGTTTCTTGTCATATTGGTGCGACCGAGTCTTAAGGTTGACATCAATGGTATTGACCTCTTTATAATTCATCATGAGAATCTGGTAATAAAGGGTACTAGACTACGAGGGTTGAGGGGCAGCTTTAGGTGGTTTGGTAGCAACATATCCTTGCCGAGGGAAAGGATTAGTGAACAAAACCGGTTGAGATGGCATAGTGTTTGGAGGAAGCAACTCGGTGGGTTGCTATCCTCTAGACGCTACTTGGCTTCCCATAACTGGCGCATCTGGGCTAAAAGTGGACAATCATGAGTATAATGGCCATGGACACCACAACATGAATAAGGTTTGTTCGTACGAAAAGGCTTATTCTGCTTGGGTTGATCGCCCTGTTGCTGGTTTGCAGTGTTAGGCTGGTTCCCTTGGGGTGAATTTGGTTGATTACCTTGGCGACCTTGGTTACCCTGTGCTTGTTGGTTTTGGTTGCCTTTCCCCTTATTCATTTTCTTCGAATTAGGAGGATTAGTCGCGCTCTCCTATGCATACACCTGACCTTGAGGAGACGGTGGCTGCTGTGGCAGAGGTTGAGAAGGCACGGGAGGCCGGGGCACTGATGCTAGAGGGGATGGAGTGTCGAGCTGTGCATAAGGATAGAAAGGAGGTGGGGGACATTTGGGTAAACAGGTTCAACAAAAACTAGCCCTGGCATCGATTGATGCAGTTGAGAAAATGCATAAAGCATGCTTTGACCGAGATACAAGTTTCCTGGAGGGGGATAGGTGTTGGAGGAACTGGTCCCCCTCTAGGGATAACCATAACTCATGTGAGGAGGAGCATATGTATGTGAGAGAGATCTAATGATACCATCAGCGGCATGAAATGCACCTGGTGCATTGGCACCCCCAGGTCTAGGAAGATATGGTAAAACTATATAAACATAACCAGACTAGGCGTAGACCAAGTCATATTTTAATGCGACCTGGAGAGATTCTTCCTCAGACTGAGGAAAATGAGATGCGACATCTTTAATAATGGGGGCTAAGAGCGCTCTGAGAAACCAATCCATATAGACCCAGTGGTCGAATGTAGGATCTCGACACAAGCTCCTTCTTCTACGCCATTCTTGGACATGGTGAGAAAGGTGGGTGGTAGAATATTGATGGAATGCGGTCAACAACTCGGTACCGATATCATGATAGAGGGGTAACTGAAAATATTATAGAAACACTTTAGCAAGAGTCACAAAAGTGGAATGAAATGCAACAGTCTGGTCAACATACCACTTTTCAGCTTCTCCAATGAGCGTACGTTGGAAGAACCGAAGGTGAATGAAGTCATCGATAATGGAATTAGACGAACACCACATATGAAAGGAGAAGACATGATTAGTAGGGTCCTCTCTAGTGTTTCCTTCAAACTTAGGAATGTCAGAAGGAAGCTTAGTTGGCATGGCTGGCCAACTTGCATTGTGGAGTATGGGGTCATTTATTAACTGGCTAAAATCGGGAAGGCTTAAACCTACCATAAAAGGTATCACTACAAGGAAAATACCCTCTAGTGAATGTTTTTGAGGAACCCCTTATAAAACTAGCCCAGATATCCGTTTGTAGCGGAGATCTCTAGAGGAGGTTGGTGAGTGGAGGTTTTTGCAGATGTTTTTTGTCCGGTGCATTTCTCATCATAAATTGCACTGGTGCGTACTAAAAATTGGCACACCGAGACATCGTGCTCTTCGTACAAACCTGCCTGATGCATCTAATTACTATAGCGCACCGTTGCTTTACGCATAAAGAAGCCCGATGCGTCTCAGTAATTTTTCACACTGCAACGACAATGGTGCGTCATCGCTAATACCACTCGATGCGTCTCAAAAACCCGTGCACCGAAACAAGGTTAAATAAAAAAAATTACTAGCTGAAAAAATTACATTTTCACTTCTTCAGTGCTCCAGACCTCTCAAGCACTGGTGTGAATTTCTCTTGGTTGAGGCGCCCTGCCATCGGTGCTCCCATTGCATGCACTGTTGCCGTCCATTTTCCACCTTGTAGAGTTCGAATTTTCGAAAACGGTGGGAAAATTTGGTTTCTCCAATTCCTTAACAAATATGCCTCCTCGACACGAAAATGTACAAGTATTTTACTTGTTTCTCAATAACTAAACGTTTTAGCGGATTATATTTTAAAAAACCTTAAAATTTACCATTTTTTAAAAAATTTTCATTTATTTATTATTATTATTATTATTATTTTATTCATTAATTTATTTTTATTTATTTTTTCTGTGCGGTGCGTTCGAGCCGTTCGGCTCGCACCGTTCGTGGTGCTTCCTGTAAATTTACACGCCACACTGCGAACGGTGCTAATAGAAACCGCACTGGGTTCCGATGTGGTACCAAAAAACGTGCCCTGTGCTTTTTAAAAAAAACTTACATGGCAGCGCGGTTTTTTAAACGACCACACTGTTGACTATGTACCAATGTCGGGAGGGTGGTGTGTTGACAAAAATATGCGCTCTGGGGAGGATAGTTAGGTCAGCGCACCGCCCTCCTAACATCAGTAAATAGTCAACGGTGCGGTCGTTTACAAGACCACACCATTGACGATGTAATTCTGTTGGGAAGTGCGTTGACCAAAAGATCTTCCCTGGGGCGGATCTTTTGGTCAGCGCACTACCCACCCAACAATAATACATGGTCAACGATGTGGTCGTTTACATGACCGCACCGTTGACCATGTTTTATTGTTAGGTGGTGCGTTGACCTAACTATCTGCCCTGGGGCGGATAGTTTCGTCAATGCACCACATAAAAAGAACATTTTATGTTTTACGGTGCTTGAACAATTTCCATGCGCACTGAGAGCGGTGCGTGATAAAAACGTATGCGCCGATATTGGTGTGTAACTGATTTTTTGGGCGCACTGACTGTTTTTCTTTTCTTTTCAATATATATATATATATATATATACATATAGATGTCTCATTTAATAAAAAATATATATTTAATATGTGAATCAATCAACGAAGTCAACGAAGAGAACAAAGGGAACAACAAGAACATATGGAGGACCAGTATAATGTGATTCGCCTGTGGGAGGCATGAGAGAGGGGGTGATCTGATCACGAGTCGAGTACTACTCTAACCATCGTTTACGGTGTGGGGGTATTTTAATTGACTGTGGCTTATACAGGTTTAATTGAGCACATTAGTTCATCGATTATAATGCTTAAAAATACATAAATGAACTTAAAATATCAATAAAGCACATGTAAGTAAATAAGAGAGAGACAACCAATGTTGGTAACAGAGTTCACCCCTCCATATCTCTGGGGCTACATCTCCGGATCTGCTTCAATTGGAATTCAAATCTTCTATATTCCTTCTTCAAAGTAAGCTCTCTTACATTCAAGCACTATGACCGATCATTAGCTAAGCACCATGGCTCTCAATAGCTAAGCATTCTCTCCTTTATTCTCCCCTTTACATGGCTCACATAAGGAATATATATAGTTTTTCCTCACTCACTCTCCAACAAAGAGCATTAATTACAAGACCCACAATTGTAGGGCCTAATTACAAGGAAGGAAAAAAAACATCCATGAAAGTAGGATCTCCAACTATCTCAAGCTCATAATTAGGAAACTTCTCAAAACCACCTAAAGACTCTTCAACCATGCCCTTGATTCACTCAACCTAAAATTTGAGAAAAATAGAAAATTGGCGTGAGGTGGTTTCTCACATAAAATCCAATTTCCATAATTACATTAAATGAATAATACATGAGAAAATTTTTCTCTCACAAATATTAATCATTTATATCAAAAGTGAATAATAATGAATGAGTTTAATAAAGGCTCATAAAATGTACAATTAAATGCATGAGCATTTCATGAAAAACATTAATCATAAATAATGAAAAATGCATGAGACTTTTTCCCACAAAATACATAATAATTGTGTGAGAAATAAAAACTCATTAACCATAATTTCATCCACTTAAACACTTTTTTGCCAACTTCAAATCAACATGTCACAAAGTAAAAAGCTCTTTCATGTGAAGAGATCCTTTAGGATCACAACTCCCCACAAAGAAACTATTGGTCTCCAAAAGTATCAGCTTCAATCCATCATTAACTGCATGCAAATGTCTCTGAAAGGCACATTCCACACGACTCCTTCACCCAATGTACTTCATAATCGGAACACAATGCCAACACCTAAAACAGCAACAACAAAAATGTTTGAAAAAGGCACATCCCTTCAAGACTCCTTCACCTATGTCCTTCGGAATCAAGATGTAAATCCCAACACTTGCAACTGCTGCAACGCAAATGTCTGAAAAAGGTACATCCCTTCAAGACTCCTTCACTTCTGTCCTTCAGAATCAGGATGTAAAGTCAACACCTACAACTGTTGGAACACAAATGTCTAAAAATTTACATCCCTTCAAGTCTCCTTCACCTCAGTCCTTCAGAATCGGAATGCAAAAGCCCACATCTGCCTAAAGCTGCAACCTATAGTTGATGATATCTGTTTACATCTTTTGAAACACTTTCCAAGGGTTTATAACCACACTCGTTGGTCAAGTTTACATGCCAAAATGGATTAGGAAAATCACCTCATTCAACTTGATTAAAAAGAAGCCAACAAGGCTTAATGCACAAAAATACGCCTCTCACTCTCCCTCCCTCACATAAGAGTGGCTAAAACAAGTCTTTTACAATGCTTCATAATCATCTTTTACATCATGACTTCATGGCAACTATGGCCTTTGCATGGAATTTCATTAAGTTACATGCCAACTTTTTGATGCCAAAATAGCAATTACATGGCAATTCAATATGCACAAAGGGAAAAATACAAAGTTTCAACCCCCTTTTAATACGTGTATGCACCAAAACATTCAAATGCACTAATGGTGAAAAGAAATCAAATCCACCCATTACAAAATATGTGCATTATAAAAGTGCCCTCTTCATTTTCTAGGCATAGGGAAAATAATGGGTATAAAAAAAATTCAAAGAAAATTCCCCTTTTAATTACCCATTTATGTTTGTCCATAGTAAGGAGAGAGGCCACATAGGATGCATCCATTTGTAGGCTAGCACCCTGACAAATGACTGCTCCCCAGAGGCCCCTCGTGTAACAACTCTCACAAATACATGCTGAGCTTCTAGTGTAAGACAAGTGACTGCCTTCACCGCTTGAGATAGTTTCTGGTATTGGGATACCACTTTGAAAATGAAACTCATCACAATGTCAAAGGATTCATCAATCTAATGATGAAAACCAAGAAAATAATTGCATGGAATCGACCCATCTTGTCCATCGATTACTGTTGCAAAAGAAGAAGAATAGAGCGATTTATATGCTTGCCAAAACTAAATGAGAATCGACAACAACAACGCAGACCTTAAATAAGGAAAGAAACTCCTAACAAAGCGACTCCAGAGATGGGCACCATATTCTCTACACTGGGGGTTGTCAAAATCAGTGACAGTTTGCAATGGAATATTAGCAATGTCATCCAGGGAGTAGATCACGTCAGCGAGGGCTTGAATGCCATGGAAGTTTAGGTAGCATCCACGTACGCAACCCTCATGGGAGGAATATAAGTGTTTCTGCAAGCATTCCTCCATATTTGAAACAATGCATTTTCTGTAGATATATCAATAGATGCATGGCCATTGAAGAAAGGCACAATGGGGATTCCCATTACCACAACACCATAAGGCATCTCACCTGAGGGCGGAGGCCTAGCTTATTCATCCATATAACCAGATCTACCTGGTATTGTTCCAGGGTAAGAACCGAATGTTTCTGGGGCCGCTGAATCTTCTGCTACAAGCAGGTCATCCAACAAAACACCTTCTCGCAAGCCACCATAGATAAACAACTAGATCGCCCATAGCGAAGGGAGTATGACGACATCGAAGTAGCTCAAAATTAAAATCATACACCATGATTTCAAATTCATAGAGTGCCAAATGACACCGACAATAACACACACTTGTTACCTGGTTCAATTTCCTCATTGTAATGAGCCTTCAAATTGATTATGATGTCTGCATGCCTGGTAGCATTGAAACTCCAAAGAAAAGAAGAATGTCCATAACGAGAAATGCTAATGCACCAGGATGCTGAGTTGGAATGCTGCCTAGCCATGACGGTATGGTACTCGTGAGGCTGTTTCTCGACAAGTCAAACACAACAAGCTGCCCCAACATCGTCGACAAACAACCGAGAATTTTTCCCTCGATATCGAAACTAGCAAGGAAAAGCTCATACAATCCTGAATTATAAACATTGTAACTCTTGGATTGGTGTGAGATGACAAAGCAATCAGCTGATTATTCAATGCTCGTATGAGGTCTGATTTTTGAAGCAAGGTTGCCTGCTTAATATTTTCTAAGCGTATGCAAGAGTCTACTAACATAATTGTTAGGCAGAAATTAAAAGAGAGAAGGAGATGGGCTGTAATAGTGTGCAAAAAAAACCTGGGAAAATTGGTAGATTTTATCGCAGGTGTAACTTTTCCTGACATCTTCATTTTATTATGCAGTTATGAAATCTCATAAATACTATGCATTGTGAGCTTAAGAATTCCAAAGCCGGGCCTGAATCCGTGACATTATGAGAGATATCGTGCACAAGATCGTCTAAAAGAGGCAGGTTCCAGAACATGGTTTCCAAACCTTAGCGAGTAATCTCAACATTCTTCGCTGGAGAAACTCTTTTCCGGATCGCCTTTGAGCGCTCCAAATGCACATCCGTCTGATGTTGGATTTGGAGACACGCGACGTCACTAGAACCATGGTCAATGTGCTCATTAGTCCATACGAAAGAAGCAAGAGAAGAATGTTGCATCTGCGCTCTCTACTTCCGAGTCTAGAAACCGTGGTGCTTCTCAATCAAGCATGGATGCCGTAGGCGCCTCCCCCCTTGTTGCTGCCCCTTTACATGGCTCACATAAGGAATATATATAGTTTTTCCTCACTAACTCTCCAACAGAGAGAATTAATTACAAGACCCACAATTGTAGGACCTAATTACAAGGAAGGAAAAACAAGATCCATGAAAGTAGGATCTCCAACTATCTCAGGCTCATAATTGGGAAAAGTCTCAAAACCACCTAAAGGATCTTCAACCATGCCCTTGATTATCTCAACCTGCAACTTGAGAAAAATAGAAAATTGGTGTGAGGTGGTTTCTCACATAAAAACCAATTTCCATAATTACATTAAATGAATAAAATGTGAGACAAATTTCCTCTCACAAATACTAATCATTTATATCAAAAGTGAATAATAATGCATGAGTTTAATAAAGGCTCATAAAATGCATAATTAAATGCATGAGAATCTCATGAAAAGCATTAATCATAAATAATGAAAAATGCATGGGACATTTTTCCCACAAAATAAATAATAATTGTGTGAGAAATAAAAACTCATTAACCATAATTTCATCCACTTAAACACTTTGTTGCAAACTTGAAATCAACGTGGCACAAAGTAAAAATATATTTCACGTGTAGAGATCCTTTTGGATCACAGAGAGACTTATGCACCCTCACCCTATTACGACAACCACCCAGTTTCTCCTAAGGGAGGTAGGACTCCTCAAGTTCTATGAGGAGGCTACATCCCTGAAGGGCCTATTGAGGCCTCAAAATTCTGTGGCCAAAAAATGGGGGAAAACCACCCAGTCCGGACCTTAAAGCAACACCTTTTCCATTTGGTATAGTGGCTCCGACTGGGGATAATTGGACCAGATTCCCAATAAGGATGTTTTATGGGGGTGTTGTGAATATATAATGCAAATGGATAATGATTTTAATCTATGTGCATCTATCTAAATAACTAATCTAATATATACTTGGGGTGTTTTTCCTTTATGCGATCTAAACTGATATCCTTCTACTATTAGTAATATAGATCATTTAATAGTCAAAAGAGATGAAAATTATGTAAAATTATTCTTCTAACAAAGTAGTTTGCATAGAATAACTGTGAAATAAATATCACATTTATCAGTGTGATTACATATTCAATCAGAAACCATAGCTAAATATTAGAACAAAAGTGCATGTAATATTTATATATGATAACATTTCAAATATATAATGCAATTAAAAGATAACTGTCAATTTAAGAAATAAGACTTAATAGAAGTGAATAGAAGTACCATATGTATGAAGTTCTACTCATGTAAACTGACAGCAATGAATCTGTTCCTTCTCACTTTTGAGCAATTTAAAGAGTACAATAGTGCAACATCAGTTAAACAACTTTAGTTGCTAAAAGTTAACAGAATTTGTTCCATTAATTCATCAAAGCACTCACAAACTTACAATAGTGCATTCTTTGCAAATGTTTTTGACAAATTTTTGGACCCTTCTCTAAATGCACGAGAAGGGTTTAAATACTAAACTAACTATAAACAAAAATTAAATTATTACAAAAATGTAGAGGAGGTTTCAAACAACCTTCCTCAAAAAGCTAACTTAAACAACAATATAGGAAATAAAACTAACAACCCTGATTTTGTGAATCCTGCTCTTCTTTTTGAATGTGGTCACGAAGTCGGAAAATATCTAACATTGCTTTGAGCTGAGCTGGCTGTGATATCCGTGATCGAATATGTCCCTTGAAAATAACATTTGAGATTATTGACTGAGATATTTTTGCTGAATCTATAAGAGACTGGAGAGTTTGATGTTGATGGTAAGGTTTGATCAGAGAATTCCAGTAATTTTCCTGATCAAACTTATTTACCTTTTTTATCATTTCCTCTTGTGTATTTGCTCTCTATCTCCACTTCATTTCTACCTGTCTTGTTTCTGAAAACACATCAGAAGTGTTTTCCTTTGGAAGTTCTGTTTTAGACAGTTGCTCACATATAGACTTAATAATCTCATTTGATTTCTTGGATGTCTTGGCCACTGTTTTCTCTGCTTGATTAATTTGTGCTTCCCAGTCTGTGAATAACATTTATTTGTGAAGCTTATCTACTTGAGGTAGATTAGCTTGCTTTCCCGAATCTGAAACTTGCCATTAAATGTGCTCTTTGATTTTATTTTCAAGTCTTTCACATTCCAGTTTTTGAATTGCTATCTGCTGGATCATTATTTTAATTGAATCACAATAAGAATCAATCATAGAAGCTTGGTGACAAAAAAATTCTTGTTCTTTCTTTAACTTGGTGTTTAAATCAAGTGCTTCTTTGAGAAATTAATTGTGGTTGACTCTGTAACTTAGTTATTTCTATTTCCAGCTGTGCTTGTTTTTCATTGAGCTCTGTCTGATGCTTCAATTTGAGGCTTTCGATATCTTTATGAAATTGGGTTGTGCTTACTTTGATTTTCTCACTGGAATTGGATTTCTTTTCATTCAACAACTGTTCTAATTCTTGTACTCTGGCTTCCTTTTGTCTCAACAATACTCTAACATCAGTAGCTTTATCAACAGTAGCGGTAGCGTATGCCCCTACATACTGTGATAATTTGGTTAGATATTTAGTGGGATCATCTAAATAATCCTTCCATAGTACATCAACTGATTCTTCTGTAGGCTTTGGAGTTGTTTCATCAATTCTCCTTCTTTTATTTCTTTTGATTACAACCTTGTAACTAGGACTATAGAAAATATCTAATGAAGGGATATCTTCAATTTGTAAAACTATCTGATCTGTGGGGTAGGCTGGTGTGATTTATTTATTATGCATTGTTGGAACTCTGTAGGAATTTATAGGATAAGTTCCATAGATAAAGAACCAAAGGTCACCGCTCACAAATAGATCACAAATTAGTACACTAGTATAATCACGTGGTTAAAACCCTCAAAGACGGAAACAGTCCACGCCCTGAGCCAACGTGGCCACTTCAGGAAATTTATTAATATAAAAAAGGGTTACACATGTTTCTCTCATAAATGGTTACCAAAAAAATGACCCTCCATGATCTTTAAATAGAGATCATGGACCAATCGGGTGTCAAGCCACGGATCAAGTGTCGTTAATACCGAGGTGAGAGATAACCGTCGGATCACTACAAATCGTGACCGTCGGATTATAAGTTACAAATGTACATGGTAAAGAAACACACTTTACCTAACTCTACACTAGATTAAGTTATTCTTAACTATTTCCTATGTGTTGGAATATCCTAACATCCCCCCTTAAGAACAAGTTGGGATAGGATTGAAGGATTTAAAAAGGTGACACAAAAGGAGCCTATTTCCTATGTGTCGAAATATCCTAACATCCCCCCTTAAGAACAAATTGGGATAGGATTGAATGATTTACAAAAGTGAAACAATAGGAGAAGGAAGGAGGCATTAGAGCCTATCCCCCCTTAATGGCAACTTTCCTGAACTCAAAGCATGGATCGAAGCTTGGTAAAATTTACTTCTGTGAGAGCCTTCGTAAAGATATCGACTACTTGATCATTGGTTGGACAGTACTGCACTTCAAGAACACGATCATGAATGAGATTTATGATGAAGTGTATGTGGAGTTCAATGTGATTCATACACTGATGCTGAACTTGATATTTACATAGCTGAATGGCACTCTGATTATCACACCAAAGTGTAGTTGGATGCTGCTGATGAAGACCAAATTCAGACAGAATTTGACGAAGCCACATGGCTTCCTTGTTGGCTTCAACTGCACCACGATACTCTGCTTCTGTTGAAGAAAGAGAGATGGCCCTTTGTTTCTTACAAGACCAAGTAATAGGTCCTGAACCAAGAGTGAATACATATCCGACAGTAGACTTTTGATCGTCAGGGTTACCAGCCCAATCAAAATCAGTGAAACCAATCAACAATGGAGATGCTCCTGCACTGTAATGAATCCCGAATTGAACTGTACCTCAAATATATCAAAGTATTCTTTTAGCTGCTTTCCAGTGACTTTCATGAGGTTGATGCATAAACCGAGCGAAAAGACCAACAGCAAAAAAAAGGCCAGGACGGGTGTGGGTTAGATACAAAAGTTTACCAACAAGTTGAGGATATAAGGTAGCATCAACTTTAGGGGTAGTACAGTTGACTGAAAGCTTGACTCCAGACTAAAAGGGAGAAGGGGTTGACTTACAGTATTCCATGTGAAAGTGGTGTAGAAGATCACAAGCATACTTGGACTGAAAGAGGGTAATGCCTTCTCTGGATTGAAATACTTGAAGACCAAGGAAATAATGCAAGTGTCCCAAGTCTGTCATTTAAAACTTCTTTTTAAGGCTAGACTTCACATGGTTTATATGGTTTGGATCACTACCAGTAAGGATAAGATCATCAACATAAATAACAAGGATGGTGAAGGAATTACCCACTTTCTTGGTGTAGACAGTGTTGTCAGAATGACACCTAGAAAAGCCATTATCTAAGAGAAATATATCCATTTTGGCATACCAAGCCTGCGGAGCTTGTTTGAGACCATAGAGAGACTTCCTAAGGTGACAAATAAGGCTTGATTATTTTTGGATAAAGCCAGGGGGTTGTTCTATGTAGATTTCTTCATGAAAATCTCCATGTAAGAAGGCGTATTTAACATCCATCTAATGGACTTCCCATTTAAAGGAGGCAGCAAGGGAGAGAACAAGGCGGATAGAATTCATTTTTGGAAACAGGGGAGAAGGTTTCAGTATAGTCAATGCCTTCAACTTGTGAAAATCCTTTAGCAACAAGATGAGCTTTATTTCTATCCACTTTTCCATTTGGTCCAAACTTGGTTTTGTAAACCCATCTGCATCTGACAAGTTTTATTCCTTTTGGAAGAGGAACAATATCTCAAGTATTGTTTGCCAATAAGGAACGATACTCTTCATTCATAGCTTCATCCCAATTTGGATGACTGGAGGCTTCTTCAAAGGTTTATGGATCAAGTTTTTCTGGAACTTGAGCCAATAAGGAAGAGGCTCTTTCGAATTGAGAACGTGTACGTCGTTGATCGGCAGGGTCACCTGCAAGAGAACCTGCTGTATCCCGAGCAGAGCAGACCTATCTTGGAAGCGGTGGAGTATAAGGAACAATTTCATGAGGTGGAGGAGGATTTTAATCCTCGCTGTCATCATCTGAACTAGAAGGAATGCTATTAAAAATAGAAGAGAGAGAGAGAGGTGGCACATATGCCAAATTAGGATCGCAGGCCAAAGGTGGCACACTTACCGAACTAGGCTCATAGGACGATATATTTTCATCAAATTTTACATCTCTTCTAATGATAATATTTTGGGATTTTGGTTGAAGAAGTCTATATCCTTTGACATCTTCAGAATATCCAACAAAAATGCATTTTTAACTCTTAGGTTCTAAGGCTTTATGTTTTGCATCTGGAATATGGCCCCAAGCATCACTTCCAAAAACACGAAAGTGACTTACATCTGGTTTGATTGAGCTCCAAGCTTCTTCTAGAGTTATATTCTTTAAAAACTTCGTAGGAGTGCGATTTACTATGTAATTTTCAAAGTTAATGGCTTCTGCCCAAAAATTGAGACCAAGCCCTTTAGATTGAAGCATACAATTAGCCATTTATTTTAAGGTGCGATTCTTCCTTTCAGCTACACCATTTTGTTGTGGAGTATATGGAACAGTATGTTGCAATTGAATGCCATGCTCAGTGCAGAAGTTGATAAATTTGTTGTTAACATATTCTCTGCAATTGTCTGATCTTAACTTAAGAATTTGATGTTTAGATTGTTTCTCAACAAAGGCCTTAAAGGCCAAGAACATGTTAAAAACTTCACTCTTGAGTTTTAAGAAATATACCCAAGTGCGTCTGGAAAAATCATCAATGAAAGTTAAGAAGTACTTGCAACCAGAGAAAGAAACAACAGGAAGTGGACCACATAAATCATTGTGCACATGCTGCAAAGGGGCTGAAGCATGCCAAGAGGCACGTTTGTCAAAACTATCCCAATGATGTTTTCCGAGTACACATCCGGAGCAAACACCATCTCGGCAAGATACCATAGGAAGGCCCGTCACCATATTTTCCTTACATAAATTTTGAAGAGAGCGATAGTTTAAGTGACCAAATTGCTCATGCCAAAGTTTGCTAACATCATCATTATGAGCAACAAAAACAGAGGGAAGAGATGATGACCAAAAGTTGTCAAGCTTATACAACCTTGTGGAATCATCAGCAATGCCAGTAGCTAAAATATGTTTAGGATCTTTGAGGTCCTTGATTACAACATCATGAGGTGAGAATTCTACTATTTTCCCTTCACCTGAATGAGTTATCTGATAAACAAATAGAAGGTTGCATGACAAGGTAGGAACACACAGTACATCATTAAACTGACCATTATCTAGATGAATGGTTCCAGATACTACAACACTAAGAGATCTATCATCACCAACATAAATATGTTTGGCGTTACAATCATTTAAAGAAGAAAACATGGATTTATTTTTAGCCATGTGGTAAGAAGCTCTAGAATCAATGAGCCACTCATGAGAAGGAGAAGAAGAAGATACATTTAATGCATAACTAGATCTTGATGCTTGACAACCACAAGCAGAAAGTGCCATGCCTGAAGATGAAGGTGAAGAGTGCTCCAAATTGATGTTGTGCTTCTTCATTGCTGCTTCTAAGGCTTCCATATTCTTAAAACATTTGGACTCTATATGGCCATCCCGGTTGCAAAAGTTGCAATGTCTCTCTGTCTTCTTCCCTTTGTTTTGATTTTCCTTATTATTTTGGTGATTTGATTTTTCAGTTTGCGGCTGAAATTGCTTAGGGCCCTTGTTTGGTTTAGGACCATATTTTTTAGGATACTGCTTCTTGGGATTCTTTTGATATGGTTGTTGTTGGGATGCTAAGGCTTTCTTAGAAGCGTTTCCAGCAGTGATAAGACCAAGGTGTAAATTTTTTTCTTGTTCTCTTATCAAAGAATCACAAAAGGCATCAAAAGAGGGATTCTTGTAGGTGGTTCCTGAAGAAATGATGGCTTCTCTAGTGGAATGGAAGGCGGAAACAAATACAAAGTATGCAGGGCCAAGCTTAGCAAGAATGCAATAAATGAGGCTACCATCGTCCTTTTTGATCTTACAACCTTCTAAAAGAATTCTGAGGGTCTTAAATTTGGACAAAAAATCTTCAATGGAGGAGAAATTATTGGGGTCCAAAGTAAGCAACTCATTTTCAAGCTAGTGGGCCCGGATTTGATTTTGAATGCCAAAAACAGTTTTTAACTTTTCCAGGGCCTCATCAGGGGTGTCAATGTCAAGGATATGAAATCGAAGATCTTGAGCAATGGACATTCCTATCAACCCTCGTGCTTGATCTTGTTTATTTTCCCATTTAGCAGCTTTATCATCATCGGAAGGTTTAGTTTCTTGTCCTATGGCTATTCTATAAAGCCCTTTACTTCTAAGTATATCTACCATGTGAGGTAGCCATTGGAAATAATTCGTGTTGTTAAGAATAACCGGGCATGCACTTTCCATTTAAAAAAAAAACTGAAGCTGAGAAAAGCTGAAACTAACCTGTCTAATAAAAAGATCTTGAAAAATTAGGTCGTTAAAAAAAAACGGCTCGAAAAACGGCTTCCGGATGAAAAAGTTATGCCTTTTGAAAAATTTGAGTTGTAGATGCCGAATAGTTACAGGAACGGTATGAAGTGTGGCTTTTTTTAAAAAAAAAATTCTGCCCCATTGAACAAAAACTTTTTACAAAAGAAGCTTGAGAAGGAGAGTTGAACCCAAGACCTCTATTCTCATAAACTAACCCCTCACCAAGTGAGATAGTAAAAGGATCACGTTATTGTATGACAAGAGGAAGAGTTTTTTATTTTTATTTTTTTATTATTTAAACTCTTCGGTGTGCGTGCCTTTTCCTGCACACAAAAAAAAAAAAAAAAAAAAAAAAAAAAAAAAAAAAAAAACCACAAAAACTGAGCAAAAAATGAAATGCAAAGCCTTACGGTGGAATGTTAGATTTTTGGTTAGCCTTACCGGAAACTATCACTTTTTTTCACTATTTCTGATTTCCCGAGATCACACAAAGACGCGGGCGGGGAAAGAGCATACGTAGCAAAAAAAAAATCCCTTTTCCTGTTTCTGATTTGCCGAGATCACACACAACGCACAAAAAAGAGAATACATAGAGAAGAGGGTATAGATCTAGCAAATAAATAAAATCTTATTACAAAAAATAAACAAAAACAAACCGAAATAAGCAGAACTATTAACAAATATAACTGAAAAATAGATGCTTTATACCTCCAGATCTAAACTGTCATAACTTGGGCAGCCGGAAACCTTTTCACATGAAATGAAAGGCGTTACTCACTGTAACAGACGCTCCAGACACAACCGTGCAGTTCCCCAAGGCCAAAAATGTTCAGAAATAGTAGATCTACAAAACGACATTCGCATGCAGTCAAACTGACTTCGGATTTTGATCAACAATGGACGCGGCCCTCAAAATAGCTCTAATACCATGTAGGAATTTACAGGGTAAGTTCTGTAGATCAAGAACCAAAGGTCACCATTCACAAACAGATCACAAATCAGTACACCAGTATAACCATGTGGTTAAAACTCTCAAAGAGGGAAACAGTCGACGACCTGAGCCAACGCGGCCACTTCAGGAAATTTATTAATATAAAAAATGGTTACACATGTTTCTCTCATAAACAGTTACCGAACAAATGACCCTCCATGCTCTTTAAACAGAGATCATGGACCAATCGGGTGTTAAGCCACGGATCAAGTGTCGTTAATACCGAGGTGAGAGATAATCGTCGGATCACTACAAATCGTGACCGTCAGATTATAAGTTACAAATGTACATGGTAAAGAAACACACTTTACCTAACTCTACACTAGACTAAGTTATTCTTAACTATTTCCTATGTGTCGGAATATCCTAACAAAATCTTTGTAGTGGATTGATAGTTTCCACTATTTTCTGTGAGTGTTCTGGTGTTTGGAAACTTGTTGCTTGATCAATATTGAGATTTTATCTGGGAGTCTTTATTGCTTCAGAAAATTATTCCAATTCATTTATAAGATCTTTTGCTTGTGGTAAACTAGACTGATCTAGCATGTTATGACTGTGCTGAACTGTTTCAAAATTTGATTCTGTCCCATTATTTTATGTTTCCTCCAACATTTCTATCTCCTGAATAATTTGGTCAATTTCCTTTTCTGAGTTTTCCCTCTTAGATACAGATTCATTTTCAGAATGATCCGAATTATCAGATTGTTGTTGTGACTAACCTGATTCATCTTCAGAAATTTCTTTCATTTCATCATCCAGACTAACATTTGGAGTGTGTTTTTCATCTTCAATTGTTAACAAATTTAAAGGGACTTTTTCTAGTCTCTTGTTTCTGTATGCTTGAAAAGCTTCAACATCCTTTTGACTTAGTCAACTAGATACATACTTGGTAATATCAGAGAAATTTTCCATTCCTTGGAAGAGGTCATCGAATTCATCTTCCTCCTTTATGAAATGCTTCATTTTAAGCTTTCCGATGTATTTTTTAATCACATCATTGGGATCATATAATCTTCTTTGCATAAATGCCAATTTCAATAACTGAATATTGGGAACCTCATTGTAAGTATGGCCGATATTAGACAAAGAAAAGGTGTCACACTATAGAGGAAAATTAGGCCAAATAGCCTTTTTAGCATCCTTCAGTTGCTTCATAACACCATTGACATGCTGCTAGGATATTTCTTTTTCATGTAACTTATCGGGAACATAATAGGGTAAAACATGGGGAGAAGTATAACTCCCAAATACTCTAATATATGTAAAATTTTCTGCAGCAAACCATCTAGCTACTGGAAGAATATCTACATTGGCTTCTTCAGAAACCCTAGGAGCCCTTTTATTAAAAATCATCTGGTGTATAGGCAATATGATTCCATAATAGAATTTATAAAAATGCAAATGGAAATCTGAATGCCAGAGTTCCCTGTGGTAGATGTGAATTGGGGTAGGGTCCTTGGTAGTCCATTTCCAACCCATGGTAGGAAAACTAGAAGTAAAACATATAACATCCAAGACATAGGCAGACATATAAAAAGGAGGTATTTCTCTGAATGAAATACTTCTTTTATTCCTATATTCAGTAATGTGCTTGGCTAGGTTATTGGATAAGATGTCTGCCCAATTTAAAATTGATGAATTGACGATTGCGTCAATTAGGGGAACCTAGTCTCTTGAGAACCTAGTGCTATCTGGTTTGGCCAATATTCTACATAACATACTAGCGAAATAACATTAAGGATTAGGAATTTGGGAAATTGAGTATGTACCAAACTTATCTTACTTTAATTTCCCTTCATTATCCTTCCATTCTTGGATGAATTTGATAAGGTCTGGATGTTCTCCTTTAAACTTCTGCAAATATTCGTTGTCGTATTTCTGCTGTGGGGGTGGTAGATGGTACATTGCTGCTAAATCCTCTGCCCTGAAAGAACTCATAGTTTCTCCTCTTGAATTTTTAAATATTCTATCTTCAATGTTTAAGTGGTCAATTACCCACTTAACCATGTATGTATAAGGAAGAATATTTGGTCTTGCATCTATCTTGTGCATGTATGAGCATGCAACGTCAAAAAGAGTTGCGTCAGAGGTAGAAGCAGTGCCTGTTGAAGAAACTTTGTTTATCACCCTTGGTCCTTGATTTTTAAAGAGTTTGTACATTTCCTCCCATGTCGAATTTCCGTAGTCTTTGTTGCAGACGGTATCTGAGAATAATGGAGACATCTCTGTGTCTTTTGTGGACGACGTTTGAGAAATTTCTTTACCCTTTTTTCTCATTTTGTTCTTCTTCAATCCGTTAACTGGTTTCCTGAAAGCAAAGCGAATTTTAACCATTATGGAGTATCAAAGGAGTAAATCAATCATTTACTTCCAACACACGCGAGAAGATATCAATCTATTAAAATATAACATCAATCATCCTTCATAATTTCTAATTTAATATTTCACATGTCTCCACACATAAGATCTATCAATCACTTTAAAGTTGTTAAGATCTTAAATTTCATTTTGATATGATACAAGCTGTTTTACGAGCTTGATTCATCAAATGCCGTTAATGCGCATATCGCAGATTATACCTTATAATATTTCGTGATACTTTACCCTTAAAGGTTGCGAAATTCAATCTGCGCAAATCGCAAATCACAACTTTTATGGGATAACGTTGAAGCATATATTATAAGTTGTGCGAAATGAAAATTGCGAAAAATTGAAGTGACTGCGATAGCTGAAGGATTTATATTTATTGGTTTATTTTCTTGTCGGGTCTGTGGGTATCACAACTTATATCATTTTTCTCTTAAAGCTTTTATTGATTAAGTAAAGTGCGGTGCGAAAAAGTGAATATAACAATGATTGAGGTTTTTTGCTAAGTTTTTTAAATCATATCTTCAAAGAAGCTTGAGCGCGTATCGCGATTCACACATTTTATGTTTTATGGGTCTTTTTTGAAAATAAGATATGTGATATGCGATGTGCTTTAAAATAACAAGGCAAGAAAATAGAAAATATTTGTTTTCTAAGTTTTTTTTATTTTTTTAGGAAATTTTAAAAAGAATTCCCTATTTATTTCTAAAGGGTCCCCATTTATAAGAATAAATGGGGGATTGTTGTATAGCACAAAAATTGGCGATTCAATTGAACTAGATGTTTCTAATAAAAATATTTTGAAATTTATAAGCCTTTTTGAAAATAAAATAGTTAAAGAAATGAAATTTCAAATAAATAATATCTTTACTAAAGAATGAAAATTTCTCTTTTTCACTATTCATAAGAATTCCTCTTTTAAAGATATAAGTATGAAAATCTATATCAGTCCTTACTTAGTTTAAAAAGATAAAGTAAATAACCTTTACAGATCATCTTTATAAAAATTTACTCTTTTATCACAAATAGAGCCTTTGTTCCAATAGGCAATTTACGTTTTTGGTAGGGTTACCTTTTACCCAGCAATGATCCATTCTCCCATCCAGTATTTCTTATAATTTTCAGAAGTAAATTCTAATTTCTGAGAATTTTCTTTCATATATTTTTATTTACTTAAAATCCATTGTCTTGGATTGGTAACCAAATAATGACAATGCCATTCACTAATAGTAATTAAATTGATCAAGCTGGCTCTTGATGAGACCTCTTGTTTTTTTGATATAATCTCAAGTCATTACCCTGTTTTGGTGGACAGTATTGGTAATGTCAGTTTAACTATTTCTTTATGAACATGATAAACAAGCTCATGATGAGACTTATTATCTTTTAAGTTTTTCTTCTAATCATATCTTTTTATTTTCTTTTGAATTCTTTTTGAAATTTTATAAGATTTTCCAGATGGGATGAATCATAGGTATTTTTAAGATCCTGGATGATAATGTCGAGTTTCGGATTGTTTTTCTGCAAAAAGGTATTCACTATATTAAAGTTTCTTTTCTTGACTGATAAACAAAATATTCATGCTATATAAAAATGAGAATTCATCAAAGAATAACTGTTTTCATTGAAATTTCATTTTTTAGAAAGATAAAATCAATCTCCCTCTCTAAATATTTCGATTTTTCTTCCTTAACATTTTCATTTTTTATAAGTGAAAAGAAAAATCCAAAGAAAGTCATCTAAGATTTGTTTTTGAAAATCCAACTATTAGTACTAAGCAACTTTTATTTTAAAAGAGAAAAAACAAAAGACTTTAATATACAAAAGATAGAAGGGGTTACCTCCTATGAGAAATATTTTTTCAAAATCTGCCCATTAATAGGCAAAGAATTCTTTTTGCCTGATAAATCTTGTAATAGAAATGTTGATGGGCCTATTTCTTCAATTATTTGAAATGGACCTAGCCAGAGTTTTTGAAACTTCGCGTGTTTACCTTTTTCCTCATGCGCTTTGTCCCATTTCAATACCAAATCACCAATTTGGAATTTTTTTGGAATGACAGAAGTTGAATCAAATGAGGCTTTTATTAATTGTTGATGATGAGTATGAGTTTGTTTGGCTTTTTCTCTTTCTTATTCTAACTTAAGAATTTGAGCTTGTATGAATTATAAAGATGTAAATTTATGTAGATGTTCTATGCTTGATGCAAATTTACTTTTATTACAGCAATCACATAAACAATTAAGTAAAATGCTGATAGAACATACATACTAGAGGATCTATAGAAGACAAACCAGAAACATAAGAATGTGTTGGTGAGTTACGGCGGTCAGCAGGATGCTTCAACCAACAGTATTCTTGGTCGGCCAACCTAGAATGTGTCACAATAGTCCTCAAATTAGTCACCCAATCAACTCAAAGTCAACCCTAGAAAAGTCAACGTTGTCCAGAAAAAGTCAACGCAGGGTAGTATCAATAAAGTCAACGTAGCTCGGTCTTTGGTCAACCTTTTGACCTCGGTTTTTATGCCAATGAGTATGGCCTTCAAAAATTGAACTCTCCACCAAATTTCAGCCCTTTTGGACCATGCGTTGACCAAAGTCAACTTTGGTCAAACTATCGTGGAAACCCTAGATGCGGTAAACTACAGTAAATTCGGTCAACCCTTGCTGCAGTAATTCGTCCTCTTTCCCACGTTTGAACCAAATTCGCCTCCAAGGAGCTCGTACTAAATCGGAAGAGGAGATGTGTGTGTTGAGAGTGAGTGAAATGCTCTCCAACATTGACTATATATATATCCATCATTGAGGTGTGTGACACATTTGCTGGGGGTGTAAAACCTTAAGGCCGACCTGCACATATTTGAAATTATTAAAAATAAATTCAAAATAAATGTTCCGCTCATCAGATTAAGATCAATTTTATATCGATCTTACACCTCTCCGAAAGAGGAACCCAATAAAAATATTGGTATCTTCATCTGAGCATCACAACATGGAGTTTGGACCTAGTTGTCCAATTTTAACACTCCCTCTAAACTAAGGAGAACTCCATCCACCTGTGCAATCAAACATCGTGCGTCATCCCGCCGTAACTTGCTTTGTTGGCCTCTTTATTTTAGAACAGAAGTGGGTCAGTCACAAAGACATCATCCCCCGACTGACAGATTCAACCCAGAGGTCCGAAACCTCTATCAGACTCACAAGGAGTCTCATACCAACCCGAAGTTGGTTTACCTGACCCGAAGTCAGTTGGAGGTCCGAAACCTCACTATACTTGATCCTAGATCAAGTGGTTGGACCGTGCCATCCTAGATAGAGAGTAAGACAATCTCTGATGCATCCATCAGTCTTTTCTACTAGTCTCTAGCTTTTCCCACCTCATTGGCCAAATGAGAGGTACTTCCCATGAGCCCTGGACTCAATGGGTAGGATGCATATGGGGCACAGATAATGAGATGTGAACTAACTCAAACATCATAATGGTGGGGCAGAAGCACCACAAGGTTCGGCAAGCCTAGCCCCGTGAGTGCTTATAGCTCTGAGAAGCTATCCCCAAAGCCCCCCAAAGCTCCCAGAGCTCATCGTCCAACAAGACCCACATCATAGGGTCGTTCCACGATACCAAGACTCTCATGGAAGGTTAGGACGTTGACCTTCCCCAGGGGCTTTGTGAGAATAACCATGACTTGCTCATCAGTTCCTATATGATCGAGCCTTACGGTGCCTCGCTGTACCATATCTCGTATAAAGTGGTACCTGATATCAATATGCTTGGATCGATCGTGGAACACTGGATTCTCGGACAAGCGAATCACACTCTGGTTATCACAGAGTATCATGGTGGTATCTAGCACATGTCCAAACAACTCACTAAAGAGCTTTCGTAGCCAAACTGCTTCACAACAGGCCATACTTGCTGCAATGTATTCGACCTCTATGGTGCTCAAAGCCACCGACTTCTGTTTCCTACTCATCCATGATATTGAAGCAGAACCAAGATTGAAGCAGCATCCCGATGTGCTCTTACGATCCACCACACTGCCAGCGCAATCGACATCAGTATATCCAAGGAGTTTCACGCTCCCGGCAGTGTATCTCAGCCCATGGTTTATCGTGCCCCGAAGGTATATCAAAAGATTCTTGGCACCAACCCAGTGAAAGTGATGAGGCTCAACCATCTGTTGACTCAAAGTGTTCGCTGCAAAACATATATCTGGACAGGTGTTCACTAAGAACATCAGGGCCCCTACGAGTTGACGATACTCAGTAGGATTTGACAATACGGGCCCAATAACGTTGCCACTCAACTTCTTGAACTTGAGTTCCATTGGTGTTGACACGGATTTGCAGTCCACCATACCAAATATTTCTAGAAGCTTCACAATGTATTTTCCTTGAGAAAGGAAAATCTTGCCAGGTCTCTGCCAGACCTCCAGGCGTAGGAAGTAGTGCATCAGTCCTAGGTCCTTCATCTTGAAATCAGTAGCGAGCTCCCTCTTACACTGATGAATGAGAGGTCAGCACCTGTCAGGAAGAGGTCATCCACATACAACACTAGGATGAGAGGTTTTCCCTTGACAACCTTGAAGTAAAGGTTCAGATCAGCATTACTTCGAGTGAAGCCCAGCTTCATCAAGTAGCTATTTGTCCTCTCGTACCAAGCTTTGGGTGCTTGCTTCAGCCCATAGAGGGATTTATTCAACCTGCAGACATGGGTGTCTCGATCCTGGACTTCGAACCCCAGAGGTTGCTCCACATATACCTCTTCCTTTATTGCACCATGCAGAAATGCGGTCTTCACATCCATCTGATGAAGACCCCATCCTTGCGTAGCGACAAGGGCTATAATAGATCAAATGGTGGTATATCAGGCCACAGGTGCAAACATGTCATCATAATCCATTCCTTCCTTTTGAGAGAAGCTACAGGGAATGAACCTTGCCTTGAATTTTTCAGCACTTCCATCAGATCCATGCTTGATCTTGTAGAGCCATTTCGAGGTGACAACTGATTTGTCCTTTGGTCTTGGAAGCACATCCCAGACATCATTCTTCATAATGGACTCATGCTCTTTGTGCATAGCATCCTTCCAGACTTGATGCTTTACAACTTCCTCAAAGGATCCAGGCTCTTATTGTACAATAGTACTCATGGCTGCTAGATACCCTTGGTATCTACTCGGCTTCTTGATTTCATGGAATGTCCCCCTTGGGGCAGCATGTCCCTCAGCATCCTCGAGAGTGTCCCTGAGCCATGATGGTCTCTTTCCTAGTGAAGGAGGTGGATCAATCGAGTCCATCGGTCCTTCAACATCAGGCATTGTTTCATCCTTCAGTTCCTCTTGATTTCCAGACCTTGCTTCATTATCTTCCTTAGATCTCGAAAGATTGACTACTTTCCTCAGGGAAGTATCTTCATCAAAGGTGACGTTGTGGCATATCTCCACTTCCTTTTGACTAGGCACATAGACTGTATAGGCCTTCAAAGTTTCACTATAGCCCACAAACATTCCTTTCTTCCCAAAAGCATCCAACTTGCTCCTCTTTTATTTCGGCACATGAAAGTAGACGGTACATCCAAAAACTCTAAAATGTGAGACATCAGGTTTCTTACCAGAGAAAACCTCTTCGGGAGTTTTGGATTCTAGAGTGGAATGCATCAGTTTTGTAGGTACACGACAATGTTTGCAACTTCTCCCCATAGAAACTTTGGCAGACCTTGGTCACATAGCATGGCACGGGCAACTTCCACAATGGTCCAGTTCTTTCATTCAGCAACATCATTTTTCTTGGGAGTATAGACAGTTTTGGTCTCCCTCTTAATGCCAGCTTCTCTGCAAAAGTCCTTGAACTCATTTGTCTCATATTCAGTGCCATTATCAGTTCTCAAAATCTTGATCTTTTTCCCTGTCATATTTTCCACCAAGGCTTTGAATGTACGGAACCACATGAAAGCCTCATCCTTCTTCTTTAAGAAGTATATCCAGGTTTTGCGAGAGAAGTCATCTATGAACGTCATATAATATGGACATCCTCCCAAGGATGTCACAGGCAACGTACCAGATAGGTCAAAATGGATCAATTCCAAGACATCAGATGTCTTTGTGACACTAGAGGGGAAAGGTCCCCTTGTATGCTTTCCTTCGGCACAACCCTTACATACACCTTCATGATTATTTGGAAACTCGGGCATCCCTATCACCACCTTCCTTGCTTTGGGAAGGGCTTTGTAGTGAAGGTGTCCAAACCTTCGGTGCCATAGTTCAGTTTGTCGAATAGTATCACATGTCATTGCTCCTAGCGGACTTCCTCTAACCTGGTAGACTATATCAACTCTAAACCCAATCGAGATAACTTCCTTAAATCTCTTCTTCCACATGAGCACATTTCCATCAGTGAATTCCACATTGAAACCTTTGTCTTCCATGGCCGATATAGACACAAGGTTCTTCTTCAAATTTGGTACATAGAGTACATCCTGCAAGTGAAGGACTTGACCTTGAGACAAGTGGAGGGTCACAGTCCTTGTCCTTTTCATGGGATATGTGGCATTATCTCCAAGGATAATTTCTAGATTAGTATCCTTCTCAATCATATCAGAAAGTGCTTCCTTGAACCCAGTGATATGCCTTGAGGCACCACTATCTATTAACCAGACATCCATAGTGTCGGATGGGGATGTAATAGAGAGGGCAGATACAAGAATGTATTCATTTCTTTTATCAACAACATGTGATTCCTCATACCTGGAGTTTCTTGACCTTTTGAAAGGTTGATCATTTCCGCCGGAGGAAGCCTTCCTTTTTCCCTTGAACCTGTTGTTCCTTTGATTTCCATTCCTTCGGTTGTTGTTGTTTTCATCACTATCGGGAGAATCCTTCTTGAAAGGAAATTCTCTAGCATAATGACCAGGCCTATGACAAGTGAAACATTAGCCCTTCTTTCCTTGGGTCCCTGATTTTCCCTTATTCTTCGGACCACCAGAGTTCTTTTTTCTAGAATGAGCAGCGTATGCATCATTTCCTCCATTTTCATACTCCTTCATTCTTGATTCTTCTTGAACACATCTTGACAGTACTTCGTCAAAGTCAGGTATCAAATTATTATTTAGAATGGTAGTGTTGAACACATTCCATTCATATGAGAGCCCTCCAAGTGCGGTGAGTACCATCTCTCGATCAACTATTGTCTCCCCAATAGCTAGCAGATTGTTCCTGATTTCAGTCAGCTTCAGAAAGTGTGATTGGACAGTCTCATCCCTGCCTTTATTCAGATTCTTCAATTGATTCTTGAAGAATAGTACTTGATTCACATTGTTGGCCTTGAACATGAGGATAAATTTATCATACATCTCTTTGGATGTGCCCAACTCAGAGATGTAGGCCACCAGGCTTTTATGAATGGATTCCCTGATCATCAACTTTTCTTTGATCTCCCCCTTCTTGTACTTTGTTTTGGCAGCAGCAGTAGCAGTGGATGGAGGTTCTTGGATTTTACCTTGCACATAGTCCATGACATCTTGGTCTTCCAATTTGAGATCCAATATAATTTTCCAAGCATGGAAGTCATCCTTCCCAGTCAATTTTTCTTCCTCCTTGAAGCTATAGCTTGTGGAACCCATTCTCCTTTCCGGTGATTGTTACAAATAGGGCTTGTCTTCACCTTAGCTCTGATACCATGTAAATTTATGTAGATTTTCTATGCTTGATGCAACTTTACTTTTATTACAACAATCACATAAACAGTTAAGTAAAATGCTGATAGAACATACATACCAGTGGATCTATAGAAGACAAACGAGAAACAGAAGAATGTGTTGGTGCATTACGACGGTCAGCAGGATGCTTCAACGAACAAAGTCTTCTTGGTCGGCCAACCCAGAATGTGTCACAATAGTCCTCAAATCAGTCACCCAGTCAACTCAAAGTCAACCCCAGAAAAGTCAATGTTGTCTAGAAAAAGTCAACGCATGGCAACATCAATAAAGTCAACATAGCTTGGTCTTTGGTCAACCTTTTGACCTCAGTTTTTGTGCCAATGAGTACGACCTTCAAAAATTGAACTCTCCACCAAATTTCAGCCCTTTTGGACCATGCATTGACCAAAGTCAACGATGGTCAAACTATCGTGGAAACCTTAGCTGCGGTAAACTACATTAAATTCAGTCAACTCTTGCTGCAGTAATTCGTCCTCTTTCCAACGTGTGAACCAAATTCGCCTCCAAGGAGCTCGTACTAAATTAGAAGAGGAGATGTGTGTGTCGAGAGTGAGTGAAATGCTCTCCAACGTTGACTGTATATATATCAATCATTGAGGTGTGTGACACATTTGTTGGGGGTGTAAAACCTTAAGGCCGACCTACACATATTTGAAATTATTAAAAAAAAATTCAAAATCAATGTTCCGCTCATTAGATTAAGATCAATTTTATATCGATTTTACACCTCTCCGAAAGAGGAACCCAATAAAAATATTGGTATCTTCATCTGAGTATCACAACATGGAGTTTGTACCTAGTTGTCCAATTTTAACAAAAGAAGAAGTAGGAATTTCATCAATGAATTGTACTAAGGAAAGAGATGGAATAATTACATTGGTGGGAATTATAGCTTCTTTTCCATAGACAAGATTGAATGGTGAAGTACCAATAGAAGCTTTTTGAGTTATTCGATCTGCCCAAAGAGCAAAAATTAATGACTTATGCCAATTTCTTTGATTCTGATCAATAGTTCTTTTGCTTATTCTAATCAAATTTTTGTTTGTGGATTCTGTTAAACCATTTCCTTGTGGGTAATAATTTGCAGAATATTTTAATTTAAAACCTCTTTTGATTGCAAAATCTATCATTGTAGTTCCAGAGAAATAAGATGCATTATCAAACATCAAAGCAGTAGGTAAGCCAATTCTAGTTATGATATTTTGATCAATGAAATCAATGATATTTTCTGAATTAACTACTTTTAATGGATTTGCTTCCACCCATTTGGTAAAGTAATCTATAGCTGTAAGAATATATCTATGCTGTTTGGAAGAGTTAGGAACAATCTCACCAATTATATCTAATCCCCATTGCTCGAATGGTTGTTCAATATTGATTAGATGTAATGAGAATGCTAGTTTTCTTTGTTTCCCAGATGTACTTTGGCATACTTTACATTTCCTTGAATATTCATGAGCATCTCTGAAAAGTGTAGGCCAATAGTAACCTGCATGCAGGATTTTATATGTTGTTGTATTTCCTCCAAAATTTCCTCCAGCTGGTCCATCATGGAGTTCCCGCAAGACTTTATCTGCTTCAGATTTTTATAAGCATCTTAGAAATATAGAATCAAAATTTCTTCTAAATAACACATCATTGACTAACTCATATTGTTTAGCTTTTAGCCTAAGAGCTCGTTTTTTCTTATAAATGAGATTATTTGGAGCGTATGCATTTTTTAAATAAAATATAGGATCAGAGTATTGTGAATGTAAGTCATTGAGGCTTACCTCTGATATTTTCACATTACCTGAAGCTTCTTCTGATGGAGAATGTGATGCTCCTGCAAGCATTCTTCAAAAACCATGACCTCTAATGATTTTAGAGGGTTTTATTTCTATATCATACTCTTGCAATGTAGTTACTTAGTTAGCTCTTTTTTCTCCTAATTCTTTCTGCATCAAAAGTTGTCTTACTACAGAAAATGGAACTATGATTTTCATATGAGACTTTAGGAGAAAAGGTCTAAAATGTTTTATGGCTTTAAAAACAGAAAATGCTTGTTTTTCAACAAATGTGTAATTTAGTTCTGCACCTTGTAAATCTGAACTAAAGAATGATATCAATGCTTCTGTTTGTTGGTCATTCAACTGTGTTAGAACAACTGCATATGATGTATCCGATGAAAAAGTATATAATGTAAATGGATTAAGAAAATTAGGGGTGGTCAGGAATGGAGCATTGACAATTGACTGTTTAATCAGTTCAAATTCTTCTCTTTCATTATTTCCCCATTTGAAAACATAATTTTTCTTAATCATGTTCTACAATGGTAAAACTATTTGAGACAAATCAGGGACAAATCTCTTAATAAAATTAATTTTCCCAAGGAAAGATTGCATGGTTTTTTTGTTATGAGGGAAAGCAATTCATTTAATTGCATCAACTCTTTCAGGATCAATATAGATACCATTTTTTGACTCGATGAATCTTAAAAGTTTTCCTTCATCTAAAGCAAAAAATGATTTCTTTGGATTTAATGAATTGCCATACCTTTGAATCGTTCAAAGACTTGCTTTAGGTCATTAACATGATAATTTTCCTGTTTAGAGAAGACAATAATGTCATATAAATATATAACAACCATTTTGTTTGAGTCCTCTAAAAGTTGTGTCCATGGCTCTTTGGAAAGTGGCACCTGCATTAATTAATCCGAAAGGCAATTTCTGATAAGCATAAGTTCCCCACTTAGTTCTGAATGTAGTTTTCAAACTGTCATCTAGAAGAATGAGGATCTGATTGTATCCTGAAAATCCATCTAGAAAATACATAAGTTCAGAACCAGCGACATTATATAATACTTGTTCTATGGTTGGTAATGGAAAATTGTCCTTCTTATAAGGTTTTTTTAAGTTTCTAAAATCAATGCAAATTCTAATATCACCATTCTTCTTTATGACAGGTACCAAATTTGATACCCATTTTGAATGTTTGACTGGAAAGATAATTTTTTCTTTGAGAAGTTTATTCAATTTAGTTTTAATTTGATTTTATAAATTTGGATGAATCTTTCTCAATTTCTGTTGTATAGGCTTCTCTTCTGAGATCATAGGAATTGTGTGTTGGATTACAGAAGCATCATATGTTTTAAGATCAGAATAATCCCAAGAAAAAACACTTTTGTATATCCCAAACAATCTAATGAATGATAATCTTTCATTAGAAGAGAGACCAAGACCTAAATTTATATTTTGAGGCCTTTCTTCACTTTCTAGATTAACTAACTCGAATATTAAGGTAGAACTTTGTATTTTTGAGTTAGTTACTCTTTTAAATCTATCCTTTGGGTCATATAAATCTTCTAACTTAACAAAAAAATTTGGAATATGATTTTCATCTTGTTCTTTCCTAATCTAAAAGTCATGTTCATTCTCATCCATGATTTGATTATCATAAGATTCTTCAGATGTTAAAAAATATATGATATGAGTCATTATTGAATACTCTCTAATTGGTGATGTTATCATGAATATATGGTCTAAAAATTAACTCAATAGAAAATCTATCAGGGCTAAATTCTTGGGATGGGATAAACTTTGATGCTACATTAGCGAGTATATCTGCACCAGCATTCTGAATTCGAGGTATAGAATAAATTTTGAAGGCCAGGAAGTGAGTAGTTAATTTTTGGACTAATGATTGATAATGTTTTAAATGTCCATAATTACAATGGATAGTATCTCTCACTTGCCTAACTATGATTTCTGAATCTCCTAAAACCTTCAAATATCTAATATTTAAATCAATAGCTTTTAATAATCCTTGAACTAATGCTTCATACACGGCTACATTATTGGTACAATCAAATTCTAATCAGCAGGCTAACATAGTCTTTTCACCTTCTAGGTTTATTAAAATTCAACCTGCACCTGCACCATCTTCAGATTTAGAACCGCCAAAATAAAGTGTCCAAAACAAAGAATCAAGTATTTCTCTATATGAAAAATTAATACATCTAGAATTATCTGGTTAGGAAAAATTCTCAATTTGAGATACAACCGCATTATCAAATAAAGGAGATGTTGGAGCATCAAAGTTTCCTAAAAATGACTGTATATAATAGTTTCCAATAATGTTGTTATTGAAAGCTACTGGCTCATTAATTCCTTCAAGATCAGTCACTGTGTGTTTCATAAACTTTTCACGATCAATTCGAATTTGGTTTGGATTTCCATTATGTTGTAACCACATATGTGACCAGTCTATTGAAAAATAACCATGAAGTTTCTTAGACCAATCATGACTTAAAATTAAACCATAGAATTCGGGAATGTCTGCAACCAAAATATCAATTATCTGAACAACTTTTGGATTTGATGAAAATATGATTGAAACAGATTTCAATTCTCCTACCACTTCTACTCTAGTTCTGTCAAGTTGTACTATATGAACTGAAGAATTTTGAGGAGTAATGTTCAATTTAGCACAAACTATTTTCGGAATTATATTCGAAGAAGCCCCTGAGTCTATCAAACAATTATGAACATTTTTTTTATAGATCTCATAGGTTAAGAGAAATGGGGGAGTATGAGAGATGGATCAATCACATATCATAATTAAATCTAAGGCATCTATTTTTTTTGAAGGAGAAGGTGGTTTACGTATTTCATTTGCAGCTTGCACTATAACTGGAGCAGGTAAGTTTGAAGAAGGAACTGCTTTTAACTCTCTAAGTAAGATTAGTTGTTGTTGCTTCAATTTGGGAAGCTCATGAATTGAAATATTTTCTCTAGTTTTCTTCATATCTTCAACTATATTATACTCAATGGTATCTGAGATAACCATTGTTTTAGATATAGGTGGAGAGTCTAATGTAACAGGACTTGTTTGCGTAGCCTTTGAATTATATTTTTTTTTTGTTGATTTGTCTTTAGCAGGAGTAGAAATTTTTTGTTGTTGACTAGGCAGTGTTGTTTCAGTATTCGTTTTGCTACATGTGCTGACAGGAAAAGATTCAAGTTGTTCTTCGTTTGATAGGATAAAATCCCACATTCCATTAAGTTCAACTTCTTCTTCTTCGTCATCTTCTTCTTCTTCTACTTGTTCTTCCTTGTCATCTTGATCTGATTCAACATTAGATATAATATTTGGAGGTTGAGAACTAGAGGTTTGTTTTTGTTTGAAATTCCCGAAAACCTTTTTTGAATTTGAATTTTCAGTGACTTGTTTCTTGATGTCTTCCATCTCATTAGTCATAGTTTTCAAAACCTTTTGAAGACCTTATACATCAAATGGATCTTTTGATGATTTCTTTTTAGAATCATCTTTGAAAGATATTTTCTTTGATTTGCGATCTTCCTAAGAATTCTTTTTCTCAAGAGCAATGATGCGTTTTTCAACAGATAGAGATTCTTTCATATTCTCTGCAAGGGTTGCTAGTTTTTCTCTATCAACGAAAATAGCTATATTAGATGGAAGTGATGAAATATACCACTCAATTTGAACTTCTGCACTAGGAAATACTATAACAGAAATTTTATTGAGTAGTTTATTAAACCTTGAGTTAAAATCTTTTATCTTCTCACCTATTTTAGCTTTAAGATTTGAAAGAGAATTGATTAGAGTCACAGTAGTTCTGTCATCTCCAAACTTAGCTAGAAATTGTTCTTCAAACATATTCTAGTTAGTTATGGAGTGAGCAGGTAATGAAAAATACCAGGATCCTGTAGATCCCTTTAAAGTATATGGAAATAATGGTACAACGCAATCCTCCTCAACGACTGCATTCAAGTTGACAACTAACATGAAATTATGAATATGTTCTTCTGCAGGAAGACCATCATCAGAGTTAAATTTTGGTAGCCATCTTTTGGGGTTTTTAGGCATAGCATGAAGAGGAGCAGACATATTTACAGCCCCTGGATTACTCCATGGGTTTACATTCGGTGGAGGGACTTGAAGAGGCAGGTTGAGTACTAGGACCAATATTTTGAGTATTGGAGCTAGTGAAAGTGATACCGACTGTTGGAATGAAATTTGTGGAAGTGAGTGGAGGAAATGGGGGTGAATGGGATAAGACCTCGCTAGTGATCGATTCTGATTGAGTCCTTTTTAACTTCTTTCGAGGACTATTGATAGGAAATTCAAAAGGGAGAATCCCTGTTTTTTGACTTTCTGATCGAGTTAATATTCTTTGAGGTTGTAAAGAAGATGAAATACTAAGATTCGATAATTGAGAAGTTTCAAGCTTTTCAACAGAAATAGATACTTTCTCTAAATTTTCTATCAAAGATTGAAATTCTGGGGAATGTTGATGAATTTCGGGAAATAATATAGTTTGAGTTTTGCTAGGAGACTTATCGAAGAGATGATCAACTTTAGAGTTTATAGATGAGGATCTGGATAACTTTCTAGAAATTGATGGGGATCTAGAGGGAGAGAGGTATTTTTATTGAACTTTAGATTGATCAAACCTTTGTGCCATTCACTTGGCCCTCCTTCTAGCGCCAATGTGTTGAGGCCTCGGAATTCCGTGGCCAAAACATGGGGGAAAACCACCCGGTCCGGACTTTAAAGCTACTCCTTTTCCATTTGGTATAGTGGCTCCGATTGGGGATAATGGGATCAGTTTCCCAATAAGGATGTTTTATGAGGGTGTTGTGAATATAGCATGCAAATGGATAATGATTTTAATCTATGTGCATCTATCCAAATAACTAATCTAATATATACCCAGGGTGTTTTTCCTTTATGCGATCTAAAATGATATCCTTCAACTATTAGTAATATAGATCACTTAACAGTTGAAAGAGATGAAAATTATGTAAAATGCTTCTTCTAACAAAGTAGTTTGCATATAAGAATTGTGAAATAAATATCACATTTATCAGTGTGATTACATATTCAATCAGAAGCCATAGCTAAATATTAGAACATAAGTGCATGTAATATTTATATATGATAACATTTCAAATATATAATGCAATAAAAAAATAACTGTCAATTTAAGAAATAAAACTTAATACAAGTGAATAGAAGTACCCTATGTATGAAGTTCTACTCATGTAAACTAACAGTAATGAATCTATTCCTTCTCACTTTCGAGCAATTCAAAGAGTACAATAGTGCAACATCAGTTAAACAACTTTAGTTGCTAAAAGATAACAGAATGTGTTCCATTAATTCATCAAAGCACTCACAAACTTACAATAGTGCATTCTTTGCAAATGTTTTTGACAAATTTCTGGACCCTTCTCTAAATGCATGAGAAGGGTTTAAATACTAAACTAACTATAAACTAAAATTAAATTATTACAAAAATGTAGAGGAGGCTTCGAACAACCTTCCTCAAAAAGCTAACTTAAACAACAATATAGGAAATTAAACTAACAACCTTGATTTTGTGAATCCTGCCCTTCTTTCTGAATGTGGTCACGAAGCTGGCAAATATCTAACATTGCTTTGAGCTGAGCTGGCTGTGATATTCGTGATTGAATCTGTCCCTTGAAAATAACATTTGAGATTATTGATTGAGATATTTTTGCTGAATCTGTAAGAGACTGAAGAGTTTGATGTTGATGGTAAGGTTTGATAAAAAAATTCCAGTAATTTTCCCGATCAAACTTATTTACCTTTTTGATCATTTCCTCTTGTATATTTTCTCTCTGTCTCCACTTCATTTCTACCTGTCTTGTTTCTGAAAACACATCAAACATGTTTTCCTTTAGAAGTTCTGTTTTAGACAGTTGCTCACATATATACTGAATAATCTCATTTGATTTCTTGTATGTATTGGCCGCTGCTTTCTCTGATTGATTAATTTGTACTTCCCATTCTATGAATAACATTTCTTTGTGAAGCTTATCTACTTGAGGTAGATTAGCTTGCTTTCCTAAATCTAAAACTTGCCACTGAATGTGCTCTTCGATTTTATTTTCAAGTCTTTCACATTCCAGTTTCTGAATTGCTATCTATTGGATCATTATTTTAATTGAATCACAATAAGAATCAATCATGGAAGCTTGGTGACAAAACACTTCTTGTTCTTTCCTTAACTTGGTGTTTAAATCAAGTGCTTCTTTGAGAAATTGTTCTAATTGTGGTTGACTCTGTAACTTAGTTATTGCTATTTCCAGCTGTGCTTGTTTTTCATTGAGCTCTATTTGATGCTTCAATTTGAGGCTTTCAATATCTTTATGAAATTGGGCTGTGCTTACTTTGATTTTCTCACTGGAATTGGATTTCTCTTCATTCAACAACTGTTCTAATTTTTGTACTCTGGCTTCCTTTTGTTTCAACAATACTCTAACATCAATAGCTTTATCAACAATAGCGATAGCGTATGCCCCTACATACTGTGATAATTTGGTTATATGTTCAGTGGGATCATCTGAGGAATCCTTCCATAGTACATCAACTGATTCATCTGTAGGCTTTGGAGTTGTTTCATCAATTCTCCTCCTTTTATTTCTTTTGACTACAAGCTTGTAACTAGGACTGTAGAAAATATCTAATGAAGGGATATATTCAATCTGTATAACTATCTGATCTATGGGGTAGGCCGATATGATTTCTTTATCATGCATTGTTGGAACTCTTTGTAGTGGATTGACAATGTCCACTATTTTCTGTGAGTGTTCTAGTGTTTGGAAACTTGTTGCTTGATCAGCATTGGGATTTTCTTTGGGAGTCTTCATTGCTTCAGAAAATTCTTCCCATTCATTTATAAGATTTTTTTCTTGTGGTAAACTAGACTGATCTAGCATGTTATGACTGTGCTGAACCCTTTCAGAATTTGATTCTGCCTCATTATTTCTTTTTTCCTCCAACGTTTCTATCTCCTGAATAACTTGGTTAATTATCTTTTTTGAGTTTTCCTTCTTAGATTCGGATTCATTTTCGGAATGATCCGAATTATCAGATCGTTGTTGTGACTGACCTGATTCATCTTCATACATTTCTTTCATTTCATCATCCATACTAACACTTGGAACGTGTTTTTCATCTTCAATAGTTAACAAATTTAAAGGGACTTTTTCTAGCCTCTTGTTTCTGTATGCTTGAAAATCTTCAGCATCCTTTTGACTTAGTTGACTAGATACATACTTGGTAATATCAGAGAAATTTACCATGCCCTGGAAGAGGTCATCGAATCTGTCTTCCTCCTTTACGAAAGACTTCATTTTAAGATATGTGATGTAATTTTTAATCACATCATTGGGATCATATAATATTCTTGGCATAAATGCCAATTTCAATAACTGAATCTTGGGAACCTCCTTGTAAGTATGGCCGATATTAGACAGAGCAAAGGTGCCACACTGTAGAGGGAAATTAGACCAAATAGCCTTTTTAGCATCCTTCAGCTGTTTTGTAACACCATTGACAAGCTGATAGGTTATTTCTTTTGCAGGTAACTTATTGGGAACATAATAGGGTAAAACATGGGGAGAAACATAACTCCCAAATACTCTAATATAGCTAAAATTTTCTTCAGCAAACCATCTAGCTACTGGAAGAATATTTACATTGGCTTCTTCAGAAACCCTAGGAGCCCTTTTAATAAAAATCATCTAGTGTATAGGCAATATGAATCCAAGGCAGACTTTATAAAAATGAAAGTGGAAATCTGAGTCCCAGAGTTCTCTGTGGTAGATGTGAATTGGGTTAGGGTCCTTGGTAGTCCATTTCTAACCCATGGTAGGAAAATTAGAAGTAAAACAAATAACATCCATGACATAGGCAGACATATAAAAAGGAGGTATTTATTTGAATGAAATACTTCTTTTATTCCTATATTCAGTAATGTGCTTGGCTAGGTTATTTGATAAGCTGTCTTCCCAACTTAAAATTGATGAATTGATGAATGCATCAATTAGGGGAACCCAGTCTCTTAAGAACCTAGTGCTATCTGGTTTGGAAAATATTCTACTGTTAAATTTGGAAAACTAGGTCCAAACTCCATCTTGTGATGCTCAGATGAAGATTCCAATATTTGTATTGGATTCCTCTTTCAGAGAGGTGTAAAATCTATATAAAATTTATTTTAATCTGATGAGCAGAACATTTATTTTGAATTTACTATTTATAATAAATTTAAGTGCAGGTTGGCCTTAAGGTTTTACACCCCCATCAGATGTGTCACACACCTCAATGATGGATATAAATACAGTGAACGTTGGAGAGCATTTCACTCACTCAACATCACACATATTCTCCTCTGATTATATACGAGCATCTGAGAAGCAGTTTCATCTCCCACATGAGGAGGACGAAATCTGCTGCATCAAAAAGGACAAAATTTACTGCAGTAAATTTTCTGCAGTTAGGGTTTCTGGGCAAGTTTGACCAGCGTTGACTTTGGTCAACACATGGTCCGAATTGGTTGAAATTTGGTGGAGAGTTCGATTTTTGAAGGCCATACTCAGTGGCACAAAAATTGAGGTCAAAAGGTTGATCGAAGTTGGAGCTGCATTGACTTTATTGTTGCTGCCCTGCGTTGACATTTTCTGGACTGCGTTAACTTTTTTGGGGTTGACTTTGAGTTGACTGGGTGACTGATATGAGGACTATTGTGACACATTCTGGGTTGGCCGACCAAGAAGACTTTGCTGGTTGAAGCATCTTGCTGACCGCCGTAACGCACCAACACATTCTCCTGTTTCTGGTTTGTCTTCTATAGATCCACTGGTATGTTCTATCAACAT
Organism: Pinus albicaulis; assembly: GCA_034641835.2. Classification (NCBI taxonomy): domain Eukaryota; kingdom Viridiplantae; phylum Streptophyta; class Pinopsida; order Pinales; family Pinaceae; genus Pinus; species Pinus albicaulis. The sequence continues at coordinate 20,231,620 of MU968363.1, forward strand.
TTTTACTTAACTGTTTATGTGATATCTGTTATAAAAGTAAAGTTGCATCAAGCATAGAAAATCTAAAAAAATTTACATGCGATCAGAGATAAGGTGAAGACAAGCCCTATATGTAGCAATCACCAGAGAGGGTAATGGGTTCCACAAGCTATAGCTTCAAGGAGGATGAAAAATTGACTGGGAAGGATGACTTCCATGCTTGGAAAATGATATTGGATCTCAAATTGGAAGACCATGATCTCATGGACTATGTACTGGGTAAGATACAAGAACCTCCATCCACTGCTACTGCTGCTTCTAAAACCAAGTATAAGAAAAGGGAGATCAAAGCAAAGCTAATGATCAAGGAATCCATACATAAAAGTCTGGTTGCCTACATATCTGAGTTAGGCACATCCAAAGAGATGTATGATAAGCTGATACAAATGTTCAAAGTAAATAATTCAAACCAGGTGCTATTCTTAAAGAATCAATTGAAGAATCTGAAGAAAGGCAGGGATGAATCTGTCCAAACATACTTTCTGAAACTGACCGAGATCAGGAACAATTTGCTGGCTATTGGGGAGACAATAGCTGATCGTGAGATGGTACTCACCTCACTTGGAGGGCTCCCATATTGTTAGTATGAATCTTTTGTCGAAGTGTACGAAAAAATGCCACTTTAGCTACGCATAACTTATAGCCCTAACATCAAATGTGACTGCCAATATCTTCAGATCTGCAGTTAGTTGATCAAGACAAGTGCTGCAAAAAACCAGATCTATGCATAGCGAGACATTAAGCAGTAAAAATAAGGTTTTGCTCCATACATCCAATAAACAAGACAAGAACAATATTTTTTGAAAGAATTTTTGTATTAAGGGCACCTGGGAGGAAAACCAGAAGGTGTTTCCAATTCTCCTCAATGGGATGGGTTCTTGGAAATCCTCAGCACTTCAGATCTAGTATCTCTCTCTCTTGTTGGTGTAGAAAACCCAGACAAAGATAGAACTCAAAGGGAGCTCACATAGCAAATAATGGAAAATATGACAATGAAAATGGCTCAAAGTCAGACCAAGAGTTTAGATCCAGAGTGATCTAATAGGCAACAAAAGGTGAAGAATGATAGGAAAAACCCTCCTATTTATAACAAAATATTGGGTCATTCTAGATCTTGGTGCATGATTAAAATAACATTAACCAAATCTAGATCCACCTTTTATGGAATATTTTATTATATTTGTTGGAGGGAAAAGGTATTTGACTTGCGTCAAATCCCTTTATTTGTGAATAATAAATAAATAAATGATTTATTTATCATTTTAAGGAAGTGGTTGAAGGATAATCAAATAAATAATGATTTATTTAATTATTTATGGGTGATTTAGTCATATTTAACAAGGAATATTATTTAAATAAGAATTAAATAATTATTCCTAGAAAATAATAAGATAAATAAAGATTTATCTAATTAATTTCTTTGTTTTGGGTTAAACATGACCAGGAAAATCAAACAAATATAGGTTTGTTTAATATTTCCTTTTGGGTTTTCCTGTTTAGACCATAAACAACCTAATAAATGTGTTTTATTAAGTTATTTTACATAGTGAAAGCAATTTTACTTAGGGTAAAATTGGTCTTACATGGTGTACTTGGGTCCATCTAATGATAGTAGGTTAGATGACCAAAAAATGGTGTAACGGATTGCCCCCCAGCGTGCGAGTGTTAGGAGCAAATCGTATGACCGAAGTACGTTGTAAGAACTCAATCACCAGACATCAAAAGGGAAGTCAGAGAGAGAAATGTGAGGTAGACTAATGTGCTAAAGAACTAGACCCTGAGGAGATGAGACTTACAGGTGCAACAAGTCTCTTTTTATGAGAAGGTACCTGTGCTAAAGGCGGCGGGGGAGGCATACCTATGCCCGCCGAGACAAAGTACAAAAGAATAGTGTGTCCAGTAAACAAGGGACCGAACCATAAAGTACAACCGGCATAAACATGAGCCAAATAAGAATACAATGAGGAATCCCACATACATGTTGTGCCTGGGATAACAGCCAGGACTTATACAATAATATCTGAGTACATGAGATACAAATACAACCCAAATTCCCCCTATAAGCGGGGAAGGGCTCACAAAATCTGACTGATACATGCAAATCAAAGAGGCGCTGCAAGCGGCTAAGGCCGACATCATCAAATATATGGAGCTGCATCGAAGGCTGCAATGAAGAGGTCATCTGGGCATGTGGGGGGCTACCTGCAGGGCCACCCCCTCATGAGGGCTGAGACATCTTACACACACCTGGGCATCACCAAGAGCTGTTGCTGCATCACTGGACCATCAAGCATACGGATCACGATCATGCTGGAAGGAGATGAAGTGGAGAAACAATCAAGTCAAAAGGAAATGAGAGATCCCTTTGCCTGATCTGAGGCACCGAACAAGAGTGGAAGCTGAAACCAAGGTACACCGCTCTCTAGACCTGTCCTCTGGAATGAAGGAGCTGATGTTGACAGAAGGAGTTATGCCGTAGGTGAGGCAATGAGAGGTCCTCAACTAAGGCACGAGAGAAAATAGTAGAGCGACTGACAGACTAATACTAATGATGATGATGGAAGGGAGGGGACTGAGTAGCAAATGGATGACTTCCCTTGCTAGAGAATAAAGGACATGAATGACATGGCAGTGACTGACACAGTATCATGAGGGATAGGGGATAGTGGGACTGACGGTCATAATGTGCGACACAAGAGAGAGACCAAGCAATGAAGGATGGAGGACTATAGTGGGGTACAAAGGGATGCGGGATAGACTCCAGGAATGTGATGATGACTCAACTTGGATGCTCTAAACAAGGGTGACCTGATGGTGCTTTCCACACATAAAAGGACCCATGGGGGACCATGAAAACATGATTACAAGATGGTAGCTCATGACGAAAATCGACACGAACAATGACAAGTATGGAGGCAAAGTGGTTCCCCAAGTACAAGTGTTGTAAGTGAGGAAATTCGATTTTGGGGGGAGGTGAAGTGACCCATCTTGGACAAAATGTGTCCTGGTGAAGTATCAAATCACAAAAAACTAACAGATACCCATTTGAGGGCTCGGTGAGAGCTTTCCAACGGTGCAGACGGTTTGTCAAACGGAGCTACGGTGTGGTCGCAGCAGGCGAAAGAAAAAACAAGGGTTCTCTTTTAATAAGGCAGTTTTCCCTCCAAATTCACTCATTTGTTAGTGTTGCTGTGGTGAATGTAGAGAGGAGGGAAGGCCCTAAATCTTGCGGCGAGCGTAGCGGACAAACCGACCGTTGGAATCGAGATCCGTCAGTTGCAGGTAAGAGGCCTAACCTTACTCTTTCATTTTGATGGATTGAAAGTTTAGATTAGGGCCCAGAATCTCAAGAACAGACCCTCTTTCACCTCTACGGCCGGGTCACACTTTTTGGGCCAAAAACTGCGACCTGGGAAGTAGGTTTTGAGCCAAAAACTGTGACCTGTCCCAGGAATGGGAAAAAAGTGTGACCTGAAGGATGAATGAGATTACAGTTGTTTTAGGGCTGAGATTTTGGGTTTTTGTGATTGGTTACAGTGTTTCCTATCTGTATACTGACAAAGATGATGTGTTTGTGCAGATATGGCAGATATACGGGTCAACTGGAGAGAGAGAGACCTAGGTACATTACGGTCAGAGATCCAGGCAGATCAGGGTGTCCGTCGTGTATTGGCTAGATTTGGGGTTCTGAAGTTTTTGGAGAACCCTTTGATGAGAGCAGGGGAGCCCTTGTTGGCCCGGATTGTCAGTTATTGGGATCCAGATCATGAGGTCTTTGTAGTGCAGGGGCACAGGATCGAATTGACAGTCCAGGATCTGTATTTCCTGACTGGTCTCCCACCACTTTGGATGGTGGGAAATACGTAGCCAGTGTTACCGCGGGGGCGGAACATCATGGAGTTTGTGGAGCGACATTGTCGACCGGGTCTCCAAGTCAAAGGGACTTGGATACCGATTGGGGACCTAGAGAGATTAGAGACCCGTGCAGTGGCCACAGTGGTGCTGCGGATCCTGGGCAACCAGGCGCTCCATCACATCACTGGGGGGCAGATGATGATTGTGGAGAGTGTGTTGAGTGGGACCTACTATGGGTGGGCCCAAATGATGTTGGTGTCGTTAAAACGACAGTTGTCGCTTTGCAAGCGGCAAGTGAACCACGATTGCTCGTATGGGACTTTATTGTGCTCCTTCTTTTTTGAGAAGATCCCGACCTTACGACCTCGTATACAGCTCCCAGATGGGGGCCCGAGAGAGCCCAGGATGCGTCGGTGGGGGCGACTACTGTGCAGAGGAGGAGGAGGGGCGGTCGGACGGGTGTTTCGACCTGAGTTCTTTGCCCATTGGGATCAGATGCCATTATACATAGACGACTATCCCTATAGTGGGATGAGTTATTGTGGGGATCCGGACCTACCACTTCCGCCTGGTCGAGTATGGGGACTCGATGGTAAGTGACAAGTAACTACTCTTTTTTGGGCATGTTAAAGTTATTGAACAATAGATAGGGTATTGATTCATGTACTTTTGGTATGCAGATATAGCTACGGTAAAACCGGCCGGATATATGGGACGACCGGCAGCATCAGGAGCTGCAGGCCCGAGTGGATCGAGAGCAGCGCATAATGAGGATGCAGCCGCCCTCCTGGAGGACATCCGCCATAGATGTGAGAGGTTGCTGACCGGTGTTTCAGAGCGCGGGTGGCAAGACTTAGATGACCAGTACATAGAGCCATGTATTGGTCTACCCTCGGAATGGCGAGGGGTCATGCGGCGCATGGCGATGGCCGGTCAAGGGATACGTGATCTACAGGCTGCAGGAGCAGAGCCATTGGCTCGGGATCCGCCAGATAGTGATTAGGTGTGGGACAGGTGGTGCCCCCTAGTATGTATGTAGGGACAGGTGGTGCCCCCAGTTTTGAGTTTTTTGTAACATGCTATGGGCATGTCATATGTATCAGAGTAGATGGACTCTAAACACATGTTTTGCGACACATATTATGGATATGCATCTTTTTAATGATTTTGATTGTTATTGTCTTGTATAAAATGCATGTGATAAATGCCAATCTAGAACATGGTTTTCAATGCTATCTACATAGTGATTTTGTTCGCGAGGTACATGGTTGAAAGTTATGGTTTCAAATTCACGTATCAAGAGTTTCACTCGCAAATATCGTCTAAACAGTACAGGATTATGCACACGATAGACACCATTTAGTTGCATGACAAGAAGCAGGGAATCTAAACAAACATGCAGATGGAGGATGCGATGAGAGAGGGCATCGGCTAAAAGACCCAGCACTGCATCGTATTCGGCCTGATTATTGGTGGCAGGACCAATGCAGACCCGTTTGAGAGAACAAGGGCATGCAAGGGGGTGAAAATGGCCCAACCTGCCAAGGCTAGATTCCGGGAGTAATGACTTGCACCATCGGCGTAACCGATATAGGGTGTGGACGGAAGGTCCTGCGAAATGGTGGTACAAGACAAAAAATGGGGGGAGGAGGAACAATGACGACAGTGTGAGTGTATAGGAGACATCGAGTGGCAACTGCGGGAGGGAGTGCGATGGGAAATATGGCTATGACTCATATACAAACTAGATGGTGGTATATGAAGGCTATAGGAGGAATGGTTGGGACTCGGGCTGCGGAGGTCAACATGGATAGGGGTGGTGTTATCTCGATTATGGGCGGGAAGGATGAGGTCATGGGTGGAGAGGGCTTCCAAGAGGACATCCTGACGGGAACAGAGGGGATGACGAGAGGAAGGGAAACCATATGACGTGGCAAAGCTACCTAGATCATCTGTATGGGAAGAAAGGCTAACATACGGATCGTCACGGGGAATGACAGAGGAACAGATAAACAGATGGTCAAAAGATGTTAAGCCCAGGGTGATCGTTGGAGAGGGAGCGAGCGAAACAACAGGGGAGGATTCAAAGGGAATGTTCTCCAAAGGTCTCATAGAGGATGATAGGTAGAGAATGTTGGTAGTAGACTCCGTCATCTGGACATCAGGGGGGGGAATGTCAATGGGAGCGGAGGGATCCTCAAGCTGACCTAAAGCATACTGCACAAGTATGGGAGAGGCGGACTAATTTTGTTCAACCTCATACTTTCGAACTACCTCTAAAGAGGCGCGTTAATGCGTCAGGTGAGGAAAATGGTGGGAATAATGGCCATGAAAACCGCATAAAGCACAGGGTTTGTTGGTGTGGATAGTCTTTGGGTTCTTGGTTACGGACGAGGACGGAATAGAGGGGTCAGGGACCATAGACTCAGGGAACGCAACTTTAACCATGGGTTGAATACGGGGAAATTCAGGACAAGTATGTGTGGCGTGACCGACGACATCACACAAGGCGCAAGGCTTTGCGGGGGGAGGAGGAGCCGGGTCAGTCGGGGTGGTATTGTCTTTGGCTGCCCCCTTGCGAGCTTTGCCTTTCTTTCCTGGAGCCGTCACCACAGGGGAAGGGTCCTGGGGAGGTGCGGGGGGCATGGTGGCAACGGAGGAAGCGAGGGGGACTGGTTGAACCGGTGTCAAAGCAAGATAGGGTTTGGGGTGACCAGGTGGGGTAGCGGCTGGAGGGTCAAGGTACCAGACGGGTATGCCCAGGGTTAGGTTAGGAAGAGAGAGGGTGGCCATGATGGGGACCGTATAGACTCCGGGAGGGGGAGCCAGGAAATGTATCTGACCAGCGGGATAATGACCAGGAGGGACGGCTCCAAGGTGGTTGAGGCCTGGGGGAACCGACCCAGGAGGATAGATGGGTTCAGGGATAGCAGCTGTAGGAGAAGGGCCAGAAGGAGGAGGTCCGGCTGGCTGAGATGAATGGCTAGGAGCAGGTTACGGTGGGCGAGGTTGAGTCTGAGGTTGCTGACTAGTCGAAGCGGGTCGCTTAAGGGTAGCCCAAGACGATTGCATCATGCAAACATTCGATAAGCTGGGATCAGAGATAGGAGGAGGAGGTAGACCAGGGAAAGTTCCAAGCAAATAGGAGTCTTTGTAGACACCGGGAGAGACACTAGTCAAGGAATCGATGGTTTGCTTATTGGCTACAGAAGAGATGGTCGTCTCAGGGGAGGTCTGAGACTTTGGCTCATGATACGTCAACTGGTCGATGGTGACTATCTTTCCATTGTGAGGAAAAGACATCTTGCGGAAAACCGTGGAAGGGACAACAGACATGGCATAGGTGTAGCTTCGCCCCAAGAGAATGTTTTAATCTAGAGGGGCGTCGATGACTTCGACATCAACGCAAACAGTCTTGCCCGCAAGAGTGATAGGGCAATTACGGAAGAGGCCGATAGGCTGGGAGGCGTGGCCATCCCACACTCGAAGGATGATCGTGGAAGGGGCCAACTCAGGAGATCCGAGTTGCTTCCAAACCGAAGCAAACATCACACAGGTGGATGCCCCCTCATCAATTATGCACCGAGAAACGTTAGCGTTCCGGATTTTGACTGGGATTTGGAAGGCTACGGAAGCAGGAAGGGGAGGATGTTCTGATTGATGGGCGTCGAAAACAATCATTTGGTCATCAGCAAGATCCACAGCGCCCATGGCAGATAGGAGAGCCTTCTTTTGGGAAGGGCATGATTGGAGGAGTTCCAATGTGGAAATGACAGCAGGAGACTGCGCCAAATCATCTACTATGTTATACGAATGAGCAGCTCAACCAGGAGCAGCATTTCGGCGTAATGGTCCTTTAGGAATATTGGTATGAACCTCAACTTTGGGTTGAGGGATATGCAAGGGACCAGTAGATGTCGAAAGAGGCTCGGTGGAACCTGAAGAAGGGGACTCGGAGGCAGACTGAGCGGGAGGCTTGGGGTACTGGCGAGACTGAGTTTGAAGGTTAAGGTCGACGGTTGGGGATGGATTAGAGTTCATCATGAGGATCTGGTAATCAGAGGAACCAGAAGGGGAAGGTTGAGTGGCAACCTGTCCATCAGGTGGTTGGGTAGCCATGAATCCTTGCTGGGGGAAAGGATCGGTAAACATAGCCGGTTGAGTAGTGGCCACATTAGGGGGAGCATGAGGGGAGGCATGTTGTCCTCGCAATGTGGCTTGAGACTCCTACATCTGCCGCATCTGTGGTAGAAGGGGACAATCGTGAGTGTAATGACCGTAAACACCGCAACACGAATAAGGCTTATTTGTGCGAATAAGCCTGTCCAGCTTGGGCTGAGTGCCCTATTGCTGGTTAGCAGTTTTAGGGTCAGTACCTTGGGGATTGGGTCCACGAGTACCAGGGGCAGATTGATTTTGATTGCCTCTCCACCTTCTTTGAGAGGAAGGGGGATTAGTCGCGCTGTGCTGTGCAAACACTTGCCCTGGAGGGGGCTGTAGGTGCTGTTGCAGGGGTTGAGAAGGCAAGGGAGGTGGAAGTGCATATGCTGGAGGAGTTGGAGCGCCAAGCTGCGGATAAGGATAATGGTTCGGTTGGGCAACATTGAGGTAAGCAGGAGGTTGGGAAAAAGGATGAGGCATGCCGTATCCTAGATACATGCTACCTGGAGGGGGAAAAGTGCTAGAGGTGCTGGCCCCTCCCAGAGGGAGACCATAGCCCATAGGAGGTTGAGCATATGGATGAGAAAGGGCTCCAATGATACCATCGGCGGAATGAGATGCCCCCAGGGCATTAGTACCACCGGGCCTGGGGAGGTCAGGAAGGACAGTATAAACATAACCAGACTGAGCGTAGATCAGGTCATATTTCAAGGCTATTTGGAGGGTGGCTTCTTCGGTTTGAGGGAAATGGGAGGCGACATCTTTGCCAATGGGAGGTAAGATAGTGTGAAGGAACCAGTCCATATAAACCCGATCTTCAAAGGTGGGGGCTCGACATAAGCTCCTTCTTCTCCGCCATTCCTGGACATGAGTAGAAAGGTGGGTTGAAGAGGTTTGCCGGAAAGAAGTCAAAAGCTCTGTACCAGTGTTGTATCGGAGAGGGAGCTGGAAATAAGACAAAAAGGCTTGGGCAATGGTCACAAAGGTGGTATGGGAAGAGGTGGCCTGGTCAACATACCATTTAGAGGCCTCGCCCGTAAGCATGCGTTGGAACAACCGAAGACGGATGGAATCATCGGTAATGGAATTGGAGGAACACCACATGTGGAAAGATCGGACATGGTTGGTTGGATCTTCTCCAGCAAGGCCTTCGAACTTGGGGATGTCGGAGGGGAGCTTGGTTGGCATAGCAGGCCAACCAACATCATGGCGGATAGGGTCATTGATCAACTGATTGAGATCGGGGAGGCTGAGGCCTACCATGTAAGGGAGCAAGGGTGCAGCCGAGGTAGTTCCTGTGGCGGTTCCGCGAGTAGTAGTCCCGGCATTAGGGCCGAGATTCTCGCTAGCGTTAGGCCCTGGACCAGACATAGTGAAGGTGACAGGGGGAGAACCAAAAGTAAAAGGAGAACCTAATGAATCAGAAGAGGAGTCGGAGTGCGGACTCGGAGGAGGACTAACTCGACGACCGCGGGAAGGAGTAGGTCGATCGACCGGAAACTGAGGGTGAAGGCCAAGAAGTCTCTGGGATGTGCGTCTTGGGGGCGCAATGGTGACAACACAAACACGACACAAGGGGAAGAAGAACGACCAACAAAGGCAGGGAGGTGCAGAATAAAGTGATTACAATGTCGAAGCAAGGGAAGAAAGGTGCAGTGTCAATTGATTTTACAATGTTTTAAAGTCTTTGCCTGGCGGTGTTAACCAAGCTCTTCTTCGCTTAGGGTGAGTGTGTGGCGTGCGTTAATTTTAATTTTTAAACCCTGACGTTTTGAGACCAAAAGAAAAAGTGTGCTGTGTAACTGAAATAAATCTGCAGAGAACAGTATATAATGCTGAAATAACAGAAAATTAACAGCTAACAATGCATTGATCTAACCCAAAAAGGCGGGTCTCTCAAAACTAGTCTAACTGAGGGAAAAAATCTAGTCAAAACACACTACAAAGAGGCCAATAGATCTAGGGTCGAAAGGGACAGGGATCTAAAGGAGAAATCTGCTGAAAAGAGGGGCAGAACATAGCCAAGAGGCAGAGGCAAGGTGGCTGGAAAAAATGAGGAAATCAGCAAAAAGCAAAAGGGACAAGGAGGAGGCCCTAAAGGTAGTTCCAAACAAAACTTTAGGAGGTGATTTGAAAGGGAGAAGAGCTGATTAAAAGGGATCTGAAAAGGAGGTATCAAATCTGAAAAAGGGGTGGCTGAAACTCTGAAAAAATAGACACCTGAAACAGTTAAAAGTCTTCCACAAAAAGTGGAGGATACTAAAGCCCTAGGGGGCTAGGTTCCCACTTAGATGAGTAAAACAGATCAGAAACAGGTCTAAACGGGCTGAGACAGAGGCCGGAGAACCCTTACAGAAGCTTCAGAAAAACCTAGAAAAATTGCAGAAAATAGCAGAAAAACTGGCAGGTCGCAGGTTCTGACCTGTTTTCTATGCAGGTCGCAGATAATGGGCTGAAAAGTGCGACCTGGAGGCCAGGTCGCAGTTTTTGGGCTGAAAAGTGCGACCTGAAGCTCCGGGTGTCCCGACGGCAAATTTTCGAAAAAGTTGCCGTCTCAGTTGCGGCTGATGTCTGTCACCTGCGCAATAGGTCCAGAAACACGCAGAAGTTAGAAATTTTAATGTTTTAGGGTTTTATAGGTGAAAAAAAACATAAAAATAGGAAAAAAAAAAAAACTAAAAAGAAACCCTAGGGTCTGAAGTAGCTGGATATGCAGGAATATGAAAAACAATAGCGGTCGTAATTGAAAACTCGTGTGGAGTCGCCAGTTGTTAGTATGAATCTTTTGTCGAAGTGTACGAAAAAAGACCACTTTAGCTATGCATAACTTATAACCCTAACATCAAATGTGGCTGCCAATATCTTCAGATATGCAGTTAGTTGATCAAGACAAGTGCTGCAAAAAACCAGATCTATGCATAGAGAGACATTAAGCAGTAAAAATAAGGTTTTGCTCCATACATCCAATAGACAAGACAATAACAATATTTTTTGAAAGAATTTTTGTATTAAGGGCACCTGGGAGGAAAACAAGAAAGTGTTTCCAATTCTCCTCAATGGGATGGGTTTTTGGAAGTCCTCAGCACTTCAGATCTAGTATTTCTCTCTCTTGTTGGTGTAGAAAACCCAGAAAAAGATAGAACTCAAAGGGAGCTCACACAGCAAATAATGGAAAATATGACAATGATAATGGATCAAAGTCAAACGAAGAGTTTAGATCCAGAGTGATCTAATAGGGAACAAAAGGTGAAGAATGATAGGAAAAACCCTCCTATTTATAACAAAATATTGGGTCATTCTAGATTTTGGTGCATTATTAAAATAACATTAACCAAATCTAGATCCACCTTTTATGGAATATTTTATTATATTTGTTAGAGGAAAAGGTATTTGACTTGGGTCAAATCCCTTTATTTGTGAATAATAAATAAATAAATGATTTATTTATCATTTTAAGGAAGTGGTTGAAGGATAATCAAATAAATAATGATTTATTTAATTATTTATGGGTGATTTAGTCATATTTAACAAGGAATATTATTTAAATCTTATTTAAATAATATTCCTTAGGGTGATTTAGTCATATTTAACAAGGAATATTATTTAAATAAGGTTTAAATAATTATTCCTAGAAAATAATAAGATAAATAAAGATTAATTAATTAATTTTTGTTTTAAGTTAACTTGACTGTGAAAATCAACAGTAGTTTATTAATTATCTTCCTTTGGGGCTTTGCTTAGTAATCTAAGTAAACAACCTAATAAGTGTGTTTTATTAAGTTATTTTACATAGTGAAAGCAATTTTACTTAAGGTAAAATTGGTCTTACGTGGTGTACTTGGGTCCATCTAATGATAGTAGGTTAGATGACCAAAAAATGGTGTAACACATATGAATGGAAAGTATTCAACACTACCATTCTCAATAATAATAAAATTCCTAAATTTGATGAGCTACTGTCAAGATGCATGCAAGAAGAGAAAAGAATGAAGGAATACAAAAATGACAGAAATGCTGCCTACGCTGCTCATTCTAGAAAGAAGAACTCTGGTGGTCCAAAGAACAAAGGAAGAGCAGGGGCCCAAGGAGAGAAGGGCAAGTGTTTCACTTGTCATAGGCCAGGTCATCATGCTAAAGAATGTCCTTTCAAGAAGGATTCTCCCGATAGTGATGACAACAACAATAACTGGAGGAATGGAAATCAAAGAAACAATAGGTCCAAAGGAAAGAGGAAGGATCCCTCTGGCGGAAATAATCAACCTTTCAAAAGGTCTAGAAACTCCAGGTATGAGGAGTCAAATGTTGTTGATAAAAGAAATGAATACATTCTTGTATCTGCCCTCTCCGTTGCATCCCCGCCTGACACTATGTATGTCTCGCTGATAGATAGTGGTGCCTCAAGACACATCTCTGGGTTCAAGGAAGCACTCTCTAACATGGTTGAGAAGGATACTAATCTGGAAATTATCCTTTGAGATAATGCCACATATCCCGTGAAAGGGATAGGGACTGTGACCCTCCACTTGTCTTAAGGACAAGTCCTACATTTGCAGGATGTACTCTATGTACCAAAATTGAAGAAGAACCTTGTGTCTATATCAGCCATGGAAGACAAAGGTTTCAATGTGGCATTCACTGATGGAAATCTGCGCATGTGGAAGAAGAATCTCAAGGAAGCTATCGTGATTGGTTTTAGAGTTGGAACACTCTACCAGGTTGAAGGAAGTCCACTGGGAGCTATGACATGTGATACTATCCGACAAAATGAACTATGGCACCGAAGGTTTGGACACCTTCATTACAAGGCCCTTCCCGAAGCAAGGAAGGTGGTGATAGGGATGCCCGATTTTGGAAATAATCATGAAGGTGTATGTAAGGGTTGTGCCAAAGGAAAGAATACAAGGGGACCTTTCCCCTCAAGTGTCACAAAGACATCTGATATTGCAACTGGTCCATTATGATCTATCTGGTATGCTACCCATGACATCCCTGGGAGGATGTTCTTACCATATGACATTCACTGATGAATTCTCCCGCAAAAATTGGATATACTTCTCGAAGAAGAAGGATGAGGCTTTCATGTGGTTCCGTACCTTCAAAGCCTTGGTGGAAAATATGACATGGAAGAAGGTCAAGATTTTGAGGACCGACAATGGCACTGAATATGAGTTAAATGAGTTCAAGGACTTTTGCAGAGAAGCTAGCATTAATAGGGAGAATACTATTGCCTATACTCCTGAGCAGAATGGCGTTTCTGAACGAAAGAACATGACCATTATGGAAGCTGCCCGTGCCATGCTATGTGACCAGGGTCTACTGAAGTTTCTGTGGGGAGAAGCTGCGAATACTACTGTATACATTCAAAACCGATGCCCTCATTCTGCCTTGGACTCCAAAACTCCCGAAGAGGTTTTCATTGGTAAGAAACCTGACGTCTCACATTTTAGAATTTTTGGATGTCCTGTTTATTTTCATGTGCCAAAAGAAAAGAGAAGTAAGCTGGATGCTTTTGGGAAGAAAGGAATGTTTGTGGGCTACAACGAAACTTCTAAGGCCTATAGAGTCTATGTCCCTGGTCCAAGGGAAGTAGAGATATGCCATGATGTCACTTTTGACGAAGATGCTTCCCTAAAGAATGTAGTAGATCTTCTGAGATCTGAGGAAAATCATGAAGCAAGGCCTGGAAATCAATAAGAACCGCAGGATGAGACAATGCCTGATGTTGAAGGACCAATGGACCCAATCAATCCATCTCTTTCACTGAGAAAGAGACCATCATGGCTCAGAGACACTCTCGAAGATGCTGAGGGACATGTTGCCCCGAGGGGGACATTCCGAGAAAGCAAGAAACCGTGTAGATACCAAGGGTATCTGGCTGCCATGAGTACTATTGTACAATCTGAACCTCGATCTTTTGAGGAAGCCGTAAAGCATCAAGTCTGGAAGGATGCTATGCACGAAGAATATGAGTCCATAATGAAGAATTATGTCTAGGATGTGGTTCCAAGACTGAAGGACAAATCAGTTGTCACCGCGAAATGGCTCTACAAGATCAAGCATGGATATGATGGAAGTGCTGAAAAGTTCAAGGCAAGATTTGTTGCCCGTGGCTTTTCTCAGAAGGAAGGCATAGATTATGATGACATATTTGCACCTGTGGCCCGTTATACCACCATTCGATCTATTATAGCCCTTGCTGCTACACAAGGATGGAGTCTTCATCAGATGGATGTCAAGACCGCTTTTCTGCATGGTGCAATAAAAGAAGAGGTGCATGTAGAACAACCTCTGGGGTTTCAAGTCTAGGATTGGGACACTCATGTCTGCAGGTCTAAGAAAGCCCTATATGGGTTGAAGCAAGCACCCAGAGCTTGGTACGCGAGGATAGATAGCTACTTGATGAAGCTGGGCTTCACTCGAAGTAATGCTGATCTGAACCTTTACTTCAAGGTTGTCCAGGGGAAGCCTCTCATTCTGGTGCTGTATGTGGACGACCTCTTTCTGACAGGTGCTGACCCTCTCATTCATCAGTGCAAGAGGGAGCTCGTTGTTGAGTTCGAGAAGAAGGACCTAGGACTGATGCACTACTTCCTAGGCATGGAGGTCTGGCAGATACCTGGAGAGATTTTCCTTTCTCAAGGAAAATACATTGTGAAACTTCTGGAAAGATTTGGTATGGTGGATTGCAAGTTCGTGTCAACACCATTGGAACTCAACTTCAAAAAGTTGAGTGACAGCGCTGTTGGGCCCATATTGGCAAATCCTACTGAGTATCATCAACTCGTAGGTGCCCTGATGTTCTTAGTGAACACCTGTCCAGATATATGTTTTGTAGTAAACACTTTGAGTCAACAGATGGTTGAACCTCATCACTTTCACTGGGTTGGTGCCCGGAATCTTCTGAGATACCTTCAAGGCATGATAAACCATGGGCTGAGATACACTGCCGGGAGCGTGACACTCCTTGGATATACTGATGCCGATTGGGTTGGCAGTGTGGTGGATCATAAGAGCACATCAGGATGCTGCTTCAATCTTGGTTCTGCTTCAATTTCATGGATGAGTAGGAATCAAAAGTCGGTGGCTTTGAGCACTGCAGAGGCCGAATACATTATAGCAAGTATGGCCTGTTGTGAAGGAGTTTGGTTGCGAAAGCTCTTTAGTGAGCTGTTTGGACATGTGCTAGATACCACCATGATACTCTGTGATAACCAGAGTGGGATTCGCTTGACCGAGAATCCTGTGTTCCACGACCGATCCAAGCATATTGATATCAGGTATCATTTCATCAAGGATATGGTACAACGAGGTGCCGTAAGGCTCGATCATATAGGAACTGATGAGCAGGTTGCAGATATTCTCACTAAGCCCCTGGGGAAGGTCAAGTTCCTAACCTTCCGTGAGAGACTTGGTATCGTGGAATGACCCTATGATGTGGGTCTTGTTGGACGATGAGCTCGAGGAGCTCTGGGGGGCTTTGGGGACAGCTTCTTGGAGCTATGAAAAACCACAAGGCTAGGCTTGCCAAACCTTGTTGGTGTGCTTGGACCCCATCGAGTTGGTTCACCTCTCATTATCTGTGCCCCGTATGCATCCTACCCATTGAGTTCAGGGCTCATGGGAAGTACCTCTCATTTGTCCAATGAGGAGGGAAAAGATAGAGACTAGTAAGCAAAGACTGATGGACGCATCAGAGATTTCCGTACTCTTTATCTAGGATGGCATGGTCCAACCACTTGATCTGGGATCAAGTCTAGTGAGGTCTCGGACCTCCGCCTGACTTAGGGTCAGATGAACCAACTTCGGGTTGGTTGGAGACTCTTTGTGAGTCCGATAGAGGTTTTGGACCTTTGGGCTGAATTTGTCAGCCGGGGGACAATGTCTTTGTGACTGACCCTCTTCTGTTCTGAAATAAAGAGGCCAGCAAAGCAAGTTACGGCGGGATGATGCACGATGTTTGATTGCACTGGTGGATGGAGTTCTCCCTAGTTGAGAGGGAGTGTTAAATTTGGACAACTAGGTCCAAACTCCATCTTGTGATGCTCAGATGAAGATTCCAATATTTGTATTGGATTCCTCTTTCAGATAGGTGTAAAATCGATATAAAATTGATTTTAATCTGATGAGCAGAACATTTATTTTGAATTTATTATTTATAATAAATTTAAGTGCAGGTCGGCCTTAAGGTTTTACTTCCCCAACAGATGTGTCACACACCTGAATGATGGATATAAATAGAGTCAACGTTGGAGAGCATTTCACTCACTCAACATCACACATCTTCTCCTCTGATTATATACGAGCATCTGAGAAGTAGTTTCATCTCCCACGTGAGAAGGAGGACAAAATCTACTGTAGCAAAAAGGACGAAATTTACTGCAGCAAATTTTCTGCAGTTAGGGTTTCTGGGCAAGTTTGACGAGCGTTCACTTTGGTCAACGCATGGTCCAAATTGGCTGAAGTTTGGTGGAGAGTTTTATTTTTGAAGGCCGTACTCATTGGCACAAAAATCGAGGTCAAAAGGTTGACCGAAGTTGGAGCTGCGTTGACTTTATTGTTTCTGCCTTGCGTTGACTTTTTCTGGATTGTGCTGACTTTTCTGGGGTTGACTTTGAGTTGACTGGGTGACTGATTTGAGGACTATTGTGACACATTCTGGGTTGGCCGACCAAGAAGACTTTGCTAGTTGAAGCATCCTGCTGACCACCGTAACGCACCAACATGTTCTCATGTTTCTGGTTTGTCTTTTGTAGATCCACAGGTATGTTCTATCAGCATTTTTACTTAACTGTTTATGTGATTGCTGTTATAAAAGTAAAGTTGCATCAAGCATAGAACATATACAAAAATTTACATCTACATAACATACCAGCAACATAACACTAAGGATTAGGAATTTGGGAAATTGGGTACGTACCAAACTTATCTTGCTTCAATTTCCCTTGATTATCCTTCCATTCTTGGATGACTTTGATAAGGTCTGGATGTTCTCCTTTAAAATTCTGCAAATATTATTTGTCGTATTTCTGCTGCGGGCGTGGTAGATGGTACATTGCTGCTAAATCCTTTGCCCTGAAAGAACCCATAGCTTTTCCTCTTGAATTTTTAAATATTCTATCTTCAATATTTAAGTGGTCAATTTCCCACTTAACCATGCCTGTATAAGGAAGAACCTTTGGTATTGAATCTATCCTGTGCATGTATGAGCATGCAACGTCAAAAAGAGTTGTGTCAGAGATAGAAGCAGTGCCTGTTGAAGAAACTTTGTTTATCACCCTTGGTCATTCATTTTCAAAGAGTTTATACATTGCCTCCCATGTTGAACTGCAATAGTCTTTGTTGCAAATGGTATTTGAGAATAATGGAGACATATCTGTGTTTTCTATGGATGACGTTTGAGAAATTTATTTACCCTTTTTTCTCATTTTGTTCTTCTTCAATCCGTTAACTGGTTTCCTGAAAGCAAAGCGAATTTTTACAAGTATGGAGTATCAAAGGAGTGATGAATCATTTACTTCAAACACATGCGAGAAGATATCAATCTATTAAAATATAACATAAATCATCCTTCATAATTTCTAATTTAATATTTCACTTGTCTCCACACGTAAGATCTATCAATCGCTTTAAAGCCGTTAAGATCTTAAATTTCATTTTGATATGACACAAGCTGTTTTACACACTTGATTCATTAAATGACGTTAATGTGCATATCGCAGATTATACCTTTTAATATTTCGTGATACTTTACCCTTAAAGGCTGCAAAATGCGATCTGCGCAAATCGTAGATCACAACTTTTATGGGATAACGTTTAAGCATATATTATAAGTTGTGCGGAATATGAATTGCAAAAAACTGAAGTGACTGCGATAGCCGAAGGATTTATATTTATTGGTTTATTTTCTTGTCGGGTCCACGGGTATCACAACTTATATCATTTTTCTCTAAAAGCTTTTATTGATTAAGAAGCTTGAGCGCGTATCACAATTCACACATTTTACGTTTTATGCGTCTTTTTTGAAAATAAGATATGTGATTTTAGCTCTCCGTAATTTTCTAGATTGATTGAGATACAAATGGATAGGGTAACATCAAACCAAGCTTTGGAATCCAAGGACCTAGCCTTCTTGGATTCAGAGATGGATCTCTCTAGTAGGTGCAAAGATATGAACTTGTTTGCTGATTACGGTTGATTTTAGGATAGATGTTAAGTGCAGGGTATTTTGATTGTTTTTCGTTGGGTATGATGCTCATATGGATTTAGATAGAAAACATGGAAGATTGTTAAGTCATTGGGCAATGGAGTCAAAAAAGGTCATGATGAGTTCATCAATGGTTTCGAGAGCATCTGCAGGGCAATTTTAACTTGGTTGGTAGGTCTTTGAGGTTGTGGTGGATGATGAGATGAACATTAAACTTGAGAATAAAAGCTAGTGAAGGGCAGAACTGAATCCTTAATAACTTTTTGGACTAAGAGAGTTAGAAAATCATAAGCATGGAAAGAGAATCAAAGTCATAAGTGAAACCTAATCCTTTTGATTTCAAATTGAACATAGATGATTATCCAAGACAAACATTCAAATGAAATTGCAGAAAGGCACGAAACTTATTTAACTTTCATAGATTTCATTATCAAGAGTAGAAAAACATTTAGGATGCACAAGTAGTTATAACCATAGAAGAAGAGAAAACTTTGAACATCTAAAGTTACAGCTGTGAAGTTTCTTTGAAACAAATTTAGCTAGCAAAGGCAAAGAGCATGATTCAAACAAACTTCTTTGACAAACCTAGGCAAACCTGCTTTAAAGAGTTGATTCCAAACAAAGTATTTTAGTAGCAACAATATGCAGGACTAGCCATAAATCATACTTGACACTAACTGATCTAAACCATTTAGGAAAAGAACAAGCTAGAACTTCTTAGAGAGCAAGAGATGGATTCCCTAATATATCTCAACAGAAGAAAACATTAAGGCAGTGAAGGAAAAACAAAAGTAAGGTGCCATCAGGAAACGTTTCTTAATCTGATTTTTTTGTCCTGCTGCAACATAGCAAGATGGAAAACATAATGGAAAACTAGAAAACATAAACATAAGAAACACTTCACCATCAACCAAGCTTATGGATCCTGCAAACAATCTCTCTCTATCAACAAGCAGACCAGGGCATGCATGAGCTCCAAGACATCAAATTTCCATAAAAACTCCAAGAGACTATGTATTTTCTTCAGCATAAGTCATCAAAATCCAACAAATACATAAGAGCCTCATGCTCTATTTATGGAGCAAATGAGGAGGTGGAAACCCTAAGAGGCTTCCAGAAATCCTAATTTAGTCATAAATGTCATTAATGACCATGCAAGGCCCAAGACACATAATAGATAAGGAAATAAATGAAAAACATCAAAAAATAACTCCTCAATCAAATCTGGAGTTATTTTCCCAAACAAAATATTAAAAAACCATTTTGCCATTAATCAGTGTCTTTTGTTGACTTTTTGGCCTATGTTAGCCTCTTTGCGCAGCGCCACTTTTGCATAAAATAGGCTGTTTTGAAACTAGCTTTTAAACCACTTCCCGATGTCGGATTTGGCTCCGTGATAGCTCGTTGGAAAGCTTGTAGAGTCTACTTTCCAAAACTTCTTATGGTTTCCTGATCCAGTCCCTGTAACCCTGTCAAAAATGCCAAAATATCCAGTCTGTCATTTGCGCAGAGCCAGGCCTAAAACAGGGGCAGTAAGGTGTTTTTTGACATTTTGAGGGGTCAAAACAGCTCCAAATCCTCTAAACTTTTTTGTGGATGACTTGCAGGTCATGAAAAATCCAAAAATTTCAAGCTTTCCTCCAAAGGATGTCCCAAAGGTTTGCGTAGCGCCGGTGGCGCTGCCTAAAGTAGGCCAAAATTTCACAAAAAACAAAATCTTCTTCAAATTTCTTCAAAATTGGTGGAGACCCTCCTTAGATGTTTTTAGATAATTTTTGAGAAGCCTCAGCCAAAACTCCAAGGCTGTCATGCTCATTTTCTCTTTTTAGGTTTTTTATCTCAAGGAGGGCTTCTTTGAGTTTGGCACTTGCAAGCTTGCTCTTCCTTGCGTAATGCTTGGTCATTTTCTTTTGGAGAGAAAGGCCTCTCTTGATTTTCTTGAAAACCTTATGCTCACTTTTTTAATGCTAAATGACGTATTGTGCCATGCCAATCACCACTTATGTGCTCACTTTCCTCTTCTTCACCATCATTTCCTCCTTTATGTTTGGTCTCAAAGGCTTTTGACCTTTATCACCACCACTATTGTTGTCAGCTTTTGACATGTTGATAGGAGATGTTGATTTTCAAATTAGGGCTTGATGAAACAAGGTCAAGAGGATGATGGAGTCAACTTTGGAGAATGAGAGGTGTGGAGGCTAGGGCGTTTAGGGTTTAAGTGGCTTTGTAGCTTGAGGAAGTTTTATCATGAGAGTATGGTAACAACTTAAAATAAATTACCCACCCATGCCATAAAATTGGTCCAAGAAGGATTATAAGAACAAGGTCCCTTTGTGTACATGACCTAGGGTTTTTAGCTCAACAACGAAAAAACCAAAAATGAATTTGCAATTTTGCTTAGGGATTTAGGAGAATATAACACTTACCAACTTTTTAGATTCTCTTCAACCTTGGAGGTGCCTCAACTGATAAATTTAGGCATTAGTGAGTCTTTTTGCAATTTGGCACCTTCTTGAACTTTGCGCAGCGCCAGGTAGTCTTGCCCAGGCATTTGCGCAGCGCCGGGTCAGTCCTGCCCATGGATTTTGTGCAGCGCTAAAAAAAGGGTCAACTTGCATGTCAGTTTGGATGACCTTCTCGAAGTCAGATTTGAGCCTGTGATAGCTCGTTCAAAATCTTGACTTGTCTATTTTCCAAATATACAATGTATTTCCTGTTTGGAGTTTATTTTCCTAGTAAAAAGTGGATTTTCCCAAGACGGGTCAAAAAAAATTACTGAATGATGGTGTAGAAACATAGATTGCTGGTGCAGACCACTTTTGGATGCCTTCCGCAACTCCAAATTGAGCTCATGATAGCTCATTGAAAATATTTGCAAGTCTAGTTATCTTTTGATTCATTAATCAAGTCATTTGGACACTCCAGTTGTGAGAAAACTTGATTTTACCAAGGTCACTCCAGCAGTGTAGAAATTCTCCCGTGACACCTGTATTTTTGACATTGCTCCCAAACCATGATACATGTGTAAAATCTGAAGGAGGTGTTTCTTCTTGGCCCTATGATGGAAAAAAACCTGTCTCACGTTTTCCAAATTCATCTCTGTTTGATTAGAAACGTATTTTTAAACAAAACTGGCCCTAGGTATGGCAAATGACTTAGCCCTTGGAACGAATTTTTGGAAAATGAGGGAGGCATGATGTTTATGAGCTGGTATGGAGTTATACTTGCTGATATGATCTATCAAATGGATCCTTTGCTCCTATGCCTCTTTTCCATGGCAAACCCTAGCTTAGTTGGAAGAGGAATTTAGGGTTTGGTGTAGGGGATTTAGGACTGCCTTACAGAGAGAGGGGAATGAAGGGGTTATGGGTTGTCTAAATTCTTGGGGAAATTTTGGGGGATAGGGATAGATGTTAGGGAGTAGGGGAAAGTGTAATTTCAAGAATTGAGTGAGGGGAAGGGTTCCAAAAGGTCAAAAAAAAGGCCTAGTCTCAAAAAGTGTCAAATTGTGGCAATAGACTAGGTTTTGTAGAAAAATGATGATTTTGAGGGATAGGAGTGATGGGAAGTGTTTATGAAGGTATATTAAGGATAGGAGGAGTTGTAAGAGCATCAAGATATAAGCATTGTTGATGATTTAACCATGGAGGTCATGAAACCAAGAAAATTTCCCTTGAAAACCCTAGTTTTCTCTGAAAATAGGCATGTTGCCTCTCCTTTGCTATAGGTGTCTTTAGTGATGAGTTGGACTCTTACCTTACCTAGTTCTCTGCTGATAGCCACCTTGACACCCCTTGCAGAAATGTCAAAATGGGTAGTTTTCCTTTGCAGACTTTGAGCTTGGCCAAGGAGGCCTTCCTTGGAAGATTTTTTGATCTCCTTTGGACAACCACTTGCTGATCTCCATCCTCTTTGATTTTACCTTTTTGGCATATGAAAAATAGTGACTTAGATCATCAAAACAACCCTACAACCTATGAAACCCTAAATGACCTAGTGGGAGGCTCTTTGGACTTGGTCTCTGCTTGAAAACTTGACTTGGGATTATTAGGTGTAAAACAAAGTTTTGGACAAACTGATGTATTGAAGATCCAAAATCCAATGTATTTGATTTATCTAAAGAGCCTATAGAGATATTTTCGAGATCATCAATGCTTGATGCATTTGGGAGACATAAGAGAGTTGATTGGTTGGTGACCTTAGGTAGCAGTGGAGGGGTTGGGCAATACAAGAACAATGGGCTTGAGGCCAAAGGTGACCAAACTTGGTGAAAATGAATAGCATGAGCCCATGATGGGTCTTTTGGGAGTAGCAGGTTGACCTTGACATGAAAGGATGATAAACTAGTGAAAATTTATCCTAAGGATAATGAAGGCAGTGAGATTTCTAGAAGTCACAATGTTCATGAACTTTGTTTCTAGAAATCTAGGATAAGTATTTTAGTTATGCATGAGAAGCAAAAATTACTGATGACTAATAACGGCTCCACTTAGGGATGGCAGCTCCTTTTCAGGAGGTGTCCAGAACTTCAGATCTCTGGCTTTACAGGGACCAGTGCCTCATCCATTGGGCAGATTTTTACCTCTTTTCATTTGTTGATGCTTGCTTGAAGTTGTGATCTTAGTAATCTGAAAAAACATGATTAACATCAAAATCATCTCTACCTACCCAACCTACTTGCCTAACATTTTTTCTTCCTTGGGTGCATTTGAACCTGCAAACCCTTGACGTTTTTATTTTTTGAAAACAAAAAATCAAACTATCTAATTTTACCCTTATCTCTTCCAAGAGTTCATATTAAGCTAATGAACTCTTTTATTCTCTACCTAGTCTACTCATTTGTCAAGATTAAGCTTTTTGACAAACTTTATTCTCTATCCTACTAACATGAAATTGAAACATGAGTAAACCAGGATTAAGCTATCTGATTTATCATGAGCTGTGGCATTGAAATAAGCTGCACACAACCATTACTTTTATACCAACAAAAATAAAAAGTATAAGGGCAATAATCCATCATTTGTTAGGCATCCCTATCCTTCTCTTTGGTTCAGTGTTAAGCATGTGGAACCATCATTCTTCATTCCTAATCTATTTCTTTTGACAAGTCAAGTTCACATGATTTGACAAGCATCTTTTTCACTAACTTATCAACAATAAATTTAAAACATGTTCAGCCATGATTAGGCTAGATGACTGAACAAGACTTATTTATGAACAAGTAGTAGCATTTAGGCTTGCACACTTTCAGTAAGACTATTTTTTTTTGGGTATGGGGTTGTACCTCTTCTTCTCAAATTTGCCCTCTTTTTCATCCTTTCTCTGTTTTTGTATTTTCAAAACAATCTATAACTATAAGATACTCAAAGGCTGAGCTTATTTGCTTGCCTATCTATCCTAATCTAACCTATACATGATATACATTCATTTGGTGAACTCTCTTTTCCAGTATAACCAATCAAGCAGATGATTCCATGAATGATCTTGTTTCAGCTCTTTGAGTATGCGGAAGAAATCAAAATGCCACTCCCACCTCACTTGTGTTTGAATAGTAGTGCATAAAATGTTCTTGAAACTCTGCATCAGACTGCTATTGACATGTTTTACTTCCTCTTAAAATGTCTCTAAGCAAACAACAAATGGATCTTGGAATAATACCCGACTTAGAGGATTTTGGACAGAGACTTCATTCAGGACTACTCCCTCTTCCACTTGGCTATGCTTGGGATTTTTTTGAACAAGAAACTCCTTCTCTTCCTCATGATCATTTGCACTGCCATACTCATCATATATTGCCATGTTGTCTTCTAGAAAACCTGATTGAAAAGAGGCATAGTTGTTCTCTTTCTCTTGTGAAGGTTGGACATAAGGCTGAATGTGTTCTTTGTTGTTAAAATCAACACCCAAATATTGCTGACTTCTGATTGCATTAAGGTGGTCTATGATGAATTGAAAGGAATCACAAAAAAGAGGTAAAGATCCTTCCCTTTCTCCTAAAATTTCTGCACTTTCTTCTTCATTGTCATAGCTGAGTGGTATTTGCTGATCACTATTTTTGAGTTGTTGAAAATGATTGTATTTGTCCCACAAACTAATCATTGCTTGTTCTGTAGTGTTATATTAAGTTTGGAGAATATAATCATCATCATATTGATCATATTTGGGTAGCTTATTCATAGGAGGAATGTCATCCATTATGCACATTTGATCAGCATATTGTTCCATCATATGAAAAGGAGAGTGTTCATGGCTAATAGATTCTCCTTTAGCAATATGAAATGACTCAAAGCACAAGGGTAGGGACTCAAGAGGTGTTGGCTCATCTTTCATCTCTAGTTTTGTAATCCAAACAACCATACCAAGATGATTTGAGGGGAGAATTTCTAGATTTGAAAAAGGGTTTGTATTATCCATTTCCCCCCTTACTGATTCTTTAGAGCATTATACCTTGTTTCTATTTTCAATTTTCTTGTAATACTCTCTAAATAGTGAATCACAAGATGTAGGAAGACATATAATACTTACTTGATAGCTTTCCGCATCTTCTTTTTTGCAACCTTGGTCAGCTAGTATGTTTTGATAGATATCTTTGCATTGAAATGACTGATTTGGTTCCTCCCAAGAAAATGGTACCGACTGCTCTGAATAATCAGCACCAATCTCAAACTTGTACTCTTCCTCTTTCTTACCAAGTATATGCATCATTTTGTTGATTGTATCTGTCAACATATCTAGCTTTAACTCTGAAGAAGTTATTTTCTCTTGAGCTGCTTTTTCCTTCCTTATTTCTTCTAACTTTTCCTCTCTTTCCAGTATGTTGAATTTCACAGTAATTTCCATGTTCTGCATTTCTTCCAGGTTTGAAGGGTCTTTTTCTCTTATCTGGAATTCCATCTCTGGGTCAAAAGTACGTGGGTGGTGCAAGAGAGACCACCCCAAAGGTGGCTTTATCTTATTAGCAGGATTGCATTGTATACCTTATTGAACCTGGCTGAAAAGTATTGTACTGTCTCCCGGGGTTGTCTTTTTAAATTCTTGTATTCCTCTAGGATGAGAACTTCATTTCCCATGATCACCCAGCTATCTAAGAAGACTTGAGTAAATTGATGAAAATTGATAATGCTTGCAGCTGGAAGGTCTTTAAACCAACTCCTAATTTTTCCTTGTAATGATAAGGCAAACATTCTAATACGCACATCATCTTCTTCTGTTTCATAAAGGTCAAGTAAATTCTCAAGATTTTGAATGTGTTCTTCAGCAGTGACTTTTGAGCTTTCTCCATCAAATCTGGGTAGTTTATTTGCAAGATTTGCAGAGAGGGCTTGGAAGATAGGAGGAAAATTAGAGGCTTGTATATTTCTGGGACCTTTGTGGGTATAGGTTGTGTAAAAAGAGATTTATGGCTATTTGAGGTTTTAGCAAGAGGAGGAAAGGTAGCATGAGGCTCACGTTTCACTAGATCTTAAACAGGTGAATCTGGGGTAAGCACAGGTGTATAAGACTGATCATGGTCTAAAATTTGAGGCTTAGCTTTTCGAGGCTTGAGATATTTCCAATGATAAATGTAGATCTCATCAGTGTATTCTTGATCAGGCTTAAAGTAGCATAGAACATAATTATAGATAAAAACAATAATTTCTTGAATCCAACTTAGGCCTGAATGCTCTTTCTTTCTAGGATGACTGGTCATGTTTCATGTTCTTCCTCCAGTGGAGTCTTTAGGTCTATTGAGAGTTGTGGAGTCGCCAGGTGGATGACTTCAAATATTTTAAGGCAGGTTGCTATCCACCATCAGCAATTGAATACCAATCTAATGATGTTTGTGGGCTTTCTAAGGTCCTAAGGATGTCTAAGATGCATTTTACTCGGAAGGTCCCACCGTGATCGCCATTATGTTAGCTCCCTGTAATTTGCTAGATTGATTGATATACAAATGGACAGGGTAACATCAAACCAAGCTTTGGAATCCAAGGACTTAGCCTTCTTGGATTCAGAGAGGGATCTCTCTAGTAGGTGCAAAGATATGAACTTATTTGCTGATTAGGGTTGATTTTAGGCTAGATGTTAAGTGCAGGGTATTTTGATTGTTTTTGGTTGGGTATGATGCTCAAATGGATTTAGATAGAAAACATGGAAGATTGTTAAGTCATTGGGAAATGGAGTCAAAAAAGGTCACGATGACTTCATCAATGGTTTCAAGAGCATCTACAGGGCAATTTTAACTTGATTGGTAGGTCTTTGAGGTTGTGGTGGATGATGAGATGAACATTAAACTTGAGAATAAAAGCTAGTGAAGGGCAGAACTGAATCCTTAATAAATTTTTGGACTAAGAGAGTTAGAAAATTATAAGCATGGAAAGAGAATCAAAGGCATAAGTGAAACCTAATCCTTTTGATTTCAAACTGAACACAGATGATTATCCATGACAAACATTCAAATGAAATTGTAGAAAGGCTCGAAACTTATTTAACTTTCATAGATTTCATTATCAAGAGCAGAAAAACATTTAGGATGCACAAGTAGTTATAACCATAGAAGAAGAGAAACCTATGAACATCTAAAGTTACAGCTGTGAAGTTTATTTGAAACAAATTTAGCTAGCAAAGGCAAAGAGCATGATTCAAACAGACTTCTTTGACAAACCTAGGCAAACTTGCTTTAAAGAGTTGATTCCAAATAGAGTATTTCAGTGGCAACAATATGCAGGACTAGCCATCAATCATACTTGACACTAACTAATCTAAAACATTCAGGAAATGAACAAGCTAAGAGCTTCTTAGAGAGAAAGAGATGGATTCCCTAATATATCTCAACAAAAGAAAACATTAAGGCAGTGAAGGAAAAACATAAGTAAGGTTCCATCAGGAAACATTTCTTAATCTAAATTTTTTTTCCTGTTGCAACATAGCAAGATGGAAAACATAATGGAAAACTAGAAAACATAAACATAAGAAACACTTCACCATCAACCAAGCTTATGGATCCTGCAAACAGTCTCTCTCTATCAACAAGCAGACCAGGGCATGCATGAGCTCCAAGACATCAAATTTCCATAAAAAACTCCAAGAGACTATGTATTTGCTTCAGCATAAGTCATCAAAATCCAACAAATACATAAGAGCCTCATGCTCTATTTATGGAGCAAATGAGGAGGTGGAAACCCTAACAGGCTTCCAGAAATCCTAATTTAGTCATAAATGTCATAAATGTGCTTAATGACCATGCAAGGCCCAAGACACATAATAGATAAGGAAATAAATGAAAAAAATCAAAACATAACTCCTCAATCAAATCTGGAGTTATTTTCCCAAACAAAATATTAAAAAACCATTTTTCCATTAATCAGTGTCTTTTGTTGACTTTTTGGCCTATGTTAGTCTCTTTGCGCAGCACCACTTTTGCATAAGATAGGCTGTTTTGAAACTAGCTTTTGAACCACTTCTCGATGTCGGATTTGGCTCCGTGATAGCTCGTTGGAAATCTTGAAGAGTCTACTTTACAAAAATTCTTGTGGTTTCCTGATCCAGTCCCTATAACCCTGTCAGAAATTCCAAAATATCCAGTCTGTCATTTGCGTAGCGCCAGGCCTAAAACAGGGGTAGAAAGGTGTTTTTTGACCTTTTGAGGGGTCAAAACAGCTCCAAATATTCTGAATTTTTTTGTGGATGATGTGAAGGTCATGAAAAATCCAAAAATGTCAAGCTTGCCTCCAGAAGATGCCCCAAAGTTTTACGTAGCACCGGTGGCGCTGCGCAAAGTAGGCCAAAATTTCACAAAAAACAAAATCTTCTTCAAATCTCTTCAAAATTGGTGGAGACTCTCCTTAGATGTTTTTAGATAATTGCTGAGAAGCCTCAGCCAAAAATCCAAGGCTATCATGCTCATTTTCTCTTTTTAGGTTTTTTTATCTCAAGGAGGGCTTCTTTGAGTTTGGCACTTGCAAGCCTGCTCTTCCTTGCGTAATGCTTGGTCATTTTCTTTTGGAGAGAAAGGCCTCTCTTGATCTTCTTGAAAACCTTATGCTCACTTTTTTAATGTTGAATGACGTATTGTGCCATGCCAATCACCACTGCTATGCTTACTTTCCTCTTCTTCATCATCATTTCCGCCTTTATGTTTGGTCTCAAAGGCTTTTGACCTTTATCGCCACCACTGTTGTTGTCAGCTTTTGACATGTTGATAGGAGATGTTGATTTTCAAATTAGGGCTTGATGAAACAAGGTCAAGAGGATGATGGAGTCAACTTTGGAGAATGAGAGGTGTGGACGCTAGGGCTTTTAGGGTATAAGTGGTTTTGTAGCTTGAGGAGGTTTTATCATGAGAGTATGGTAACAGATTAAAATACCTTACCCACCCATGCCATAAAATTGGTCCAAGAAGGATTATAAGAACAAGGTCCCTTTGTATACATGACCTAAGGTTTTTAGCTTAACAACGAAAAAACCAAAAATGAATTTGCAATTTTGCTTAGGGATTTAGGAGAATATAACACTTACCAACTTTTTAGATTCTCTTCAACCTTGGAGGTGCCTAAAATGATAAATTTAGGCATTAGGGAGTATTTTTGGAAATTTGGCACCTTCCTGAACTTTGCGCAGCGCCGAGCAATCTTGCCTAGGCATTTGCGCAGCGCCGGGTTAGTCCTGCCCATGGATTTTGCGCAGCGCCAAAAAAGGGTCAACTTGCAGGCCAGTTTGGATGATTTTCCCAAACTTGTATTTGAGCCCGTGATAGCTCGTTGGAAAGCTTGACTTATATATTTTTCAAATATATAATTTGTTTCCTGTTTGGAGTTTATTTTCCTAGTAAAAAGTTGATTTTCCCAAGACTAGTAAAAAACAGTACTGAATGATGGTGTAGAAATGCAGAGTGCTGGTGCAGACCACTTTTGGATGCCTTCCGCAACTCCAAATTGAGCTCATGATAGCTCATTGGAAATATTTTCAAGTCTAGTTATCTTTTTATTCATTAAGCAAGTCATTGGGACACTCCAGCTCTGAGAAAACATGATTTTCCCAAGGTCACTCCAGCAGTGCAGAAATTCTCCCGTGACACCTATATTTTTGAAATTGCTCCCAAACCATAATACCTGTGTAAAAAATGAAGGAGGTGTTTATTCTTGGCCCTATGATGGACAAAAATATCTCTCACATTTTCAAAATTCATCTCTGTTTGATCAGAAACATATTTTTAAACAAAACTGGACCTAGGTATGGAAAATGACTTGGCCCTTGGAACGAATATTTGGAAAATGAGGGAGGCATGATGTTTATGAGCTGGTATGGAATTATACTTGCTGATATGATCTATCAAATGGATCCTTTGCTCCTATGTCTCTTTTCCATGGTAAACCCTAGCTTAGTTGGAAGAGGATTTTAGGGTTTGGTGTAGGGGATTTAGGACTGCCTTGCAGAGGGAGGGGAATGAAGGGGTTATGGGTTGTCTAAATTCTTGGGGAAATTTTGGGGGATAGGGATAGATGTTAGGGAGTAGGGGAAAGTGTAATTTCAAGAATTGAGTGAGGGGAAGGGGTCCAAAAGGTCAAAACACAGGCCTAGTCTCAAAAAGTGTCAAATTGTGGCAATAGACTAGGTTTTGTAGAAAAATGATGATTTTGAGGGATAGGAGTAATGGGAAGTGTTTATGAAGGTATATTAAGGATAGGAGGAGGTGTAAGAGCGTCAGGATATAAGCCTTGTTGATGATTTAACCATGGAGGTCATGAAACCAAGAAAATTTCCCTTGAAAACCCTAGTTTTCTCTGAAAATAGGCATGCTGCCTCTCCTTTGCTGTAGGTGTCTTTAGTGATGAGTTGGCCTCTTACCTTACCTAGTTCTCTGCTAATAGCCACCTTGACACCCCTTGCAAAAATGTCAAAATGGGTAGTTTTCCTTTGCAGACTTTGTGCTTGGCCAAAGAGGCCTTCCTTGGAAGATTTTCTGATCTCCTTTGGACAACCACTTGCTGATCTTCATCCTCTTTGATTTTACCTTTTTGGCATATGAAAAATAGTGACTTAGATCATCAAAAAAACTCTACAACATGTTGGCACCCGAATTGGACCCCAGGCTGAAAAGGGCAAAACAGGGTAACAACTAAACCACTCTTAGCCTTGTAGCTAGCCCTACAAGGACAGGAGAGGGCTCTCTTCGTAAAGATAGATATTCAATAAAACATACTAGTGGGCTGATATTAAGCTAGTTAAAATGATGGGAAAAGGCTTTAATAAAATGAATAATTTTTTCAGGGATGTGTGGGATATAAAAAGGACAGTTGAAACTGGGGGATTAAATCAGGAAACAGGGTATTTCATGGGGTAAGGTAGGCAAGAAACTTAGCAATTAAAGTTAAATAAGGATGGGATGGAAAGACTGGTGAGGAGTTGAGAAGGGCATGATAAATGGATCATTTTAAAACAGAAGAGAAAAAAACAGAGTATGAATGTTTTCCCAAGGCAGGGCATAAAAAATGGATCCTACCTTTCTATCTTGAAAGCATTCAAAAAGAAATGTTTATGGATGAAAGGTGAAACATGACGATTTACATATGAAACAAAGGAGAAAAACAAATGCTAAATCTCATACCACATGGATCTTGTTAGCCAGATATAAATTTTTTTATATCAAATGCTGGCTAAAAACTCTTTGGAGCCTTCAAGGAACAAATTTTATGACTAAAAAGTGTTGGCTCTTGAAGACTCTTGAAGGCCTCATGCCTCTGTCCCATACTCACTTCTATGCCTATTCTACATTAGAAAATCCTGCAGATTTCCAAGAAAGAATACTATTGCAAGACCCTTTCCCCCCTTTTTCCCCTTTTCCAAAACTAACCTCAGTTTTTATCCCTCCATTTCCCATGAAAATCCCTCATTTTTCATATTTCTTCCCTTTTCCCCTTCTTCAAGATCCCTTTGAAAAGGTTCAAAGACTCCTTCTTTGCCTTATCGAAACCCCTCTAAACCTTTGAAAATCATTAAAAATCCATTAAAATCATATTTTAATGAATTTTGGACTTAAGCCCCCTTGGGCTAAGTCTTTAACCCCTCCCTTTCATACGCCCTGGCACCAACCCTCCAAGCGCTTATCACATTGCCCGAGTGCCTTAGCCCCTTACTGCAAAAACCCATGGTCATATCACCCTTCATATAACCCTCGGCCCCGCAGTCGGGCGCCAAGCCGCATTATAAATTAATATGAACCTTTGGTTATGTTAATTTTTCGATTTTTATTATTTTGTAAATTTCCTGCCGGTCCAGTTTTCAGTTGTTCCACACCGTCGATCTGATCTGAAGATCAGACGGTGCGAAGTCCATCACCCAGATGGTCCCCACTCCGTTTGCCCCTCCGATCACATCACAGCTGTCTGTTTAACCCGCCGATCCGACGGTCCTTTTTCCTCTCCGCCCGGTGGTCCCCGCGCCCGAGTACTGTACAGAAACTGGCGGTTTCTATCGCACCGCCTTTGAAAGGTAGGCGGTAATTTTCGTTTAACCAACGATTCCATTCACCGCATGACATGCATCCCGTGCACTATTTGAAAACTGCCTCCCCATCGCGCATTAAATTTCAGTAGCAAACCCAACGCGATATCGCTGTACACCGTCCGATCTGGGATGGGCCATCCGACGACGATCGCCCACTGAAGATGCCTGATAGATAACCAAGCTACGGCGTGGTCATTAAAGATCTCCGCCGTCGCTCTAATCTGCAGATCGACGGCCCACGTTTTATCGCCCTGATTCTCCGTTTTGATTTTTCGCCTCCGCTACCAACCATCGATCTCAGCGCGATCGATGACTCTGATTTAAACAATTCTTCCGCCTCCCCTTTGGCTCCTCTAAATCAAATCACGACCGTTGTATGATGCCATCCAATGGCCACGCTCTCTCCACGTGACTTCTGAAGCAGTAAACCTATACATGCATAGATTTTATAATTTTTGTTCGTATTTTGCAGGGTTTTAATGGTTTTTCCGCTGTGTTTAAAGAAAATTCAAAGGCAGAGGGTGACGACCCTCCCGCCTTCAATCCACTAGAGAAATAATTTGAAGGTTTCAAATTTCACGTTTTATCAATGATTCATGAGGCATTTATGCCTTATCACCCCTGCGCAGCCCTGCACACTCACAAACACAACAAGTAAATCACAGTTAGAGAGTATCAGTGACGAAGATCAAAATGAACCAGAAACAGAGGATGGAAGACATATTTGCGGGGATCATGGCTAAGAATGTTTATCAAAAGCCTAATCCCTGATTTAAAACACAGTTTAAAGAAGATCTTAAGTGTTTTATCAACAGGAACGTCTCCACCGCCACATCTGAGGCAAATTGATTCCTCCCACTGACCGAAATGCCACATGTGCCTCAAAGTATTCAATCAGAGGCCGAAGTTATTGATTAAATGAAGATATTCACCTTAGCGCAGGCATAAAGTTACTTCTGCAAGGAAACTTAATGCAAAAGATATCTGCAGAATAACCCCGACATCACAGAGAGCCTCAAAGGTCAAAAAGAGCTCCCATCGAGCTTGAATCTTTATGTAAATCATTTAATACAAGAGGAAACCTATGTGAGATTTTTCATTGAGCCCCCCAAAGGCCAGAAACCATTAGGTCTGTATTAATTGTAATTGAGATCTTTTATCATATCTCACCTCCTCATTCTTCTATATATACTATTGCGTAAGATGAGAGAGGGGTTGGTTGCAGAACTCTGATATACACTTGAGCTTAAATTTCTGATTGTAAATAGTGTTCACTGGCTCTTGGAGCTCTTCTTGTGATAGATAAGTTAGGCTGAGATGTATAGATGGATGCTAAACTAAAGCATTGGACTTAAAGCTGTAACTGGTTTGGAGCATCAATACAAGCTGCTTTATGGGATCCTGGTCTATGTTGACGGTGATTTTTTTCTCATTGTAACTTGTCATTTTGTTTCTATTTTCACGATGTTCCATTTTCTCTTATAAAGAACAACATGCATAGAGTTAGGACCTAATGTACATCAGTGACCTTCTCTGACTCAAAATCTTTTTTAGAATGTTTTCTTCTAAACTGTGTTATTTAGGAATGATTTAATTCAGTTCAAGCATAGGAATGCTGGTGTTCCCTCGTCTTGTTGTCTTCGCTGAATGTTATTCTTAAATGTTATTTTTAGTATATGTTTAGTGAAGATGAACTGAGGAAGATATGGTGAGCCCTGGTCCAGGTTTTATCCCCACAACTGTCTGAATGTTTCCCTTGGAATGTGTTAAAAGCTGGCTAGTTTAAAAGTATTTATCAGATCTTAGGCCATTCTATGTTATCTTAGTGTTTGTCTTGAAAGTAACCAAGTAAAGCAGAGCTAGGAGAGGATTTGTGGTGAGCCCGGCCTGCTAGTTTCTACTCCAAAAGTTTCCTTCAAGTTTCCCTTTGTTTTAAAGTGTTTTCTATTGAAAGTGTATCAAAGGTTGGCTAGTTTAAAAGTACTTACCAGATCCTAGTTTGCTTTCATGTTTTTCTTGAGTCTATGTCAAACGCTGGCTAGTTTAGAAGTACTTACCAGATCCTGGGCTACTCTTTGTTCCTCATATGTTTAATTATCCTACTTTTTGTATCATTTCATTCCATAAATCAAACTTCAAAGAGATCCTTAGACATAGATGACTTGCCCCATGGACCACTCTTGCCTCTTGCTGTTCCAATTAAACCTTATTATGACTCCATAGCCCAATGGACTAAAACCTGCTATTATCTATCTTATTGGCCGAAGCTTTTTCTATCTGCTTGCAACTTCTCACCTTTGAAACTCTTTGCACTTAGGACTTTCCACCTCAAACAATAATCATGCTCAACCATCCAAAAATAAACAAAACCCTTGGCCTTCATAACTAGTCTAATATCAATACCCCAAAACTTCAAAGAAAAATCCATCTTTGCACTTATTGGAGAGATCCCTCTCCGGATTCAGGACGGCTAGATCCTAGAATCCCAAAGTGGTTGAAACGATGTTGTTTCTATGATTGGACTTT
Organism: Pinus albicaulis; assembly: GCA_034641835.2. NCBI lineage: Eukaryota > Viridiplantae > Streptophyta > Pinopsida > Pinales > Pinaceae > Pinus > Pinus albicaulis. The sequence goes on from MU968363.1 coordinate 20,265,890, forward strand.
TCCAATCTTGCTAATTACAGATCCCTAACATTTCTGGCAACTCCACTGGGGAGATGAAACCCATAATAATTTTCATTTTAGGGTAACCAGAGAACATCAGATCACTGTGGGTTCCCTTAAAAACTTCATAAAACTTGTGAGTAAAAAACAACCTTTTCAAGCACTACCGAGCCGCAGTAATCATGATAAAACTTGTTTGAATCAGTGACAAACTAGGCAAAACCTAGGATTCTCATAAACCTTTATCTAACCTTGAAAAATCAGCTGGATTAGCCATAAGAGTACACTGTCTTTGTCTCATAACCACAACTAAGTTTTGAAACAGAGTCAGGACATTCTTAGAAACCACACAACTGGAAAATAACTCAGAAAACACCTAAAAATATTTTAGATTGGTATCCCATAAACATGGTGGTGGACCATAAAACCTTTTACTTCCTTAGGAGCTAAAAACTTCCACTTGGCAACTCCACAATCCTTAGAAGACCTTAAGACTCCACTGGGAAGAGCCCTCATCATTGTAACATTAGTCAAACTCAGTTAGAGGACTGTAGGATTGAAATTTCTGTGAACAGATTAGTTAACCTCTCAAAGATTGTCATACTTGGTTGAACTTTTCTTGTTTATTTGGGTCTGAAAAACACAGCATAGTGGCTCCTAGAAAGATTCACACTAGAGCCTATCTTGACCTTGATCCACCTGAGTTAGTTGATAACCCAGAAAGTATCCTTAGGAAGTCTCCTAAGATTAAATTATCAACTGTTTTCAAATCACCCTTGAGAGCTAATTCAGTCCCTGAAAATATTTTAGCTCTACAACAATCACAAGTTGACTTAGTAAATACCTTTAGAACTAGGTCTCTTGGTGATTTAGATCAGTGAGATTCTGAGTCTTCACTTTCATCTCCTGAAACAAGTAAACATCCTGGCAGTAGAGAAACAACACCTCCTGATTTACATTTCCTTCACAACCTAGGTGTCTCTCATCCAAGATCATCTTAGCAATCTATTCCTGTTCCATCCACTTCTGCTCATCCTACATCCACAGTTCGAACCACTCCACTTCAGTCCACTTTCCCTTTTGTTAATCCACCTCTTGTAAATCCACCCCCACCACATATCATGGAAACATGGTATGCTCCCTTAGTCCTTCCTGCACCATTAGTCAATCTTCCACAGGATTATCAGTCCAAAATTCCATTATATGATGCTAGCAATGCTACAACTGCATCACAACATGTGGATAAAATGAATGACTACTTTGACAGAAATGAAATTGATGATGATTTTGTCAAGATTAGATTGTTTTCTCAGAGCTTAGGGGGAGAAGTAAGGAAATGGTTCAAAGGTTTAACCCCCCATAGTATCCATGATCTCCAAGCGTTCCATCAAAATTTCTTAAACAAATGGGAAGTAAAGAAGAATCCTCTCCAAGTCATTTCCGATTACAAGAACCTCCATAGAAACACTGGGGAAAGTGTGCAAGCTTATTGCACTAGATTTAAAAACGTGTATAATGCACTTTCCCCAGAACTAAAACCTCCACAAGGCTCAGCTTTAAACAAGTTTCCTGAAGGGTTTTAATTTGAGATGGCCTATCAGCTGAGAGAGAGATATTTTGCAACTCTTGAAGATATGCAAAGAGGCGCTCTTTTTGTGGAGGTCAACTTAATGGAAAAGAGAGCAAGAATGAAAAATGAAAAGAGAGTGTCCTTTAAAGAGGAATCTACACCCTCTACTTCTAACTCAAAAATGGAGAAAATGATGGAAGAAATGATGAAAGAAATGAGCCTAATTAAGAGAGCACAAGCAAGCCAAAACGAAAGTGCTCCTCAAAATAGAAATCAGAACCAGAATCAGAATTTTAGAAGAAGTCAACCTTCAAACAGGCCTAGGGAAGATTATCAACAGATCGCTCCTCCCTTTCATCAAAATTATGTGAGTGAGGTTGAGGAAACAGATGAGATAACAGAGGAAGATGATGTCAACATGTTTGGGGTAGAAGATGATGACTTTGAGATTCATTATGATAGAAAACAAGGTCTATACACACCTTATGATGACAGAAGAGATGATGATGAAAATTATTATCAAGACATGGAAAATGTCATCATAGAACCTCAAAATGAATATGACCTTAGAAGCAAAACCAATCAACAAATCCCCAACAACAAAACCTCTGACAAATATTCACAACACAACGCTACAACCAAGCCTAAAATTGTCAAACAAAGGATAAAAAAGTGGCTATGAATTCTGGTGATGATAAAGAGAAAGACACTCGAAACAAAGAAAAACAGAGTACGTACATTAGTAGTACTGTCACTTCAGCTAGTACTCCTGTGAAAACAATTTTGTCAAGTGTAAATAAAACAAATCAGCAAGCTGATATTGCTGATAGAATGATAGTTAATAAGGCTGAAACAAGTTCTTCAAAAAACCAAATCCCTTTCAGCCTTGAGCAAGAAATTTTGAAAATCAAAATCTTTGTTCCTTTGACTAAGTTAGCTGCCCAACATGTATATAAGACCCAAATTTTGAACGCTTTAAACATTGAAGAGATTGAGGACATTGTAAATATTAATGATGACCAACCAGAGCTGATTTTTGGCCCTAAGATTGAAGGTAGATATCAAGAGGGACATGTTCCTCCTTTTTATGTAAGTTTAAATGTTCATGAAAAAATTTTGCACAACGCTATGCATGATTCCGAGGCTTCTCATAATTTAATGCCAAAAGCTGTAATGGAGAGCCTGGGTCTAGAAATCACCAGACCTTAAAAAGACCTTTAATCCTTTGATTCCAACAGAGTAAAATGTTTAGGATTAATCAAATACCTCTGTGTTAACTTAGCCCAAATTCCAGCCAAATGTTTAGTCATGGATATTGTTGTGGATGATGTGCCCCCAAAGTATGGAATGTTATTATCTAGATCTTGGGGGGCTAAGTTACAGGGGACTATGCAAATGGACATGACCTATGCGACAATCCCTATTTTCAATCAGACCAGAAGACTTTATAGGGAGTCCCATATGAAATACACAGTTACAAGTCAAGACAGACCAAAAAACTCTCTTATGTATTCTGTAAATACAGGCCTTGATTCTTTTATCATGTTTAATGAGGAAATACTTACTGAACAAATTCCTTTAACAGGGTTAATGACCGATAGGGAGGAAAAGGCAAACACCACAGAACTGTCAAAACAGTTTACTGAACCCTTAAGCATTAGCAAACTAAATAAAGGTCTTGAACTACAAGTCATGCATCCTTTGCTTTTAAACCTTGACACTCGAGAAAACGTGCCTCCACTTAACAAAAAACCTGAAGAGTCAAAACAAATTCAATTAAGTGCTGCTAATCATAAAAATTTAGAAAGCACAATAGTTGAAGAGGATGGTAACTAGGATGAAACCGAAAACAATCTTCTTTGGAGTATGTATTTTGATGGATCCTGCACTAGAACTAACGTTGGTGCAGGTTTTTGGATTTCCAACACTGAAAATAACCACACAAAAAGTATTTCCTGTAAATTAAACTTTCAGTGGTCCAATAACATAGCGGAGTATGAATCCCTCCTCTTAGGCCTAAATTCTATTGAAAAAGTTAGGAGCCAGAATAATTAATGCATATGGGGATTCAGAGTTAGTCATTAGGCAAGTCAATGGGGAATATAACGCAAATCATCCCAGACTTAGAGCCTACCGAAACGATGTCATGGACCTTTTGAAAAACTTCAAGGAGTCCAAATTGATTTTTGTCCTAAGAAAAAGAAATATTGCTGCCCACAATTTAGCCTTTGCAGCTAGAACATGCTTAACGCCATATGAAACCAAAGACTGCACAACTCAAATCAAATTTAGGCCAGTTGTGCCTGATAATGAAAAGTATTGGCAGGTGTTTGACAATGACAAACAAATAGAAGACTTCATGCAATTCAGAAATGAATTTGAACTAAACAGTTCGGACTCAGATTATGATACAGACTGCAGTGAAGAAAATTTTCTTGGTGAAGAAGAGATGTCTCCTGAGCTTGTCAACATTAATCTTATAAATAGCAAACTTAAAAACAAAAAGGAAATAGATGCAGAGTTAGAAACAGAGGAGTTAGAAACTCTGCACTCTAAAGATGAAAGTTTGCCAAGTGGTCTAGCGCATTTAGAAGAGTTGTTTGATCTTAACGATGTGGCCAAAAAGCCAAAACTGGAACTTGTAGAGACTGAAGTGGAGGAGTGTAATATAGGCAGTAATAGAGAACCAAAAATGATTAATCTGTCTAAAACTTTACCAGCTCATATTAAATTCAAATACATAGAACTGTTTAAAGAGTTTTCTGATGTTTTTGCGTGGAGTTACGAAGATCTAAAGTCCTATGACACTGAAATAATACAGCACAAAATTCCCCTCAAAGAAAACCAAAAGTTGTTCAAACAAAAACTGCGTAGAATAAACCCTGTTCAGCTCCCTTTGGTTCAGAAAGAGATCATGAAAATGTATGAAGCTGGTATTATTGTCCCTATTAGATACTCTGAGTGGGTGTCTAATTTGGTGTCTGTTAGGAATAAAACTGGAGAAATCAAACTTTGTATAGAATTTAAAGACTTAAACAAAGCTTCATTAAAGGACAACTACCCTCTACCTAAGATGGATCATATTTTACAAAGGGTGGTAGGGTCTAGAATAATTTCTTTGCTGGATGGCTATTCAGGGTGCAATCAGATCTTAGTTTACCTTGTTGATCAATTAAAGACAACCTTTACTACACCATGGGGCACTTTCATGTATGTGAAAATGCCTTTTGGTCTAATGAATGCTGGAGCAACTTTTCAAAGAGCCATGGACATAGCATTCTCAGAGGAACTAGGCTTCTTCATCATTATATAGCTTGATGATGTCACTGTGTTTTCAAAAAAAGATGAAGAGAACTTAGAACATTTGAGAAATTTTTTCGAGAAATGCAGAAAGTTTGGAATATCTTTAAACCCTAAGAAGACACTATTCAGTCTCCAAGAAGGTAAACTTCTTGGGCACATTATTTCTGAGGAGGGTATAAAGATAGATCTAAAGAGGATTGAGGCCATATTGCAAATCTCTCATCCTCGGAACATCAAGGAGTTGCAATCTTTCATCAAAAAGATTAACTTTTTAAGAAGGTTCATTCCCAACTTGGCTGAGCTCCTTAGGAATATCACAATCATGTTAAAGAAGGAGCAGGGGGTAAAATGGACCTTGGAAGTAAAGAAGTATTTTGAACTGGTGAAACAAGCGTTAACCAAAGCACCGGTTCTTATAAGTCCCGATTTTTCAAAGGATTTTTATATTTTTTCGTTTGCATCAGAACATTCCATAACTGCTGTCCTTTTACAAAAAAATCCACAAGGACAAGTGCAGCCAATTGCTTTCTTTAGCAAGGCATTGACGGATGCCCCTTTGAAGTATAACATTATGGAGAAACAAGCTTTTGCTTTGGTTAAAGCTTTGAAAGACTTCAGAGGATACATCCTTCACTCACACATCATTGCCTTTGTCCCAAAATCAGTTGTTAAAGACATTCTAATGCAGGACCCAGATGGTAAGAGAGGTAAGTGGATTGTTTTTATCCTTGAATATGATTTAGAGATAAAACCCACTAAACTCATCAAAGGCCAAGGTCTAGCTATATTAATGGCTGAATCCAATTTTGAAGTTCTTGATATTAATATGATTGATGCTTTGGATGACCAAGAAGGATTCTCAACTCCTATTGTTGAAGACCATTTTATGAATTCTCCTTGGTATGCTGATATTATTTATGTTTTTCTTAATTTGAATACACCTCTAGGTTTTACAAAAACAAAGGAAAGATTCCTAAAATTGAAAGTTGTAAACTATTGCATTATTGATAGATGTCTTTACTGGAAAAATGCAAGTGGTGTATTGCTTAAATGTTTGCCTGAGTTTGATGCAGAAAAGGTTAAATACCAGTTCCATGAAGGAGAGTGTGGAGGTCATTTGTACTGGAAGACAACAGCCAACAAAATATTGAGGGCTGGTTTCTATTGGCCTACTCTTTTCCATGATGTGCACAAGATGATCATAGCCTGTCACAAATGTCAACTTTTTGAAGGCAAAAGAAAACTGCTACCCCTACCTCTGCATCCAATCACTGTTGAAGCCCCATTTCAACAGTGGGGACTTGACTTCATAGGATAAATCCATCCCCCATCTTCCGCCCAGCATAGATGGATTCTCACTGCCACAGACTATTTCACTAAGTGGATAGAAGCCATACCTTGTAGGCAGGCCAATGATTCAGTTATCATAAAATTTATGGAGACTAACATTCTCTCCAGATTTGGCTGTCATACCAAGATTATCACTGATAATGCGGCAGCATTCGGATCAAACAAGATGGTTGATTTCTGTCACAGATATCAGATAACATTGGGGCATTCCACAACTTATTACCATCAAGGTAATGGACTTGCAGAATCCTCAAACAAAAGTTTAGTGAACATAATCAAGAAACTGTTGGAGGACAATAAAAAATCTTGGCACACAAAGCTAGCTCATGCACTGTGGGCTGACAGATTGACTTTGAAGAAATCTATTGGTATGTCACCTTTCCAGCTTGTGTATGGTACTGATGCAATTTTTCCAAACAGCCTTGGTCTATAAGTAATGAAATTGATTCAAGAGTTGCAAACTGAAGATAACGACATGATCAGAAGAATAAATCAAACAATTCATCTTCAGCAAACCAGAGAGGAAGTTTATAACAAAGCATTGCAGAAATAGATCAGCATTAAAAAAAATTTTGACAGAAGAAAAAAGGCCAACAATTTCAAAATTGGGGACAAAGTTTTAAAGTGGGACTCAAGGAGGGAAGAGAAGGGCAAGCATGGAAAATTTGACAACTTATGGCTTGGCCCTTACTCTATTCATTCAGCTGCCGGTAACAATGCATTTTTCTTGCAGGAGTTGAATGGAGCAGAACTGTTTGGAGGTCTTGTCAATGGCAGGATTCTTAAGCATTACTTCTCTTGATCCACGTTATGTTCCAAAAGCCTTTTTTATCTTTTTTCCATTATAAATATTTCATCCACCATTGCATTCAAAGTTATAAAAATCAAAAATACAAAAACAATGAAAAGAAAGAAAAGAGGGCAGATTGTGAAAACAAGAAAGGTATAGCCCCATACCAAAAAAGAGAAACAAATCTGAAAGTGTGCAAGCTCAAATGCCACTCCCAAAGAACACACTTCTAGTTAGCCAAACAACCTAATCTTCACTAATTAGTTTTAAACTTTTTGTTGATAGGATAGTGAATTCGATTTGCCAAACTGTTTAATCTTGACTTATTAGTAGGTAGATTAGGATAGAAATTAAAGGTTCAAACAAGCTCAAACTCTGAACCTAAGGTTTCAAAAAGAAAATGACTCAAATCTGCTTTATTTTTTGAGTCAAAAAGATGTAAATCTGGTTCCAATCAACTTAAAACCTGAACCAAAAAAAAAAAAAAAGGCATCTCAAAACAAAGGTAAAAACAGAGCTGTAAAGAGATAAAGGAAGTGCTTTGAATTTTCAGATCTTAAGCCTTCCATTTTGATTTAATTTTCTGCAAAATAAATGTCTATGTGCAGCTTGTTTTTATGCCATAGACCAGCATCAAGTTAGACTGTTCAATCTTGACTTGAATGCTTTTTAATTTCTGTTGTAGAATTTAGAAAATAAAGTTTGTTGGACAGTTTAATCCCAACAGACAGTAGATTAGGTAGAGAATCATATGGGCTCAATTGTTTAATCTGGGTCCATGGAGAAATAAGGAGTAGAAATAGATTAGTTTTCCTGTTTTCCAAAGAATAAAATGTTGTAAAAGAGTTTGTCAATCCAAGTGCACTCTAATGAAGAAAAAATGTTAGATTTGTAGGATTGGGTAGGTAGAAAGCTTGTATTGATGAAGATCCATCATTTTTGTGACTGCTAATATGTTTTCAGAACAAAGAATATCAAGCAAAGAAAAGGAAAGCAGCCCAATGGATGTGGCACAGGTCAGCCTCCGAGAGAATACAAGTCTGAAGTTCTTGATGCCTTCAAGAAGGCACCATCCCCAAGTGGAGCCACTGTTAGCCTGCTATAAAATTTGTTATACCAAACGCTGACTAAAAACTCTTTGGAGCCTTCAAGGAACAAATTTTATGACTAAAAAGTGTTGGCTCTTGAAGACTCTTGAAGGCCTCACGCCTCTGTCCCATCTTCACTTCTATGCCTATTCTACATTCATAAATCCTACAGATTTCCAAGAAAGAATACTGCTGTAAGACCCTTTTCCCCTTTTCCAAAACTAACCTCAGTTTTTATCCCTCCATTTCCCATGAAAATCCCTCATTTTTCATATTTCTTCCCTTTTCCCCTTCTTCAAGATCCCTTTGACAAGGTTCAAAGACTCCTTCTTTGCCTTATCGAAACCCCTCTAAACCTTTGAAAATCATTAAAAATTACATTAAAATCATATTTTTATGAATTTTGGACTTAAGCCCCTTTGGGCTAAGTCTTTAACCCCTCCCTTTCATATGCCCTGGTGCCAGCCCTCCAAGCGCTTATCGCGTTGCCCGAGCACCTTAGCCCCTTACTGCATAAACCCCCGGTCATATCACCCTTCATATAACCCTTGGCCCAGCAGTCAGGCGCCAAGGCGCATTATAAATTAATATGAACCTTTGGTTATGTTAATTTTTTGATTTTTATTATTTTGTAAATTTCCTGTCGGTCTAGTTTTCAGTTGTTCCGCACCGTCGATCTGATCTGAAGATCGGACGGTGCAGAGTCCATCATTTCGATGGTCCCCACTCCGTTTTCCCCTCCGATCGCATCACAGCCGTCTGTTTAACCCGCCGATCCGACGGTCCTTTTTTCTCTTCGCCCGGTGGTCCCCGCGCTTGAGTATTGTACAGAAACCAGCGGTTTCTATCGCACCGCCTTTGAAAGGTAGGCGGTAATTTTCATTTGACCAGCGATGCCATTCACCACATGACACGCGTCCTGTGCACTATTTGAAAACCACCTCCCCATCGCGCAATAAAGTTCGGCAGCAAACCCGGCGCGATATCACTGTACACCATCCGATCTGGGACGGGCCATCCGACGAAGATCGCCCACCGAAGATGCCTGACAGATAACCAGGCTACGACGCGGTCATTAAAGATCTCCACCGTCGATCTGATCTACAGATCGACAGCCCACATTTTATCGCCCAGATTCTCCGTTTTGATTTTTCGCCTTCGCTCCTGACCATTGATCTCAGCGCGATCGACGACTCTGATTTAAACGATTCTTTTGCCTCCCCTTTGGCTCCTCTAAATCAAATCCCAACCATTGGATGATGCCATCCAATGGCCACACTCTCTCCATGTGCCTTCTGAAGCAGTAAAACTATATATGCATGGATTTTATAATTTTTGTTCGTATTTTGCAGGGTTTTAATGGTTTTTCTGCTGTGTTTAAAGAAAATTCAAAGGCAGAGGGTGATGACCCTCCTGCCTTCGATCCACCAGAGAAATCATTCGTAGGTTTCAAATTTCACGTTTTATCAATGATTCATGAGGCATTGATGCCTTATCACCCCTGCGTAGCCCTGCACACTCACAAACACAGCAAGTAAATCACATTCAGAGAGTATCAGTGACGAAGATCAAAATGAACCAGAAACCGAGGATGGAAGACATATTTGCGGGGATCATGGCTAAGAATGTTTATCAAAAGCCTAATCCCCGATTTAAAACACAGTTGAAAGAAGATATTAAGTGTTTTATCAACAAGAACGCCTCCACCGCCACATCTGAGGCAAATTGATTCCTCCCACTGACCGAAATGCCACATGTGCCTCAAAGTATTCAATCAGAGGCCGAGTTATTGATTAAATGAAGATATTCACCTTAACGCAGCCAAAAAGTTACTTCTGCAAGGAAACTTAATGCAAAATATATCTGCAGAATAACCCCGACATCACAGAGAGCCTCAAAGGTCAAAAAGAGCTCCCATCGAGCTTGAATCTTTATTTAAGTAATTTAATACAAGAGGACACCTATGTGAGATTTTTCATTGAGCCCCCCAAAGGCCAGAAACCATTAGGTCTATATTAATTTTAATTGAGATCTTTTATCAAATATCACCTCCTCATCCTTCTATAAATACTTCTGCAGAAGATGAGTGAGGGGTTGGTTGTAGAACTTTGATATACACTTGAGCTTAAACTTCTGATTGTACATAGTATTCACTGGCTCTTGGAGCTCTGCTGGTGATAGATAGGTTAGGCTGAGATGTGTATATGGTTGCTAAACTAAAGCACTGGACTTAAAGCTGTAACTGGTTTGGAGCATCAATACAAGCTGATTTATGGGATCCTGGTCTATGTTGACGGTGATGTTTTTCTCATTGTAACTCGTCATTTTGTTTCTGTTTTCACTGTGTTCCATTTTCTCTTATAAAGAACAGCATGCATAGAGTTAGGACCTACTGTACATCAGTAACCTTCTCTGACTGAAAATCTTTATCTGAATGTTTTCTTCTAAATTGCGTTATTTAGGAATGATTTGTTTCAATTCAAGCATAGGAATGTTGGTGTTCCCTCGTCTTATTGTCTTAGCTGAATTTTATTCTTAAATGTTATTTTCAGTATATGTTTAGTGAAGATGAACTGAGGAAGATATGGTGAGCCCTGGTCCCAGTTTCATCTCCACAACTGTCTGAATGTTTCCCTTGGAATGTGTTAAAAGCTGGCTAGTTTAGAAGTACTTACTAGATCTTAGGCCATTCTGTGTTATCTTTGTGTTTGTCTTGAAAGTAACCAAGTAAAGCAGAGCTAGGAGAGGATTTGTGGTGAGCCCGGCCCGCTAGTTTCTACTCCAAAAGTTGCCTTCAAGTTTCCCTTTGTTTTAAAATGTTTTCTACTGAAAGTGTATCAAAGGCTGGCTAGTTTAAAAGTACTTACCAGATCCTAGTTTACTTTTATTTTTTTCTTGAGTCTATGTCAAAGGCTAGCTAGTTTAGAAGTACTTACCAGATCCTGGGCTGCTCTTTGTTCCTCATCTGTTTAATTCTCCTACTTATTGTATCATTTCATTCCATAAATCAAACTTCAAAGAGATCCTTAGACATAGATGACTTGCCCCATGGACCACTCTTGCCTCTTACTGTTCCAATTAAACCCTATTATGACTCCATAGCCCAATGGACTAAAACCTGCTATTATCTATCTTATTGGCCGAAGCTTGTTCTATCTGCTTGCAACTTCTCATATTTGAAACTCTTTTCACTTAGGACTTTCCACCTCAAACAGTAATCATGCTCAACCATCCAAAAACAAACAAAACCCTTGGCCTTCATAACTAGCCTAATATCATTACCCCAAAACTTCAAAGGCAAATCCATCTTTGCACTTATTGGAGAGATCCCTCTACAGATTCAGGAGGGTTAGATCCTAGAATCCAAAAGTGGTTGATACGATGTTGTTTCTGTGATTGGACTTTGCCAATCTTGATAATTACAAATTCCTAATAGATCCCACAAATCAGAGCTGCATCTCTTTATTAATCCCTGTCAAACTGTACAATGGAGCGCAAAATGTTCTTCCACACTATTCCCCTACTTCTGAATTACAGACTCTCAGACTGCTTTACAAATGATTTACAATCACATTAAATACACTGAAATGTGGGAACATAGATCCACGGAAAAAGGGAGCTGTTTTGACAGCTCAAAAACTGAAGTGCAATCATAGAAAAGAAATACAACAATCTACCCCTGACAATAAGGGACAACGATATAGTTTGACCTCTTGAGAATTCACTGAAGGAAAAATAGGCAATCCGATCCTATTTCTTTGCTGTTGTAGATATCTTCATTTTAATTTAAGCTCTTCGGCCAGCTGACTGTTTGCTTTGCTTTTCCATTATTCGTTTGAATAAACTTACTTTTTCAATAAAATGTTGTTTGAAATAAAACTGAAATGAAATTATATACCTTTGTGAAGGGAAAATTTAATTTTAATGGAAAAGGGAAAGGAAGCGGGACCCGCATTATAATCGCATTCGGAAAGAGATGGAGGAAGGGAGATACAATATAAACAGGAGAGAAAAACTTCTGATGTGATTGGGGGAGGTCTGATATTGTAGTTGCAATCGGAAGATCATGGAGGGGAAATAATATGAAATGGAGCAATTAAAACACATTATGCGATGGTATCATCGCAAATTCGGGATCGAAAGGGGAAGACATATGTGAAATATAACCCAAAGCTCCGATGTGATTTGGCGTGAGGACTTTGTAAAAATGAAACAAAAAAATTTCAAATTTTGCAAAGGGAGAGGGCCTTTTGGTAATAGATGGGCGGAGAATATTACATGGTGGGGACAGGAAATACAATCGCAATCGGAATCAGGCGGAAGAGCGGGTGCATTACATAACAAAAATCGCCGATGCAATTGGGAGGGGGCGATGAATTATGGGCCGTCGGATGGGATTGGGAGATCGACGGTTGTGGGATAATCAGGAGCGGGTCATCAGCAGAAGTCAATTGGAGTGGGACGATCGGGGGCGCCGATTGCGATGGAGCGATTGCATACGGGCCGTCCGATCGTCGATGGGATCAACGGTCAGGATATACATCGGAGGGGTCAATCGAGGTTTTATAATTGGAAGTGTTAATTGAATCGCATCGGAAGTTTCGGTAAAGAGCCAATCGGGACATGCAATAAAATTGTTGCGATTGCGATAGAAAAAGACTTAGGTCGATGGGAGTATTATAATATAAAACTTTGTTAAATTTTTATTATAAAATTTCCACAGTATGGTGGGGAAGTGGTTAGAATTGCGGGGATTTATATGGTATGAAACTTTATTATAAAGTTTATATGGCAATGGTGGGGAAGTGGTTTATAAAATAAATCGCATATGTAGTTTAATAATTTTATAATGCGATTTTATGATCAGAGGGAGGAAAAGAGATTTTTATAAGGAAAATATTAAAACTTTAAACATAAAGTTTTAAGGGAAAAATGGGAAATAGGGATTAATTGAAGATATAGGGTATTTTACTTCACTTAAGCATAAATTTCAATCCAGAAGTCAGTTTTAAGAGTGTAATATACCGTTGGAAAGCTCTTTCCGGGCTCTTTTTGATGGATCTACTTGGAAGATGATTTGGCGCTGAGCATGCTGTGAAAAATGTCTCTGAAGGCAGGATGATGACTTTGTGGAGATGACAACTTCTGAATTGTGACTTATTAAATATGATGACATAAAATTACATAATGAATGATAATAAAGGCAAAACATCACCTCAAAACATGGTGTTGAGGTGAAAATTACATCAAGATGAATAAAATATCCCTTTGATCTTCCAGGTTTTGTGGCTTTGAGTTTATTGACTTCTTCATGATCTTGTTGATATTTATTGACATTTGACTCATTGATTTGACCATGGTGAGACCCTAGAAACTAATGAGACCCATATTATGACCTAATGACATGATTCTTTGAAAGTGAAAGTGACTCATGACCAAATACCACAAGAAGGAGAATCAACAAGTACCTCATGAGGGAAAATTGATGAAAAATTACTACCATCAATGAATCCATGACCTAGCGGAATGGTGAAATTTATTCGGTATGAGACTCCTAATATGAAAATGCAAAAGATAAGTTTTGATCACTGATGGCAGTGTGACTAGATTGACACTAACATTAGCTCCAATGGGGATGATAGCTCCTTGGAGGTGCCAAGAACACCGTAGACCAAGTAGCTTTATCCATTGGGCATGGAGTCAAAACAATAAAACTGACATTATGCAGACTGACTCTGACTCAAGACTAAGACTGAAAACTGAAATAAAAGAAAACCGTACACATATCATCCGAGTTTTATAGCCTTCACCTCGGGCCCCAAACTTGAATGATTGTGTACTTCGAACTCTGAAAAAAATAACATGTTATATACAATGATGATAACATAGATTCTGATCCTTTGTCTTCAACAATGGTAGTGCTTTAAAAGCCTATCATTTACCGCTCCTCCAGGGCAATCTTGACCATCCATCTTTGAAAGTAAGAAGGCATTCTGTCCCCTGTATGCTGAAATTTTGTATGGCCCTTTCCAAAGGTTGTCAAACTTACCGTGCTTCCCTTTGTCTTCATTCCTTGCATCCCATTTCAACACTACATCATCCAGCTGGAACCTTTCTTCTTTGGTCTTCCTGTCATAGATATTTTTAATCTTCTCTTGCAATTGAATCACATTCTGTGACACTTCTTCTCTTGTTTGCTGAAGGTGGATCATATGGTTGATCCTTCGCTGATTTTCATCATCTTCTTTGCCAACTTCTTGTAATAATTTCATAACTGGGACTGTAAGAGATGTAGGAAAGACAACATCAGTTCCATAAACTAATTCAAAAGGCGACATACCTATTGACTTCTTACTGCAAACTTTGTCTGCCCACAGTGAATTGATAAGCTTTCGGTGCAAATTTCTTTTGTTTGCCTCCAGCATTTTCTTAATTATATTTATCAGTGATTTTTTCGATGACTTTGCCAGGGCATTTCCTTGCGGATAATACACTGTGGAGTGGCCCAATGCGATATTATATTTTTCAGAGAAATTGACCATTTTCTTGGATCGGAACGTTGCTGCGTTATCTGTTACAATTTTACACGGGAAACCAAAACGAGATAATATATTCGATTCAAGGAATTGAATAATTACTGTGTCTGTTGCTTGCCTTGCTGGGACAACCTCGATCCATTTCGTAAAGTAATCTGTTCCTGTTAGTATCCATCGATGATGTGCTGAGGAAGCGGGATGTATCTCTCCTATGAAATTGAGCCCTCACTGCTGAAAGGGCACGTTCACTGAAACTGGTTTCAAAGGAAGCGGAAGCAATTTCTTCTTTCCTTGGAAAATTTGGCACTCATGAAATTTCATCACTGTTTTATATAAAGAAGAAAATAATGTGGGCCAATAATACCCTGCCCTCAATACCTTGTTGGTTGTAGTCTTCCAAAACAAGTGACCGCCACAATCACCTTTATGGAAATCGTGCATTACCTTCTGAGCTTCTTCTTCAACCAAACAGTTGAGCAGAATTCCTCCTTCATCTTCATCTTCAGCTACTGCTGTAATGAGGTTTATATCCAAAGCACGCAGATTTGATTGGGCCATCAATTTCGCCAAGCCTTGGCCTTTGATCAACTTCTTGGGCTTGATCTCCAAGTTGTACTCCAACATAGCTGCTATCCATTTACCTCTTCGACCTTCTGGATCAGTTTGCATTAGCACATCCTTCACTGCTGTGCTAGGGACATATGCTATAGTATGTGAATGCAAAATATAGACCCTAAAATCCTTCAATGCCTTGACAAGTGCCAATGCCTGTTTTTCAATAATATTGTATCTCAAAGAAGCATCTCTAATAGTCCTACTAAAAACGGCAATTGGCTTTTCTACCTCATCTCTCTTTTGCATTAAAACAACAACCATAGTATGCTTAGATGAAAATGAAAATATAATAAAATCCTGAGTATAGTCGGGACTAATCAAAACTGGAGCATTGGACAAAGCAAACTTTACCAAATTTAATGACTTGATAGCCTCTTCACTCCATTTAACAGTGCTGTCCTTCTTCAACATATTGGTCATTTCTTTCAAATGCTCAGCCAAGTTAGGTATAAATCTGCACAAAAAATTCATCTTACCATTGAAGGCCTGAATCTCTTTCTTGTTCCATGGAAGATCTATAAGCTGAATTTCCTCAACTCTAGCTGGATCAATGCGGATTCCATCTTTAGAGATGATATGCCCGAGAAACTTGCCTTCATCCATGGCAAAAAGACTCTTCTTGGGATTGAGAGAAATCCCAAACTTTTTGCATCGCTGAAAAACCACTCTTAAATGGTGCAAATGCTCATCATCTGACCCTGAAAACACTGTCAAATCATCCAAATAAACAACAAGAAAAACATCTTTTTCATTTGCAAAAGCAATGTCCATTGCACGCTGGAAAGTAGCTCCAGCGTTCTTTAGTCCGAAGGGCATCTTGGCATACTGGAAGGTTCCCCAGGGCATTGTGAAGGCAGTTTTATCTTGGTCCTTCTCATGCACCAAGATCCGGTTGTAGCCTGAGTAGCCATTAAGAAGTGACATCCTAGATGCTCCAACTACTCTTTGCAGAATATGGTCCATTTTCGGAAGTGGATAATTATCCTTTAAGGATGCCTTATTCAAGTTCCGAAAATCTATACACAATCTTATTTCTCCAGTATTCTTGCGCACTGGGACCAAATTTGAAATCCAGTTAGAAAATCTATTGGGAACTATGATACCTACTTTGTACAACCTATTTACCTCTTTTTCGATGGATGGCAGCAGCTTTGGATTTATTCTTCTCAGCTTCTATCTGAAAGGTTTCTGATCCAGCTTGATAGGAATTGTATGCTGGATTATGTTCTTATGATACACTTTCAAATCTAAATAATCCCATGCAAATACATCAGAAAATTCAGAAAGCAACTTAACCTAATTCTCCTTTACCTCAGGGGACAATGCCTTTGACAACTTCACAAACTTGGGCTGGTTTGCTGTTCCAAGATTCACATCTTCAACTCCTTTCTCCGTGGGCACCAAGCTTGGCTTCTTTGCAACATCGTCTTGATCAAAAAACTCCTCTAGGGGTATGAGACCTCTAGGAATTACATTATCCTTTAGCTGCAATATTTCCATTTGGTTTTTTTCCAATTCTTGATCATAAACCACATACTCACCTTCTATGGGAGTGTCTTTAAATTTTCCATCACCCTGCAAAAATGCATTAATCTCATTATCATCCCAAAATACTTGCCAATACCTTAAATTTTCTGGAACAACAGGCCTGTGTTTGACATAGAACTCAAAATTATTGCTGGAGTTCATCGGAATCTTCAGGTTGCTTGCAGTAGTGGCAAGAGAATCAACAATGAGATTCTGCATCCTGGGTACCACTATCAAAGTATACTCTGGGAATGTCTTCAAAATGTCCAAGACTGCATTTATGTATGCCCTCAATCTCGGATGTTTAGCTTGGTATTATCCTTTCATCTGTTTTATTATTAACTCGGAGTCACCATACACAGAAATCCTCTTTGCATTCAACTTCTTCAAAATTTTGAGACCTGCAATTAGAGCCTCATATTCTACTTCATTGTTAGAGCAATCAAAAACTAACTTATAAGCACAAACTCTAACATTACTTGGAACCTTCTCGGGCTGGAAAACATGGCTCCTAATCCATATTCAAATACCAGCTCCATCCTTACCAAAAGCTCCATAAAAATCCATACTCCATAGGCCTTCTTCTTCTTCTTGAAGATGCTGGAATTTGTTTCTTTCTCTTCTTTACCTTGGCTGATTTCTGGCTGTTCACTATCTTTTTGCTGCTGGCATGCAGGAGGCTGAGAAGTGTTTGCTGCTTTATCCTTTTCTTGTTTGAGGACTCCTCTGAAATTCTTTGAAATCTCAGGTATTTCATCTACTTGCACCAACTGAACATTCTCATCATTTAAACCACCATCTGAATAAAAGACAAAAGACTCTAAATCTGTGTGGACAACATTAATGGGATGGTTTACTGGCTTCTCTTTGCTAGTAATCATATATTTCATTTTCTTTTCACTATATAATTTTCTCAACTGGCCAAATATAGGGATAGTGGCATAAGAGAAGTCAAGTTGCATAGTTCCCTTGAGTTTTGCACCCCAAGACATAGATAGAAGCATTTCAAACCTTGGTGGGACATCAGCAACAACTACATCCATCAAGACATTCTTTGTTGGAATCTAATCTAAAGACACTACCAGGTATTTGATAAGACCAATACAATGGACCCTATTTGAGTCGAAAGAATACAAATCATGGTATTTTCGAGTAATATCAAGGCCTAGCTTCTCCATGACATCGTTGGACATCAAATTATGTGAGGCTCCAGAGTCCAACATAGCATTATGCAAGATGAAATCATGTACTCTAAGACTCAGGTAAAAAGGAGGGACTTCATTTTCTTCAAATTCTTCTATGGATGGACCGAAAATAAGTTCAGGGTAGTCATCTTCTACATTAACCATATCAGAGACAGAATCTATTTGCAAGACTTTGGACACCTGAGTTTTATATGCACTATTTTTCACCACTCTGTGAGGGGCATAGACACTTTCAGCATAGAAATTTCATTTTCTAAATTAAAAGATGGAGATTTTTCTACCTCTTTACTGGGAGGATATTTTTTCTCTATTTGCTCCTTTACTGTACTCTACTGGTTCTTTTCATTGGCTGTATTAGTAGCTGTAGGTGCTTTGCTTGAGGAAGGATCGGCCAGCTCTTTTCCTTTCTTCTGTGCATCGTTCTTCATTTGAAGTTCTTTTCTTTTCTGAATGGGACTGATTGTAACATCTCTGTTCATTAAAGAGTATTGCCTTTGCTGAGCCAAAAGAGCATTCATGTACCCTCTTTGGTAGTCATCGGACTCTTCTTCCAACATTGTGTCCTTGGACAAAATAAAATTTTGGTCTTTTTGAATGTCTGGAGTCACCACTGTGTATTCTTCATTTTCTGTGAGGAAAATTGGTGCACCATTAGCTGTGAAAAAGTGATTAGCCTCAATCACAGGATCATCATCATCTGAATTTGTCCCTTGCATGTAGTTCTGCTGCAATGGAGTTTTAATCTGCTGCTGTGGTGGTGCAACTTGGTCCTGTGTTCTTTGCTCTCTCTATTTAATTCTAAATTGGGGCTGCTGCCCTATGAAATTTGGATTTCTTATTTGAGGCTCAGGTCTATCTGCAATGGTTAACCTATCAACCATTTTTTCCACTGTTCTGATTAGAGTTTCCATTTTTCTATCTGAAGGAGAGGCCTCCTCCTTTATTGTGACTCTTTTCTCAGCTTTGGCTCGTGCTCTTTTAGCCAGCAAAATAGCTTCAACGCTTACTTCTATCTTCTGCATGTATTCAAGTGAAGACAGATCTCTTTCACGCAGCTAATACGCCATGTCGGCATCAAAACCATCTGGAAATTTCAGCAATGCTAATCCCACAGGAGGTTTTAGATTAGTTGGAATAGCATTATATACAACATTGAATCTTAAACAATAGTCTTGCACGGTTTCACCCACATTTATTTTAATATTCTCGTATTCAGACAGAATTTGGAGTGGGTTCTTTTTTACCTCCCACCGGTCTAAAAACTGTGTGTGCAACTCCTGTAAAGTGTGAATTGAGCCTGCTGGTAAGGATCTAAACCATTTCCTAACTTCACCTCCGAAGCTTTGAACAAACAATCTAGTAGTCACATTCTTTGCTTCCACCTCATGTAGATCAAAAAAGTCATTCATTTTATCGACATGCTATTGGGCTGTAATGCTCTGGGTGGCATCAAAGATGGGAATTTTGCTTTGATAGTCAGTAGGAATATCATTAAGAAACTGAGGTAAAACCAGGGGTGCATACCTGGCAGCCATAACTCTGGGTGGATTTATAACATGATTTGTAGGATTTATGGGAGGTGTTGATGGAGGAGATGATAAATGGGAATTGACTGTAGGGGATGCAGATGAATTAGGAGGAGGTAATGAAGTTCCTGACGACTCTGAAGGCTCAAGAATATTAGTTACAGTGATGGACTGAGGAGAATTCAAAATGTAGTCGTCAATGGAGGAATTTTCTCTTTGGACTTCAATATCTACAAAGAACTCAGGATCTAAAACTGTATCATCAATGTTGGTTTCAGACTTATTCCCAAATAAAGAAAGCTCAAAATTCTCGTCAAAGGAAAGATATTCTACAAAAAACCACTCACTGGGCCAAATAGAGGATCTGAAGACAGGTTTGGGACTTAATGATCCTTCTTGTCTTCTGACAATTCTTGGGATAAGATTCGGATTTTCAAACACAGGGGGAGGATTTGGATCTGGATTAGCCCTGGTGTATCTTCTTGAAGTCAGTGTGTGTAAATCTTCTACTGTACAAAAATTATGTTCAGCCTAACAGACTCTGAAAATAATTTACAAGAAAACGTTTTACTGGGGTGATCTGACCTTTATGCTCTTTTATCAAAAATATGTGACTGGAATAAGTGGCTGTAATTATGTTCTTTTCCAACAGTGCTCTTAATAATGTTTCACTGTGAAGTAATATTGTGACCTTTGAACAAATTCTTTATGATTTAATGTAATATTTGGGGGAACACATTAAGAACACTAAGCAAACCTTATTACTCTGGTCAAAATATCAAATCTTCATAACAATGGCGTGATCCCTTTAAATCTGTGGAACTTATGTGCTTTTTAATCAATGCGACATATATTTTATTCAACAGGGGCCCACACGTCTATTTTTTCGCCTTTTATGAATAAAATAGACATATAATAATATAAAAGCGCTGGATAATACCTTGATTTATCGCCCGTGCTTCTAAGCGTGAGATTGCCATCGGATCAAAGGCGCTTCGGATCAAACGGTTCTCATTGATTTCGCGTTTTTTCAGAGGTCAAAGCTTAACAACTCATAGCCGCACGAAATGGGTGGTTTTGGAGTGATGACGTGCCCGAATATAACTGGATCACGTTTTTCTGAAGTAGTTTCTCTCTTGGGCAAAAGCGACGTGATATGGGTGGTTTTGGTTTGCACAACCCACTGGCGGTAAATCAAACCGAGCCTTGAACATGGTTAAGCGCTTTAACTCCATGCATTAACTTACTGTTGGGTCCCACTATATTATCCCTCTGTCAGGAAATAAACCAAGCTTTAACTTCAATTATAAAGATTTCCTTTAAAAGCGTCGCATTCCAAGGTTTTTAACCTTAGGCGGGGTCTGTCAATATTTTTATAACACATGACCTGAGTATGCCTCACTTTCTTCAGCGCCTTTGTTTCAATATTTCTTCAAAACAGAATAAGCACAGTCATTTCAAAAGCCAGGAATATGCGCTCGCAGATAGTCAGATCAAGATATTTCCCCAGCGGAGTCGCCAGAGATGTTAGCACCTGAATTGGACCCCAGGCTGAAAAGGGCAAAACAAGGTAACAACTAAACCATGCTCAGCCTTGTAGCTAGCCCTAAAAGGACAGGAGAGGGCTCTCTCCGTAAAGATAGATATTCTATAAAACACAATAGTGGACTGATATTAGGCTAGTTAAAATGATGGGAAAAGACTTTAATAAAATTAATGAATTTTTCAGGGATGTGTCGGATATAAAAGAGACAGTTGAAACTAGGGGATTAAATCAGGACACAAGGTATTTCATGGGGCAAGGTAGGCAGGAAACTTAGTAATTAAAGTTAAATAAGGATGGGATGGAAAGACTAGTGAGGAGTTGAAAAGGGCATGATCAATGGATCATTTTCAAACAGAAGAGAAAAACACAGAGTATGAATGTTTTCCCAAGGCAGGGCATAAAAAATGGATCCTACCTTTCTGTCTTGAAAGCATTCAAAAATAAATGTTTATGGATGAAAGGTGAAACATGACGATTTACATATGAAACAAAGGAGAAAAAAAAATGCTAAATCTCATACCACATGGATCTCACAAATCAGAGCGCATCTCTTTATTAATCCCTGTCAAACTGTACAATGGAGCGCAAAATGTTCTTCCACACTATTCCCCTACTTCTGAATTACGGACTCTCGGACTGCTTTACAAATGATTTAAAATCACATTAAATACACTGAAATGTGGGAACATAGATCCACAGAAAAAGGGAGCTGTTCTGACAGCTCAAAAACTGAAGTGCAATCATAGAAAAGAAATACAAAAATCCGCCCCTGAAAATAAGGGACAGCGATACTTTTTGACCTCTTGAGAATTCACTGAAGGAAAAATAGGCAATCCGATCCTATTTCTTTGTTGTTGTATATATATTCGTTTTAATTTAAGTTCTTCGGATAACTAACGGTTTGCTTTGCTTTTCCATTATTCGTTTGAATAAACTGACTTTTTCAATAAAATGCTGTTTGAAATAAAACTGAAATGAAATTATATACCTTTGTGAAGGGAAAATTTAATTTTTAATGGAAACGGGAAAGGAAGCGGGACCCACATTATAATCGCAATCGGAAACGGATGGAGGAAGGGAGATACAATATAAATAGGAGTGAAAAACTTTCGATGCGATTAGGGGAGGTCTAATATTGTAGTCGCAATTGGAAGATCATGGAGGGGACATAATATGAAATGGAGCAATTAAAACATGGTACGCGATGGTATCATCGCAAATCGGGATCGGAAGGGGAAGACATATGTGAAATATAACCCAAAGCTCCGATGCGATTTGGGGTGAGGCCTTTGTAAAAATGAAACAAACAAATTTTAAATTTTGCAAAGGGAGAGGGCCTTTTGGTAATAGATGGGTGGAGAATATTACATGGTGGGGCAAGGAAATACAATCGCAATCAGAATCGGGTGGAAGAGCGGGTGCATTACATAACAAAAATCGCCGATGCGATTGGGAGGGGGCGATGAATTATGGGTCATCGGATGGGATTGGGAGATTGATGGTTGTGGGATAATAGGGAGCGGACCATTGGCGGAAGTCAATCGGAGGGGGACGATCGGGGGTGCCGATTGCGATGGAGCGAATGCATATGGGCCGTTCGATCGTCGATGGGATCAACGGTCAGGATATACATCGGAGGGGTCAATCGAGGTTTTATAATCGGAAGTGTTAATTGAATCACATCGGAAGTTTCGATAAAGAGCCAATCGGGACATGCAATAAAATTGTTGCGATTGCGATAAAAAAAGACTTAGGTTGACAGGAGTATTATAATATAAAACTTTGTTAAAGTTTTATTATAAAATTTCCACAGTATGGTGGGGAAGTGGTTAGAATGGTGGGGATTTATATGGTATGAAACTTTATTATAAATTTTATATGGCAATGGTGGGGAAGTGGTTTATAAAATAAATCGCATATGTAGTTTAATAATTTTATAATGCGATTTTATGATCGGAGGGAGGAAAAGGGATTTTTATAAGGAAAATATTAAAACTTTAAACATAAAGTTTTAAGCGAAAAATGAGAAATAGGGATTAATTGAAGATATAGGGAATTTTACTTCACTTAAGCATAAATTTCAATTCCGAAATCAGTTTTAAGAGTGTAATATACCGTTGGAAATATCTTTTCGGGCTCTTTCTGATGGATCTGCTTGGAAGATGATTTGGCACTGAGCATGCTGTGAAAAATTTCTTTGAAGGTAGGATGATGACTTTGTGGAGATGGCAGCTTCTGAATTGTGACTTATTACATATGATGACATAAAATTACATAATGAATGATAATAAAGGAAAAACATCACCTCAAAACATGGTCTTGAGGTGAAAATTACATCAAGCTGAATAAAATATCCCTTTAATCTTCCAAGTGCTGTGGCTTTGAGTTTATTGACTTCCTCATGATCTTGCTGATATTTATTGACATTTGACTCATTGATTTGACCATGGTGAGACCCTAGAAACTAATGAGACCCATATTATGACCTAATGACATGATTCTTTGAAATTGAAAGTGACTCATGACCAAAGACCACGGGAAGGAGAATCAACAAGTACCTCATGAGGGAAAATTGATGAAAAATTACTACCATCAATGAATCCATGACCTAGCGGAATGGTGAAATTTATTCGGTATGAGACTCCTAATATGAAAATGCAAAAGAGTAGTTTTGATCACTGATGGCAGTGTGACTAGACTGACACTAACACAACCTATGAAACCCTAAATGACCTAGTGGGAGGCTCTTTGGACTTGGTCTCTGCTTGAAAACTTGACTTGGGATTATTAGGTGTAAAATAGAGTTTTGGACAAACTGATGTATTGAAGATCCAAAATCCAATGTATTTGATTTATCTAAAGAGCCTACAAATATAGTTTCGAGATCATCAATGCTTGATGCATTTGGGAGACATAAGAGAGTTGATTGGTTGGTGACCTTAGGTAGTAGTGGAGGGATTGGACAATAAAAGAACCGTGGGCTTGAGGCCAAAGGTGACCAAACATGGTGAAAATGAATAGCATGAGCCCATGATGGGTCTTTTGGGAGTAGCAGGCTGACCTTGACATGAAAGGATGATAAACTAGTGAAAATTTATCCTAAGGATAATGAAGGCAATGAGATTTCTAGAATTCACAATGTTCATGAACTTTGTTTCTATAAATATAGGATAAGTATTTTAGTCATCCATGAGAAGAAAAAATTACTGATGAATAACATGTGATATGCGATGCGCTTTAAAATAATAAGGCAAAAAAACATAAAATATTTATTTTCTAAGTTTTTTTTTTTTTTTATAGGAAATTATAAAAAGAAATCCCTATTTATTTTTAAAGAGTCCCCATTTATAAGAATAAATGGGGGGTTGTTGTATAGCACAATAGGTCCATAGTGGGTTATTAAGACTGTTGATTAGTGGTTGTCATTGATTTCAACCCAAGCAGCACCAGGGGCTACCCCGATCTTGCATGGTAATTTTGACCTACAAAATTACTATATTCTATGTCAAGAATATTTTTGATGGCTTCTACTTGTCGAGATGTTTCCATTGATATATGGCACACCATGTAATTCTTCACGGTTTGAGAGATATTCATGTTTGGAGTTTCTAACCCCAGTTAGTGGGCTAAAAACCCATGGGGTTGTGGCATGGGTCATTGAAAAGTCAATAATTAATAATTTTTAAGCTCCTAAAATCCCTGCCATGTTCACTTGTTGAAGCCCTTCTCAACCTAAGCATCTATATAAATTGTGATCCTGATATCCTCCTTATGTAGGTATTTCGCTACCTGAAACAAATCATTGTGGAATTTTCACTCTAAATTTTTTTCTACGAAGGTTCAGAAGCTGAAATGTTTATGAGGCGAAGCCGAAATCCTGAGGAAGTTCCTGTAAAAATTTCAGATCAAGGTGCACAATATTTTCAGAGATATGATCTGTGGAAGTCAGTATTTTTGCAGGCTCCTGAACTTCATCTCAAAGAAGCAACCTTGGGAAAATTTTCATAACTATCTCTCTAGGTATCAGATTGAAATTTTGCTGAAAGTGGCAGATAGTGCACAAAATTTAGTTTTCGCTGTATCAATTTCAGAGCCTAATGAAGAAACAATGACACGTGGCACGCCGTTCAAGTTTTCTCTCCTGAAACAGTCCATAATTAGGCCATTGTGTGAGATTGGGTATAACTCTCCCTTGAAGAATCCAAATTGGGTCAAACATGTGGCATTGGAAAGAAGAATCAGAGGACTACTACAGAACCAAAATTTACATATTGGGGATCTAAAATAACAGAGATACACTAGATTCAATATTGAGCTCCTAGAAGGAAAGAAAAAGCTAGATCATGTGTTGTCAAGGGCTACAAAGGACCAGACTTTCTAGGGTAGCAAAGAAAAGTAAGGTGCAACAGAGGGTAGCATGAAAAGAGCAAAAATCAAGGTGCAAAACAACAAAAATAAGTTCATCACATGAAGACTTCAAGTGGGAAGAACTGCATACAGTCACTATAAAGGCATCATTGTACTAAGTCATTGTAAATACATCATTGTAAAAATTGTACAAGTGTCTATCTGCGAAGAGTTGAAGAGGCAGTGTCGGGAGGTCTAGGATCATCATTAGGTGGTTGTGTCATATTTCGGGTTATGGTCTAGTGTGTCTTCTTCTTCTACATCATTCTATATCATTGTAAAGTGGACCATTTTCCATGGCATGGGAGTCCATTATTCTTTTATTTTTTCTATAGGGTGGTAGGGTGGTGCTAGGCTGGTGCATGAAGTCACCAATAGGTTCAAGCCTGTGAAAACTTCAGGGTGGTAGGGTGGTGCTAGGGTGAGTTGTAGCTCATTGGGTGTTGGGGCATCCGTTTAGTTTACTACAGAAGAATCTTGGGCGTTGGATCGTCCATCCAGTGGGAGCTGGAGAAGAATGCTTTTCTAGATTCTAGGAAGTTGGAGCTTTATTTTCAATTGGAATTGAATATTAAACAATTATTAGAAAAGCATTCAGGTGGTTTTTTTCCTGGAGAGGGTTTCCACCTTAAAAACTGTGTGCATTTGTGTTACTTTTTTTTACTGCTATCATTGTATAAACAATGATAATAATTGAAGATTAACTAATGCTCTAATTGAAAGGAATACTGATTCACCCTTCCCCTCTCAGTATTTCCAACAATTGGTATTAGAGCTTGGTTCCTTCAATAGCAATTTAACAGCTGGAAGGAGGTTATGGAGCATACCAAGAATGGTGTACCTCTGTTCAATGAAAATAATTATGCACTTTGGAATGGAAGAATGGAGGTCTATCTCTTGGCACAAGGTTACGAAGTATGGGACACTGTTCAAAATGGATTTACATCAACCATAGATGAGCAAGGTAAGAAGAATTTGGTAAATGATGCAAAAGTAAAGAATATTATTATTAGTGGACTTATTGAACTTTCTTATCATAAGGTGTTGGTTTGTAAAATTACCAAAAATGTATGGGACAAGCTTGAGAATCTATATGCAGGTGACTCAAATGTCAAAGAAGCAAAGCTTCAAATCTACACAGAAAAATTTGAGCAACTAAGAATGAAAGAAGATAACAACATTGCTACATACTTCCAACACGTTGATGAAATAACCAACACTCTGGAAGGATTGGGAGAGCCTGTTGACGAGAAGACTATTATACGAAAGATTCTTAGAACGTTACCAGGGAGGTTCAACCTAAAGGTATCGATCTTAGAATATATTGAAAATCTGGAAAAACTTAGCAAAGAGGAATTACATGGAGTTCTCATAGCATATGAAATGAGACTTGATGAAGAAGAGGGTACTTAGCATCTAAAAACTGCGTTCGCTGCATCTAAGAAAACTAATAAGGAGAAACAACCTTCAAAGGCACAAACCTGCACCTGCAAGTGTGAAGGAAAGGAAGATGATGAAGAAAGTATTTCAGATGGAGAATATGCTTACTTTACGAGAAAACTAAAAATTCGTAAGGGAAAATTCAAGGGTAAACTTCCATTTATATGTTTCAGTTGTGGTGAGGTTGGGAATTTCGCAACAAAAATCCCAAACATAAGTGATGGCAACTCAAAAGAAAAGAAAGGCTTTAATAAATTCAACAAGAAAAGAAAAAATAAAGGATTTAAAAGGAACTTTCTCTCTAAAGAAGATAACTCATCATCCGATGAAGACAATGACAGCAAAGAAGAAGCCAATGAGAGAGTATTGTTTATGGCCAAGCACATTAAATGAGTGGTATCAAACAATGAAGAAGAAAGGACGACCATAGAAGAATTTTCCAAGGAGGCAATCAAGCTTATAAAAGAGCTCAAGGATGAGAAGATCCTTTCTAATACTCTTGAAGAACAAGTTCAAGGTCTCAAAATTAAAGTTGAAGAACACAAATGTATTGAAGAGTCACTTCAAAAGAAGTTGGAAGAAAGCAACCAAGAAAGGGAGGCATTAGAAGCTGAAGTAGTCTCCCTGCGTATGTCCAAAACTATTGCAACAACTCAAGGGCATTGGAAGAACTCATCAACAATCAACGATATTACAACGACAGAACTCACCTCGGTTACAAAGAAGAAGAAGTAGGACCTTCTACAACAAAATACAATGAACCTATGAGATTTGACATGCATGTAGACTTCATTGGAAAGATTCGCAAGAACGTCCTTGGAAGACGATTCCTCGATGAATATTTCCATCCAGGTACCAACATAGTTTTCATGGTTATTGTTATTCATGTGGAAAATTTGGTCATAAAGTTGTAGAATGTCGCACGTACACTAGGAACCAATACAATTCCAGGAGTTTTGTCAAATATGAACCTCCCAGGGCTCAACGAAACACCAATATATTTGAACATTTAAGAAATAATATGGAATGTTACAAATGTCAGAATTTTGGACACATAGCAGAGTTTGCAGAGTTGGAAATCCTCCAGAAGAATCTTCGAAGCCACAAAACAAACGAACATGGAAGAATAAGAAGACTGATAATTGTGCTCCACTCTCAAGGCTCAAAACAAAAAAGATGTTTGGTATGTTGATAGCGGTTGCTCAACGCATATGACTGGAGATAGAAAGAAATTTGTATCTCTAAAAGAGAAGAAGGATGGAACCACGTCCTTTGGAAATGATGGATCTTCAAATGTTATAGGATCAGGTACCGTCACTCTCGGAAGCAAAGATTCTCTAGCCAAGAATGTTCTATTGGTTGAAAACATGAATCACAATTTGCTCAATGTTGGAAAAATGTGTGATCAAGGACACACAATACTATACAACTCCACAAAATGTGAAATCAGGAAAGGTAGGTATGGTGAAGTTGTGGCTACAACAAGTCGAGATCCAAACGACATATATGTTCTGGATGAAGCAAATAAAACACGTCTAATAGCTAAAGAGGATGATATAATATTTGGTAGCAATGATGATCAACTAAGTAAGAAATTTGCTGCAAAGATGCAAAGTGAGTTCGAGATGTCTTTACCTGGTGAGCTAACATACTTCTTAGGGCTTCAAATATCTCAGCAAGAGAAAGGAATATTTATATGTCAAGCCAAGTACATCAAGGAAATGTTCAAGAAATTCAAAATGGAAGATTTCAAACCCATCCTTACTCCGATGGTAACAGGTTGCAAATTGAGCATAGACAACTCATTTAAGGATGTGGATCAAAGGTTGTATAGATCTATGATTGGTAGTCTTCTATATGTAACAGCCTCCCAGCCAGATGTTATGCAAGCAGTTGGACAAGTAACAAGATTCCAAGCAGCACCAAAAGAATCTCATATTATTGCCGTCAAAAGAATTCTTCGATATCTAAAGGGAACAACAGAATATGGCTTGTGGTATCCCAAAGGTAACAATCTCATTATTCAAGCCTTTACAGATGCATATTGGGCAGGAAGTGTTGATGATCGTAAGAGTACTCATGAAGCATTGGAATATCTTCGTCAGAAGCTTGGGATTCTCCCAAGTTCTCATTAGATTTTCCTTATTCAAAATATAAAAGGGGCGTGGAAGTGTGTACAGGTCCACAGGATGATTGTGTGTAAGGGGGAGTTACACTTTGCCATTGATGTAAAATGGGGAGAGAATGTTGTAGGAAGAGGTGTCATGATCGCAGGGGGAGTACTTGTGTTGCCATCAATGCCAAAGGGGGAGATTGTTGATCAGTGGTTATCATTGATGTCAATCCAAACAACACCAGGGTCTACCCTGATATTGCATGGTAATTTTGACCTACAAAATTACTATATTCCAGGTCAAAAATATTTTTGATGATTTCTACTTATCGATATGTTTCTGTTAATACATGGCACACAATGTATTTCTTTATAGTTTGAGAGATATTCATGTTTGAAGTTTGTAACCCCAACTAGTGGGTTAAAAACCCATGGGGTTGTGGCATGGGTCTTTGAAAAGTCAATAATTATTAATTTTTAAGCTCCTAAAATCCCTTCCACGTTCACTTGTTGAAGCCATTATCAACCTAATCATTTATATAAATTGTGATCCTCATATCCTCCTTATGTAGGGATTTCGCTACCTGAAACAGGTCATTGTGGAATTTTCGCTCTAACTTTTTTTCTATGAAAGTTCAGAAGCTGAAAATTTTTATGAGGTGAAGCTGAAATCCTGAGGATGCTCTTGTAAACATTTCAGATAAAGTTGCATAATATTTTTGGATATATGATCCATGGAAGTCTTTGTTTGTGTAGGCTCCTGAACTTCATCTCAAAGAAGTGACCTTGGGAAAATCGTCATAACTATCTCTCTGAGTATCAAATTGGAATTATGTAAAAAGCGGAAGATAGGGCATGGAATGTAGTTTTCTTTGTATCAATTTCAGAGCCAAATGAACAAACAATGACATGTGGCATGCCGTACAAGTTCGCTCTACTGAACCAGTCCATAATTAGGTCATTGTGAGAGATTGGACATAACTCTCTCTTGAAGAATCCAAATTGGGTCATGTTAACACTCTAATAATTCTGAAGTTGTGAGATTTTGATTTAAAGTTTAAATAACATCAGAGGTAACCACAAACCTACTTTTAAGCTTTAGGATCTAGCCTTCCTAAGGCTCAGAGAGGGCTCTCTCTATAAGATTTAACTTTGTTTTGAAATATGATTTTAGGCTAGTTATATGATGCAAATTGGTTTTGATATTTGGTTTAGTTTGGTGAGAAAAGATCACTTAATGAGATGGATAGTGATAAATCTGTTTTTCCATTGGGCAAAGGAGTCAAAATGTCAACAGATAGATCAAGATCAAGGTCAAAAGTCAAATATTTTCAGGGAAAGATAACAGAGTCACTCAAGATCTTTGCGGCTGATTGGTGAAGTGGTTTAATCGGGATAAAGAGAAATCAAGGATTATTGATACAGATAAATATGAGAAGAAAGAGGTCATTCGAAAGAGGGATAATTTAAGAGTTCCCTACTCTGGAAATCAACAAAAAACATAAAAATGAAAACTAGTAAATAACATAGTGCTTTTAACAAATTCTGATATAACTATTCCTGATTTCACATTTAAATTTGAAACACATTTATTTATGCCTGGAAAACATAAGAATATTTAACAATTAACAGAAGAAAGTACTTCACTTAAGTGGCCCAACACATGAATCCTGAAATATGATGCTTTATTCCTTGAAATCTAGTCCGCTGTCTTGAAACTTGGTACAAAATCCTTCAAGTACAAAAATATTGACTATAGAAATCTTCAGTAATTTATTCCACAATAATACTTCTAAGAGTGAATTATTTATACAAAAAGTATTACAAAATATCCTAGAAAAATATAGGAATTTTCTAAGGAAAATAAAATATCTATTACAAAAAGATAGTGATACCTTAATAAAAAATTTGCAAGCTTCATAACGAAGTGCTTTTAACAAATTCTGATATAACTATTCCTGATTTCACATTTAAATTTGAAACACATTTATGTATGAATGGAAAACATAAGAATATTTAACAATTAACAGAAGAAAGTACTTCACTTAAGTGGCCCAACACATGAATCATGAAATATGATGTTTTATTCCTTGAAATCCAGCCTGCTGTCTTGAAACTTGGTACAAAATCCTTCAGGTATAGAAATATTGACTATAGAAATCTTCAGAAATTTATTCCATAATAATACTTCAAAGAGTGAAGTATTTAAACAAAAAGTGTTACAAAATATCCTAGAAAAATCATAGGAATTTTCTAAGGAAAATAAAATATCTATTACAAAAAGATAGTGATAGCTTCATAACAAATTTGCAAGTCGTCCTGCTTATTCAAATAAAATATCTATCTTGTTGGACTTAGGCTGGAGCTGGCTATTTGAGGTGTCTTCACTGCTGGCATTTGATATTTATTCAGTTTTGAAACTTTATCTTCTTATCTGATACTCTTTTTCCGATACACTTTTAATCATTGATACTCTTTAACCATCTGATACACTTTATCTTGCTGTTTTGACTGTTTTACTGCTGTAAAATCTGTTTTTACTGTGTAAAAACAACACCTTTTTTTTCATGATATTTTACTATAAATTGACTTTTACAGTAAATCAGTGACTTGTTGCCAAAATTCCTCTTCAGGTAACTTAATCTTAGTGATTTTTCTAAAATTCTCATCAGCCTCTGTGTACCTAACAAATGTAGGCTTGACTACAAAGATATGTTTTATCTCATGCTGTAAATAAAACAAATCTTCAACACTTTTGTGCAATACTTTTCCTGTAAGTACTCCTTACCATTCTGATTTACTAATCTGCTCTTTAGCATGATCCTTGATCTTCTTATTTTAATCTTCTTGTTGCATTAATTTGTCATTAAGGAAAAGGATGTTTGGCAATCCTTTTTGTCTCAAGATTTAAAATTTAACCATAAATCTGGTTATGGCTATATCCATATTGTGACATTTTTCTTCAAGCTGCTCCATCATGTTTTTCTTTGTAATTACCTTTCTCACCTCAAGAATTGTTTCAGTTTTGTCAGTGTTATGAAGGTAAATCCTCTCTGCGGACATAGACGATCCATCTAGCCCTAGGGTGGGTCTAGTAATAAAAGGACATGCTAAAGTATTGCTTCCTAGTTAATGAATGAACAAAAGACATGGTAGATTAACCTACCTTGAATCCAATGCTGTTGTCATTGCAAAAAGAGTAATGGCCTCTTGCCCCTGCCTTGGAACTTCACAATCCGTTCGCTGTCACGTTCAGATACCTGCACATGGGACAAAGAACAAGAACAACATTTGACAGAATAGTTTCACTCATAACTATTAGCCAGTCAAAGAGGGATAAATATATCACATCAAATAAACATCACAACACAATAGTGGAACCAAATAGTAGTCATGTATATAAATGAATAGAAGGAAGAGTAAAACCGATGCGTTGACGTCGTAGTCTCCTCCAGTGGGGTTTAGGTGAAGCGTGTCTCAAATGTTCATCAGGGAATTCGGACGGGATGAAGGCATGGACTCAAGTTCTCTTAGAAGTCATCGACTCAAGCTTCCTCAACATAATTCCTTCTTATTGTATCTTCTCTAATAGATTAGATATAGTATGTATAATTCTCCTAGTTCAGCTAGCTAGCACTAAGAGAGGTAGCTTCTTTTATAGAGGAAAAGGAGGAGGTTGGGATCCCTACAAAGGTGGGAGGGAGTCCTATCCTTTAGGAGCGTTCCAAGGGAGGTGGAAACTACTAACTAAAGGAAGGAGTCCGTGGTTGTTTCAGTTCAACCACTCCCAATGACTCATCCTCTAGGTGGTTGGAATAGAACCTCTGCTTCTATTTTTAAAAAACATTCCATAAACAGCTTGGTGCAGGTGTCTAACTGTCATAAAGCGCTCACTGGCGTGGGCTTAGTGTTAAATTTCTTGGTCGGCGCGAGGGTGTAACTGGCTACTCGCGCCAAGGCAAAAATAGGGATTTTTATAGCTTTGCTGAAGGAAATGTCAACAAGAAGAATGTTACTTTCATCAAAAGGGATGCAAGGATGGTATTTGCAAGGCATGAAACTGCTTATTGGTCATAGAAACAACCCTCCAATGTGCGAGTTGGGGATTGCAGGGACAGTGACAAAATGCTGTGTAACAGATACCTCCTAAAGCATGAAGTCCGAGGGAGAGGGAGGGATGAAATACTTTATGAGAACACGTTCGAACCAAACACCGCTGTTAGAAGACCTGCAATTACAAATACAACTGATATATGTGATACATGGATCATGTGGCATGGGCGCAACCATCCATAATAGAGTATATAAAAACTGAAATCCGAGGTATGGAAGCAGCCATCCAGCAGCAAGGATCAATAAATAGACTCAGGTATGGTCGCAACCATCCAATCAAAAGAGTCATGCAATAAGTCATAATAATGCACAAAAATCCGCAACCATCCAATCAAAAGAGTCATGCAATAAGTCATAATAATCCACAAAAATCCATAGCCTAGATTTCATTAGACAAAATCCAGGGTCTTGCACTCCATCTCGACCCAAACAAGTACAATTTCGAGCATGCGAATATATGAGTCGAAGTCAAACATGCAAGAAAATCGTCTAATTACCAGCCAATGATGAAAGCTGTTAACAGATGCGAGAGAAACCATCAATGATGACGATGGCCCTCAAGGTACAAAAGGTACGATCTACGGAATGTGAACAATGATCTGACGTCGAACATCCGCATAATCACTCGATCGAAGGCCAATGATGTGAACCTTGTGTCGAATGCGAAAAACCTGCCATTGTGGCATGCAGGCTCCAAGGTACCAGAAGGGTGTCTCTAGATCAAATTCCTTGATAATGCGCTGAAGTCGACAGGAAGTGACCTGGTCAAAGGAGGGCCATAATGTTTCCCACATCATCGACACGAGACAGAGGAATATGATGAAAGTGAATCAGGACCAACAGGAAATCAAAGGAAGGTTGACAACTGCAGAGGCAAACTTTTCTTGAGCATATCAGTAGCACGACACTGGATTTGGCAGTATTTGACATCAAAGGATATGAGGTCATGACGACGTGGAAAAGAGCAGATGAGAGGTCAAAAGAAATTACCCAAACCCATGGAGGAAAAAATGACGAAATGAGATGTCCCCCACCATTTCTGGCGAGTACCCCAATTATTTTTTAAAACAAGCTTGAAGGGGATAGCATATGCTTGTGCTGTGAGTTTTTCCTTTGGACAAATCAAACCTAGTACATTTAACGAGCCCTAGGAAGGAGGAACTCAAATAACGTCATGGTGACGAAGTCCGTTTTCATCAGGGTTTAACGAGTCTGACAAAGGACGAACTCGACATATTTTCATGTTTAGAGAGTTTGAAAAGAAGGCATAAAAGAAAACTCCAGCAGTCCCTTTTCGTAGGTATTCTCACAAATCGGAAAAGGTATAAAATTGTGTCCAAGAGAATCTCTTTGTCGCGATAGGATAAGGTATTCTTTTTTCGTAAATAATCCATCGTAGCCCGAAAAATGGTTAAACGTATACTGGGTAGATATCGTTTTGCAGCCATTTAACGAGTTCAAAATGACAAGAATCTCGGCAATCTTTTCAATTTTAGAGAGTCAGAAAAGAGCTAAAAGATGACTCCAGTAGTGAATTTTTCGTGTTTTTACCGAGTCCGAAAAATTATAAAATATAACTCATTACTTCATCATGGTCGCATAAAAACTTGTTGCTGCACAAGAGGCATGTGTAAAACCCATTTCTCGAAAAAATAATAATCGAAAAAGCATGTCTTAAAACCTAATTAGGGTTGTGAAAATTTTATAAAATGCCGAAAATGGTAAAAATTAATTACTTTTCACTTTTTACCTCTTGTGGAGCAATAGTTACCCATTTCACTATGCAATCTTGCAGCGACGATAGCGGCCAATCCAGCAAACCAATCTCAAATCCGTCAACTCCAAGTAAGATTCGAGATCCACCTCGTCATTTTAAGTCATTTCTCAAGATCTGTAGTTTTCAATTTTGAATTTTGGGGAACGAAATGCAAAAAATAGGGCATGGTGGTTGGCGCGGGTTTCGAGCACAGAGTCGCGCCAACCGCCCAATTTTTTACACTAGGGCACACCCATTGGTGCAAACCATTTCTAGGAAAAATGCTGATCAAATTTCCCAATTAATCACAAATTTAAGGTTCAAAATTGTTAATACCACTCATATGAATGTGTTTGCAGGCAGAAAGAGGCAAAATGGTTATCGAATGGAAAGAACAGAAACATAGCGAAGAAGATGAGGTGGCCATGGAAAATGAGGGAGTCATGCAAGCTCTCAGAAATTGCGGTTTGAAAGAATTCTTCTTAACGCCATGTCTCCGAGCCCAACCAGAGTTATTACAGTATCTGGTCAGCATATGGGACAAAGATCAAGAGAAGTTCATCCTTCGGGATCAAGAACTTGAGTTTGAAGTTTCTGACGTGTATTTCATCACAGGATTATCGTGGAGGGGAGTAGCACCAATCCTAACCGGCTCCCAGCCTTGCATGGAAAACATGTCCATGGTGATAGACATGGTATGTCCAGGAGCACGAAAGGGATCAGGTAGTGGGAAATTTGATATCCAAACTATCCTAGATTTGACACTACGAGTGGTGCTACATACCATCACACGAGCTGCAGGGACATAAGCACCGCACGAAGCAACAAAGACAATTGCTTCTTGCTGTAGACTTCTTGGCATCGACCATATACAACTGGGTAGAGGCCGTGACAATAAACATGAAGCGCTAGCTAACAAAATGCAAGAAGTCCAAATTGAAACAATTTGGTTATGGATCCATTCTGATATCGCTCTTATTCGACTGAAAACAAAGACAATTACTTCTTGGTGGAGACTGCTTGGCACCGACCATCTACAATTGGGTAGAGGCCATGACAATAAACATGAAGTGCCAACTAAAAAAATGCAAAAAGTCCAAATTGAAACAATTTGGTTATGGATCCATTC
This sequence comes from Pinus albicaulis, assembly GCA_034641835.2. Lineage (NCBI taxonomy): Eukaryota > Viridiplantae > Streptophyta > Pinopsida > Pinales > Pinaceae > Pinus > Pinus albicaulis. Next base: position 20,301,904 of record MU968363.1, read on the forward strand.
TGGTATCACCCTTCTTGGAACGACTACCCATTTTTCAGTGACAAGAGGTCATAGTCCCGACACCACCAGTGAGAGAACCATGGATGGCCCAATGGGCAGCATTGATGCCAAGGGAAGGGGGCGATCAACAGATGTCTTGGAGACCGAAATTCTTTGATTGGCTTCGCTGACAACTGATTGTCGTGGAGGAATGGCCCTACTCTGGTACTGATTTCATTGATGATCCGGACCTCCCACTCTCGGAGGGAGAGGATTGGGATGAAGATTTAGGTAAGACTCATTTTTAAGTTTTATGAGTATTATGATTTTTTTATATATGCGTGTTCTGATGTTAAATCCATGTGATGCAGATGTTGGCCTAGAGAGACCCGCCGGCATGTCACCGATAGGGAGGCGAATCCCTTGCGATTTCGACCCTCAAGGTGAGGGCGGCGAGGAAGATGAAATAGTGCACAATCTGGAGGGAATCACACGAGGAGTCCCAGATTATGCAGTTTTGACGATGTTCCTCGCGCCTACCAGAGACATACCGTAGGGGTGCCCAGCTGAATTCACCACTTGCTGAGGCGGCTTGTACGGGCAGTGACATGTTATCACGAGCACCATGCTGATTAGACGCCTAGGTTTTATTTTATCTGCAAATTTTTGAGAGACGTGATGTCTCAGGATGTAACAGAAACACACATATATTTTTTGAAGTTATGATGCACACGGCTGCAAACATGCGATATATATATATATATATATATATATATACACACACACACACACACACATCTATTTTCCTACATGGATCTTTTACATATGATGATGGTTTTACAAATTACGCAAATGTCTATCTAATACAATGTTAACCATTGTATTAGTTAATGTGTTGATTTGTCTAGGAATATGTCGATATGTGATAAAATCAAAATGTCTTTCCAACAGAAGAATACGTAAATAAAATCTCAAAATGTGCGGATTTCTAACTGAATAATGATTATTGAGTTGTAGAATGACAAGCTGTGAATCTAGATTTACAAGAAATGTGCATATGCCGAGATTGATCACCTCGGTTAATAGCTCAATGATAGCGCTATATTCAACGACATTGTTTGTAGTTCGTCCTAGACAAATACCTTGTAGATCTATCAACTCACCAATAAGATCATAAATTACCCAAGCTGCTGAAGACAAATTCCTGGTACTGCAGGAAGCTGTTGATCAGCGGTTGTCATTGATGTCAACCCAAGCAGCACCAAGGGGCTAACCCAATATTTCATGGGAATTTTGACCTACCAAATTAATATATTTTGAGTCAATAATGCGTTTGATGGTTTCTACTTGTCGATATGTTTCCTTTGATATATGGCACGCCATGTAATTCTTCACAGTTTGAGAGATATTCATGTTTGAATTTTGTACCCCCAGTTAGTGGGCTAAAACCCCATGGGGTTGGGGCATGGGTCATTGAAAATTCATAATTAATATTTTTGAAGCTCCTAAAATTCCTCCCACGTTCACTTTATGAAGCCCCTCTCAACTTAAGCATTTATATAAATTGTGATCTTCATTTCCTTCTTAGGCAAGGGATTTCGCCATCTGAAATAGGTCATCGTGGAATTTTCGCTCTAATTTTTTTTCTACAAAGGTTTAGAAGCTGAAATTTTTATGCGGCGAAGCCGAAATTCTAAGGAAGCTGCTGTAAACATTTCAGATCAAGGTGCGCAATATTTTTGGAGATATGATCTGTGGAAGTCAGGGTTTTTTCAAGTTCCTGAAATTCATCTCAAAGAAGTGACCTTGGTAAATTCGTCATAACTCTCTCTCTGAGTATTGGATTGGAATTCTGTAAAAACTGGTAGACAGTGCACAACATGTAGTTTTCGCTCTATCAATTTTAGAGCCAAATGAAGAAATAGTGACACGTGGCATGCCGTACAAGTGCGCTCTACTAAAAAAATCCATAATTAGGGCATTGTGAGAGATTGGGTATAACTCTCTCTTGAAGAATCCAAATTGGGTGACCTGTGGCATTGGAAAGATGACTCAGAGGACTACTACATGACCGAAAATCAGATATTGAGGATCTGAAATAACAGAGATACACCAGATTCAATATCGAGCTCCTAGAAGGCAAAGAAAAAGCTAGATCATGTGTTGTCAAGGGTTGCATAGGACCAGAATTTCTATGGCAGCAAAGCAAATCAAGGTGCAACAGAAGGTAGCATGACAAGAGCAGCAACCAAGGTGCATAACAGCAACAAGAAGTTCATCATATGAAGTTTTCAAGTGGGCAGCACTGCATACAATCATTGTAAAGGTATCATTGTACTAAGTCATTATAAATACATTATTGTAAAAATTGTACTAGTGTCTATCTGCCAAGGGTTGAAGAGGCAGTGTTGGGAGGTCTAGGATCATCATTAGGTGGTTGTGTCAAAGTTGGGGTTATGGTCTAGTATATATTCTTCTTCTACATCATTCTATATCATTGTAAAGTGGACCATTTTCCTTGGTACGGGAGTCTATTCTTATTTTATTCTTCTATAGGGTGGTAGGGTGGTGTTAGGGTGAGTTGTAGCTCATTGGGTGTTGGGGCATCCGTTCAGTTGACTATTGAAGAATCTTGGGCGTTGGAGTGTCCATCTAATGGGAGCTAGATAAGAATGATTTTCTAGATTCTAGGAAGTTGGAGCTTTATTTTCAATTGGAGTTGAATATTAAAGAATTATTAGAAAAGCATTAGGTGGTTTTTGTCCCAGAGTGGGTTTCCACCTTAGAAACTATGTGCATTTGTGTTTCTCTTGTTTGTTGCTATCATTGTACAAACACTGATAATAATTGAAGATTAACTAATGCTCTAATTGAAAGGAATACTGATTCACCCTCCCCCCCTCTCAGTATTTCCAACAGAAGAACCATTCACGAAACCGACATAAGGGGTAATAGACATTTGCACAATAAGAAAGACCCAATAAGCAGGAAAATACTCACAAAGAACACCAAACCAAAACATGTACTGAAATGAAAACAACACCTATGTACACCTATTATGCATGAATGACTCACGCATAATATTTTTTGAGATACAACCCATTTCTGGGCTGTTCAAGAGGATGACCTTCGTAATCAATAAGCTCATAGGCCCCATTCTGCAACACACGTTTAATGATGTAGGGCCCATGCCACATAGGTTGAAATTTTCCTGCCCCCAGCTTATCATGAGCGTGGTCATACAGGAGGACGAGATCTCCTTTGATGAAAGAACGAGGGGAAACTAACTGATCAAAATGAGCTTTGACCCGCTTTTTTTGTGCTTCAATAACAATAGCAACAAAGTGGCGGGTTTCATCCAACCTTTCTAAATAAAGGAGATGCTCATCTTCTGGCGAAGTATTCGGCAGTAATTCAACAACCAACTTGAGCGAAGGTATTTTATATTCAACCGAGATAGTAGCTTCCAGGCCATAAACTAATTGGAAATGAGTGAACCCGGTTGCGTTCTTAACTGAGGTTCGGTACACCCAAAGAGTTGAAAATAACATGAGATGCCAATTGGATTTGTGGATCTCAATTGTATGTTGAAGCATAGTGACAAGAAATTTGTTCACAGCTTCAACCTGGCCATTGGATTGAGGGTAGTACAACATTGAGCTGTCGTGATGAAGACCCAACTTAGAATTCAATTTCGCCACCATTTAATGCTGAAAATGGGAACCATGATCAGTAATGATGGCTTGAGGGACACCAAACCTAGCAATAATGTGATTGAAAATGAACCGAGCAGCTTTCTTACTGCCAGCTGCAAGTGTAGGCATTGCTTTGGCCCATTTGGTGAAGTAGTCCATGGTTACGATAATATAAGCATGCCCCCGGGCCGAGTGAGGGTTACACGTCATAAAATCGATGCCCCACTTCGCAAAGGGACCAATAGTAATGACAGGATGAAGAGGAACAGGTGGCGCATGCAACTTGCGTTGATAAATCTGGAAATCATGGCAATTAAGAACTGCGACAATACAATCCTTGAAAATGGAAGGCCAAAAATAACTAGCACAAAGAATCTTCTGTGCAGTAGGATAACCAGACATATGACTTACATAGGTGCCACTGTTACAATCATTCAGAGCTTTCTCAGCTTCCTCGAGAGTCAAACATCGCCAGAGTATGGAATCAACTCCAACATAATGGAGAGTATCTCCAACTATACGATAGGGTTGCGACTGATGGTGGATCTGTCGGCGGGCATCCTTTGTCAACTCAGATATAAAAAATGAAGTCTTGAGATAAACGATGATATCACTGTACCAAGGATTGAGGGTGCTAATCAAGAAAAGCGAATCGTCTCGAATGGATTCCTCATAATGAGAAGGAGCGGAGTTGGAAGAGAGAGAACAAAGTAAATCAACAAAGACCAATGATTTTTTAGACCTGGTAGCAGTAAATTCCAAATCAAACTCTCAGAGGATAACAATCCACTTTGAGTATTCCCCCCCAACAATTGTTGAGACAAGATGTAGGTAATGGGGTTGCATTCAGAAATCACCGTCATTGTACACAAAAGAATATAATGACGGAAACGTTGAATGGCTTGAACAACAACCAATGCTAACTTCTCGACATGAGAATAGCGCGTTTTGGTGTCGAAAAGGTTACGAGACAAGTAATGAATAACATGCTCATGACCGTAATCATCGTCTTGTACCAAAACCATAGCAATCGTGCTGAAAGCGTCAGCTAAATAAAAGGAAAAATCACGATGATAATTGGGAGGGCAGAGGAGAGGAGCATTGACCAAAAATGTTTCCAACACATCAAAATATTTCTAAGCGATCTCATCCCAATGAAAAGGAACGCCTTGCTTTAACAATCATGTGAATCCTTTAGCTACTTGGGCATAGTTAGGTATAAAACGGCGTAGAAAATTAGCTTTCCCTTGTAAACTCTGCAACTGATGTAATGAGGAAGGAGAGGGGAGATTGATAATAGCCTCAACCTTGAGAGGATCCAGGAGAATTCCTTCTTTAGAAACGATAAACCCTAAGAGTCTACCGGAATCGATGCAGAAGACACACTTGTGTGGATTAAGCCGAATGTTATAGTTTCTACAATGAAGAAAAACTTGACGAAGATGGTTAGGATGATCTCTACGCTTAGCTGAATGAGCCGGAAGGTCATCAAGATAAGGCTGAATGATGTATCATGAAATGAACAAGACATTGCACATTGAAAGGTGGCCCTGACATTCTTCAAACCAAAATGAAGCTTCTTATATGCAAAGGTGCCCCAGGGACAGATAAAGGAAATCTTGTGTTGATCAGTCGAGATAATGTTAATCTGATTATAACCCGAAAAATCGTCTATAAGGGAAAAACTCTTGCTCTCAACACAGTCGTCAATGATTTGATCGATGAAGGGAGTAGGATAATTATCCTTAGGACAGGCTCGATTGATATCACGATAGTCAACACAGACACAAATAGTGCCCTGTTTCTTATATACAGGAACAATATTAGAGACCCATGCTGTCAATGGAATTGGATAAATGAAACCAGCTCTTAGAAGATTTTCCACTTCGGCCTTAATGGTAGCAGCTTTCCTAGGATGCACTAGACGAAGACACTGACGAACAATTTTCGAACCAGGGTAAGTAGGAATTTCATGTACCACGATGCTAGGATCAATGCCGGGCATTTCTTTGTAGGACCATGCAAATACATCATGAAATTTGCGAAAAAGGAAAGTATAGACTTTCACTTCATCAAAACAACAAGTAACCCCAATATGGATGTTCTCGACAATTCTCAGTTTAATGGAAATGTCGATAGGAATCATCTGAGTAATGTTACTCAAGTTACCTTCCGAAAAAACTTCATGGACTTGAACAATTGTTTGAAGTGGAGGAGAAGGAACCTGAGCGGAAAATCACTCAAGACAGGTAGAAATGGCCTCGAGACTTGGTAGAAATGAGGAACGATGATGACCATCATCCCACGGTAGATCGTCGAGAGACAGGGTTTCCACGATATCTTCATCGGAAGGAAACACCTCTTTCAAAGGATTTGGTGAATCAAAATCACCAAGCCAAGGGGATTGAGAATAGACGTCAAGAGTCACGCTCGAAGGAGCAAAATTAGAGGATGGAGTGCCTGATGCAGCAATGAGTTCACAATAATCAATTTCAACCGGACTCAACAGCATCGAATCTCCTAACGAAACGATCTGTTTAGGAGAAGGGATAACCCAGGGGTCATTAGCATGAGAAATCATATTGACTTGAACAATATTCAGTGGTGGAAGGGGAAAAATACCCATGAGGACAGGGTCCTTGAAAATGCCTGGCCCAACGCTCTCATAGGGAGTAGGAATCTTATCCACATACAGAACGTTGTTCTCAGAAGAGGAAGTGAAGAACGACAACTGATTGAAAGTAATAATCTTTCCTTCGTGCGGGAACTTCAAAACACGAAAGAGAGTGGATGAAACACACATCATGAAGTGAGTCCAACTACGTCTGAGGAGAAGATTATAATTGAGTTTAGCATCAATGACTTCGACCTCAACATTAAATGTCTTCCCTTCCAATGTGATCGGTAAACTAGCGAGAACACCAAGAGGTTTAGATTCCCTTCCATCAAATGCTTCAAGGGCATTAGGTGAAGAAGTGAGAGCTGGAGAACCAATGGCTTTTCAGAAAGTAGATGACATAACACAGGTGGATGCACCCTTGTCCACAACAGCCCGGTGAATATTCAAACCATTAATACCAACTTGAATGATGAGCGCCATTTGGTGCGGGAGTCGCGGGACGAAATTATCTAAATCGAAAGTGAGAAGGATAGTGTCGGCAGGATCGAACCCACCTATCACAGATAGCAAAGCCTTCCGTTGCGATGGACAACTCTAAAGCACTTCTAACGCAGACATCGTGGATGGCGCCTAAGCCAAATCCTCAACAATATTGTAATGTTGAGCGGCACGGGTGTTAGGATTACATGAAGACTTATGGAGAATGCCATTGGAAGGCGACTGTACAACCGAATCGACGCTAGGCCATTCAATCTCAAGAGAGCCAGAAGCAGGTGGAGGAGGAGGAGAACCATTAGCGATCTCCTTCCCCGCTGCCTGACGTGAACTAGAATAATCTTTTGATCGAGTAGCAATGGAAACGGGTGCAGAACCGGTCATCATAAACACTTGAGAACCAGATGGGGCAGAGGACTGAGGGTGCTCTACCATCTGGGTTTGTTGAGGGAAAGGTTCTTTAAGAATGGTCGGAGCTCCTTGGGTGCCTTTGAGTAATCGACTCACTTCAGACCATCGAGGAAAGTCTTTGGTGAAGTGCTCATCATCACAAATCAAACAAGGATACTTTGGTTTGCATTGAGAACTATCATTAGAACGAGTTTTTGGAGAATCCTATTTCGAGGTATCAGCTTTGGCCTTACCTTTACCCTTCTTCTTACCTTTGGAAGTGCTATCTGTAGGATTGGCCTAAACGACATTCACTTTGGCGGGTTTTCCAGAATTCGAAGTTGACTAAGAAGCTACATTATTGGAAGCAGTAGACTTCTGCTTCCCAGAGTTGGATGAAGGAGACTTCTAAGAAGTCTGCAATACAGAACCAATAATACCATCAATGAATGGAGTCGTTGGTGGTTTAGAAGTTCCAGGTCGACGAGCATCAGGAAAGATGTCATATAAAGCGCCAGACTGAGGGTACATGAGATCAAGGTATTGGGCGTAAGCAATGGCTTGTTCCTCGGTTACACATGCCCCCATAGCTATGTTTTTTGCAATCTGATTGACAAAGGAGGTAGTGAACCAATGAGTCAAAAGTTGATCAGGTATCTCAAATTTGATCATGCGACGACGACGCTACCACTCATGAATATGATCCGAGATATGAGTAGCTTGGTCCTATTTCAAAGAAGTGAGGAGATGCGTCCTGGTCTCATAGTGGATCGATAACAGAAAATGTGTAAGGAACGCCATGGCCAAAGAATTGAAATCTTAGAAAACTCCACAAGACAACTCAATGTACCACTTTGCAGCGGCACCAGTAAGAGTTCGCTGGAAAAGACGAAGATGAATAGAATCGTCAACTAAATAATTAGAATAATACCACAAGTGGTATGTCATAACATTCATTTTGGGGTCTTCACCAGGTTTACCCTCAAATTTTGGACAATCACCAGGAATCTTTGTTGGAACCAGAGGCCAATATTGATTATGAATAATAGGATCATTTGTCAACTTTGACACATCGGGTAATTCCAACGTAGCAAGAAAAAATAATTGAGTATTAAAAGTCATCGGAGGTCTTTGATAAGGACCTGTGTGTACACTTGACCCAGTCCGAGTGGGATTCTATCCCCATACATTCTGTCCCGAAGAATTCAGATCATAGGGATTATATGTAGGATAATTCAGTTGATACTGGCGTTGAGGACCAGGATATTGAGTCGAAGTAGACCACTGAGGTCCTTGCTGAGTAGCATAAAGATTCTGCTACAGAATGTAAGCATGACTTTGAGGTTGTTGATACACAGGTTCATGTTGAGGTTGTTGATACATAGGTTGATGTTGAGGGTAAGGAATCTGAGGTGCGCTATATACTGGTTGATGTTGAGGGTATGGAATTTTGGGTGCGCTATATACCGGTTGATGTGAAGCTTGAGGGTAATAAGCGCCCTGCGGTTGTGCAGGTTGACCTTGCAGAGCAGGTTGAGCAGGTTGCTGAGCAGGGTAAACAGGTAAAACTGGCTGCAGAAACGAAGGAATCTACTGGTGGGGAGGTTGCAACGGCTACTGAGCTGGTTGAACCGGCTGTTGAATTGGTTATTGAGGGTCACCAGGTTGACTTTGTGGTAAAAGTTGGCCTGATGGTTGAGACGGTCCAGGATGTCCCTGATGACCAGGTTGACCTGGAGAAGGACCGTAGGATTGTCTTGGTTGCACAATATTTGGGCCATACTGAATGTGTGGCTGTGATTGAGGTGCAACAGGTTGTCCTTGTGGTGGATAAAATTTCCCCCTAAGACCAAAAGATGATCTAGGTTGAATCAAAGGTTGACCCGAGAGACCAGAGGTTTGTCCATGTTGGACCAAAGGTTGTCATTATGGATCATATGGTTGTCCCTGTGGACCAAAAGCAGGGCCTTGCTGAGCTGAAGGTTGTCCCTGAGAGAGTTTTCCTTGTAAGCCAGAGGGTTGCACAAGCAAAGTAGGTCCCAAATGAGTAACAGACTGATAAGGATAATAAATGACCTGATAAGGATCAATAGGAGGCAAATAAACTGGATTCCCATGCTCATCATAATGGTGCGGATATACATACACGGGATTACCAACAACATCATAGTGATGGAAATGAGGATATCTAGGAGCTTGAGACTGCTGAGAACCCTAAGAAGTCTGTTGATGAAGAGACAATAGATACTCCTCGAAATTAAGACCGCCAGGAATCGCGGGAGTAGTGGAAAATGAACTAGAAGGCACACAGACTGTAAGTTGGACTGGAATAGATGTAACTGTTAGTGTTCCGTGATTTTGCTGATTGGCAAGCCAAGTGACAGCATAACATAAACCAATCTTTGGAGCCGAAGGACCTAGCCACCTTGGACTCAGAAATGGTTCTCTCTATTTGTGTAAGGGATATCTGTGTGTTTGCTTCTTGTATTTTAGATTTTAGGCTAGTTATGAAGTAGGTTTTTGGTTTTGTTTTTAGGTTTTGTGAGGGATGAACTGATCAAAGACTAAGATAGATAAGAAGATTGTCAGATTAACTGGGCTATGGGGTTGAAAAGGTCAAGAAAGCTTTCAGATGGTGATACAAGGTTGTTGAAGGGCCGATTTGATCGAGGTAAAAATGATATTTGGGTAAAATGGAGTGGGATGGACACTAAATTTGTGAAAAACAAAAGATTTCAAACATAAATAGTTCAATAGCTAACATAAACATGGTAGGGCTAACCATTAATCATGAGAAATGTAACTATAAACTGATCAATGCATAGAAATAAACATTAAAGCAATACATAGAGATATATGACTCTCTAACTTTAGGAAATTTCTATTAAACTTTGGGGAAATACAATTAACACAAACAAACAACTCAAATCACTATGAGGAAATGCCTAAGCATAGTATTTCAAACTATTGGGCACTTTGAAGCAAGATTGCATAGTTTTAGGCAAAGGGCAAGATCAGTACAAGACCTCATTGGTTCAACAAATGACAATTAAACAATTAAATAAATGTTTCAGAGGTGGAGCTATGACTAACCACGAGTAAGCAGGGCATATCATGAATCATACTTAGCATGCATAAAACCATAAATGAAACAAGCAAACAATTTCTTCAGTTATCAACGAGCAATCAATGAATCTTTGATATGACTAAGAAGGAAGAAAACATAGAAGCTATAAAGAAACAGGAAATTTGAGGTGCCTCCAAAGGCATGTCTCAAATCTATTCTCTACTGTCTTATAGAAAGCAAGAACATGGCAAATGAATGAAAACTAAGAAGCATAACATAGAGGGACACTATACCATTTTACCAAGTTAAGGAATCCAACAACAGTCCTCTTTCATCATCCAAAAACATTCAAGAAACTATCCAATGCATGAGAAAAATGTTTCTTCCAAGCTTGTATAACCATATATATTACTTCTATTCATCAAGTTCAGACTCATTTACAATTAATTCTCTTGGAATATATAGGCCAAGATGAGGGAAAACCTCCTAGTGCAACTTGCAATCTCATTGGCCCATAAAAAATATCTGATTTTGTCATTGAGGCTTTGCAAAGTCCAAGGCACAAAATATCTAATAAAATATATAAAAAATTCTAAAAAAGGAAAATATATTGACTTTTCATAACTAATCATGCCCAAAAATAGCTAAACGCACATGAGGAAAAGTCACTTTAGAAAAGTACATTTTTCACAAAAATACTTAAGAAATATATTAGCAGAAAGTCCTCTGTCTTGCTGGCAACTTTTGGAGACCTTACCGATGTCGAAATGAGGCCCGTGACCACTTGTTGGAAAGCTCTGAATGTCTATTTTCTGAAAATGCTTAGTTTTATCCAAACTGATCACCGGAAGTCTGTTAAACGCTGACCTGTGTGTAGAAACCCAAAAAATAGACTTTGCTGATAAACGTGGAAGAGTGTGGAAAAAGTGAGTGTTTTTCGCCATTTTGGGGGAGAAAATCATCTTCAAACGATCTGAAAATCGCTGAGTAGATTCCGCTGAAATTATGGCATCCAATGATACCATTTTCATCCTTTGAGGATGTCCCAAACAGAAATTTCGATGCCCATGATTTTTAGCCAAAAGCCCAAAAATGACAAAAAACCAAAACTTGTTAAATTTCGCCCAATTTTGGCGAGCATGACCCTCAAGGGTTTTCAGAAACATGCTGAGAATATGAGGCCAAAATTTGGAGCTTTAAGGTGTCTTTCTTCATTTTTGGTGCCGGGCGCCTCCTTTGAGCTTCCTTGAGTTTTTCCTGTGTGGCCTTCAATTTCCGTAAGGTGAACTGATTAAGCTTCTTATAGTGCCCAGTCATCCTCCTTTGAAGGTCCAAATCTCTATTGGCCTTTTCCAAATTCTTCTCCAAGTGATCATTCACCCTCTCAAGCCATGCTTCTCGATTTTTCTTTATCTCTTGGGTGAACAAAGTAGTGAGAGGAAAATATTGGAGAAGGGCAGCTTCTTCCTCCTTTTGTTTCTCAAGGGCTCTTCTGAGTCCCATGGTCCTTGGCCTCTTTCTCCTTGGTTGATCTTCATCTTTGATATCATTGAACTCGCCCATGAGTTCTTCCAATTTAATTTGCACCTTGGAGGCCTCTTTTTTATATTTGATGGCCCGTGTCTCATATACCGCCATGTGGACACTCATTTGTTTATTTTGTGTTTGCAAGAAGTGGTTGAAGTTTCTAGACCTCTCTAGATCCGACCTCAAAGCATCAATTTGTTTTTCTCTATTGATCAAGAGAGATTCTAGGATTCGGGCCTCATTGTCGCTATCATCACTTTGGATTTGAATTATGTCAAAGTCCCTTTCCTTCTCATGGCTGCTTTCTTCTTTCTCCTTTCCCTTGCTTTGGGTAGTCTTCTTGGTCTTCCTCCTCTTGGGTAATTTGACAATGGGTTGCTTGGAAAATTGCCCCTTGCTTCGGAGGGCCCTAGTGACATTTGGAGTTATAGTTTGAGGCACCCTTTTCCTTGATGTCCGGGGCTTGGCCACTTTTGGAGAAGAAAGCATGGCCCCTTTCCTGGGAGAGGCAGCTAGCACATGCTCTATTGGATCTTTTCCCTTGTTACTTCCATCATCATCTTTGCCACTGTTTTGAGTTTCCTCATGAATGCTTTGACTGTCCTCTTGCATGTCTTTTTAAGGGCTGCTGTCTTTACTCTTGTCCTTGCTTTCTTTAGGACTTTGAGGCTCTGTCTCTTAAATGTTTTGGGCTTCATATTCATCTTTTTTGCTGCTGTGAGGGCTACCAATATCCTCATCAAACTGTTCAATTTCCTCATCATCTCCCTCCTCACTGTTTTTCTCTTTTTCATGGCACTGCCCTTCCTCACTGTGCTCTTTTTCACCTTGCTGCCCTTCTTCATCAAGCTCTTCTTCACCTTTCTGCCCTTCTTCATCATGCTGCCCTTCTTCATCATGCTGTTTTTCATCATGTTGCTCTTCTTCCTCATCATGCTCTTCTTCTTGTTCAATCATGGGAAATTTGAGCTTCTTGGGAATGGGCTTACTTGAAGAAGGCGAAGGATGGTGAGTGGAAGGTGAAGGAGATGCATGGAATGAATGAACAGTGGCGAAATCTGGATGTGCAATGAAAGTGTCCCAAGAGATTCTCTTCTTCTCAAGCTGATGAAGAATGACAACCTTGATGAGGGAATGATGGAAAAGACAAGCTGACTTCTTAGAAGGAGGTCTTTTTTGAATAGTGGAGGCCATCTTTTCAATACTTCTATGGAGGAAGAAGGGGAGATTTAACAATTTGGCTCTTGTGAAATACATGAGCAACTGGACATGGTAAGCATAGAACCGGGAGAACCTTCCCTCGCATGTGAAATATTTCATGATTATCTTCATGAGGGGAGCATAACTAGTCAATAGATATGATAAAGGAAAGATGAATGGACATGTATCCCAATGCTCAGGCTTCAAAAATGGTTTGTACTATTCTAAGTCTAGGTGGCTTTGTTTAAACCATTTCTCTCCGACATAAGGGATTTTGGTGGCTTTGGAAATGGATCTAGGAGAGAACTTGAAATCCAACCTTGCCAGCTGAAAGTGTTTCCATTGAAATCTCAAAGCACAAATATGTGTCAAGGGGAGATAGCTTTTAACCTCCTGCACCCTTTGACAAAACTCTAGACATCCAACTTCATGAAAGTTGAACATGACTGATGGATGAGCATTTACCTCTTCAGTTGAAACAGGTTCAAACCTCCTGTGAAGGCCACTTCTACTGTCTTGCTTGGGAGGCATTTTGTTTTGGATACTATTTGTTGACTGACAAAAACAAACTGTCTCAAAAAGTCCTTGAAATGGTTTCTCAACAACACACCCTGTCCTCCTTATAAGTCACAGTTTTATCCTCTTTGATGCCAATCAACAAGTGCTTGTCAATTGAAAAGAAAAAAGTCAATTTATCATTGTGCTTGGGCAAATGTCTTGAAAATATGTGTTTGTGGTCTCTTGGTGAAGAAAGAACTCTTGTGTTTTGACAAAAACAAAAACAACTTTCTCCAAACAATATTATTTTGTTTATTCACTGCTTTTCACAAAGTAAACAAGATATCTTTAGCTGTCTTGAAAAACCTTTCAATCATAGGCTTTGTTTTTTGAACTATGGATGCTGCACAGAGTTTGCTATTTCACCATACAGAAAGGACACTTTAAAATGACAAAGCCTTCACATTATGATCAATGTTTTCTCCTTTTAGTTTTAAACAAAGTCTGTTCTTGTTTTAACCCTGTTAGGACACTTTCCAACCAATTTGAGACCTCTACAACTATGTATTTCTTTTCCAATAACTGTGGGAAGTCACTTTTCTTAAAGGCAGTTAAGGCCCTTTAAGACTAATACAAACAAACCCTTGCCTATCACTGTACTAATCCTCAGTAATCACAACAACAAAACTCTTTAATCTTTGACCAAAACCCCACCCTCTAATCAATGCTTTTTTCTTGTGCTTTTTAAATGACAAACTGTCCTTAAGGCCACTGTTAAGACATTGTCCAAATTGATGAGAACCCAAAACACAAGAAAAATTTTCGCCAGTTTTGACAAAACTCTGTCTCTTGACCATTGAATAACTCATGGTTTTTAGATGATGAAGTGGTTTTAAGACAGTTGTTTCCTTTTTAGACAAAGAAGCAAAAACATGCCCTTTAATCCCAAAAATTCACCAAGAGGTCATAGAAAATACCTAGAGAAATGTTTATGAGCCTTTTCGGTCCTTGATTTGGCTTTCAAAAGCATTTTTGGAGACCTTTTGAGTGAGCGGCATGCTTGTAGAAGCAAACACTGCGCAGTCGGGTCGATCTCAGGCGGTGAGTGAACGGGCACTACAGGCGTGCCACACAACAATGTAAACCCTTTGTATTTACGCTCACAGGCGCGCCGCACAGGCTTGGAGGCCTCAAAACTTTGAAAAAATACTGAAATTACTTATTTTCTCCAGTGAGCAGCTAATGGACACTTGTCTCGTGGCTTTGAAAATGCATAATGGGCTTTTAAACGGTCTTCCCACCATTAAATTAACTTAAAAACATTTGTGTTTATTTCATAAGGGTTTGAATGCCCTTTGAGAAGTTTTTGTCATATAACAACACAACATGTTGTTCTTTATCATTTCATCACCTTTTTAAATATCATGAAGCCTTCCTTTCGAACAAGTTTATGACAAAATGCTGTGGCCAACCCTTTTTAGGATACCAAAGACATGACCTCCTTTCACTGCCTTTTCACTGTTTCTTCACTTAGAAAATAACCTTGTCACCTTTGTTTATTTCTGACCTTTAGAGGAGCACGGTTTAAGATTCATATCCAAGACTTGTGAGGCATCCTTTGCCATATCTTGGAAGGAGATGATTTACCATTCTAAAACTTATTTTGACAATTTCAACTCTCTTGGTGTTTGATGATGATTATGCCCATTGTGAAGTTGATCAAAACTGCCAGGTGCCTTTGGATATTTTCCTTTGACTGTGGATAAAACCTTATTTGCATTTACCACTGGCTTGATTTATATCTGTTTCTTTGAGTGTTGGCTCGGAACTTGAAACATTTGTCATAACCTTTCTTCACACATACTATCTCTGTGTTGTTTATTTACAAAGGTCTTCTTCAGAAGCAAGGCTAGTCTATCTTCTTATCAATTTGATGAGGTTTTGAAAAAGACCTTTATGGACAGGAAAAGAAAAGCTTCTTGGAATCATCATAGTACCACTGATTTCCCTCTGTTTTTAACACCATTTTTCTAATAATTATCATTCAATTGTTTCCCACATCATTTCAATTTTGTCTTTCAACAGTGAAACTATGTAAGCACCCCTTGAAACGCCACTACTGTGTTAGTGGTTTCATCTATTGGAGAAAAAGGTGTTAAACAAGTTTTTTTAGGCAATTTGCAGCATTGTTAGCCTTTTGCCCTTTGAATGAGGCCATACCTCTGTTCCTGACCCTCAACTTTTTAAATGAAGGAGGCCTTTATCACATTTCCAAACCATCTGCTTTTAAATGAAGGAGGTTTTCAACCAATGACCTGACCATCTGCTCATATTTGGAGGAGGTTTTACACAGTCACCCAACCATTTACTCATGCTTTGAGGAGGTTTTACACAATCACATTTCACCCCTTTCTCAAACTGTGTTATCTTTCCTTGTAATGCCTATCTCTGCTTGGTATATCACAGTAAGTAGTAAGGTGCAAAATTGACAATATGCTATGAGAGGGATTCTCTGAGATATGTATTTTGTTGTTAAAATGCTCTCATGCATTTTTAGAAACTAGAAGGAATCCTGACCTGTGTCTGTAGATTTACTTGCTAGTCATAAGTCACTAACCTTTTGACTGTGTTTGCAGGAGTTCATTGAATTACCTCTCTGACTAGTACTTGCATCCCAGGCTCAAAACAACATGAGAAGTAGCTATCTTCTCATGTTTAGTTTAATAATGTCTTCTGGAACACTGGTACATTTCTTCCTTTAAAAAGACATTGCAACACCATAGAGCAACAAAATATGAGTTTGGCTTTTGAAACATGCACTGCTAAGACACGAAGACTTGTTAGTGGTGCGACCTAAGGGTGTATCAAGCTTTGTTTGCAGAATAGGAGGGCCATTAATGACTGGTTGGTGTTAGACAAAGGTTATTTTGGCTTAGGATAGTTTGCCAAGGGAGGAATGCCAAAAACGCCACTACCTAACTTAGGGGAGATTTTTGACAGATTTGGAGTATTCACTTTGGAGCTGATGGACAAGTTTGTATGACTGAGATTAGATAGGGCTTGACAATTAGGTTTTTTCTCATCATAGGCTGATTTAAAAGGTAGGAGGGAAAAATGTTTTTGATTGTTTTCTAGCTGACAAATTTGACAAATTGGAGATCAGCTACTAGAAAACTTGGCTTTAAAAACTAGTCATCATCAACAGGTGAAAAATATTGATAAATAACAGTGGCTCCATTTGGGGAAGGCAACTCCTTTTCAGGAGGTGTCGAGAATTTCATATATCGATTCTTTGAAGACTAGTGCCTTTATCCATTGGCGCAAATTTCTTTCTCCCTTGATGCTATTTTTTAAAATTGACAGCATGATTAGCATCAAATTCATTTCTACCTACCCCACTATATTTCCTAACATTTTTTCTTCTTTCAGGTGCATTTGGACTAGCAACCCTTTAACATAATATTTTTGAAAAATGACACTATCTAATTCTACACTTATATCCGTTGGGAGTTCAGATTAAGATGATGAACTCCTTTGTTTCTCTACCTATGATGGATCGAATGTCAAGGTTACGCTGTTTGACAGGATTTTATTCTCTAATCTAAAACATGAAATTGAAAAATGACCAAATCAGGATTAGACAGTCTGATTTTTCATGTACTTGTGGCATGAAAGACAAGCTGCACACAAATATTATTTTGCATAAAATGAAATTTAGAAAATCAGGATTAGGATACATAGTTTGTTTCTCATCCCTGCTTTCCTCTTTGGTTCTGTTTTGAGCATGTGGAACCAGTATCTTTTCCTAATCTATTTTCTTTGATAAGTCAAGTTTACACAATGTTGACTATCTTTCCTCTCACTAACTTATCAGCAAATAAATTTAAAACATGTTCAGTTATGATTAGGTTAGATAGCTGAACAAGACATTTTGAGCACCAGTAGCGGCATTTAGACTTGCGCGCTTTCAGAGTGACTATTTTTCGAACATGGGGCTTTCTTTCTATTTTTAAAACCGCTCTCTTTTTCTATTTTTCTATTGTTTTTGAATTTTCTGCTTTTTGATTTATTTTTCAAACAATGGTATATACAATGATTGAAAATGTTTTAACTCAGAAATCCTGGAAATGGTGAAAATTAAGCATCTTATCTTCATAAGGATCTCCTACCACTCTTGGTCCTCTCAGCTCTTGAAAAGAAAAATTTGGAAACTTTTCTCTTTCAAGCATGACATAAGGATTCATGCATGAATCTCTAAACCACCCTGTATCTTCCCGTTGTACCTCTTTATACCTTTGATTCCCACTTCTTCTTTTGCTATACATATTTTTTAAATAATGCAAATATTCTTTGTCATTTTTGAAGTATATGATGACATCATAAAGGTACATCAGAATGCAGAAATTCAGAACTGGAAACATGGCTTTTAGGAGAATGTTTTTGGTGTCTGGTGTTTTTGCAATTCTGGGCTTGAAAATGGAACTATTTCCAACATACTTGAAGAATTCTTTGAGCTGTTCACTTTGCAGAGGAATTATTTAGTGGTACCCTGAAACATCACTTTGTAAAGACATATGATTAGACGAACCTATCAGTTGGATAGCATGGTCTTGAGCAGGAAGGATATAATTTCTGTCCCAAGGGTGTGTATTCATATTTCTAAAATCAAAACAGATCCTATGTCCAACTGTTTTATCTTTGATCACTATTGTTTGGTCAAGATTTTTGTATTTTTTTTGTCGAAGTTGTTTCTTGGAGTGATGGTAGTGTCATAGTGCTTCTCCCTGTTTTCTCTACATGTAGTAATATCTTGAACAATCTTGCAAATTCTAGCAGTTCTAAGTCTTTGGTGGAGTGAAAGAATGTTAGCTAGTTCAAAAAACTCAGGTATATTTGGATTGCAGTGATCATATCCTTTCATAAGAAGTTTTTTAGACATTTTTCCTGGATTTTGAGCTGTTATGGCTAGAGTCAAGGTTTCATTTGAAGGGGTAGAGTTATGTGATGGTAAATCCTTAAGGTATGGTAAGAACATTAAGCTTCTCTGCGCTTGATTTCCAAAGAGGTTTGTGATATGCAAGTATTCTAATGCCTCTGCTCTGAAAAAATCTCCTGATGTTATTTATGATGTTTGTCTATGGTTTGAGAAATTTGCTTGATGGTATATAACGTTTTTTGCTTCTTGCTTTATTTCTATTTCAAGAGGAATGAGCTCTCTTTCCTCAAGACATAACTGCTCATGATCATGATAATTTTGAGTGTCCAGTTCATCATAGATAACTTGGGGTAGCTGATGTGGTGGGTCTAAGTTGGTTTCAATTTCTCCCCGCTGTTCCTCAATGTTTTCATCAGTGTGTAAAATGAAGGAATTCAGATCTGAATGCAGGGAGTACATCGAGAAGTTATCTGGCCTTTCTTGGCTGCTGATCATATATTTCATGTGTGATTCCCAATAGAGTATTCTAGTTTGGTTAAACACAAGAATAGTGGCGTAGAACATATCAAGTTGAATATTTCCCTGAAGCTTAGCTCCTCAAGATCTAGATAAAAGCATTCCATACTTGGGAGGGATGTCTGCTACCACTATGTCCATGATCAGTTGTTTTGCAGGTGCTTGGGCCAAACTGAAAAAAAAGATATTTGATTAAGCCTAGACACTTGACTCTACTTGAATCAAAGGAATATAAGTCTTTATAGGGTCTTGTTATTTCTAGACCTAGTATTTCCATTACCACCTTTGGCATGAGATTATGTGAGGCTCCGGAGTCTAGCATGGCATTGTGTAGGATTTGGTCATGTATATTCAGAATGATGTAAAAGGGAAGAGTGGTTCCTTCTTGGAATTTTCCTTCTATTTTTGGACCAAACAACACTTCAGGGGTGTCATCAGGTAGATTTAAGGTGTTTGCATCATTTCCTATATTCAGGACGTTTAGCACTTGGGATTTGTAAGAGTTTTGGGCGATAAGCTCAATGAGAGGGATGGTGCTCTTTATTTTAACGATTTCACCTTCAAAACTGAAGGGTGCTTGTAGATTAGATAGGTTTGCTTCAGTTTCTTCAGCCATGGCTTTCTCTATGCTCTTAATTCATTGACTCTGGTTGGGGATTTTGTTCAACACATCCATCTCGGGAA